>CM065683.1:45152850-45205350 GCA_017654935.2 Phymorhynchus buccinoides | reverse complement strand
TCTGATATATGGCGAACGACATTTTGTTTAGACGCACGTTTCAATAAGTTTACTCGTAAGAACGTAATCCCGCACACATCGAATTCAAGATGGCGGCGGAAGTGTGTTTCGGTCAATGGCTCCCCCCCACCTGCGTGCGCATCTCGACCCTTCCAACGGAAGTGTCGCCATCTTAGTCAGATTTGTGTGTAAACAGCATCGATCTGGCATTTTTCAAACAAAGTTACTGACTAAGATGGCGGTCTCCCATATTATGGCACGCTCCTTGTGGCCGGATATGACGACACGTGGGTACAAGCCATAGGCTCTTTTAGTCTGAACATTATGTTAAGAAGTACAGTATGTATGCAATGCCATTTTTTTCCGTTCCCGACTATGACTGCCAGATAGCAGTGGGGAGCAGCTGCTATTCTAAAGGGCTGGACTAGAATTAGTTTATAGCGGAGATGCATGTCTTGCCCAGGGTACAGCCCCAATCTTTCGACCAAACGGGTTTGAAGGCAGCTGGCTTTGGAAAGACCCGCAAAGGCCAACCAATCCCTTTGGCTGCAGCACTTAAGAGCGGTGCCAATATGAGTGATGCGATAGCGTGGGCGAAACGAGACGGGTGTGTAGGCATTCTCCAGCTGACAGAGTATTAATGTAAACGAGGCAGTAATGTTTCGACATCAAATAGTAGGCGAAACGCGCGTAGGCGAAACGGACGGCACCCGAAGCACACAGGCAGGTGGAGAAGGTAAGTAGGGTAGGTAGAAGAGGCAGAACACGGAGGGGGGTGGGGGGTGGGGGGGGGGTGGAGATCACACATGAAGATTTAACGCACGTGCAAAGGTGCGCACACAACCGCATTCACATTCCGCGCAAATAAACGCAAAGCACAACCATTTAAACACACGCGCGCGTGCGCGTGTACCTGCGCATTCACCCACGCCTTCACACACATAGGCTATATACACACAACACACACACGCACGCGCGCGCGCGTATGGGCTATGATGCACACACAGGCAGGCACACACTTACACACATATACATTGCACACGCACATGAAGAGAGAGAGAGAGAGAGAGAGAGAGAGAGAGAGAGAGAGAGAGAGAGAGAGAGAGAGAGAGAGAGAGAGTGTGTGTGTGTATGTATGTGCGTGTGTGTGTCTGTGTCTGTGTGTGTGTGTCTGTGTGTGTGTGTGTCTGTGTGCGTGTGTGTATGTGCACGGGATCCGTGTGTATGTTTGTTTATCATTATGTGTGTGCTGTATGAGTGCGTGCGTGTATGAGAGAGTGTGTGTGTGTATGCGTGAATGCGTGAGAGGGAGAGCGCACGCACGCGTGTGTGTCTGCCTTGCGTGCGTATGCGTGCACGTATGTGTATACGTCTTTGAGCCTGTGTGTAGAACCGTGTGTGACGTGCGTTTCTATTGTCAGCACAATTACTGGCATAAAGAGGGAAAGATCAATGCTTGGGGAGGGATTAACCTTTGAACTCGTATCTCTTTAGAGAGTGAGGGGTCCCATTCTGTTTGACACAAGCAAAAAATACCTTAGGTTGAGAGCACAATAGTTAAGCGAAGACAAATATGTGGTGGGTATATAATACAAAAAAGAGCGGATGGTGGGAGACACAGTGTGGTGGGGATGGGAGGGGGGGGGGGGGGAGGGGGCAGTATGGTGTGAGGAATTGGTGGGAAAACATACGTCTTTACACCTACCTTTCCTGGGCCTGTATTCACGTTGAGGATAGCAGGAGACTTAGGATGCTAACTTAGAAGCTCTTCCAATGATAAAATAGGACTTTTGGAAGAGCTCTAAGTTACATGCTAAGTCCTATTCAACGTGAATACAGGCCCAGGGACGGTATTCACGTTGAGATAGCATGAGACTTAGCATGATGCTAACTTAGAAGCTCTTCCAATGTCCTATAGGATTTAATAGGACTTTTGGAAGAGCTTCTAAGTTAGCATCATGCTAAGTCTCATGCTATCTCAACATGAATACAGGCCCTGGACTCTAAATGATATTCTACAGTATTAACATATCATGGTACAGCGTAGTCTTTCGTGGAAGACTATGACTCTCGAACCAGGGGGCCCTTGCACCGGCTCTGGTGCTGCAGCCAAAGGGATTGGTTGGCCTTTTGGGGACCTTCCCCAACCGCCAACTCTCGTCCTCGAATCCCTTTTGGTCGAGAGAGTGGGGATGTACTCTGGGAAAGGCATTTACACTATAAACGAATTATCGCCCAGCCTGCCAAAATAGTATATGCCCCTTCTGCTAGCTGGTAGTCATTGTCGGAAACGACAGACAGGCAACAACAAGTGGACACTACCTGTGCTCTGTTTGCCTTAACCTTCTCCCCCGCCCCTTTCTCTGGTCTCTATAAATTATCTACCCTAACCCCCACTTTTTTCCAGTCTGCCACTTGAAGCGCTGTGTGTGTGTGTGTGTGTGTGTGTGTGTGTGTGTGTGTGTGTGCGTGTGTGCGTGTGCGTGCGTGCGTGTGTGCGTGTGTATGTATGTGTGTGTGTGTGTGTGTGTGTGTGTGTGTGTGTGTGTGTGTGTGAATGAAAAGAGAAAGAGTGTTGTGCAAGTGTTTGCCCGTGTAGAGGCGTCAGCGTGTGCAGGCAGTGTAGTGCTGTGTATGCGTTTGTGTGTGTGTTCGTTGTTTGATCTTGAGCCCTGCAATTAGAAGCTTCAAGGGCCGTCAGTCAAAAGATCTATTGGGGCATTCCAACTATCCTGTGATAGTACAGGGATCTTGAGCAGTTGTTGTTCTTTTATATGGAGGAGAGAAGAGGGAGGTGATCGATAGGCGGGAGTCTCTCTCCCACCATTCCCTTCTGCCATCCTCCCTTATTCACTCTCCCTTCATCTCCCTGTGTGAAATGGATTGTAGGATTGTAGGCCTACTCTCAAAAGAAATTGAGACCCCAAGAACAATTGTCACTTTAGCTGTGTTTTATTGTCCTTTGACGATCTACGAAGAAGAGTATGTTTTCGTTCGTGTATGTAACTTTGTTTGTTGTCCTTTGCCGATCTACGAAGTAGAACGCAAAGGAGTATGTTTTCGTTCGTGTATGTAACTTTTTTCCCCTTTTTTTTCTGTCTTTACCAAGGATATCTCCCGAACCGCTTGACCGAATCGCTTCAAATTTTGTGTGGTGGTGTGTCCTCATGAGAGGAAGGCATCCGCGCACAAATTTTCGCCGTCCTGACCTTGACCTTGCTTCACCCAAAGGTCACAAGGAGGACGGGGACCTAAGATGTGAGGGGGAAGGGAGGTACAGGGCGGGGCATGTACAGGGCGTAACCGGCAAAGGACATATCTGCCGCTTGGCGAAGCCCTTGGTTTTTGGGGTTTTTTTTTCTGTCTGTCCTGGTCAAAGATATCTCCCGAACCGCTTGAACCGAATCGCTTCAAATTGCGTGTGGTGGTGTGTCCCTATGAGAGGAAGGCATCCGCGCAAACACTTTTGCCGTCCTTACCTTGACCTTGGCGTATGACCTTGAAAACCGAAAATCGTTAAGGGGCCATAACTTCCACACCGTAGGTCCTAGAGTCTTCAAACTTGGCATGGAGGTACTTTGGCTTATGGCCGTTCTGATGATGGCATACCGATCAAGGTCAAGGTCATGGTCCGGGAGATCGGTAGGCCTTGAAAGTTGTAGGGGTCTAAAAATGGGATTTTCTGTCCCAAAGATATCTCCCGAACCACGTGACCGAATCGTTTCCAATTTTGTGTGGTGGCGTGTCACCATGAGAGGAAGGCATCCGCGCATAAATTATTGCCGTCGTGACCTTGACCTTGGCGTATGACCTTGAAAACCGAAATCTCTTTAAGGGGCTATAACTTCCACACCGTTGGTCTTAGAGACTTCAAACTTGGCATGTAGGTACTCTGGCATATGGCCGTTTGGATGATGGCATACCGATTAAGGACAAGGTCAAGGTCAAGGAGATCGATAGGCCTTGAAAGTGGTAGGGGTCTAAAATTTGGGTTTTCAGACATATTTTCCACATTTGTAATTAACAGAAGCCATTCAGATTGTGTGTGGTACTGTATAGCCCTAGAGTAGAAAACATCCGAGCATAAATTATCGCCATGCTGACCTTGACCTTGAAGTGTGACCTTGAAAACCGAAATTTCCTTCTTTGTGCTATATATTTCTTGTCCAAGCTGTATCTCGTGAACTAAAAGACAGAATCCCTTGTTTTGGGGTTTTTTTTCCTTCTGTCTGTCCCAAAGATATTTCCCGAACTGCTTGACGAATCGCTTCAAATTGTGTGTGGTGGTATGTCACTATGAGAGGAAGGCATCCGCGCAAAAACTTTTGCCGTCGTGACCTTGACCTTGGCGTATGACCTTGAAAACCGAAAATCTTTAAGGGGCCATAACTCCCACACCGTTGGTCTTAGAGTCTTCACATTTGGCATGTAGGTACTTTGGCTTATGCCCGTTCTGATGATGGCATACCGATCAAGGGCAATGTCAAGGTCCGGGAGATCAGTAGGCCTTGAATGTGGCAGGGGTCTACAAATTGGGGTTTAAGCCATATTTTCCACATTTGTACTTGCCAGAAGCGCTTCTAGATTGTGTGTGGTACTGTATACACTAGAGTAGAAAACATCCGACCATAAATTATTGCCATGCTGACCTTGACCTTGAAGTGTGACCTTGAACACCGAAATTTCCTTCTTTGCGCTATATTTTTCTTCTTCAAGCTGTATCCCGTGAACTAGGAGACAGAATCCCTTCACAGTTTGTGTCAGGATGTGACACTAAGAGTATAGCACATTCGTACATAAATTATCCCTCGGAAATAGAATGTCGCCCGAGCGGCAGACATGTTTCCGTTTTTCTTCACCCTCCTATATCTCGTGAAATACTGTATAGAATCACTCCACATTTCGTGGGGAGGTGTTAAAAGAAGAGTAGAAGACATTGCAGTACAAATTATGCCACGTGGGATTTTAATGTCGCCGAGCTGCAGACACGTCTCCGAGTTAAGGGTGTACACCCCACTAATTAAGGGTGTACACCCCACTCCATTATAGGAGGGGGTCTAATACTAAAAAGTAAAAGACATTGTAGCACAAAATGTGCCACGTGGGGCTTAAATATTTCGCCGAGTGGCAGACATGTCTCAGTGCTAAGGGTGTGCACCCCACCAATTAAGGGTGTGCATCCCGAAAAACGATTTGCACCCAGTCAAGGGTGTGTAGGTGCATCACCCAAAGGTCACAAGGAGGACGGGGACCGAAAGATGTGAAGGGGGAAGGGAAGTACAGGGCGGGGCATGTACAGGGCGGAGGCATGTACAGGGCGTAACCGGCAAAGGACATATCTGCCGATCGGCGATGCCCTTGTTTCTTGTATGTTCCTTCTCTGTTTGTTTTTCTAAGTCCACCAACTTTCATATATTATATTAGTTTTTGTACGCAATCTATATTACTTTCTTTTAAAAGTTATGTATTTCCATGCTATGAAGTCACACACACACACCACACACACACACACACACACACACACACACGTTGCGCGCGCACGCAAGCACCCACACGTTTGCGCGCAGCGTGGAGAAGAGAGAGAGAGAGAGAGAGAGAGAGAGACGTGATGAGAGAGAGAGGGAGAGAGAGAGAGAGGTTAGAGAGAGATGAGAGACAGAGAGAGAGAGAGAGAGATTAGGAGAGAGAGAGAGAGAGGAGAGAGAGGAGGGGGGGGGAGCTAAAAGTTACATTTTGTCACGCATGAAAGCCTGACTGTCTGGTGTTTGTTTCAAAGAAGCAGAAATGTGGATAGCAGGATCGAGAGATAGGCTTGAGAGAAAAAGAAGCATTGCCAACAAAAGTAAATGAAAGGGATTTGGGATTCATGTCTTTGATTTTAAGCGGAGTTTCTTTCCCGAGTGCTCATTTGGCGAGATAGGAGTCTCCTTCTTCTTCTGCTGTTTCCCAAGCAATATGGCCATAATGGGTGAGGTACGTAGCCTATGTGTCCTGTTGTCACTGTAGTAACCCCTGCTGCATACCAGATCCGACACATTCCGATTTCGGAGGTGAAGAGTGGCTATGAAGGGATTGAAAGAAACCGACACTTGATTGTAACACCAAATAAGAAAAAAATAATAACAATATCTGTTCATTCCTTCAGACTTCAGATACTTTATTTTACAAGGAGAGAAGAATTTAGGCTGGGCCTATTCTTCCATTCTGTCCTTGGTTCTAAGCATGCAATGCATAACTAATGCTATAAATGCTAGCACTGACAGACACCCAGGAACATCACCAACAGAAACGACAACAGAAACGACAGCTCCCCTCACACGGTTATTCAACAGATGCATGAGTGAAGGCAAATTTCCATCTCTATGGAAAATTGCACATATTTCTCCTATTTATAAGAAAGGTCCAAGAGAACTTTGTGATAATTACCGCCCAATTTCCCTCCTCAGTTGTGTTGGGAAAGTTCTTGAAAGGTGCGTCCACAAACATGTATACATATTCTTAAAATCCCATAATGTAATCACCCCTCCGCTTTCAGTCCGGTTTCACACCAGGTGATTCCACTGTGAATCAACTTGTTGATTACATATAATAATCTCTGTTATTCCTTTGACCGGGGAATACCAATGCAAAGTATTTATTTAGATATATCTAAGGCATTTGACCGTGTATGGCACAAAGGACTTCTGTTGAAGCTGGAGGCTGCGGGTATAAGGGGGAAATTACATGACTTTTTTTAGACTGACTACCTGAACAACAGACAACAGTCAGTGGTTGTAAAAGGTGAAAAATCAGAGTTAAAAAGAATATTGGCGGGTGTCCCACAGGGATCAGTACTTGGTCCCCTACTATTCTTGTTGTACATCAACGATATTGTTGATAGTATTGAAGCAACAATCAAACTTTTTGCTGATGATACCAGTTTGTCACATGCCTTAAATGAACCACTCATTAGAGCAGAAATTCATAAATTCAGACCTCCAGAAAATTGCCCAATGGGCAACTGATTGGAAAATATCTTTCAATGAAAACAAGACTAAACTTCTCAATACAACGCGTGATAACACTCACAATTCACCCCTTACGTTTGGAAATAAGCTTCTAGAACCTACAAATTCACACAAGCACCTAGGAGTAGTTTTCCAGAATAATTGCAAATGGGACGAACACATCCAAGTTATATCTAGCAAAGTAAACATGCTAATAACATGTCTTAGAAAGTACAAACACAGACTAGCACGTAAGACTTTAGAAATAATGTATAAATCTTTTATACTACCTATATTTGACTATGCAGATTTTATATGGGATAATTGCTCAGATGCCCAGTCAACATTGCTAGAAAATCTTCACCTCGAAGCAATTCGTACTATTATTGGCGGAGTTAAAGGTACAAGCCACCAAAGATTATACGATGAATCTGGTTTTTATTCTTTAAAAGAGAGGAGAAAAAGACATAAATTAATTCAATATTACAAAATGGTAAATGGACTTTGCCCTGATTATCTAACCGATCTGCTTACCTTCTCTTGTTTCTAATAAAAACCCGTATCATAGACGTCGGCCACTGGAAAGAATAGTGCCACGATCTAGGACTGAATTATACAAAAACTAATTTCTACCAAGTACAACACATTCGTGGAACAACCTACCAGATGATATTAAGTCAACAGATTCCATTAGTCGTTTCAAAACGCCATCTGTCTCTTTGTGATGTAACTGTTCCTTCTTACTATTATATTGGATCCAGAGAAGACCAAGTAAAGCATTGTAGACTACGATTAGGGATGAGTAACATAAACAATGATTTATACAATAGACACCTAGTAACTGATTCAATATGCTCGTGTGGCCACCATACCGAAGACGCAGAACACTACCTTTTATATTGTACAAACTACACCCAACTAAGAAAAGACACTATTTTGACTTTGGATCCTAACAAAGTCAACACCCGCAGTCTTCTCTTTGGTGACCAAACGTTATCGATAGCAGAAAATGAAACAATTTTCAAAATAGTGCACTATTTCATTGCTCAAAGCAAAAGGTTGTAACAGGAAAAGGATTGTTGAATTCTATTATTACTATGGCTCAGATACCTGCTCTTTCTTACCTGTCTGCTTGCTCATCAGTTTCTTTGTTTGCTTGTGTGCCTGCTGGAATATATCTGTTGATGTGGTCTTCTTCATCCTCTGTTTCTTGCCGTTATCATATGAGAGTTTGTATCCTTTTCTTTCTGTTTTGTGTATTTGTAATTAGTGACAGTGTTTGATGCTATTGTGTATGCTGTAACTGATGACTTAGTGATGTTGTGCATGATGTGATTGCTTTCATCATTTACTATTGACACAGGGCTAAGGTCGCTAATTAAGGTGGACGTCGCTCTCTCTCTCTCTCTCGGTCATCTCCTCTCCCTCTCCGGACACTCATCTCGCTCTCCACTCTCAATCTCTCTCTCTCTCTCTTCTCTCTTTCTCTCTCCTCTCCTTTCGTCTTCTCTCTTCTCTCTCTATCTCTCTCTCTCTCCTCTCTCTCTCTCTCTCTCTCAATCTCTCTCTCTCTCTCTCTCCTCTCTCCCCTCTCTCCCTCTCTGAGTGTATATATCTGCTGGTGTGTCTTTCTGTCTTTCTATGTTTATGTCTGTTTGTCAGTGTCTGTAAGTTTAAGTTTTGTTGCTTAAAAAGTAAGGCATTAGCGTGTTTTATATGAGATCATCATCTTTGATTTGCAATTGTTTTCTGCTTTGAAATAATCAATTTTAATTTGATTTTGTTTGTTTTTTGGGTATGTGTTTTTTTGTGTGTGTTTTTGTTGTTGTTATTTTTGTTTAGGGGGTCTTGATTCTACTATGATTTACCCCTATTTTCTTTATCTTGACACTCGGTTTTGTGTCTTTTGTTTATTTTGATTGAAGCATATAGTTATTTAAATCCGCCTATATTGTCTGATATGCACTTTTTCTTATACTGAGCACGCCATAAGCCTAGCTTCTTGTTGTTTCAGTTTTGTTTGCTATGTATGTTTGTTATGTAAAGACAATAAAAACGTTTAAAAACCAGAAACGACAACAGTAATATAGCAACGACATGATACACAGATCACAGGCTATCCGTTGAACAACTACATGAGTGGTTCAAGGCAATGGTTTATCATTTCGACGTTTTCCCTCTCCCCTGCCCCCTTCCCCCCAACGCCAACTGTCCTGAACACCCCTGTGGCCGAGAGAGTGGTGAGGATGTCCCCTGGGCAAGGCTTCTCCACTGTAAACACATTTTTTAAAAATTATAATGTTTTATTCACAATATTGGAAATTACACATGCGCAGAAAGAGGACAGTGCGCTGAGAGATTTAATTTAAAAAAAAATAGATAACAATATTATGAGGAAAAATACACACGAAGAAACTATAAAGAAACATAAAGAAACTATTATGAGTAAATATGTATACATAAATTAAATTTGAAAAAACAAGTAAAAAAAAATTAATAATAATAATTTAAATAAATTTTAAAAAATTTAAAAAATGAACATCTACATACATGTTATCTCTATTAGTGTGGTGGCAAACAACTGATTATACACATAAATACAGATTTGTGATAAGTATGTAATGTATGCAAAAACAAAAATACTACAATAGTATTTAAAACGGTATGCCCTATCCAACACGGATTTTTAAACACCCGTCGGAAACACAGCAGCTGCCCCGCCTTCTCTGCTGTCAAGTAGTCATTGTTGGAAACGACAAGCACGTGTACATTCGACTGTGACGAGAGGGGTGGGGTGGGGGTGGGGTGGGGGTTGGGTAAAAGGCGGCACTAAGGGACTTTGAAGACGCGCAGAACCGACAAAAATGAGGTGGGAGTAGGGGTTGGGGGGGGGGGGGGGGGGGGGGGGGGGGGGGGGGTGGGGGGGGGGGGAGGGGGGGGGGGGGGGGGGGTGAAGGGGGGGGGGGGGGGGGGGGGGGGGGTGGGGGGGGGGGGGGGGGGGGGGGGGGGGGGGGGGGGGCATCTTCAACATTGATAAGAACGATCCGTCATGTGATGTGTGTCCACGTTTCTTTGCCCTTTCTCCAATCTGTCTAGAGTATAAAGGGGGGCGTACTTCACTGGTCGAGTGGTCAAACATTTTGGTCTTTAGGGGGCACCGACCGGCCGAACGGTTTGTCAATCCTCTTTAGAGTGATTGAGAGAGAGCGCGTGTGTGTTGTGTGTGTTGTGTGTGTGTGTATGTGTATTGTGTGTGTGTGTGTGTGTGTGTATGTGTGTGTGTTGTGTGTGTGTGTAGTGTGTGTGTGTGTGTGGTGTGTGTATGTGTCTGTGTGTCTGTGTGTCTGTGACCAGAGAGAGAGAGAGAGAGAGAGAGATGAGACTTTGATTCGAAACGAGAGAGAGAGAGAGAGAGAGAGAAGACGAGATGGAGAGAGAGTGACCCCCCCCCCCCAGAGAAAGAAAGAGAGAGAGAGAGGAACAGAGAGAGACAGAGACACAGAGAAGAGAGAGAGAGAGAGAGAGGAGAGAGAGACGCGAGAGGAGAGAGAGAGAGAAGAGAGAGAGAGAGAGAGAGACAGAGAAATAGAGAGAGACAGATAGATAAATGGAGGACAGAGAGAGAGAGACAGAGAGAGAGACAGAAACACAGAGAGAGACGAGAGAGTCTGACGTTTTTGAGTTGGTGGAATAGAGACGGATAGGCATTGACTTTTTGAAGGGCTAAAGCAATTGAGGGTGAGAACAAGCCGGTGCTTTAAGAGGTCTTGGGAGTGTTCCTGCCGGCTGATTTGTGGGGGAGATAAGAACTCAAACAGTAAGCCTTTTTTGTATTCGGAGAACTGACAGGAGACGTAATCTGCTCTTCCTGTTCCACTCTTGCCTTTCCTGCTTCGAGTTCCATGCTCTCTGGCTCTGTCTGTTGTTGAAGATGACATTTGAGCAGGACTACATTGAAACGTATTAAACGACGAATTTGTTGTGTATTTACTCGCTTGTTTGGCAACACAAATGCTTGTGTTGTGGGGTGCCCATGCTCGAATCTTTCATTGACAAAGTCATAAAATTGCAGCAAGATTCAATGAACGGTTTTGAAAATATGAAGCAAAAAGTAAAAGTATGGGTGCGAACACACCCACGGGGTACGGGAAGGGTTAATATATGCGCTATATATATATGTGTGTGTGTGTGTGTGTGTGATGTGTGTGTGTGTGTGTGTGTGTGTGCACAAAAACCGTTGAAAAGAACCGCAATTAATTATTATGTATGTGTAGAATATGATGTAGTTCCCTTGTAGCCATCTGTCCTCAAACCACTGCCGTTTAGCCCAGAGAGTGGGTACGTATCCTGGGCAAGGCTTCTCCACTATAAAACAGATTTTAGCCCAGCACGGTGGAATAACAGCTGCCCATCTGCTATCTGGCAGTCATTGTCGGAAATAATATACAGGCATACAGGTTTTGGTTGACTGATGAAACACCCATAAATGTCTGTTTTGTTTTATTTATGAGGGCAGGATGAAAAAAACAGCTTTGTCAGCTCTCAATAAAGATCATTTTGACTTGACTTCACACACACACACACACACACACACACACGCACACACACACACCACACGCACGCGCACGCACACGCGCACACGCACACACATACACACACACACACAACACACACACACACACACACACACACACACACACACACTCTTCCAAATCGAAATAGGGCTGGGGCAGTGGGTGGAGGCCTCGTGCCTCCACACAGGGAGTTAGCTGAACGACCCCGCCCCATCCACAAGTCTCTCCCACGTGGGGATACCGGGGGGGTCTTTCGTAAAAATATTTCCCCCACCTTCTGGAAGTTCTGTGCTTGTAACTTTCTCTAATCTGTCACTCTCTTTGACTCTGCCTTTTCCCTTTGCTTTCTATCATCTACTCTCTTTCTGACTTATTGGTCCATTCTCTTGCCTTTAAAAAAAAATCTTCCAAATAATTTTTCTTCTTTGAGCTCCTCCGAAATCGGAATGTGTCGGTTGTAATGCAGCGGGGAGACCAGTGAAAACTGAAAACCGGACACATACGTACCTCACCCATTGTGGCCATATGGCATGGGAACGCAGAAAAAGGAGAAGGAATAGGACAAATACAAAGCTAAACCTCTTTATAGAAGGGTACTTTCGAAATGCATGATGAATTGATATACTCTTGTAAAATGTAACACATGTTGCATATTTGACAGGGCAGCTTCGATCTTACGTGAGGTTTAATGCCTACATATTGAAGCTGATTTAATATTAGAATAACATTTTAAAGGCAGGAATAATATTTGTAACATGCTCAGCTCGATTGAATGATGACGGTTTAACCCCATTAGAACTTTGTTTTAAGAGGCTGATTCAATAGTTGTAACCTTTTGTACTTTGCTGCTTATGTCTGTGTTTGTGACAATGTCTATACGTGTGTGACTGCATGTGGTTGACTGAGAGAGAGAGAGAGAGAGAGCTAGAGAGAGAGAGGAGAGAGAGAGAGAGAGAGAGAGAGAGAGAGAGAGAAGAGAGAGAGAGAGAGAGAGAGCTAGAGAAGAGAGAGAGAGAGAGAGATGCTGAGAGAGAGAGAGAGAGAGAGAGAGCGTATGGTTGTATACGTCTATGTATGAGCGTGTGTGTTAGTGTATGCTTTCAATGGCGGGGTAGAATTGGGTTGGAGTCCTGCTCAACTCTATGAGTAGCCAGATAGTCAAAGTGGAAACCTAGTAGGCCTACTATAGACAGAAAGTTGCAATGCAAAATACAGAAGCAGAATATTTATGATTGGTCAGTACCTCTGACAAAAATTATTATTGTCTGATGTGAGGATCTGTGCAATGTTTTGGACTTGTGTGGAAATATCAGACATTTTCTGATGGCATGCATACTATAGTGCAGGATGATGATGGAGACTACTCACAACTCTGTAACAAAACGGCGTCACACAAGGGTGCGCGTGCTGCCCCCCGCCCCCCCCCCCCCCTCACCCCTCCTTCTCCACCTCCCCCTTCCCATTCTGTATTATGTTGAAAGACACTTCGGTGAAAGAGATCTTCTTTTTTTAATTGTTTTTTTGTTTTAAGATATCGGACCAAGTGAAAGATCCGAAACTTGCAATCCAATAGCGAAGTTCAAATCAAAGAGAAACTGTGAGGTCCATGGCAGTAAACAAAACATAACTTCCTCAAATGGTGTAATAAGAATATAATATTTCTATACATGCAAATGAAAAAAGAAAGAAATTACTAGTACTGTCAAACAAGAGCACATATATACATACGCACACACGCATGCATACGCTGACATATGCACGCGCATCTTGAAGTCACGATCACAAGCGACATGACAGACAGATAGACAGAAAGGCGTTCATGTCATACTACTAATGTATATAATAATATTATACTGTATCAGAGAAACTCGCACAAGAAATGGGTATCTTTTTCTCTGAATCAGATAGTACTTATCAAACAGCTTTACATGGGTGTATTTCCCCCTGAATCAGATAGTACTTAGCAAACAGCTTTAGTCACGCAGCCATTTGTTTACTCGCTCCCCTACGACGGTCGACATCAATGCCCATGTCCCCCTCCCCAACCCAATCCGCTTTATATCTTAAAGGGGCACCCTGACGGATGAGTTTTTTTTGTAAGAAACACGTCGAGATCACCAGGAAAACACCCTTTACAGAGATTGCAACACTCACTTTGCTCTGGTTTCCTAGAAATCAAACCGTCAAATCGGCGATTCCTCCTTGGCGGAGGTGCTGGAAGTCAAATTATTTCACCCAAAGAGAAGGCGTGTGACGTCTCTTTTCTAATGGCCGCCAAATCGTTTGCACGAATGTTTCGCTATGCAAGCCTTTTTTTCTTCTTAAAAAAACCCATTATACAGTTTATCTAAAGGAGTTTCGCTCACAACAAAGGAAATAGCTCCTTTTTTTTTTACCGCACTACAAAAAAAAGAAAACGCTTCAACCACAATGAGTGTCCTCCACCCACCCCATCCAAAATGGCTACTCTCTCCGGCATCTCCGCCAAGGAGGAATCGCCGTTTTTGACGGTTTAATTTCTAGGAAACCAGAGCAAAGTGAGTGTTCTGATCCTTGAAAAGGCTGTCTTTCTGGTGATCTCGACGTGTTTCTTGCAAATACTCATCCGTCAGGGTGCCCCTTTAAAGACCCCCCGCGTCACGTGTCACATTCCCTCTTATGCTAGGAAGATTTCTTAAGATTTCTTACCAATCTATAAGAGGGAAAACAAGTGAAAACCGTGATTTCGACACGTGACGTGGTGGGTCTTTAAAGCACACCTAAGCTGCTTTTTTCTACACTAATGTTGCTACCCTCAAACAGAGTTCCCATTCCCGAAAAGATACCCACTACATCCTACCAGTTCTACTTACGTTAATCTTGCTGCATTAAATAGAATAAAGAAGCTGTCAACATTTGAAATTCACGCTGAGGTGGTTTTTTCCTTGCGTCCTCTTGAAAGATTTGTCCTTGTAAGGCTCATCCATTCACTGCCGTCATTGTTAAGTTTAAAGGACCATACGCATCTCCATTCGGACCTAAAAACGTTCTGGAAAACGTTTCAGCATTATTTCCTACTACACATAGACACAGTATACAAACTGTATCTATGTAACCTACCTTTTATGTTACATTCTTCAAGATAAAGTGAACGCACACACTTTTATTTCGCAAAAATCGGTCTCCTGTGGCAGATTTGCCAGCTGCCATTGAATCTCACCAAAAATGGGATTTGTGCGATAATCCATTTGGCGTGACGTAGATTAGGGGAAATCAATACGGCACCTGTGACTGATGTTGAACTATTTGAAGACAAATTATTTTACCTGTTTGTGGCCCGTTTTTAATAATAGAACTTGTTGGGACACTTTCAGACCTAGCTTATGACGTAACGCTGTCAGAGGATACGTATTATTATTATGACGCTAAGTTGTACACCTTCAAGTTCCTCTCTTCTTGTTCTAGTCCAGGCGAAATTATAAAGTTTACCTTGTTTTGTGATATATTAGGTTTCTATGTTGATCTAACATGATTTGAGGGTGCTGAATCAAAATCCGTCCGAGGCTAAGTTGTAAATGTTGGGCATTTTGAGTTATGACGTAATATTCAAAATGGCCGACATGGGACTCTAGAGAACTTTAACGTAATTATTTTGTATCTAATGCTTTTTTGGGTAAGAAAAATAGAATAATTTGCTGAAATGATTCAAACTATGTGAACTATATCCTATTTTAGTACTTATTAGCCCCCAGCCACTGCGGAAAGGGCTATCACGATATTTCGTGTCCTTTCATTTGCCTGGTAATTATCTTAAGAGCCATGTCACAGGATCACTTCGAATGTGTGTGCTACTATTTTAATGAAGCTGATGTGCCCCTAAGTATGCCTTGTTGACCTTGGCCTTTGGCCTTGAGAATGTGATTTTATTGTATCAACTATACTTTTTCAACTTTTGCACTGCTGTCGTAAAATGTTTCTAAGCTAAGGTTTGTGGAGGATGCCTGTTTTATGCCTAAACCTTTCATCTTAAATGCTTGACCTTGAATTAGCATTGAATATTTCAACTTTTTGCTTTAATATATTTTAAATCATTGCAGTAACTGTCTCATAATTGGTACATGAGCTTATGGTTATATAGATGCTAACCTAAGTACCGATGACATCTCTAGCCTTCATCGTAACGCTTGGCCTTTGTTGTTAAGCGCCAAGCAGAACAACACTGCGATCAGTGTCGATATTATATTTTATTTTATAGGTGGGTAAATGACCAACATTTCATTGCACGTCGGCACTTTTACCCACCTATAAATTGGTTAATGCACCAATTATGAGACCATTACTGCAAAGATTTAAAACATATAAAAACAAAAAGTTAAAATATTCAATGCAAATTCAAGGTCAAGCATTTAAGATGAAAGGTTTAATAAAATGGGTATCAGGAATTCAATAGTCTCTATACACTTTAGCTTAGGAAAAAAAAACCACATAGCTTATTTTACCACAGCAGTGCAAAAGTTGAAAAAGTATAGTTGATACATTAAAATCACATACTCAAGGTCAAATGTCAAGGTCACTAAGGTATACTGAGGGGCACATCAGCTTCATTAATATAGTAGCACACAAATTTGAAGTGATCCTGTGACATTGTTCTTAAAGGACCATAGACATCGGTATAGGCATCTCCGTGGGATCTATGAGCATCTCGTAAACCACGGGCAGAATGATGCAAAATCGAATTGGATTTTAAACTCTGACATAATTCAAAGTCACAAACATTCATGAAACAGAACACAATCATATCGTTATATCTCAAATTTAGCAACATGCGCTGAGCTATTTTTTTTCCCTGTCGTCTGCTCCAAGTGAATCTCGTTTGTGCGGAGTTAGCTAAAATGACGTAATTCCGGGAAGGAGGGGGAGTGATGCGTTCTTGTAACGTGGCAACAGTCAGACGATCACCTGCAAAAACGAAAGGCTCTGTCCGTAGGACCTGTGTATTGTGTAAACAATGCCTAAACAGTGTGCTGCACCAGGCTGCAACATAACATCTGTTAGGCCTAAATCAGCTAACTTTTCTTTTCACAATTTCCCTACGGACCCGGAACGCAGGAGAGAATGGGCTGCAAGAGTGAACAGAATGGATCCAGTGTCAGTGACAAGGGGTTTATGGATGCCCGGAAAGTACGATGTACTGTGTTCCGAGCATTTTGTTGCTTCAGACTTTCGCTTTCGAGCACAGATGAGTGGAAAGGACGGGTTTCCAGTGTATAGATGTGAACTGGTGGACACTGCTGTTCCCTCTATATTTCCCCACATCGAGTGTGCTAGAAAGAGGCAGCAGACAGCAGATGGCGATGCCAGACTACCACTAGGCCTAGTCAACAAAAAGAGAAGACAGGTAAGTGTACATACATGTATACAAGTGTATGCACACCAAACTTTGTCAGCATAATGTCGTTGTAAAACTTTGAAAAGTAACATTAATGTCATTGTTGGGTATTAGTTGAAGCTCTGTCATCGATCTATTTCCTCAGTTCTCATTGTTTATGCCAATAAAAAATAAGCTGTGCCTGTCCCCATTGCTTATTTATATCCTTTCTATTTTCGCACACACACACACACACACACACACACTCACTCTCTCTCTCTTTCTCATACAGACACACACACACACACACACACACACACACACACACACACACACACACATTATAATATGCATACACACATATACTCATATAGGCATACATATCCTTGACTTACACAGCTGAGCACTGGCAGACAACCATAGCTCTCAGTCTGTGTGTGTGTGTGTGTGTGTGTTAAAAGTCAGATGGAACATTGAATAAGCAATAATGGTTTGCTTTTTTACATCAAGCCATCTATGACACAACAATTATAGAAGGAAATAAACATTAAAACACACACCAAAAAACAACCCAAATAAAACAAACCCAAAAAGCTTTAATTGTGTGTGTGTGTGTGTGTGTTTGCCCGTGCGCATGCATATATGCATGCAGTTAATATGTGTGTGTGTGTGTGTGTGTGTGTGTGTTTTAAGTAGATTTGTATTTATGTGTGACTGGATCTTAGTCATTAATCACAGAACATTACTATCACTACTCAAATTTACTTGCTTTAATGTATTAAATTTTAATTATGACATGCTATCAGAATGACACTTTGGTGTAAAGTAAAGCTTGAATTAACATTTTCTCCAGTTGATGCTTCATGACCCCGGTCATACTTAGAACATAGTGATAGTTTTATTAAAAATGAAAATATCATATTGTGTTATTCACTGTAGTAATAACAAATATATCCTATTACAAATGAAAACTGGTTGGATTTGCTAGTGATGTGCAAGAGCCAACAGTTTTCCTATCACTTTTCCATCCTTTGTGCTTTATTTCATAAGTAATATTTTTTATACAAGAGAAGAAGGCAAACATGTCACTACAATGTTGTATATGAAATAAAATATAAATTAGACTTAGTACAATTGAATGAAAACAGTTGTAATTGTAACATTTATATTCTCATCATTGTTAATTCAACTCATCCATAGATGTCTTTCTTTTTCAATAGGTGTCTTTTAAGTGAGTGATATTATCTGAGCTTTTTCAAGCACAACATATATATTGCTGAGAAAGAAGTGTGCATCCTCCAGTAATTATTTTTTTACAAAGTATCTTATTAATTACTAAATTATTTATTTTCCTTACATTATTTTTTCTAGGTTGTTGATGATGCACTGGCTGAGAGTGTGGCAGCTGCTATACCCCAACAAGAGGCAGCTGACTCTGACCCTGAGTGTGCTGACTTGCCTCCAGTGCCTCAAGCAGTAGTTGTGTGTACAGTTGATGAAAAAGAAAACATCTGTGTACAAGCTGATGTGCACCATGTGAGTAATTTAGTAACCTTCCCACTGTTGTTATTGGAAATTACAATGTGCATGCAGACTGACAAGTTTAGGTTCGGGGAGGGGGGGGGGGGGGTAGTTGAAAATGAAAATTTATATACAGCAGGATGAATTGATAAGAAAAACAAAATTAGTGGTGGTTACAGTATTCCGACGGACAATATTTTAAAGAGAGAGAGAGAGAGAGAGATATAGACACAAACACACACACACGCAAGTTCAATCGGGGAATGCCCATCAGGGGACATAACTGTAATGCGCTGAACGTCCACATGTTGCAAAATGGCGTCTTAAATGGAGCCATGCGCTCATTTTTCGGAAAATATGAGTGTGATTAGCACTTTCAAAGCATCTTACACGCTCATGTAAAAAAAAAAAAAAAAAAAAAAAAAGTTAAGGCCTACCTACCTACCTACCCTAATTTTGGGGCCCTGTTACCTTAACTACAACTGTTTTGTTTGGGCCTAACTAAAAACATGGATAACTCAAAAACACTGGATAACTCACAATAATTGGTGTGTCCAAATAATCTATATACATTTTGAAATGTCTTTTTATCTCATAATATTGGCTATCTCGAAATAATATTTCAGTCACTTACATTTTTATTTCAACGATTTTGACTGTATGCGTAGTTGTTCTTTTTTCTTCTACATTTCAATCTGGATCATGCTATTTTCTTAGCAATTTTTGGTACATTTTCTTTTGAAAGAAAATATGTATAATGTACATGCATATGTTTGTATGCAATTATACACTTTTATCAATTTAATTTTAAGAATGCCAAGAAATGTTTAACATATCCTATTGTTGGATTCTTGCTGTAGTTTAACAAATTGAAAACAAAGATATGAACAGCAGTTAGGATAATGATGTTTGTATGTGCAGAAAGCTACACCCAAAGTGACATCCAGAAAGATGCAGACAAAACCAGTCAAGCACTGCTTTGCTCAGACCCAAACTTCCCCCATTGAGCTTAGGTCCACTCGTATTGTCTGCCGATCCACCCAAACAGATGCAGAGATCAAGGCTCAGGACTGCCAGCACACTTCAAAAGAGTGCCAGACTGATCCAATTGGGTGAGTTATTGTTATTCAGCTTAGTCATTAACAGTGCAAACCAGCATATAAATTGTGCTGTTCTTCATTTTATAAGCGTAGGAAATGTATAATAATTAATAGAATGATTTACCTCCTCCCATTTTCAAACTGTCTTAAACATAACAAAAAATAAAGGTCCTTGTATATTAAAATAAAGATTTTTGTGTGTCATTCTTAGTTTCATTTGTTCTTAAATTATGCATTCCTTTGTATATGGTGTGTGTCAAGTAAAGTCAAATCAAAATTTTATTTCCAGATGGGAACATTGTATAAGCAAAAACATGCTTTGTGTGTGTGTGTGTGTGTGTGTGTGCGTGCGCGCGCGCGTATGTGTGTGTGTGTGTGTGTGTGTGTGTGTGTGTGTGTGTTGCAGGCCTGTGGCAGATGAGCCACACACTGAAGATGAAGAGGTAACTCAGGAAGAAGAAGGTCCTGACTGTTACAACAACTGCAGGCAGCCGAGGTAACACTAACAGTAGTGTGTCATACGCATATATTTATTAGTTTTTGTGAACACCTTAATTCAGGGTTACAGTTAGCAATTTCAAATTAAATTGATTTTGTGCTTATATCCAATGATGAATTGGAATTATGTTTGTTTGTTTTGCTTTACTGGAGTATTATTCAATAAATTGTTAAATTGTTTATTCATTCACTCAAGTCTTTATTCCAATTATGAAATTGTTTTTATTAAAAAAAAGTATTATCTCTGGGGGGTTTAAGCACAGTAACAGAATGCCTAGTTATGAGCAGTAGATTTTGTTGACTGGTTCATGAGATGCAGCTCTGACATGAAATATATAGCCCAATGAAGGAAATTTCAGTTTTTAAATTCAAACTTCAAGGTGAAAATCAGCACATCAATAATGTATGCTTGGGTGTGTTTTAATTTCAGTTTTTGCACCACCACAAAGTATTTGAAGTGATTCTGTTTGCAAAATATCCTTGAAATGGAATGAATAAATTAAAAAAGCCACAAACTGGGACAAACTTACTTCTTTCCAATGATAGATAGTGTAAAGGAAAATAGCAAAAGTGCACCACACAATGCAATAATGGACCATATTGTATACTACAGTGGAACCTTTTGTATAAGACCTGAAAACATCATCCCAAATGAGGTCTTTTAATTAATTGGGAGGGAGTTGTTTAATGGAGATAATTTTAATACTTACAAAGAAGGGCAAATGTGCATGGAACACTCAATATTGTTATAATGTGTTGTGTACTTGTGGTATGCTCATCGCAGTGCATAATCTGTGATATAATGTCCTATTTTAATTCAAATTCATAGAAAAAAAATCTGTTGATGTTATCAACATTCAAAATGACAGTCAAATATTTTGCAGTCCTTTCATCATTAATATTGCTGGTATTATTGTTAAATCTGAAGTTATGAACTTGTTATATGTCTTTCGTTGATACAATTATTTAATTTTGTTATTTCATCTATTACCTACATTTTTAGTTATTACTTAGAATTTAACTTCATTTATATTGTTTTCTTTTATGGCATCCCCCATGGCTCTGTCCTAGGACCTGTGTATTTTGTATTGTATAAATATGTAACCCCTTTTTCAATATTTTTAAGAATCAGTCTGTAAATCATTATACTTTCGCTGATGATAATCAGCTATACATGGATACAACTCTTTCTGATTTTGAACCCACTGTTCAAGGTCTTCAAGGGTATGTCAGTAATGTCAAAACATGTAATTGATGAATGAAGACAAACTCCAGTTAAATGACAGAAAATCAAGCATCATAATGACTTGTAATAGACTCTCTGTTGACAGGTCCCTATCATCTTTGATAAGGATAGGTGACTCAGATATTGATTTTGTTCCTTCTGTCAAAAACCTGGGCGTCACTATCGATTCCAACCTTACAATGAAAACACATGTGAACAATGTCTGCAAAATAGCCTATCTTCAGACTCGTAAGATAAGTTCAAATCACAACCTCCTTACCACTCAGCAACACAAACTCTGATCTGTTCTGTCTAGGCTAGACTATTGTATCCTTCTGTTATTGGTTTGCCCGCAGTACTCAATCCATAAAGTTAAGAAAGAATGCAGCTGCAAGATTGATTTTCAAAGCAAAAAAGACATGGCATATCACCCCGCTACTTCACTGGCTTCCAAGTTCCGCTCAAATTCAGTAAAAAGTGGCATGCCTCACTTTCAACTGTATTAAAGGAACTGCCCCTCAGTATCTCACTGACATTGTACAAATCTATACTGCAATCCGTCAACTCAGATCTTCCTCCGACTCATGCCTGCTCTCCACTCCTCGTATTAAAACTAAATCTTTCATTGAATCTTCTTTTTCTCTCATACTCTACTGCCCCAGTCTGGAATAGTTTGCTGCCATATAGTGTTCGACACTCTTCCTCTGTCCAGTCTTTTCAACACTTTTCTGAAACTACTCTGAAGAGAGATTAATGCATTTATTTCATATCGAGAGAATGAATGAAAAATGGTGTTTTACGTCCTCTCGGTCATAGACACATATGGGACATTTGTAGATACAAAGATGGTGGGAACAATACTGGAGGCAATGCCCAGAGGCAGTGCAACACCAGTAAAGTCCCAAAAATGTTGTAACAATACAGATATGTGTAGCAGTAACCATGCCTCGGCTAAACCTCATCGGCTATGGTATCGCCACAAAATATTTATTTCATATCGACGACGAAAATGGAGTTTTACGTCCTCTTGGTCTGAATCAGACACATATGGGACATTTGTAAATACAAATATGGTGGGAACAATACTGGAGGCAATGCCCGGAGGCAGTACGAAACCAGTAAAGTCCCGATTTTTTAAATTAATACAGATAGCTGTAGCGGTGACCACGCCTCGGTTAAACCTCATCGGCTATGGCACCGCCACAAGTTAGTATAATGATTTATTTCATATCAACAGTCGCAATCATTTGTCTTAATTGAGACTTAATTATTAAAATGATTATTTTTAATGTTTATATTGATTAATACTTGTCTTCATGTTGATTATTTTTTTCCTGTCTGTAATGTGTATGTTTATCTGTATGTTAGTGTTTAGGCCTTTGTTCAGCACTTTGAGCACCCTGCAAAGTGAGTTAAGCGCTCTATAAAGAACCAGTTCATGTATTATTATTATTATGTGGAAGGGAGTTTATAATGGGGGAGGGGTTCTTGTAAGGGAGGTCCCACTGTATATGTAATGAGAGTGTGTGTATGTGTGTGTGTGTGCGTGTGTTGCAGGCAACACACAGATAATCTTGAGGAGTTTGAAGAACGGAAGTACATTGTCTGTGAAAGTCAGCTGGAGACACTCCTCAGCGTGTGCAGGAAGTGTGCAGAGCCATGCCAAGTGCTGAAGAAGGGAGAGTGTGGCACAAGTGTTGAGTACAACAGCCATTGCCAGTGCGGGTTTATCTTCTCCTGGGCTTCTCAGCCCTACTCCCAGCAGCTACCCCTGGTAAACCTTGTGCTGGCAGCAGCTTCCTTCTTCGCTGCCTGTTCACCCACACGCCTGCTGGACGTCTTCAAATTTGCCAACATTGCCTGTTTCGGCAGGCAAACTTACGACCGAATTCAGGGGGCTTACCTGGTGCCTGCAGTACGCTATCTGTGGCGCCAGTGCCAGGATAAGCTCTTTGTGGCAAGACAAGGCAGGCGTGTGAAGCTGGCTGGAGACGGGCGCTGCGACTCTCCTGGGCATTGCGCAAAGTATTGCAGCTACACGCTGATGGATGCGGAGACATCTGAAATTCTCCACGTACAGCTTGTACAGGTAAATCTTATCTTTCTTTGTTAATTGCTCATGCATCCTCCTTTCGCATCATCTCATATGCATCAAACTGCCAGTATGCACCTAACTATATTAGTATAAAGTAGAGAAAAATCATGAAGTAATTATACCCAATGTATCCTTCAGCTAAGGAAAATCTTTCAAAACAATTCTAGAACAAAGGCAGAAGAATGGACCAGTAAGGCAGAAAGATAGTAGATGACAGTAAGCAAAGGAAAAAAGCAGAGTCAAACACAGAACTTCTGGAAAATGGAGGAGCTACCTGGTATTTGTATGAAAGACGCCTGGAATCCCTAAAGGATGGTACAGGTAAGTTTGTTACTATTACTCATATTGTTAGTTCTGCCTTACACACATGACCCACTATAGTTTTTCCAAAATGTTATGCTTTATTCCAAATGTCATGGAAACATTGACCAAAAGCATTGACGTTGACTTACAGTTATGCAACACTTCACGTACTTTTCCAAGTGAACATTTTGTGAATACATACATTAACAATTAAATAACATAATTAGCTGCACAATAAAAATAAAAATTAAAAAAATATTACTGTAAGTTAGCCTCTCTCTCTCTCTCTCCTGTCATGATAACATGAAATTAAGATAATTTCAACAAATAAACTTGAAAAAACACACAAAAAAACAACAACAAAAAACCAATCTATCGCACTCAACCACTCCTAGTCCTACGCAGGCAAACTATTACATATCCTTCTTTGCACGGGTACCTATCACATAGTCTAAACTTTGTTTTTAGGGGGGACATAATCTGATCAGAGACATTATTATTGTTTTTAATCATATTGAAAAAGCAGATGTAAACGGTGTAAGTCTTCTCTATGTAAATTATGTTACCAAACAAAGCTTTTAAATTTTTTATTTTATTTAACTCATTCCAACGCTCTAGTGCAGCCGACAAATTTTCGCGCAGCAACCTCCCTTTAATTTCCTTATCAATCTAGAAACTATTATCGACTAAACTATGTTTATTCAGAAGCTATTTGCGTCAGAATAATCGCTAAATTCGTTGCACGATTTTAAATTGTTTGCAAGCACTTCATTGTCGTATTTTGGTCTGTTTTGTAATAAAACTAGCACCTCTCTCTCATAACCTGCAGGCTGGGAGTGCAGCCCGCAGGGCAAATGGGCAGAGCACATTGGGTTAATGGGTATGCACTGCGCATGCGGTGATGCGCTCTCTGTGGGAGAGGAGCCTGAATTTTACTGAGATAAGTCTCTGTGACTTGGAAATACCAAATACCAAACATCTTCATGCTGGAATCCATTTGCAGAGTAACCAAGTTCAAAATTCGCATGCCATGGAGCTAGAAGGCCTGAAGACAGGTCTCCAGAAGGTGTCTGAAGAAGTGTGTGTCAGCCACCTCATCACTGACCGACATACCAGTGTCAAGAAGTTCATGGCAGACAACCACTCCCGAGACCATGATCAGCCCATCATCCATCACTTTGACATATGGCACCTGTCCAAAGGTAAGTGGCATCTAGTTACTGGCAGGCATCATAAATACGTATTTATTAAAATGTCTTTAAACCTCCAGCACAGTGTTATAACGTTGAATCTGTACCTTACACCTTCTTGATTTCTATTGTTACTGTATGTAGACACTAAAAATAGACAATCAAAACTTATATAATCTAAATTATAGATTGTATATACCTGAATGAGATCTCCTTTTCATGTATGTAATTTTAATAATTTTAACCTCTCTTGATAGTTAACAGTTCTTCAACATTTAACAGTTTTTGTTGCACTGTGCACTCTTTCAATAGCCACTGGTAAGGGTACTATATTGCTGTATTCCAGATGTGGACGCACCATAGCCTTGTACAAAAAAAAAAATGTTTCCTTGTTTAAATAAGTATTGTTTTTAAAAAAGGAAATTGTCAGCATTAGAAAGGGTCCAAAGACATTTAGCAACAAAATTAATTAAAGGCGTTAGTCACCTACATTGCAAACACAGAGTAAGGAAGTTGAAATTACCATCTCTGAAATAAAAAGGAATTCGTGAGGATCTGATAAACACATACAGAATGTTTTACATTGATAACAATATTAATAAATCTTTGGTCCAGCTAACAAATGACTCAACTGACTCAAGAACCCATAACAGTGATTTAAAAATACTAACCCAGTATAGCCGAACTAATATTATAATTTTTTTTTTTCTAACAGAGTAACAAAGTTTTGGAATACTCTTCCTGCACATATTAAACGATCACTGAACCTAACACAATTCAAAAACCTCCTTGATAAATACACCAACATATCAAAACTACAATATGAGCATGACTGAAAGGCAGATTTTCCAAAAATAAAACAAAAACATCTCAGCTGTGTAAAAGTTGAAACAAAAATGACATAACAGTGAAGAGGCCACGAGGCCTAATGTCCTAATTGACCTGAACAAAAATTATTTTCATTAACCGTAACATTTGGCTAGCTTTGTTTATAGCCTTTTGAATGGGAGTATCAATTACCGTATTTTCGGCTCATTAGGCGCTGCTGTGTATAAGGCGAATAGGGAAAACTTCAAGAAAAATCTGAGTAAAAGGCGCCCTCGTTTATAAGGCGATACACACCTCACAACAGAAAGTCGAAGTTTGAAGCCCGTACACGTCCTGTAAACGATCACTGACCACCATTTTTGTTGTCATTTTACGATTGGTGCACTGGTTTAGGCACTATGAACTGGAACACATTATGGTCATACACAGATGCACACATGCATACATACACACACTCAGAGAAATCATAAACATTCAGCACTTGTTCCCATTCCAATGTACTCGTGTTCTTACAGAACTGGGAATACAAAATTGTGAAGATGCTAAGAATCTGACAAAATGTTGTTTATCTACAAACAACTGCAAGATGTTCACATAATTGCTTATATTTGTTTTCTTTCTTTTTTTGCATTTAATTTCCAGGAGTTGGTAAGAAACTCGATGTGGCTGGCAAGAAAGCAGCAAACGCCTGCATTGCCCTATGGACCAAGTCAATCAAAAAACATATGCATTGGTGCTCCACCTCCACACCAGAGGTACCCAATCGTCCGCAAATTGTTAAAGACAAGTGGCTGTCCATCAGCAACCACATCGCTGACATCCACGATGGCCATGGTGGAACCTTTCCTAGATGCATGCACGGCCCTCTGGAACCTCGAGCCTGGATCAGAAAAGGTGACGGACACAACTGGAACAAGTCACACAGCTTACACTTGTGTTTTCTATTTACTCCCTTCCTTCTTTCTAACACACTTCAACAAAACATTTTCTGCAATAATCCACACCAGGAGACACATTCACACAATATTTTTGTTTTTGCTGTCACATCTTCTGGGCCGTACAGTGGCATTGCTCCCATATGACTTGCGGTTGCACAAAAAGAAGAGTCAATTTTCAAAATGATGGGCTACTTATGTGGCGTAAATATTATTTTGGGTGCACACATGTGTCTGTGCATAACAGACAGACAGTTTATCTAGCAAAACAACTAGAGACTTGCAAGATACCTTTGGAAAAAGCAAAAACGGAAATCTCATGGAATGGAATAAGTATGTTGACATGGGCCATTATTAAAAAGAAGGGGTCAATGACGCAGGCGCACTAATAATCTGAAGCTCTGCTCCCCAGAACGTATTGATCCCCATGAATTTGACCCAAAATCATCAAGGGCATAAACTGGATTGGTAATCGAGACTGAGGTTACCATGAGAGCAGGCATGCAAGACACAGTTTACCCTTTGTAAAAAACTTTTGCATCCTAAATAGAGCATTAAAACGGTAGATCAAGGAATATTTTTGGCTACAGTGACCTTGATCTTTGACCGTCTTTGAACTTGGTCTAAATCTCCCAATCACCTATCCAAAGGCAACAATTGAGGGTCCTATTTCCCTCCATTCAAACATAATCATGGTAAGGTACATATTTAGTTAATCAGATAGTCAATAAGCCAGGCAGCTAAGATGTGACAAGTTGATTTTTAAAGCTTAGAAAATACATTAAAACTATGTAGTCAAATTAATTCTTCTGAGCAGTTTGTGTAATTTTTAAAATGTATACAACAGGGACACGGCAGCATCGAACACTGGAGGGCATCATCTGCAACAATTACCTGTTACGGGACATTGGGATGATGTCTCCAGATGCGCAGACAGCAACTCTAGAGTCATTCCATGCTGTTGTGTGCCACTTTGCCCCAAAACTAAACCACTTCACTTACCAAGTGATGGAGAGCAAGTATGATTATGAAATTATTATATTTTTGGGATCATTAGGCACTGCTGTATATAAGGCGAATAGGGCCAATTTAAAGAAAAAATCTGGAAAAAAAGTAAAAGGCGCCCTCGTTTATAAAGTAATACACACCTTGCAAAAAACGTCGAAGTTTGAAGCCCATACACGTCTTGTAAACGCTTACCGACCACCATTATTGCTGTCTTAAACGATAGTTGGCTCCCTTCTCAAATAATCAAACTTCTGTTTTTGCGACTTCTTGTTGTTGACTTTTTATCACGAAAACTGGTAGAATTATTGCATTTATAGCTCTACAACGATGCTTTTTACATCCAATGAAGGGTTATGGCATCTGTTTGGACGGTATCTCGGATAATAATAGGGATTTTTGAAGCATTTTAACCTGAGTATTCGTCGTATCGGCGACTCGTTACCACTTACGATGTTGTGACTCACAGTAGACTGTACCGAGTACAGCAATCATTGCCTCTCTTCTCACAAATTTGTTAGTTAATAGGGCGCCCTCGGTTATTAGACGTAATGGTCGAAATTGGAGAAAAAAATATTGCCTTTATAGTCAGAAAATTACAGTGCTTATTTCTTATCTATAACCTTTTAGTCATTGGCAGAAGTCAGTGTAATCAAAGCACTTTTTGCACATGATTACCTAAATGGCAAGTTCTTATGTCAAGAAATATTGTATACATAAAAGAGAGGGGGGAGACATTTCCATAAAACAAACATACTTGCTTTGATTGCTTGAAACAACATGCACATGAAATGTGTAGTGGTTGTTGTATTCTGTTGTTTCTAACCATGATTACTACATAGCAAGTTACCTTGTTTAAGATCGTAAAATCTTTTATAAAATACAACAATGATTAACAACAAACATGGAATCTTCACAAACAAGGAAACTTTGGCTGAGTGAGGGTAGGGCATGGTTGAAAGGACAAGATATCTTTGTCATTCATAACTTCCTACTCAGCATGTTTTCAATCGACAAAATTATTCTTTTCTGAATTATCTCATCCTCAGAAACTTTATACTGCTGTTATAAAAAAACAGAAGCTAAAAATTTTGCCACTTCAAAAACCAGAAGCCATAACATTTCATACTCCTCAAAAATACTGTTTGCACATCAAAACCATGTTTTTTTTAATATTTTCTGGAAGATTAGCAATTCTAAACATTTAAAGCCAATGTACATTCGTTGGAGTCAACAATGATTGATGCAGCAATAGTGTTTTGGGCGCATATTTCTACAATTATTATTAATATTATTTTATTTTTTAAGGAGATCAGAGTTATAATGTCATCCTATGTTGGCCACAGCGTGAGGAACAAAAACGCAAAGCATAGTCCTCCCATTCACATAGTGGCCCATAGGAATACAAAGGGAATGAGCACCTAGGCCTATTTTGTAATGAACATTCTTTTTGATTATGCTGTTCTCTCTCTCTCTCTTTCTCTCTCTCCTCTCTCTCTCTCTCTCTGCGTCTTGGGTCTTCTTCTTGTGTGTCTCTGTGGCTTTTCTCCTTTGCTGGTGGGTTTGGTCAATGTTTTTGTTGTCTGCTGGCTGGCTGGGCCCTGTACTCATTGCAGAGTTGGCACTTTCTTCCGTTAACTTCGCTGAGGTGGGGCATTACTGCAGTCCTACAGTCGGAGTTCCGTATCGCTCATACAGCAATAACGTCTGTGGTCTGCCGCTATGCTGCTTTCTGTCTGTCTAGGCTTCACACTGGCTGAACGTTACACTGCAGGCTGTGGTAGGCTTGTAGAAAACCGACGACTGTCCAAAATGATCGCTTTCAATTGTCACTTTCACACCATGCCCTATTTTGCTCATTCCTCAATTAATGGTGTCTCGTCATCTCTCCTGTTTTTCCTATATATTTCCCCCCCCCCCCCCCTTTCTTTTTATTCCTTCGTATACATGCATGCATGTCAGTTCTTAAGTCTCTCTCTCTCTCTCTCTCCATGCCGTATGTATTCGGATATTTGGTATCAAACAATTTTATTTTCTTGTGTTTAGTCCGCCATTTTCTTCATCTTCAACTCTGTTTCGAATATTATATCTAGGTTCTTGCAGAAACCATATTTGTATTTGGATATGGCTAACTTGGCAATTAGCAGTAAAAGGTTAACTTTCTTCCTCACCAGTGGATTCTGAACATCAGTTTGTGTTACTCCAAATAAAGCAATTTTTTCATTTATTTCAATTTGGATATGATGTTCTGTTATGATCAGTTGCTTAACTGAGTTCCAGAATGTTTTTAGACAGCATTGATAAAAGGCATGTTCTATAAAGTCTATTTTATTTGTGGCACTTAGCCCCATTTTGTTTAATAAGATGTTAGTTGGGTAGATATTGTGGACAAATTTAAAATGGAGGATCTTAGTCTTGTTTATCGAAGTACATTCATGTTCGTTAGTAAAGTACTCCTTTAAATCAATGTTAAATTTACGTTGACAGAATGGAACAGCTCATATTTCGTGGTTTTTAAGGTTGTCAAATATGTTTTTAATTTTTTTATTTGTAAGTTTACTTAGCGGTCCTTCACCTGTATTTATTTCTACTAGAATTTATTTTTGTTTATGTTTGTTCACCTAGCTGTCTTTTCCAGTCGGTGGACTCTACAAGTATTTGTTGTGTTCTACAGGCTGCTCCTTGCTGCATTGCATTTCAATGCTAATGCAGGGCGCCAACAGGCCATTACCGAGGAGGGTGAGCTCCAGTGGAGAATCTGCAGACCAAAGGCTGCAAAAGGGGCTGCAGTCCCCAAACCAGTGAAAGAGAAACAAACAAGAAGTATGATTTATTTATAAAGATTAGTCGTTTTATTACCTGTCTCACTGTTACTTTTTCCATCCCTAAACCTCATGTTCTTTTTATTTATGTAAGGTAAATATGAATATTTAAAAAACATGAATATAATTATGCCACCCTGTCAGGGTTTTTTCTGTCATTCCCCTTGTCTTTCCTCTGACTCGTCTATTTCCTCCTTTCATTTCCTTCTGTCTGTTTAAACTATTTCCCAATGGAGATACTGTGGAGGGCGTGTGGGTATAGTGGGAATTTTTGGGTGAAAGGAAGGGTCAGTATGAATAGTTTCCCCACCTTCTGGCAGTTCTGTCATAGCAACTTCCTCTTGGACTCTGCCTTTTTCATTTTATCAGCTACTATTTTTTCTGACTAATTGGCCCAATTTTCCTGACTTATTTTTAAAAAAATCTTCTGATTAATTTTCTCCTTTGAGCTCTTACAAAATCAGAATAGGTTGGCTGCATGCAGCAGGAAAACAAGTGGAAAATGGAAACTAAACACATGTACATGCCTCACCCATTATGGCCTGGGAGTGTTAAAGAATAATGTCTTAAGTATTTCCGATTACTTTAATAAGCAATTTTTGAATATTAACTTGTCTTTCTTTTGTTCTTAAATGTGTAATCATGCATAGGCATTATTTGCCAGTAGCGCTATTGTGCATATGAGCTATAGAAATACATCTATGTGTGTTGCAGACTACATAAACGATCTGTTTAAGGCCGTGAAACATCTTCGGCAGAGTTACCCCAGCTACAAGAGGGCAAGGGACGCCCATCAGGACTACCGGCTGTCGCTACCACAGCCCTTGAGCAGGACAGCACCACCTGTTGACAAGGCAGCTCTTGTTGCACAACACCAGGCACGAATCAACAGGATAGCTGCTGAACAGTGAGCCTTCACAGTTGATTTAGGCATCGTAATGTGTGATAACAGTTGCCTTGTCAACCATTTCTTCTCAACTTGTCTGGGAATTACTGATATAATCGGACACAAGGAGCACAGCACAGTGGCATCTAGGCATCAACAAACACTTTCTGACTGAAACTATCAAGTTCACTCTTTCAGTCTATTTCGTCCTGCATTCTGAATCTGTGGAATATATAGTCATCAAAACCTGGACATTTTGAAAAGATGTTTAAAAATGTAAAAATATTGATCGTTGTTCATCTGTATCTAAAAACATGACATTGGACTTTACTCAGAGAATATTACACAGGTGCAAAACTCATGATTGTGTTTAGCATTGAGCTCTACACAGTTACAAATGCTGTATTAAACTTTGTTCTTTTTAAACCTTTTGCTGTGTTATTAAATGTTGTTTTTTAACTGAAAATGCAGTTTCAATATTTATAAAACTGATATTAATAAGACTGACAAGATGTAATAAAGATATTTCAAATTGATAGGATTATGTACAGAACGTCTACTGTATTTCACACAAAGACCAGTTTAATATGCCTGTTCAAGAATAGATAATTGATACATGTATAATGAAAACAAAGTGGTTTTCTTAAAGACTATAATACTGTGTTTGTTGAGTTTTTTTGTGCTAACGTCTCATCAGCACTGAAAGTTTACATTAATGAGGAAACATAGACCTGAAAATGTTTATACTGATGGATGATTCAGGGGCCATGCTAAAACTTTATTAATATTTTTTTTCATTTTAAAATTTATTCATGCCTGTATGAACCAAATTGATATCTAAGTTTGTCAAATCTGCCCCTCCGCACACACACAAAATGGGTGGCACTGCGCTGGCAGCATAATTGCTCTAGAAATGAGCAGCATGAGATACACAGAGATCAGAGTATGTGACATTAACCCTTTCACTGCCAATGTGGCATTTATGCACCACAATGGTTTAACACCCATGTCACTAAAAGGCATCAAATCAGGGCTTGTTATCTGAAGACCCTATTTTCTTAATTTTGGGAGGTAAGGATAGGTCTAATGTTATACATTTCACAGATAAATTCCCAATACATGTACTGCAGATAATTTTTATTTCTTCCCTGTTCAGTTTAATGGTATTGTTTTGATTAAAACATGACTGGTGGCGAAAGGGTTTAAAATACCACATGCTGAAAAAAGGGGTGGGGTTGGGGTGGGTATGTGGGAACTTTGTAGGAAGCCGAGTTTTGTGTGCTCTTGGACTAAAGTAAAAGTTCCTGAAGACTGGGTCTTCCTGTCTTCCTGGGGATGGGTGATGATGAGTAGACTGGGGATGAGTGATGATGAGTAGACTGGAGTGATCCTCCTGTCTTCTGGGGGATGAGTGATGATGAGTAGACTGGGTCCTCCTGTCTTCTGGGGGATGAGTGATGATGAGTAGACTGGGTCCTCCTGTCTTCTCTGGGTCTCCTGTCTTCTGGGGGATGAGTGATGATGAGTAGACTGGGTCCTCTGGGTCCTGTCTTCTGGGGGATGAGTGATGATGAGTAGACTGGGTCCTCCTGTCTTCTGGGGGATGAGTGATGATGAGTAGACTGGGTCCTCCTGTCTTCTGGGGGATGAGTGATGATGAGTAGACTGGGTCCTCCTGTCTTCTGGGGGATGAGTGATGATGAGTAGACTGGTTCTTCATCTTCCTGGGGATGAGTAGACATAATAGAGGTTTATAAAATTGTGCATGGTTTGCATGATTCCCCAACTACTGCACCTCTTTTCCACTTATCTAGTCATAATACTACTCAGGGACACAATTTTAAACTAACCCAAACACTAATCAACACCAGACAGTTTCATTCATTCTTTACTAATAGAATAACAAATTTAAAGAGAACTGAATGCTGGGACATGATGTCTGAAAAAGGAAAAGTGTAGAGAACAAATAGAACAGGTCCCAGGACTGATCCCTGTGGCACACCACAGGAAACAGAGGCTGGGGCAGAGTTGGTGTCCTGAATGGAAACAATCTGGGTATGGTTAGAAAGATAAGAGGTGAACCACTGGAGAACTGTACCACTGATGCCGAAGACAGATTCCAAACGAGAAAGAATAGTGTTGTGGTCAATGGTATCAAACGCTGCTGAAAGGTCCAAAAGAATCAGAACTGAGTTTTCCTTCATCAAGAGAAAGAAGAAAATCATTAACAACCTTTACTAAAGCAGTTTCAGTACTGTGACCTGGTCTGTAAGCTGACTGAAAAGGATTGAATAAATCATTAGAATTGAGATGGTCGGAAAGCTGTGATAGAACAATCTGTTCTATGATCTTTGACAAACAAGATAAATTTGAGACAGGTCTGAAATAAATTATTGTGGTCTAGTGAGGGCTTTTTTAGTACAGGTTTGACAATAGCAGTTTTGTAGACATCAGGAAAGAGACGACAGTGAATCATTGATTATTTTGGTTAGTACAGGTAATACAACATCCAAACATTCATACAGCTGAGACGCGGGAATGGGGTCAAGGTCACATGTTTTGGGTGCAGACTTATTCAAAATCTTTAACACATCTTCTTCGGTGACAGGAGAGAAGTGAGAGAGTGAACTGCCAGTGAAAGGTTTGCCTAGTGGTTGAGAATCTGTCAGCTGTTAATCAAGTTCATTTCTGATTGTTTCAACTTTCTTGCAAAAGAAATCAGAAAATATGTTAGGCAGAGTGGAAGGAGGATAGATAGTGGGCAGTTGGGAAGATTTTGTGCGAGCAGACAGGCTGTTAGTAATATGATAGTTATTTGCTGGATTTGGCCTCAGAGATCTTGCTAGTGTAAAAAAGAGTCTTAGCTTTGCCAACAAGAAAAGAAACAAAGTTCTTAGCTTTAGTGTGGATTTGTTTGAGAACAGTCAGTCCACCCTTTCCCTGCTCCTCCGCTCGTCTCCACTGGTCCTCCGTACGTCTCCGCTCCCTCTTTGCTTCCACAAGCTCGTCACCCAGAAGCCCGAACCAGGGACTGGTGGCCTTTAAAAATCGGATTGACAAAATATACTTTTTCTACAAATTTGGATGTATATAAAAAACAAAGCTAAGTGTTAGTATACACTCAAGCCAAAATAAATCCACGGGCAAATAAAATGTTTAAAAAACAATTGATATTTGATACAAAAATCACCACTAATGAGGGCAAAAGGCTTATAGCCTATAGCCTTATGTGATGTGATGTGATGAGTGATGACGCATAGACTGGGTCTTCCTGGGGTTGAGTGATGACGAGTAGACTGGGGATGATTGATGATGAATAGACTGGGTCTTCCTGTCTTCCTGGGGATGAGTGATGATGAATAGACTGGGTCTTCCTGGGAATGAGTAGACTAGGTCTTCCTGGGGATGAGTGATGATGATTAGACTGGGTCTTCATCTTCCTGGGGGTGAGTGATGATGAGTAGACTGGGTCTTCCTGTGGATGAGTGATGATGAGTAGACTGGGTCTTCCTGTCTTCCTGGGGATGAGTGATGATGAATAGACTGGGTCTTCCTGGGAATGAGTAGACTAGGTCTTCCTGGGGATGAGTGATGATGATTAGACTGGGTCTTCATCTTCCTGGGGGTGAGTGATGATGAGTAGACTGGGTCTTCCTGTGGATGAGTGATGACGAGTAGACTGGGTCTTCCTGTCTTCCTGGGGATGAGTGATGATGAGTAGACTGGGGATGAGTGATGAGTAGACTGGGGATGAGTGATGACGAGTAGACTGGGGATGAGTGATGATGAGTAGACTGGGTCTTCCTGTCTTCCTGGGGATGAGTGATGACGAGGTAGACATGGAGTGGATCTGGACACAGTACACAGTTGATCTGGCTCTGGTGATGATTTGCATTGGTTGGTTCAGGTCGATCCGTTGTTGAGGGATGAAGATCCTCTGTTGTTAGCAAGGATTGTCACCGGTGAGCACTGAAAGTATTTCTAAGTTGTTTTTCTTCTTCTTCCATTACGAATGTCCACCTGCCGTTTATCGGCAATTATTGACATACAGAAGAAGAAGAATAAAAATTGAAGCCTACCACTAGGAATCCCTGGTTTTCAATATTTGTTTGGTGCCTATTTTGTGTGGTATGTATTAGCAATAAACATGCTTCTTGAAACCCCCCCGTGTGGATACCGGGGGTCTTTTGTATAAATATTTCTCCCACCTTTTGGACGTTCTGTGCTTTTAACTTCTTCTAATCTGTCACTCTATTTGAATCTGCCTTTTCCCTTTGCTTACTGTCATCTACTGTCTTTCTGCCTTACCGGTCCATTCTCCTTTCTTTTTTTCACAAAACGCTTTAAAAAACATTTCCTCCAGCCAAAGTCACACTTGCTGGGCCTATTTCTTAGGCGCATAACAGCAGCATAATGCATCTGCACTCATAATTGACAGGAAACTGTATAAGCGATTGACAAAGAAGAAAAGAAAACAACTTTTTTTTGAAAAGCCAATTTGTTAGTATTATTTGGTCATTTTTATTTGATTACACACCATTTGAATTTGATAAAATTGTTGCTTTGCAATTTATCATACATTTTTCAAAATGTGACAATGAATAATAACATATGGAATAAACACCATGTTTGTAATTTTAAAGTATTCAAACCATTATGCTTTTTTTGGCTATTGCCACATCAAACAGTAAATTGAAATGTAGGATATATACTGTTTACACCCCAAATAGGGGATATTGCGTTTTGTAAGATCACCATGGCTTCAATAATAAAATTATAAGTTTTTTCAATTTGAGAGCAAACGTATGTTATTTCTTGAGCTTAAAATTGAAGACTAAATTAATTTCAAAATGTCACGTAATTGACAGAGGAGACAGACATCAATGGGTGCAACATTCAAAAAAATAGTTGTAAAACTGTTGAAAATGTGTTGGGCCACGGTTTCTTGCAATGCATTGACATCTGATTGAAAATGGTCTTGGGATCTTGTAAACCAAATGTCCCATATGTGCCTTCCCAGGTCGAGAGGACGTAAAATCCAAATTACTGTACTCTTGTAAACCATGGGTTTCATAGATATGAAGGGGATCTTTCACAAAATGTGCTCTGTGGAGACGCGTATTGTCATTTAGGAGGTTGAAATTTGCCCAAAGCTGGCATTTTAGAATTTCAGCTTGCATCATTGTAACGATCATACGATGATATAGGGACACCAGGAAAAAACATTAATCCTCCAGAAAACATTCAGGAGGCTGTTCTAGATCATGACGAAGCATTGCCTTGAATGTCTTTTAGCAAACTGGCCCATCAATCTGTTAACTGTGTAAAGGTGTTTCGTTATTTCGACTAACACACCCACTGATGTTTATTCAAATTATTGCCTCTGGTAATAACGTGACACTTTAAAATTGATTTCTTTCTTTGATTTTACAGCCAAAAAAGGAATTTTTATTATTTTCACATGAAATTAAGTTCATGGTCTGTTTATTAAACCCATGGTGACATTGCAAAGTCAATATGCCCTAATTTTGGTGATAAGTGTGTATGTTTAATTTTTCGCATTATCGTTATTCATTGTTAAAAAAGATACATAACATTAATAAGTTACCATATTTGTGATAGGGTTAAAGATTTTGGCCAAACTGTAGATTTGATCAACTACCACCCCCCCCCCCCCATTTACCACCCCAACCCACACAAAGTTGACGGGTCTCAATCTTGAAGTTTGGTTCTTTTATTTTCATGACAATTACCCTAAGCTGATTAAAACCTATCCTTTTCCTGGGAACAGCAGAATGTTGCTTCACAGTGGAAAGTTTCAATGTAAACATTTCATGTGGGAAATTTAAATTGAAAATTTTTCACAATTTTATTTTGATCACTCAAACTTGTATGCATCGCATGAAAACCCAAGTTATGTAATAGTATTACCAGAAAGCCTAAATGTTATACAAAGTGATTACTTCTCAGCCTACCAACCTTGCAAAGAATGAACTTATGAAGCCAACTTTCTCACTTCCCACGTGGAAGGTGAAAAGGTGGGAGGTGTTAAATTTGAATACGAATGTTTAAAGAGGGTAAACGGATAAGCGCATGCTTCTTTACACCATGCCCTAGAGGGGAAAAAGCAAAAGTAAGTATAAATTTTAAAAAATAAAATAAAATATAAAAAGCATTAAGAATAAAAAATAACACCAGGCATGTTCACAGTAAATTGAATAACATGAAACAAAATTCAAGTTCAAATGAACAGCTCATTCACGTACTCGCGCATGCACACACACACACACACACACACACACACACACAAATACAGTATACCCCACAACCATGCAAAACATGCATTCATACTCTCTTGTGGTGTGTGCGAACACACAGGTGCAAATATGCTCATGCAATACAGAACACTAATAAGCCTACGTTATAGAGAACAGTATATTTATTTTAAAAAACAGCTAATATTTCAAGGAATTTATTAACTTCTCTCTTCTAGCGCCATGTATATTTTTAATATTTTGGTTGTCCCTTGCATCTCAACTGACAAGAAGGGGTAACTATTTTTTTCGAGTGTGCATGCGTTGATTCAGTGGAAGAAACGGTGACATAAGCTCTAAAAGCAGACAAACACATGGCAGGGTACTTGGCAGTGAATGTCTTTGCATTTGGTGGGAGTGCAGAGTGATGTACTGGGCGAATGCATTCGCCCCTGGTGCTATCTACGAGGTGTTTTTGATATGTTATTTTAAAGGATGAGACACTTATTAGGTTTTTACTGCTATTTTCCAATTCATTCCATAGTTTGCTACCGGAGTATGGAAGGGATGTCATAAACAGGTTTGTTCTTGGGCAAGGAATATAAATGATACTTTTGTTACGAATGTTAGTAATAGGAAATCGTTTGCATAGATATGCCGGTGTCAGTTTATACATAATTTTGTACATGAAAATAACTTTGTTGAGGTAAAACTTAGTCTGAGGGATGAATGCCTTAGAAGTTCCTTATAATGACTATTTTGAAGTGAAGAAGGTTTAAGAAGAAAGTATGGCAACTGAGACAGTGAATGAGTTCACAATGATCACCACCTGTAATGTAGGTGAAATGGTGGGAGTAAACAAATCAGCTTTAGTCAGCTGCAGACTACAAACTCTTCGTATATTCGTGCTTTTACTTACCAATTATCAAACCGCATACTTGAAGCCAGCATGTCTCTCCGAGGGATACTTGGCCCTGATTGCAGTAACAAGACATGCTGGCAGAGGGATCCTGTTGCCCTTGCCCAGTGTCGACCGCCAGATCCAACGCACAAAGTTGCAGTAGGCAACATGCCTGTAGGTTCTGAAATTGAATACCATGTAACCAGTACATTATGATTTAAAAAAACATTATGCTGTCCGGATACTGGGAAATGAAGATCAGTGGTTTAAATTATTAATTACTAACCATTATTACAGCAAAACTCAGTTATTAAAGGGGAGTTGATATTGAAGGGAGGTAGTTGTTTGTTTGCTTATATCCGAAACTCAGATATGTTTCTGATATAAGAAGACATTTTGAAGTTTTCTTTCTTATAACCGAGTTGAATGGAAAAAAGTGGTAAAAATAAAAGAGAAAAAAGGAAATTAAAGACAAACAGAAACATAAAACGAAGAGAACATGCTTGTACATGTACCTATTTTGGTGCATTTAAAAAAGGAAAAGGAAAGGAAGAAAAGATTAAAAAAAAAGAACAGAACAGAAAATTACAAACAAAAATGAAAGCAGAAGTGTTCGTGAGTTGCATGATGAGCAAGCAAGATAGCAGAGAGCAGATGAATGATTGGGTGTGGTGTGAGAGTAACATATTTGTTTAAATGTAAATTTCTGTTTCATGTTTTTAATTAATATTTTAATTTCAATGTGTTTATGGCCAGGTCGGCACATTATTTTATAACATCCACAAACTTCTTGTAAAATTGTTCCCATTTTGGAACAGGTGGGGAAGGAGTGTGGATGGGAAAACATATGAAGTAAAATTATTCTTACTTGTGTGGTCTCCTATGCTCATAATCGTCTTTCCATTTACTCCTGGCCAGTCTCTTCAAGAGGACAATCGTTGATTCAATGCTGTGTCTGAAGAACAAAGAAGAAAATACCAGTATTTTCATTAAAGAATAGTATTCTGTATGACAATAACTTCAGGTGAGAAAATGCAAAATATGTTTAGTGTCTGAAGTAACATGATTTCAATAACTTATGGCATAAAAATTACTGGTAGGGTTTTACACTTTCCAAGTAAGGGACTTGGAGCAATGAAGAAGAAGTGTAAATTTGTGAGAACATCAGCAGCAAGTAACACACTTTCATAAAAATTAAATTACCTTCACCAAAGTAACACTCACACACAATGTATAAGATAATTTTGCAAAGGCATGTCAATAAATTATAAACAGTTATCCAAACATATCTTTTTTGTAAAGGCATTTTCAATTTATAATTTGTGCTGGCTTCCAATTATAATTTTGTATTTCAAGTAAATTGAGTTCCTTAATTTTTAAAAAAAATAAAAAATACCTTGATAGGCAGTTGCTGAAAACTCCTTCATGGCTGGTGATGCAAAGTTGGCCATCCTCCATTTTGCTGACAACTTTTGCATAATCATGACAGCAAGTCCTTTCGGCTGGTTTCTGGTCCGGCCACACAGTGCAATTTCCACATTTGCACCATGATCTGGAGAGGCAAACAGAAAGAGTTTTGAACAATTGGATAATGTACATCTAGAACTACTGCTTACTGTCAACAATTTAAAATAATTCATTGTTGCACATTTTAAACTAATAATTATAATTAGAATACATAATATTTCTGTTGTGCATTTCAGGAAAAAACAGAATGGATTCCAGTTAAATGATTGACAAATGATTTTTTTTCATGCGGAAATTACACAAAATTACATCTAAATAATGTTTTGTTATATTTTAAAATGTACATGTTCAGTGGTGCTGACAATATTTGAGATGGCTCCTTTTTATTCCTTAACTCATACATTTTACGATTAATAAGTGTTTAGCCTTCAGGTTTTGCCATTTTATTAAAAACTTTTTGAGGTACTTGGCTAACAATGATTTTGATCACTCAATGATCTGGTTCTGGTTATGGTTCAGTATGTTGCAGAAACTACATCCGACGATAAATTGCAACAGAACTAGGAGGGCTCATGTACATACACTGTAAATGAAAATATAGAAGGAGGAATACCTACTGCTTACCCAGGGTGAATACCATTAAGCCTCCCAGTTCAGCCCAGCAGCTCATGTCTCAAAGCAAGCAAAAATGAAGAAAAAACACACACAAAAACATAAACAAAAACAACCAACTAGTGGTTAGTGGTTGCATGCTCCATGGTGATCTGATGCAAATGCACTAATGTGGCCTTTCTCAGTTGGTTGCAAACCATGGCAGGAGCTGTGCCGGTCGGAGTTCGCCCCCGGGTACCGCTACAGTAGCCGGATTGGTTTTGCACAGATACTACCAAAAACCGCTATGGTCCACTTTTTTTTCTTCTTTTTTTTTTTTTTAATCATACAGATCCACACTAGGTTTTATTTCATGTTCACTTTCCCCTTCCATTAGGCTACTTATATCTGCTCAACTTTCTATTTTCTTGTTTTCTTACTACCCCCCCAAAGTGCAGGAGAATCTTCAGCCTGATGAAGTTGACTGCCTGAGGTGAAGAACAGGAAGAAGTCCGGATGAAGAAGGAGAGAATTATATCAGTGATACACAAACATTTCTGTCATTTTTAGGAAATTGGCCCATTAAAATTGCAAATGTCCTGTGACAATTGTCCTCTTGTATTAATATGGAAGTGGACTTGTGTCCTATTGTTTTTGTAAGTAAATTTACAGCAAGGCCATTAATAACAATGGATGTTCTGTGATTAGCACAGGGGAGGTGAGGAAGTCTTTCTATGAGTTGTCAGTTCTGTGAGAGGTATCCATTTTGGTATAATTATATTAGGTAGGGATTCTAATATGTTTTAAAGATTACAGTTTGCAACACATCATACATATATATAGTGTAAAGGAAACTTAATCTGATGAAATAAATGTGGGATTGTTAGTGATAATAAATTTGGGTGGGAAATAGTAAAGGTTTTGAAAAAAAAGCTCATTATGATGTCATACTGCAGTTAAAGTGGTTCTTATTGTATGTGTTGTATGCACAGTATTGTCAAAGTGTTCTATATGTATGTTCATTCTTAGTTGAAGTACGGAGTACACATTGGCAATACTTTCATAATTATAATGCTTTATGTAATTTGAATTATATACTTTTAAAAGTACAAATAATGCTACTAACTGCCCATAATGCTAAATAAACTGTGTTATTTCACTTTCGTTACTTTGTGCAATTTGTTGGAAACAAGCTTGATGAAGGATGGGTACAGAATTAATGAAAGTGTGTTGGACTTTAAGAGATGAGTGTGGAAATAACACACACACACACACGACCGCGCGGCTACGCCCATGTCACAAGCCTGAGGGATTACGAGCCAGTGACTCAACCAACTGAGCTACAGAGCTTCAAAAAACCCAACCACAACAGTTCAAGGTTGTGTGTAGGTATTGTGAAATTTAAACCTTGATTACCACAAACTAATAACATTTCTGCTGAAGCCGCATTTGTGGTGTTTGGCCATAAGGTAGGGCCGTATTTTACAACCCCGGACATAAAGACAGGCTTTAATTACTACTAAACTTAACTAGCATTATTCCCTTACTATTAACAAACATAGCCCTCTTACTATGACTCCTATAGAGTTCAGTACCCCACCCCACCCACCCCCTTAAAAAGGAAATTGGTAAACAGCACGACTAGACATCCCAAAGACTGAAAGAGAGATCCACACAAGACGGCGACATAGGCCTACATTTTATTGACTTCCACATCATTTGCTTCTCAAATCATATTCATAGTCTAGATTAAGATCCCTTATAATGCATAGTAGGTCTACAATTTTCGACACGGCGAAGGCGGATGAAAAAGAAGCAAAAGACTTGATCTCTATAATACTCTTTCACTTATGCTAGGGCCCATATTTCACATAATTTGCCTCGTTTCGTCTTGTTATGGGCCGATTGTAGGCCTACATCTACTGATCTAGGCCTGCGTTTTCAATTGCACAGTATCAACATTAACGATTCCCAGAAGGCCTATTTAATAAGTGAGTGCTAAAACCTCTTCGCAAACTGGAACTCCATATCCATACCCTATTAGATATGAACTTCGTTCTGCTAAATCATTCCAGTCTTTCAAAACCTATATTAAAACTCGCCTCTTCCAGCAGTAGGCTACCTCCGATTTCTTCCTTGACCTGTTTCTGAGAGTGCGTGCGCGTGCATGTTTTTGTGTGGGGGTGTGCGCGTGTTGTCGCTGTGTGCGTGTTTGTGATGGCGAATATTTTAGTAGTTTATTTAAATATTTAAGATCAATATTTATTAATTCAAATAATTTGTGAAAAACAATCCAATCAAAAGAGAAATGGCGCTCTATAAATGTTAGTTATTATATTATTATTATTATTATTTTAACACTGGTACGATCACAAAAGCAGATTTAACATTTAGGCCTAGTCTATTAGTCACTGTGCGTCGATCTTTCCTAAAACACCACAACACTTCACAGTCAGTTATTTTGTAGAGAAGTTTTAGTACAGGTCTAGTTCAGCCAATACAGATCATAGATCTAACTTACTTTTCTCCACTGTCTCCTGGCGCATTGGCCTTTGCTAGCACTTCGCTCTCTCCCTCAGAGTCTGATGATTCGGAGCTCCAAACAATCTCTGCAGCTATTGCCCCTGCATCTGCCAACAATGGCTCGTCTTGATAAGGCTCCATCTTCTTCTTCTTCTTGAATTTGAAATTACAGGTGCTCTGTCTTCATACACTAGATCTACCCTTAGCTGCGTCACAACTTTTCTAATATCGTACAAAATTACGTTAGTGGCGAGATCCAATGGCGGGGAATCCAGACTTGCAAATCTGCCCGAGGAGAGTGATTTTTGGAAAATAACAGTGTGTGTGCTCATTTTATCTGGAAGAATGTGACTTGAAAGGTAAGTTAGGTCGATAAAGTTTGCATACTGTGGCTATGTACATAAGGAAACAATGCTGAAACGTGTTCCAGAACGTTTTTAGGTCCGAATGGAGATGCGTATGGTCCTTTAAGATAATTGCCAGGCAAATGAAAGGACACAAAATCGTGATAGCCCTCTCCACAGAGTGGCTGGGGGCTAATAAGTAGAAAAATAGGAAATATATTTAACATAGTTTGAATCATTTCAGCAAACTATACTATTTTTCTTACAAATAAAAGCATTAGATACACCATAATTACAGTAAGTGCATGTTTTAACAGTTCTTTAGAGTCCCATAGTGGCCATTTTGAATATTTCGTCATAGCTCAAAATGCCCAACTTTTACAACTTGGCCTCCAACGGATTTAGATTCAGCACCCTCAAATCATGTTAGATAGACTTAAAAACATAATATATATCACAAAACAAGGTCAAGCTTAATTTCGCCTGGACTACTACTAAACTAGGCCTACTGACTTCCCTTAACTGCGTCATTTGAGCTAATTACACCTAGACGAGATTTCAAGATAGCAGAGTACACAGAAGAAAAAAGGTCAGCGCAGTTTTGCTAACTTTGAGTTAACAGTATGATTGCGTTCAGTTTTATGCTTGTCTGTGACTTTGAATAATGTCAGAGTTTACAATCCAGATCGATTTTGCATCATTCTGCACGTTATTTACGAGAAGCGTATGGGCCTTTAATGTATTGTATTCACCTCGTCAAAGTCTTTTTAAAGACAAAAGTTTGGTTTTATTCACCGTGTTTATTGTTTATTTCACCTTCATGTGCTTGTGTGAGTGTAGCGTTTTGATGTTTTTAGTTCAATTATCCTTGTAAGGCTCACAAAAATATGGATACTTAAAACGTTGTTGATGATGTTAATGATGGCGAGAAGGAGGACGAGGACGAGGATGATGATAGCGATGCTGCTGATAATGATGATTATGATGATAATGATGATGCCGCTACAGTAGCCACCGCTGCAGTAAGTAAAGATGATTATGACAACGATGCCTTCGCGTCAGTATTAGGTATTAGGTACTTTATAGTCACAGAGACATCTCTGTGAAATTCAGAATGCTCCCACCTGGAGAGCGCGTCGCAGCCAGAGGCGCGCCACCCTTTTTTTTTCTTTTCTTTTTTGCATGCGATTTGTGTGTGTGTGATTGATGAGGAAGGAAAGGGGGGGGGGGGGGGTAAATGTGGACCAAATGACAACTTTTGTGATGTCACTGGGTTTAACGTGTGCTAAGTGCATGGGCACACGGGACCTCGGTTTATCGTCTCATCCGAAGGCCTAGTGCAAAGTGAGAGGAAAAAATCCCCTGTACCCATGTTCGAACTCTGGTTTACTTGACACGAAGCGAACGCGTTACCACTGGGCCACTCTGCGAGACGAGAGAGTCTGACGTTTTTGAGTTGGTGGAATAGAGACGGATAGGCATTGACTTTTTGAAGGGCTAAAGCAATTGAGGGTGAGAACAAGCCGGTGCTTTAAGAGGTCTTGGGAGTGTTCCTGCCGGCTGATTTGTGGGGGAGATAAGAACTCAAACAGTAAGCCTTTTTTGTATTCGGAGAACTGACAGGAGACGTAATCTGCTCTTCCTGTTCCACTCTTGCCTTTCCTGCTTCGAGTTCCATGCTCTCTGGCTCTGTCTGTTGTTGAAGATGACATTTGAGCAGGACTACATTGAAACGTATTAAACGACGAATTTGTTGTGTATTTACTCGCTTGTTTGGCAACACAAATGCTTGTGTTGTGGGGTGCCCATGCTCGAATCTTTCACGGACAAAGTCATACAATTGCAGCAAGATTCAATGAACGGTTTTGAAAATATGAAGCAAAAAGTAAAAGTATGGGTGCGAACACACCCACGGGGTACGGGAAGGGTTAATATATGCGCTATATATATTATGTGTGTGTGTGTGTGTGTGTGTGTGTGTGTGTGTGTGTGTGTGTGTGTGTGCACAAAAACCGTTGAAAAGAACCGCAATTAATTATTATGTATGTGTAGAATATGATGTAGTTCCCTTGTAGCCATCTGTCCTCAAACCACTGCCGTTTAGCCCAGAGAGTGGGTACGTATCCTGGGCAAGGCTTCTCCACTATAAACAGATTTTAGCCCAGCACGGTGGAATAACAGCTGCCACATCTGCTATCTGGCAGTCATTGTCGGAAATAATATACAGGCATACAGGTTTTGGTTGACTGATGAAACACCCATAAATGTCTGTTTTGTTTTATTTATGAGGGCAGGATGAAAAAAACAGCTTTGTCAGCTCTCAATAAAGATCATTTTGACTTGACTTCACACACACACACACACACACACACACACACACACACACACACCACACGCACGCACGCACACGCGCACACGCACACACATACACACACACACACACACACACACACACACACACACACTCTTCCAAATCGAAATAGGGCTGGGGCAGTGGGTGGAGGCCTCGTGCCTCCATACGGGGAGCTGGACGACCCCGCCCCCTCCACGAGTCTCTCCCCATGGGGATACCGGGGGTTCTTTCGTAAAAATATTTCCCCCACCTTCTGGAAGTTCTGTGCTTGTAACTTTCTCTAATCTGTCACTCTCTTTGACTCTGCCTTTTCCCTTTGCTTTCTATCATCTACTCTCTTTCTGACTTATTGGTCCATTCTCTTGCCTTAAAAAAAAAATCTTCAAAAATAATTTGTCTCCTTTGAGCTCCTCCGAAATCGGAATGTGTCGGCTGTATGCAGCGGGGAGACCAGTGAAAACTGAAAAACCGGACACATACGTACCCACCCATTGTGGCCATATGGCATGGGAACGCAGAAAAAGGAGAAGGAATAGGGCAAATACAAAGCTAAACCTCTTTATAGAAGGGTACTTTCGAAATGCATGATGAATTGATATACTCTTGTAAAATGTAACACCTGTTGCATATTTGACAGGGCAGCTTCGATCTTACGTGAGGTTTAATGCCTACATATTGAAGCTGATTTAATATTAGAATAACATTTTAAAGGCAGGAATAATATTTGTAACATGCTCAGCTCGATTGAATGATAACGGTTTAACCCCATTAGAACTTTGTTTTAAGAGGCTGATTCAATAGTTGTAACCTTTTCTCGTCATCCCCCTCCTCGCCATTGCACCGCGCTGACCGCACACCAGTACTAAGTATAATACAAATCAGCAATAATCCATGTATTTGTCCTACTAACAAATATTGACGAAATGCAACCGTGTAGCGTAAAATGCAAGCTGGTCACGCAGCGTATCGCTAGGCCTAAGTTTGAACTTATATCAATAATTCATAATTAGGGACTCTGGTGGGTGTTAAGGGCCAGCCACATACATACGAATCGCATCTGAATGCGATGCGATTTTTGACGATGTGGGTTATGAATCACGTTTAATACTTCCGTCTAAAAATAATTCTGCTATTTTCCTTCACTATGCTCAAGTACACCCAGTACTTGAATTTCACGTGATTCGGGACTCGCGTCGTCAAAATCGCATCGTATTCAGATACGATTCGCATGTGCGTGGCTACCCCTTTAACCCTTTCACCGCCAATGTCGCATTTTTGCACCATAATGATTTAACACCCATGTCATTAAAAGCCTTGAATCATGGTCTGTTATCCAATGACATTGTGTTCTTCATTTTGGGAGATAAGGATAGGCCTTATTTAAAACATGTCACATACGGATCCCCAATATTGCTGACAATTTTTTTTTCTACCCATGTCAAAAGTTTAGCTAAAAAATGGCTGGCGGCGAAAGGGTTAGAGGCAACAACAAACATTATTAATTATTCCTTATGAAAGGGTGCGTTATAAGCATTTGCTTGTTGTCACCCTCATTACCTCATCATTGTTTGATTTTGTATGATATTTGAATAAAGTTGTCTAAACCAACAACAAACAGACAACGATATTAAAGGAGATTACCTCACTGGGCTGCGGGGACAAACGTGGTGATTTGGATACGATTTGCCTTCTTTTTAATCTGTTAACATAATGATCATGATGAACAAAAATGCCATTTATGATATCCGTTGTTCTGCAATGGCCCACCAATGCAATGAACTTGGTTTAGATTAAGAATATAAGAATTACAATTACAGCCCTGTCTACAACTAAGGCCATGTCAGGGCTGTCACCACGCTAAATCTTACCACGCAGTAAGTGAACTTGGTTGTGCAACCTATGTACTTCAAAACATGCATGTCATTGTTATGAAAGATACATGTAGTTTGTACGAAGGTTATTTTGCCCTTTTTATCCTGAGGTTTAGTCGTACAAATCCTAAGCCATTCCGATAGAATATCTTCTGAACACGTGACATCCGCGAGTTTATTGCATGCAAATCTTATCCAAACAACATTTATATCATGATTTAAGCTTCAAAATCAGTCTCCTTATCATTCATTCGAGCATATCTTGAACCACTACACATTGCGCGTAAGTTTTGTAGATTAATACCCAAGACTGTCTCTATAAATTAAGCGTTTGAAAGGTTTGTCTGTGTTCTTAAATTAAAGTTTTCTTTTTTTGTTTTTATTAGTTAGCTAAGAGAGAGAGAGAGAGAGAGAGAGAGAGAGAGAGAGAGAGAGAGAGAGAGAGAGAGAGAGAGAGAGAGAGAGAGAGAGAGAGAGAGAGAGAGAGAGAGAGAGAGAGAGAGAGAGAGAGAGAGAGAGAGAGTGTTACCGCTATTACTTTTGTGTCTCTCCTTCCTTCGATCTTCTCTCATAGCGCTGTACTCCCCACCGCACCGGGCGGATCTAAGGAGGGGGGGGGGGGGTCCTGGTTTCCTGACCCCCTTTATCTCCGCGCAAATGGCAATTGGCTCATATCGCGCGCGTTTATGAATGGATGGTGTAGGAATTTTCCATCAAGATAGTCACTGTCCGGGGGCATGCACGTTCCAAATTATGAGTCAATGTCCGGTCTGGTTACGCCGCGGTTTGTGAAAAGGTGAAGCGGCACTTATCGCGCGCGTTTATAAATCGAGTAGCGAAACTACCGGTTCCGTTTTGCGCTTGTGAATGAGTCGATTCAAAGTCTTTTGTAGCTCTGACCCTTCATACAAAGACTGCAAAATGAAAAACACATCCCTCCTCAATAGAAGACTAATATTGCATTCAAACAATGTTTGCAATGTGACGAAATTGAGAGAGGGGGGGGGGGGGGGGGGGGGGTGGGGTTTGTTGGGATTATAAGGTCTCCGGCCAATGACCTCTAGACTTTGCGAAGGCAGAAGACAGATGTAGGTGCGAACACAAAATGTGTGTTGGGGGTGGGGGTGACGATGGGAGGGAGACCGGGGCGTGACGGAGGATGGAGATGGGGAGTAGGGTCACATAAATCTTCGTGGAGTCTGTCGTCTGTCATTGTTTTCCATTAACTAGTACAACATCTTCCTGCCCTCCACCTTCTTCTCCCCTTCACGCTTCTGTGAAGGCGAATGTTTTCTGTCTGTCTCTCTGTCTGTTCGTTTGTCTGTCTGTTACCTGCCTGCCTGCCTTGTCTGTCTGTCTTTCTCTATGTCTGTCTGCCTTGTCTGTCTGTCTTTTCTCTATGTTTGTCTGCCTTGTCTGTCTGTAATGTCTCTATGCATGTCTGCCTTTATGTCTGTCTGTCTTGCTCTACTGCCTGCCTGCCTTTCTGTCTGTCTGTCTCTATGCCTGCCTGCCTTGCATTTTCCTCTCTCTCTCTCTCTCTCTCTCTCTCTCTCTCTCTCTCTCTCTCTCTCTCTCTCCCTCTCTGTCTTTCTATCTCTCTTCTCTCTTATTCCCTTCCCTTCCTCTCCTTCACATTCTCTCTCTCTCTCTCTCTCTCTCTCTCTCTCTCTCTCTCTCTCTCTCTCTCTCTCTCTCTCTCTCTCTCTATTCTCTTCCCTCTCCTCTCTCCTTCTCCTCTCTCTCTCTCTTCTCTCTCTCTCTCTCTCTCTCTCTCTCTCTCTCTCTCTCTCTCTCTCTCTCTCTCTCTCTCTCTCTCTCTCTCTCTCTCTCTCTCTCTCTCTCTCTCTCTCTCTCTCTCTCTCTCTCTCTCTCTCTCTCTCTCTCTCTCTCTCTCTGTATTGAAACATGTCTGTTGTTTCACACGCATCCACGAGATGCAAATGCGCGAGATACAGGCATAAACAATTAAACACAAACATTAATTCAAAACAGTCATCCACATTCATACGCACAGAAAGAATAGAACGTAACAGAAATACAGAAGAATAATTATGTTAATTATTCAGAACAATTTTATGTGTTCTATATTCCAAATCATAATTACTAACAGTATGTGTGTGACTGTGTTGTCATTGTGGTCTATTTGAACGTACTGTCATTACAAATCATCCATCGATATAATATAATAGACCTATCATGGCCAGCCAGTCAGATCGAGCAAAGTATGCAAGTGAGGCTTAGAAATGGACAGCTAACGATCAACAATAAGCAGACAAGAGAATGCGTATGCGATTGAGAGAAGAACGAACGAACAAGCAAACGAATAAGTTCTAATAAGACACAAACAGAATAACCGAAAGCTTTTTTGTGTGTTGCTTTTTGTTTTAAATCGAGTTATCAAAACCTAAAGAGAAAATGAATATACATTTCAGTCGTCTCTTAGAGAGAGAGAGAGAGAGAGAGAGAGACAGAGAGAGAGAGAAAGAGACATAGAGCGAAATAGAGAGAGAGAGAGAGACAGAGACAGAGAGAGAGATGTTTGCACAGCGTAAAAGCCATTGAAGAAGTATACAAACACGGCTGGAGACTAAAGCTGTCTTCACCGAACAAACACCACGGTCAGATGAGCCTCAGAGCTAGAGAAGACAAACAGGACTTTTCAAGGGATAGTCTCTCTCTCTCTCTCTCTCTCTCTCTCTCTCTCTCTCTCTCTCTCTCTCTCTCTCTCTCTCTCTCTCTCTCTCTCTCTCTTTCTCTCTCTCTCTCTCCTCTCTCTCTCTCTCTCTCTCTCTCTCTCTCTCTCTCTACTCTCTCTTTCTCTCTCTCTCCTCTCTCTCACTCTCTCTCTCTCTCTCTATCTATCTCTCTCTCTAACTCTTTATACCGCTACTTCTTTATTCACCCCACCCTCGCCCTACTCCCTTTACGCCCCAACATATCCTCTTTGGTTACAGAATGATTATTCTGCCAGAGTCAAATTTGATGTTCACATCTGCTACATTTGTGTGCAGTTATTACAGCCGAAGAAGCGTTGGAGCTGTCTATATGTTGCTGATTGTATTGTACCTTCATGCAAATGTGAACAGAAATAACAGCAACGACACATGCATATATGTGCATGGGCGTGCACGTTCGAGCCCACACACACACATATACACATTCACTCGCATGTACGAACACATATATAATACTTATACGCGTGCACCTGCCTAAAGCTCAAACATGATGAATGCAGACAACTCACTACCTTCGGTATATTTGTGGTGTCCTGACAGTTGTTATGTATACTAGCAATCGCCCCGTGGCAGTTAATTCCCGTGGCAGTTTTAACCCCATGGCAGTATTGAACAATACTGGAGGCAATGCCCGGAGGCAGTGCTAAACCAGTAAAGTCCCGATTTTTTAATAATACAGATACGTGTAGTGTCATCCCCTTGTAATCTCCACTGCCCCCCCCCCCCCATCCCCACCCCCATCCCTCCGCCCCCCCCCCCCACCCCCCCCCCCCCCCCACCCCCTACCCCACCCACCCACCCCCTACCCCCCCCCCCATATCCAGCTGGCTGACCTACTCGTCACCCCAGCACGTGTGAACCATGCCCACATGCAGTCAGTCCCCCCCCCCCCCTTTTAATAACAGCACGTTTGGACATATGTCGCGCGCATGTATGTACGGATGCCGTTCAAATTTGCTGCCATGCTTTGCCCGGGTCATAGCAAGCCTGACAGGAAATTGGAGGCGATTCGGTTAAGAAACGGCGGAGTTATTCGTGAAAAGGTGAAGCGGCGTCTAGCGCGCGCGTTTCTGAACCGATTCGCTTCCGGTTTGGCACACGGATAGTCCCCTGCCCCGGTCATCTTCCTGCCAAATGCGAAGGCAATCGGCCCAGAAACGCCGGAGATACGGGCGCCGAGAGGCCGGCGGATGCGCGTTTCGCGCATTTGCGAAACCGCGCAAATGACAACCGCGCAAATGATACGGCCGCCTCGGTTGCCGTTGCCATCGTCCCTTGAGGGCTCACAGCAAATTTGAAGCGATTCGGTCGAAAAACGGCGGGGTTATAAGGCCCGTTTCGTGTTTCAGACACACAGACACACACACACACACGGACGGACACTTGGCTTTTTACTATATGATGATTACTTGTACTGACTTCCTAAGGACAACAAAGAAGCTATGGTTTGATTATCACCTGCGGAGTTTACGGGGCGAAGGTGATATTGTTTTTGTTGTGTAAGTGGCTGTGTATGTGTGTGTGTATATATGTATGTGGGTTTGTTAACAGCATATCACCATGAAGGAATAAAGATAGGAAGATGAAACTTGATGTGCATGTAGGCTTGACGTATGACCTTGAAAACTGAAAATCTATTTTTAGCCATATATCGGGCACCAGTCGACATATGATGTTGAAACTTGGTATGAAGGTGGTTTGGCTTATGCTCCTTCCGAATATTGTTGACCAATCAAGGTCAAGGAGATCGCTGGACCCTGAAAATCGGGGGGTCGGAAAAATGGAGTTCCCAAGATAACAGCATATCACCATGAAGGAATAAGGATAGGAAGATGAAGCTTGATGTGCATGTAGGCTAGGTACTGTAGATGTGCCTTTTGGTGTCAAGGTCAAAGTCATGACCTTGACGTATGACCTTGAAAACTGAAAACTAATTTAGCCATATCTCAGGCACCAATCGACATAGGATGTTGAAACTTGGTATGAAGGTGGTTTGGCTTATGCTCCTTCCGAATATTGTTGACCAATCAAGGTCAAGGTCAAGGAGATCGCTGTACCCTGAAAATCGGGGGGTCGGAAAAATGGAGTTCCCAAGATGAAATCAGGTGGGAATGTTGGCTGGGTATTGTAAATGTGCCTTTTG
>CM065683.1:45130350-45137850 GCA_017654935.2 Phymorhynchus buccinoides | reverse complement strand
GGGGGGGGTGCGTGTGTGTATGTGTGTGTACGTGCGGGTGTGTATGTGCGTGTGTGGGTGTGCACGCGTGTGCATGTGCGTGCGCGCGCGCGCACTTGCGCCTTACAGACACTCTGCCGAAGAAACTACTGAACAAAGTATGTTTCCGTGTCATATTGTCTCATGCGTTGTCTATCCTAATGAGGGAGGGGTGAGCCGCGATAATAACCAAATGAAACCTCGATCAAATTACAGATCCACACGAGTTTCTGCTGAAAGACTCAGGCCTTGGCAAGTCACACATACTACACTGCACTAGACGTACAGACAACACGCGTCCAGATAAGCGTAACACATGCACACGCAAAAACACCAACCAACAACAACAAATCGCTGGCCCAAAAAAACGCGCCAGTCGGTAGTCCGCCTTCTATACGTAGGGTGAAATATGTGTGAAAGGCAAGGATTGGACGTGTCTAACTATGCCTAACAATGGGGCTAGCAAAGCGATGGTCATCTGGCAAGATGTCCAGCTGTGTGGGCCATTTTTCTGTCCGACTGGCCATCAATTTGTCATCTTTAATATAAAACAAAATCGTTTCTATGGTCTCTCCAGCACCCGTTTTTTAACCCACCCACCCCACCCACTCGCCACCCACCCCCACCCACTCGCCACCTCTTCGAACCCTCGTTTCCTTGCCACCCCTGCGTTCCCTCGTTAAGTTGTCCAAGGTGTGGATGACCAGAGTTTGGGAAAGGTCATCTAGTGTATGTAGCACTAGGTTGTTGTTCAATCGTCAGCTCTTGAGACGATTCAAATGGACACACACACACACACAGACACACACGCACAGGCGCATACGCGCGTGCGTGCGTACATACACACACACACGCACACTCGCGCGCGCGCTCATGCACACGTACACACACGTGCGCGCGACCCTTGCCAAATGATACACCCGCACTCACAGTTGGGATTGATCACCGGAGACTGGCTCACATCAAAAGCAGCAAACGAAGCCATTGCGCAATGTTTCCTCGTGTAAGACGTTTTTTTAATTTTTTCTCATATTTATTATTACTAGCGCAACACCGAGTACCAGTAACGCCTAGTAACGGTAACGCCAAGTACTGGTAACGCTGAGTACAGCAAATTTGAAGCGATTCGGTTAAGAAACGGCGGAGTTATAAGGCCCCGTTTCCCGTTGGCGCTGCTCTGAGAGTGACGCGCTCTCCCTAGTAACGGTAACGCCTAGTAACGGTAACGCCTAGTAATGGTAACGCCTAGTAACGGTAACGCCAAGTACTGGTAACGCTGAGTACAGCAAATTTGAAGTGATTCGGTTAAGAAAAGGCGGAGTTATAAGGCCCCGTTTCCCGTTGGCGCTGCCCTGAGAGTGACGCCTTCTCCCGATTCTCTTCCAATTTGCTGCCAGCCACAACAAGCCTGACAGCAAATGTGAAGCGATTCGGTTAAGAAACGGCGGAGTTATTTGTGAAAAGGTGAAGTGGCGTATATCGCGCGCGTTTCTGAATCAATTCGCTTTCGGTTTGGCACATCGATAGTCACCGTCACCGGTCATCTACCTGCCACATTTGAAAGCAATCGGTCCAGACATACTGGAGATACGGGCGCCGAGAGGCCGGTGGATACGCGTTTCGCGCATTTGCCAAACCGCACAAATGACACGGCCGCCTCGGTTCCCGTTGCCATCGCCCCGTTAGGGCTCATAGCAAATTTGAAGCGATTCGGTCGAAAAACGGCGGAGTTATAAGGCCCGTTTTGTGTTTCACACACACAGACAAACAGACACACACACACACACACACACACACTTGCCTTTTATTATATGATGCCCTATGTAATCTCCATGCAGTAGCCACACCACTGGCCAGTCACTGTCCCCTTTCTCTTGGACTTACGATTGTGCCAGTCAATCAATGATAAAAGCCAGGGATTGGGAGCTAGAAAGTAAAGTATACTTATGTGTAATGTGAGTTTATGTGTTGGGGGGAGAATATTGGGGGGTGGTGTATTTGGTTTGCTAAACTAGGAGAAATAGGAGTGATGATTTTCGGAGAAATAGGAGTGATGATTTTCGGAGAAATAGGAGTGATGATTTTCGGAGAAATAGGAGTGATGATTTTCGTGTTCCCTTCATATTACCCATCTTCAATATCCCCCCCCCCCCCCCCCCCCATTATTATTACTCATTGCCCATTGTGCTGGTTCGTACATAAATATACTTTCATTACACGGTAGCAACATGTCTAGTTCTAGTTTTGTTTGCTGTAGATCTACTCTGCTGAACTGTAGATACTCGTTGATTTGATTGATTGATTTAATTTAAAGTCTGTTCACAACAATGGTGATATTAGACTTAAATAATTACATTAATTAAACAAAAACAAAACAGACATAAACAAATATTGAATTAAAATGAGGGGGAAAGAGTGTGTGAGTGTGTGTTGTGTGTGTGTATGTGTGTGTGTTTGTGTTTGTGTGTGTGTGAGTGTGTGTGTGTGTTTGTTTGTGTGTGTGTGTGTGTGTGTGTGTGTGTGTGTGTGTGTGTGTGTGTGTGTGCGTGCGTGCGTGCGTGTGCGTGCGAGGATTTGGGGCAAAGAAAAGAAAATTAATATTAACTAACGTATCAATTATCTTGCCATTCCAGAGCTGGATATGACAGAAGCTATTTTGATCATTTCATGGCTGTAAGCTACATCTTGTAAAGTTCCTATGTTTGCTACTTGAAACCCAGACAAGGTGTATAGCGATGTTAAAAATGGACAGTCGAAAAGAATGTGTTGAACTGATAGTGGGTGACCACAAGCGCATTCTACATCTTTAGAAAATTTGGTCTTCCATGAATTTAATCGAATTTTGTAAATCAGGCTAGACAAAGATCTTGAACATGACAATATTTCAGATTTTGAAGGAAGTTTCTCTTTATACATACAATTTTCTAAAATTGAATTTATTTCAATTTTTTTTAGTTTTAGTGTAGATACTCGTGTGTGGTTTTTTATTTCACCTCTTTGTCCAGCGCACTCTTCATCCTTTCACAAAAAAACCACAATCTGCGTAAACAAATTTAGCGGAAGTGAAGTGGGAACGTTTTTTGTTTTCTTAATGTATCTTACTCAAAGAAGAAGCAAATGACAAGAAAAGCTCAGACAATTGATTTTCCTCTGACGAATGTTCTCTGGCCAATTTTCCCCCTGGCCAAATTACCGATTACCATCGATTCATACCCGCTATGTCTGTAGGCTTGGGGGGCTATTCCAATAATCCAACAACAAAAATACGACTCAAACTTGGTAAATAAAACCAACATGATCTTGGTGGATGGGTGAAGGAAAGACAAAAAGTGGGGGGGTGGGGTTGGGGGGGGGGGGGTCAGTGAAAAGGTGTTGACGAGGAGTGGGCAACAAAGAGGCTAGGATTATAGCGTGCACCCGCTTTGCTGGGAAGGGTTTACTGAGGTGTCTGTACAAACGGAGGGTTCGCTCCCCGAGGTCTGTTTGTCCGGCTGTGGGCTGTAGTGTTTTCTCTATCACCCGATTACCCTCTAATCACAACCCTTGCTTTTTTGTCTCACCCCTTTCGTTCTTCTTCTTCGTCGTCTTCTTCTTGTACGTTGGGTTGGGCTCGCTTACGTACAACAGAGGTGAGAAGAGAGATAGAGACCAGTCGATTGTGCTTCAGCCGATTCTCTCCGCCTCTATGTCCGTCTGTCTCTGTCTGTCTGTCTCTCTGTCTGTCTCGTCTCCTATCTTTGCCACCTTGTTGTTTTTCTGATGCTTTGTCTCTGTGTCTGTCTCTGTCTGTCTGTCTCTCTGTCTCATATATTTGCCACATTGTTGTTTTTCTGATGCTTTGTCTCTGTATTTGTCTCTGTCCCTGTCTCTATCTGTCTGTCTCTTTGTCTGTCTCTCTCTGTGTCTCGATCTCCCACAGAGATGTCTCTCTCTCTGTGTCTCTCCCTCTCTCTCCCTCCCCCTCTCTCTTCCACTCTCTCTCTCTCTCTCTCTCTCTCTCTCTCTCCCTCTCTCTCTCCCCCTCTCTCTCTCCCTCTCTCCCTCCCCCTCTCTCTCTCTCTCTCTCTCTCTCTCTCTCTCTCTCTCTCTCTCTCTCTCTCTCTCTCTCTCTCTCTCTCTCTCTCTCTCTCTCTCTCTCTCTCTCTCTCTCTCTCCCCTCCCTCCAGAGTCGCTGATCTGGAAGTAGTCGTTTTAAGGAATAGACTTCGAATGGCATTAGGACATGCTTTAGTATATTTTGTGCCGGATTCCTGAAATGTACAAGAACATAAATATGACGAGAAAAAAACACATAGAAAAAATGGTTCAGCAGGCCAATCTCATAAATTATGAAAACATAATTGCACATTAGCACTGACGTTTTGTTTTATCAGTGTGGTATTAATTTAAGTTCTGTTCGGGATACAATTTGGTAGAGGTACAAACAGAGAAGCATCATCTTTCCTGTCCCTATGCTTTGAACACAGACGCAACGAGGATTCCAGAGGATAACACAAATTAATCAACAAATATAGAGAACTCGTCATCCCCAAAATACACACAACTAAAGGCGTTTAGAATACCTATTCACCTAGCTAAGTGAAATAAAGATACAGATGGGTAGGTAGACCCAGCAAATTCATCAAAAAGGAAGTTCTTGGATCTGCTCCTGTGTACTTCTTTCTTGCCCTGTACACGTGAACATTGTTCACTCTTTTCCCGGATTCAGCAGGTGGACATTACCGGAAGAAGACGAAGAACACATTGATATGTAACTCATATCACTACGTTGTCATGGGGAAATAATAATTTTAAAAATGTTAACGTGTATTGAGACCATTAGCGCCTTGATAGTAGTTGTGTGTCCTTTACTCTGAAGTCATCCGCAGCGTTGTCGCCATTTCATGCCAGTAGTTCGCACTCCAGAGTCTCCCTTGGATTCCAGTCAGGCGTGTGGTCTGTGGCCGCTTACAAGCTAAACATTGCTCGTTAGGGTAACACGGACAACGTTTGTTTACACGTGCCCTAGCCTATTAACCTTTCGTTCGCTTTTAGACAGTCGCACTGCGGTAGACATTGTCCTGAGCTGTTTTGTTTCTACTTGGACAGCGATTTGCGTGAACGTATTGCTCTTGCATGACTTTGCGTAGATTTCTTAAGTTTTGACAAAAGTCCTTTGATCGGAAGTTTATCAATACTTCTAAGATGCTGAGCACTTCCCTTTAAGATAAAGACCGCGAAGACTTGAAGCTTGTCCCAACTGGTTTGTGGGGGTGAATTTGCTGGGTTATTGACGAAGCTTTCTTGACGGCTTAATCCCACTTGATTCGCCGTGCTATATCCCCGAGGCCTCCCTTACTTTGTTTTAGCGTAACCGACTGGCGACGAAAGGACTTTAACTACTAAGACTTCTTAACACGAGTCCGTTTCTTTACAAACGTCCGAAAAGCTCTATACTGCGTCAAGACGTCGGTCAAACCTAACTTCCTGCAAGCAAGACTTGGGTTTAGGTGGTTCCATTCTTGACAATCGACAACCAGACTATTGATTCTTGAAACAGCTAAGAGTAAGGAGGTCGAAAGAGGGAGAGGACTGAGGGTGCGAACGAATTCGAACTAGCCTACTAACCAAGCAATCGCATTACACGTGGTGGCGTCTTGGGGACCTTTAGGATTGGAGTTATGGTCAGAAGCCATTAGCACAGTTCATCGCCCTTTCTCCAAAAGGTTTATCAATATTTGCCGTCAAGGGCTAAGACTAGCTGCCCGCCAGATATTGCCGGGCCTCGTGGAAACCCACCGCTAAGGGCGTCCCTAAACCGTGGCGAGATCAACAAGGAGTTTGTATGGAGGGATAGAGAGACGAGTAATGGAGGTAGGATAGGAAAGGTTCAAATTATAAAAGAAAGTAAGGGGAGAGTCTTTGTGCGGCGGGGTGGGGGGGTGGGGTGGTGGGTGGAAGTGGGGTTTGGGGTTAAAGTAGGAGAGAATTGTGCTTGTTTCGCGCCATTGACTTTAATGGTGTGTCAAGTACACCCACTTTTAACTTTTCACGTCTTTTTAATGTTAATGCAAAAATCTCGACCCACCACTTGATAGATGCTTCTGTGTCTGTCTGTCTGTCGCTCGCTCTCTCTCTCTCTCTCTCTCTCTCTCTCTCTCTCTCTCTCTCTCTCTCTCTCTCTCTCTCTCTCTCTCTCTCTCTCTCTCTCTCTCTCTCTCTCTCTCTCTCTCTCTCTCTCTCTCTCTCTCTCTCTCTCTCTCTCTCTCTCTCTCTCTCCTCTCTCTCTCTCTCTCTCTCTCTCTCTCTCTCTGTCTCTGTGTCCGTTTTTGTACAATCAACACTAGTATGAAAATGGCACGTACTAGTTTAGCTGCAAGGCACACATCACGATCAAAGGAAGCAGATCACAGCCCATCACAAGTAGCGTCACACATCTGCTTTTCTTTCTTTTTCTTTTTTTTATCAGTTAACTATTGTCACATTTTGCAATACAAATATGCAAATACTCAAACTTGACACACTCTTTCCATTTAAGGTTTTGCCAATAACATTATGAATAGCTAGTTCTTTAATACTTACCCTGGCACAGGAGACTGAGGAGAGACCTTGGTCAAGTTAAGTTCAATTGCTTATAAATTTTTTTGTTAAACATCACATATTTGTATTCATTTCTGGTCAATGCTGTACCTCCAAGATCGATCCACTATCTTTACATTTTCAACAACGGTAGGCCTGTCTTCCTGTGAAGTAATGTCTTACAAATTTAGAAAGATTGACTTTAAATTGACGGGTCATTATTTTGTATTAGAATCAACGTGCAAACATACACAATTACTGTCATGGTGCATAGGGCCTACCCCACGATAAATCAAAAGCACAAAGAAGCGCACACATGATTGTCCTTTAAATACAGACGTTCTGATCTGTTGATAAACCTCTCGTTTTTACAAGCACTTCATTAAGAACAACGACAGAAAAAGAGGACGGATGCCAATGCAGATCAACTGTCGTGGGGTCCAAACATTGCAGTACGATGCTTAATTATTTTAATCACTCTCTAGTGACTCTGAGCTCATTCGATATGATCATACTGTCACTTCCGGCTGTCTTTAATTAAACCAATGAAAATCACTGACGTATTCATTTCACCATCCGCACTGACCATGCAGTCCTGTTGGTACAAATAGTTGATTGTTGCATTATATGCGTCTGTTTTCCGCCATTGTTGATATAAATCATAACAACATTGCATGATTGTTTCGATTAAAAAGTTTACCATGAGTAATCTATTATCTCAGCAAAAAAGCAGTGGATGTGTAAGAAGATCTGATTTACCGGGTGCGCCTCACTTCGCCTAATTTCACTTCGCCTAATTCTTTGATCTCGATCTTCCGTGCTGGCATTAACTTCCAGATGTCACGAAAAACCCAAGCGTAGCCTAAAAACATTAGCACGACTCGCCTAATCAACCTATCCATGGGTTATCGCTAAACAGCAAAC
>CM065683.1:45095350-45125350 GCA_017654935.2 Phymorhynchus buccinoides | reverse complement strand
ACTCCCAGTTTTAAAGAGAGAGAGACGGAGATAGTGACAGTGAGAGACACACAAAGAGAGGCATAATTAAACGACATAAGATACTTTGATCCTCTTTGAACATCTTCTATACCTATTTCTCGTTGATATTGCATTTTCGATTAAACTGATAAAGCGGGCGTCATTGTCCATATATCAGGAATACTTTTTTGGGTGCAATTTTCATTTTTATTTTGTTGAGTAGTCTCGGCGGCTATAGAGCTTGGGGTAGAATGCTTTTCAATACGGACATACAGACAACGAAACACACAGGCCTTCGTGCACATCTCAATGCACTCCTGTTCTTACAGAGCTGGAAGCGTGCAAAAGGTAGTAGGCCAAATGGAAATGAGTGGTTGTGGTTTTCTGTGGATGTGCTGAGTTCTCCTCCGTTGTTATCTTCATTTGGGGCCACGTGTCATCTTTTCTATGGCATTCGTGTCCACTTTCCCATGACATTCTAGTCAATTGTTTCATTGTATAGCGATTTCTTTATTGCATCTTGGCCATTTTCCTACGCCAAGTCTGTTCTTGCATTCTTACGAACGTTTCCCCCCTTCAGCATTCTTGCTAACGTGTCTATTATTATCCTTTGTCCTTGTACACCCTGCAAAGCAGTTCTAAGCGTTCTTGGTCTGTTTTGTTTTCTTTCCATTTGGATTATTTTTAAGAATGTTTATCCAGTCTGTATTTCGTGAACCGCTGGACAGAATCGTTTCACATTTTTTCATTATTTTCCCATTGCATTTTCGCTGTTTTTGCTGTTTCGCCTACTTGTTTTCTCTTTTTGTTGTTGTTGCGTTCTTGTCAGTTTTAGTATTGCAATACTGCAACGTTTTGCTGTGAGGAGGGTCATAACATCCATAACACACAGAACGCAACAGAGAGCTTCGGTGCTCTATTGTTGCCTGGTCGGATCTATGCTAGCATCTCCCGCCAGCCCCACTGTGACCCCCATATAGCTCTCCTAGCTCTCAAGGTTATCGTGTGTCGACTCCTAGAGGACCTCCCGGTGACTGTTCCCTGCCTTTAATCACTCGTCTGTCACCAGGCTGCTGTGGAAATGTTGACCTTCGCCAGTCATGCTTAATGGAATCAAGTTGATCTTCAACTGACTGTTTCCTTTATTAGTCGTCTCTTCATTGCGGACCTGTTCTTCCATTTTGCTAGTTCGAATAGAAAACCAACCCGCTTTTGTTCAACCATGCGAAGGTTCTTGCGTGTATGCGTTGCACTATTCTCCAGAATTCGTTTTTATTATTTCTGGAATACACAAGCGATTTGAAAGATGGGCTAAAAACGTGTGTGCGTAATGATGTGTGTGTGTGTGTGTGTGTGTGTGTGTGTGCGTGCGTGCGTGCGTGTGCGTGCGTGCGTGCGCGCGCGTGTGCGTGTGCGCGTGCGCACGAGCGAGCGTTTGCATGGGCCCATGTTTGTGTGTGCATGCATTTTGGTCTCATCTCCATATTCTGAAGAGAAACAAAAATCACCTCGCTTTGGGGGCCAGCCGAGGAAAAGTATTTAAAGTAAAGTGCGGAAAGGGGCTCTATTTGTCAGCCCCGGGAGCTCCCTGCGGGGTTAAGCAGATGCCGAAATGACTGGTCTGTCACAGCGACCCGCCCCGTTGTCCCGCGCGACCTTTGATGCCCGGCAAGACGTCGCCCTAGGTGGCCGACAGGGGAACACTGCCCTAGCATCCCCAGCTCGCTGGAGTTCTCAGGACCAAGCGGCTTTCGTTTCAATGCCTGCCCGCTTGTGGTGCGTATGGAACTACGAGCTCAGGTCCCCTTCTTGTCATCGCGTGCTGACAAGATTTCAATGGCGGTTCTTGTCGTTGTGGACGCTCTCTGTGCTAGTGTTGTAGGTCTACTTTTAGTGTGCTGAGTGAGCTTGCTGTGGTGGCTTTTATTCTGGAAGTCGGGTCTAATTCGGGGGAATTTTGGTTGTAATTGTTCGCTGAAAGAGGGTGTGGGGGGAGGGGGGGATTGGGGGTGTTGGGGGGAGAGGTTGTGTCGGGGTTACGGGTCGGTTGGTTTTATCTTGTAGATGTATGTGCTTTCTTATCTTGTAGAGGCGCTTTCTCTTTGTGTCTCTCTCTGGGTCTCTGTCTCTGTCTGTCTCTGACCCCCCCCCCTCCCTCCCCCATCTCTCTTTGTAGATGGAGGGGGGGTGGGTGAGCGGGTATGAAGGTTATCAAGTGCTCAGATAACTCTCGGCCTGTAATCACGAGTGCGGCTAAGACAACTAATCCGGGATGGAAAATGCAACTTAGACTAAACTACAAATCCGATTGGTAGCTTAGACTAATTTGCATTTTCCATCCCTGATTAGTTGTCTTACATGTCTACAGGTCTTACATGTCTACAGGCCGCCCATAAGACGTGGGTCAGGCAGCATTTCGTTATCCGTCTGGGCAACAAGATTCTTGTAATATTTAGCCTGCTCTTGTAACCATGTATGTCATGTCTTCTGATAAAACGATTCTTCAGCTCTACTCTTTTTTTCTCTGGGGGTCGTTGGGTGTTTGGAGATGCCTTTTAAATGCAAAACAAATATAAGGCACTTATGTCTAAACACACACGCCAGAGGTTTGCTTATCTGTTTATTTTGCTTTTGATCGTGTGCGCAAAGGTAATAATGTTAGTTTGCCTCTTAACCGATATTTTTGTTTTTGCGATACTCGAATTTATTTTGTTTCAACACTTGCATCGTAACGAACAAGATTCCCTTTACTCATACGTGTGTAAGAGTGAAATTTGAAATGAAATGAAACATTTTGTTAAAAAAAGGGCAATGGTTTTGTTGCTAAGGCCATGCTATTAGAAGATGACATTGAGCCCGTGTTTGTGACTAAAGGTGTTTAAGTCTCTCTTTACTCGAGCGAAGCCCTACAGCAGAAGAACCCTGGCAATTCTTCCATTCAATCACAAAAAAGCATACAGCCACTATGAATAACACAGCCTGGTTTACATTGTAAAATATGCAAGCACGGCTGTCGCTTAAAATGGCACATTTGAGTGACAGCCACAATAGATTAGAATGATAGTATGCACCGTTTTAATAACAGGGTTTTACAAAAGCGCAGCCATTCGTTCAGGAAACAAAATTTCAAATATAAGACAATATTTAAACATATAGAAATTGACCAAACAAGCCAAAGGTGCCCGAATTCAGCTTTTGACATTCTGGTTGAAGATGACAAAAGAAGAAAACAAAAATGTTTATGCAACCAACATTGAAGATTATACAATCTTGTTCAAGCTGACAGAGTTGAAACAAATCTGTTGAAAGTTGAAGCAAACTGCGTTGTGCTCAACTTTAGACAGTCTTGCTGAAAACGACAGAAATAGAAACAACAACATGAAAACTTTGACAACTAAATGTTTAGAGTTGAAACTGCTGTTAAAGATTATAATATCACTGGCTATTGGCTATACAAAAACAAGAAGAGAAAAGTGCAAAAAGAACCAAGATACTGAACACAATCTGCTGCTATAAATAAAAAGGGAGGAAAACCCAAAGACACTATCAAATGTCCAACGCAACAGATGACTGAAGACGAAGACGAAAAAAACCCACCAATGTGTTGTAAGAGTCGTTAAGTAATACCGGCCATTGAATAGAACCACGAGAAGAAAGAGCCAACAACAATAACAACATTTAGAAGACTAAAGGAACGTAAGAATGAGAGTCTTGAATCATCTCGCACCGGAGGTACGTCTTTGCAAGCCTTTTTTTGAATGAACGAACACCCGCCTTGACCTTGGAGCCTGCAGAACCACTTTTTCGCCAGACTGGTCAGGGGCGAACTGACCAACGAGAGTTCCCTAAAGCGGCTCCTGTTGTCACCTCAACTATGTTAGCGCGTTGTCCTTCCGCCCCTGGTAAGTGGTCAGCGTTCATGAGAGGAGATGGCTTTGTCTCTGTAACAAAGTGCTGCGTCTGGGCCTTTGCGTTTGCTTAACGGGCCATAAGTGGTGAGGTCGGAGCGCCGCGGAGACAGGCGACCTCGGGGGCAGCCAAGTGTGCACGGACACACACACCCAGGGCTACTGGGGCCTGGACGCTCGGTCCTCCCTGGCTTGACCCTGCAGGCAAAACCAACACACGTGAGACACGCTCGTTCATGTGGTCACTTCCCTGCTCGTTAGACCTGGGGATGCATCGTTTCAACGCCCTGTGAAAAATGGGCGGGCACAGCATTGTTCTTTTCTGCTGGGTTGTGGGCTCCGCGAATCAGCTAGCTAGTTAATTACAGTGAGTAGCTGAGCAACGATGCTGTAAGAAGACCAGGACTGGTGGCGCAAAGACGTGTCTTCATTCCGTGACGGATGGAAGCGTATAGTACACACAAATACGAACATCATCTAAGAAGTATTATCATACACAAACCGCTGACAACTTGCCCTTTTATATTACACAATGTTTTTCTCTCTTCTACTTCTAATATCGGCCATCGTCCATAATAGCTTGTAAACAACACACAAAAAGACATAAATTAAAGATGATGTTGGGGTAACTCGCGCTCGATCACGATAATCAATGAAAATGAATCATAGAGCCGACAGTGCGAAGATCAAGTAAGAATCAATACTTGTGTTATATACCAATGATTGCACAACAAAACAAAGAACAATATGCGCTCTATACATCAGACCCTTTAAAACAGCAGAAGTACTGTTGTTCTTGTTGCTGCTTCAACGTATACACATAAAAACGAGTGGTGGGATTCTCTTTTTCACCCCTTGTGGTACAAACCCCATTTACAGATTATTCAACGAACAATGCTCACTGCCGCTGGCAGGTTTGGATGGCATGGGATGGTATGTAGATTGATGGAGATACATAAGTACGGGCAAGATCAACATTTCACTGGCCGGAGTGATTGTATGCTCATTATGAATGGTCAAGTGGTCAGGCGACAGATAAGGGGCTGGACAGTCTCCAGATAGCCATCAGATGGTCAGTCATGGTGACAGTCCATTTATATGTCCAGTTGTTGTACGGTTTCCCCCCTAGGGAGGGGGAACAGAAGACAATCGTACACACAATGTGTGGACAATAGAACAATGCTGACCAAGCTGCGGTTGTTTTTGACTCTTCTTAACGTTCACTGACACATTGTTTTGTCTGTGACAAAGATGCTGAACTGGTCAAATTCATTGTATAATGGTTCGGACTCAACATAAGCAACAATTGTATTTCTTATAACAAAAATAGTATCATTTGCCATCTACAGAAATGTATCTTTAAAGTAGCATGGGAATTAAAGAACTTTTGTGCGGTCTGTACAAAAATGCTCCCCCCCCCCCCCCCCACCACCACCACCACCAAATTCATTTATCTATTGCATTCTCTCACTCCATTTGAGTCTTACATTCCTCTCCAGCAGCTGCTAGACTTGCAGGAAAGTTATGGTGCTTGAATGATATAGAAGCATAGAAATATTAAAGGAACTGGTCGATGTTCAAAAAAGCAATTAAATTGGCCAAAACTTCATTTTGGTTTTATTAACCTCAGTATCTGTAATGCATATAATTATTGCCATATGGGTGAGATTGAAAGATGTGGGGTTTCTAAAATAACTGTCATTTCAGTTCGAAAGTAGGCATACTTGGAGTGGAGAATATAACGTCGAGATGGGGACTTCTTCTTCGTCTACGATCGCTCAGACAGTTTCCCGTCATATGAGCTCAGATGCGTCATGCTGCTGTTATGCGCCTAGATAAGAAGTAGTTAGGCCCAGCATGTCCGACTTCTGCTGAAGAAAATCTTTCTAAGAGTTTTTACAAAAAAGGCAGGAGAATGGACCAGTAAGGCAAAAAGGTAGTAGATGACAGTAAGCAAAGGGAAAAGACAAGTCAAAGAGAGCGACAGATTAGAGGAAGTTACAAGCTCAGAACTTCCAGAAGGTGGGGTAACTGTTTGTACGAAAGACCCCCCCCCCCCCGGTATCCCCACGGGGGAACGATATGGAGTTTACTAGGTAGCCAAATACGTTGTTTTTGTTTTGTTAATGCACACAGACATTATGCAACATCCAACTGAAAGAACACAATGTGCCGCCTGTAAACAGAGGCCTACCTTCCTATATTCTTAGCCACCCCACAATCATCACGCAACCTCCCTCTCTCTCTCTCTCTCTCTCTCTCTCTCTCTCTCTCTCTCTCTCTCTCTCTCTCTCTCTCTCTCTCTCTCTCTCTGTCTCTGTCTCTCTCTCCCTGTCTCTCTCTCTCTGTCTGTTCTCTCTCTCCCTGTCTCTCCCTGTCTCTCTCTCTCTCTGTCTCTCTCTCTCTCTCCCTCTCTCTCTCTCTCTCTCTCTCTCTGTCTCTCTCTCTCTCTCTCTCTCTCTCTCTCTCTCTCTCTCTCTCTCTCTCTCTCTCTCTCTCTCTCTCTCTCTCTCTCTCTCTCTCTCTCTCTCTCTCTCTCTCTCTCTCTCTCTCTCTCTCTCTCTCTCTCTCTCTCTCTCTCTCTCTCTCTCTCTCTCTCTCTCTCTCTCTCTGTCTCTCTCTCTGTGTCTCTCTCTCTCTCCCCCCCCTCTCTCTCTCTCTCTCTCTCTCTCTCTCTCTCTCTCTCTCTCTCTCTCTCTCTCTCTCTCTCTCTCTCTCTCAATATGCTTATTCAGTTATTCTTAACACACACACGCGCGTGCAGAGAAAGAGAGAGAGAGAGAGGGTATCATTACAATATTATTATCATGATGAAACCACAATCACAGATCATTTGACCTAGAACTAAAATTATCCTCAGTCAAGTGAACAGCTATGGCAAATATGTGTGTCCTGTAGGCGATTCAGTAGGCTATTGGTATACAACAAGGTTTTCTTCACACCAATCGTTTATTTACAAAGTCTAACGACATTTATGGTATGAGATCAGTGTCAAAAGTTACGTTCGATGTTAGTATGAACACGTTTTATTAATTGATGACATTTACACTACGCTTTCAGAATGCAAATAGTGGTACAAACTCAGAAAATACGTTTCTCATTAGAAGGGAGAGACGTCTATTGAATCTTTTTAATAGTTTTGATAAAGCTTTTTTTGTAAAAAAAAATTCAGTTAATCAAATCATACAACAGATATATAACGTCATCGTGTTGTGAGGTAAATTTAAAAAAAATAGTATTCTTCTTCTTCTGCGTTCCCAGGTCAGAATGTGCAAGGTACTCATGTGTCTGGTTTTCAGTTTTCACCTGTCTCCCCGCTGCATTCAGCCGACATAGTCCTATGTCGAAGGAATAAAAATAGTATTTATATCTATGTAATTTAATTAATCTTCAGGAAATTCTGCTGTACACCAATATGCTTTATTATTTATTAGTTTTAAATCTTATGATATTTGAATACTAGACGGGGTAGTCTTCCTTGACGGACGTTTACATTGAGTCGACGCGTTTAAGTTACCGAAAATGCATAGCGAAAGTTCAATGACTGGTAAAAGGAAAGAAGAAAGAAATGGACTGAAGAGTCTTTTGCTCAAAATCGTTGACACCATTTACTACTTTGAGGTAGGTTACATTCCTCAGCTCAATGCTGTGCAACCGTTAAGCGTTGCGGTCTTTTTACAGGAATAGAAGGGGTATGCCAGTGAATAAAAGAGGCGAAAATTTGTTAAACTGTCTCGCTTCGGTTGTCGGGAAATAGAGAGACAGAACGCAAAATAAAAGACCGGGTGGGGTCCTGTTTAGGAGTAGGTAAATGTGGATTTGAGAGGTGCTTTTGAAAGCGGCCAAGAAGAAGAAGAAGAAGAAGAAGAAGAAGAAGAAGAAAACCAAGAGGGAGGAGAAGAAACAAATTTTCGAAAACATTTCGCAAACAGGAAAGACACTTCCGGCTCCTCATCAGGGACTTGCAACAAGAAAGCACTTCGCAAAACCCCCCACAACATTGATGAAGAGAGTAATTTGTCTGTTAATAATAACGTGATTGACAGCATGGTGTTGAAAGGAGTATTGGTATTGAAGATTGCCTGCCACTTCAACCAAAGAGTGATCCTTGCTTATACTTGACTTGGACTTCAGCAGTCAGTTCTGTTTTTCTCTTTGCTGGTAAAGGAATGTTCTTCCACTGTCAGAGCTTTGCTGTCCTCGGGGATAAGGACTGGAGATGTGACCCAGCACCACGAAAGGGACATTAAGTCGCTGGGGTAGTTTCTCACAACAGGCTTGCAAAGTCAAAAATATAATTTGTGGTCAATTTTGAGTTATGGGTATTTTTGTGTTCTCTGACATGTTATCTTTCACATCTATAAAGGATACTCTTTAATATGGTATCTCCATGGTCTTATAAGTGTTTTAAAACGAGTAGGTCAATGCATTGTCTTCAGCTAGGCTGGACTCTGTTTTCTCAAAATGACCGACGCTCACCTTACTAACTATAAATGCCCATAACTCAGAAATGAACAAAGGTACATTCTGGTACTTGTATCGTTAGAAAGAGAATTGCCTGAATTGTGTTAATATTTACTTTTCTCAGAATGGTCAGTTTAACACTTAATGTCCCTTTCGTGGTGCTGGGTCACAGATAACAGCAATTACCATTCTTTTATGTCTAGTTCATTCTATCGATATGTCTTCGTACAAAATTGCTATTTTGTGACAGTTTGTGTCACATCACTGTCTTTCACTCTGTCCAGTTCATTTTCAATGCTTCTGGGGTGGGGTTTTTTTTGCGAATATTAGTTGTATTGTGATACTTTGTGTCGTATCCTCGTTTGTCTTATTCCTAGGGTGGAGTATTTTTCTTCCTTCAACAAAAAAGGGGGAAGGTGGCATGCGCTGGCTCCTTTCAGCTTTCAAGCGAATCCCGTAGCTATTGATCTCCCGTCTATCAATCACGGTACCGTGACTTGCGCGCTTCAGCGCCCCCCCCACCCCCCACCCCCCGAGGCAAATCAACCCACCCCCCACCCCCACCCTACCCCACCCCCTTTTTCCTACCAACTTGTCAAAGGCGACGTGTTGGTGCAGTTTGACAATTGATTAAGAAGTCATAACGTGCTCATTGGCATGAAAACTTGGCCTTTTTGCAAAACGTTGCGTGGTTCACGGGCCGATACACATTCAAGATAATAGGTGTTCTGATAAAAAAGTGAACCCGGGGAGGCGTGTGGAACTGGTGTCACTAACTAGCTGGAACCACCGTCAGGATTAGAGGGGGGAGGGGGGGGGGGGTAGTGATAGCTGAGGGTAGAGGGTGGGTGTGGAGTGGGAGTGGAAGGGTCAAGAGACCAGGCAGAGAGAGAGAGAGAGAGAGAGAGAGAGAGAGAGAGAACACTGAACGCTGAAAAACTTTATTTAACAAGGATAAAGATTTTAGGTGATGCCTATTCTTACAATCTGTCCCTGTAAGAGAGAGAGAGAGAGAGAGAGAGAGAGAGAGAGAGAGAGAGAGAGAGAGAGAGAGAGAGAGAGAGAGAGAGAGAGAGAGAGAGAGAGAGAGAGAGAGAGAGAGAGAGAGATTACCTAGTATCAAATCAGCTAATAATTAGTAACTAATAATTTAGAATTTACTGACTTAGAATTTGTATTTGTACAAATTAACGCATCGTGTATCAAAAACGTGCTGTATGAATGGCCTAATTATACTACATTGCTATCTTTTGTGTCTTGATTACTGTTCATGCAAAGAAGGCATGAAGTGTCTGTTATGCCGTACGGTTTCAAACGTTTCTCTGTCTGTTTGTCTGTCTGTTTGCTTGCCTGTCTGTCTGTCTGTCTCTCTCTCTCTTCGAAATTTCGAGTTCGAGTTCGAGTTCTCTCTCTCTGTCTCTGTCTCTGTCTCTCTCTCTCTCTCTCTCTCTCTCTCTCTCTCTCTCTCTCTCTCTCTCTCTCTCTCTCTCTCTCTCTCTCTCTCTCTCTCTCTCTCTCTCACTTTCTCTCTCCATTCTTACTTTCTCTCTCTCTGTGTCTCTCTCTCTGTCTCTCTCTCTCTCTCTCTATCTCTCTCTCTCTCTCTCTCTCTCTCTCTCTCTCTCTCTCTCTCTCTCTCTCTCTCTCCTCCCCCCCTCTCTCTCTCTCTCTCTCTCTCTCTCTCTCTCTCTCTCTCTCTCTCTCTCTCTCTCTCTCTCTCTCTCTCTCTCTCCCTCCCTTCTTACTTTCACTCTCTCTCGGTTGTTGTTGGGTTTAAAAATAAAATAAAAAAACCGTATGGCTTGCAAGCATTCAGAGCGGAAAGAATTATATTTTTTATGTGTTAAAAGCGGGCATAAACAGACCGATCCTGCCTCGTAAGTTTGCTTTGCAGGCCCCATTAAGAAGACACGTGGAGTGAAGCAATATGACATTTGCTGTAACCCTTTCAGCGCCAAAGTCACATTTTAGCACCACAGTGATTTAACACCTATGTCACTAAAAGGCATCAAATTGGGGTCTATTATCCAAAGACCCTGTTGTCTCAGTTTTGGGAAGTAAGGATAGACATTATTACCCGGCCAGAGGCCGAGGTATTGCGATTGGTTTGTGTGTCTGTGTGTGTGTCTGTATGTGTGTCTGTGTGTGTGTCTGTGTGTGTGTGTCTGTGTGTGTGTGTGTGCCTGTGTATTGATTATCTTAAAAACTACTGTTTGGATTTTGATTAAAATTGGCAGAGGGGTAGACAGCTTGCACAGGAAGCTTCCTGTCGTTAATCAACACCGTGCTGACCTTGACCTTGAAGTTTGACCTTGAACACCGAAATTTCCTTCTTTGGGCTATGCAAGTTTCCCCCCAGCTTTATTTCGTGAACTAGTGAACATAATCGCTTCAAATTTTGTGTGGTGGTGTACCATGGTGCAAGGAAGTTTGTATAAAAGTTCAGCTGTATCTCGTGAACTACTGAACAGAATCGCTTCAAATTTTGGGCTATGTATTTTATGCGTTCTGTAAGGGTGGAAAGTGGTGTGTTTTGGGGGGGGGGGGGGGGGGGGGGGGGGGAGAGGACATGGTGCAAGGAAGTTTGTATAAAAGTTCAGCTGTATCTCGTGAACTACTGAACAGAATCGCTTCAAATTTTGGGCTTTGTATTTTATGCGTTCTGTAAGGGTGGAAAGTGGTGTGTTTATTGGGGGGTGGGGTTATTGGGGGGGGGGGGTGGGGGGGGGGGGAGAGGACATAACTCTGGCCGGGTTTCATTGTCACAATGCGTTGCTGCCGCTCGGCGATGCCCTTGTTTTATATGTGTCACATAAGAATCCCCAATACTGCAGACATATTTGGTTCTCTACCCAAGTACGTTTAATAATGGACATTTTTTGGCTGAAATATGGCTGGCGGTGAAAGGGTTAATAGTGGAGACTAGTTTCCTTTCCTCCAATTGTTTTCTTTCTTTTCTCTTCTCTTCTCTTCTCTTCTTTCCCCATTTTTTGGTCCCCCCACACTCTTCATGTTTTGTTAGAATAAATTGAGGGTGGTCTATTCAGCGAGTTGGGTATGTGGAATGACACCACAATTCAAAGTGCATGAATGGGTGGTGTGCGTGCGTGCGTGCGTGCGTGTGTGTGTGTGTGTGTGTGTGTGTGTGTGTGTGTGTGTGTGTGGTGTGTGTGTGTGTATGTGCAGGTAAATGTGTGTGTGCGTGTGTATGTGTGTGCGTGCGTGAGTGCGAGCGTGTGTTTGTGTGTGTATGTGCGTGCGTGTGCGGGCGCGTGTGCGTGTATGTATGTATGTAAGTGTGAGTGTGTGTGTGCGTGTGCGTGCGTGTGCGGGCGTGTGCGTGTGTGTGTATGTATGTATGTGTGTGAGTGTGTGTGTGTGTGTGTGTGTGTGTGTGTGTGTGTGTGTGTGTGTGTGCATGTATATGGCTGTGTGTATGTGCATGTGTGGGTTCATGCTTGCTCATGTGTGTTCGTCGAAAGGATTAGGGTGGGGGATTGAATTGCTCGTATGAGCTGGTAGGAGATACTGTTTTCTATTTTCGTGAAAACAAATCGAATCTCTTTGCTCAATTACATTTGTTTGGTGTTTATTTATGAATTTGTTTGCATAATTTCACACGTCTCCTAATTTATCAAATTAGTGGTGTTATACAATTACATATCAGCGATTCTTTTTCTGTCTCCTGAACAATTTTACAAAACATCATGATTTTCCCTGCGCATTTAGTCATTCACATGTATTTGTTTTACAATCTTATCTTATTGTTTGTATTATTATTATTTATTATTAATACTAATAATATAATACATGTATGCACACGTGTATGTGTGTGTGTTGGTGTATGTGTAGATGTGTGTCTGGGAGTAAGAGATAATCTGAGGGAAAGATACATGATTACGTAATGATTACGAGAGATACATGATTATGCAATGAGGGAGAGATACATGATTACGTAATGAGGGAGAGATACATGATTATGTAATGAGGGAGAGATACCTGATTATGTAATGAGGGAGAGATACATGATTACGTAATGAGGGAGAGATACATGATTATGTAATGAGGGAGAGATACCTGATTATGTAATGAGGGAGAGATACCTGATTACGTAATGAGGGAGAGATACATGATTACGTAATGAGTGAGAGATACATGATTATGTAATGAGGGAGAGATACCTGATTATGTAATGAGGGAGAGATACCTGATTATGTAATGAGGGAGAGATACATGATTACGTAATGAGGGAGAGATACATGATTACGTAATGAGGGAGAGATACATGATTACGTAATGAGGGAGAGATACATGATTATGTAATGAGGGAGAGATACATGATTACGTAATGAGGGAGAGATACCTGATTATGTAATGAGGGAGAGATACATGATTATGTAATGAGGGAGAGATACATGATTACGTAATGAGGGAGAGATACCTGATTATGTAATGAGGGAGAGATACATGATTACGTAATGAGGGAGAGATACATGATTATGTAATGAGGGAGAGATACATGATTACGTAATGAGGGAGAGATACATGATTATGTAATGAGGGAGAGATACCTGATTACGTAATGAGGGAGAGATACATGATTATGTAATGAGGGAGAGATACATGATTACGTAATGAGGGAGAGATACATGATTACGTAATGAGGGAGAGATACCTGATTATGTAATGAGGGAGAGATACATGATTACGTAATGAGGGAGAGATACCTGATTATGTAATGAGGGAGAGATACATGATTATGTAATGAGGGAGAGATACATGATTACGTAATGAGGGAGAGATACATGATTATGTAATGAGGGAGAGATACATGATTATGTAATGAGGGAGAGATACCTGATTACGTAATGAGGGAGAGATACATGATTACGTAATGAGGGAGAGATACCTGATTATGTAATGAGGGAGAGATACATGATTACGTAATGAGGGAGAGATACATGATTATGTAATGAGGGAGAGATACATGATTACGTAATGAGGGTATGTGATTACGTAATGATTACGAGAGATACATGATTATGCAATGAGGGCGAGATACATGATTATGTAATCTGATTTTGTTACCATTTTTGTTTCCTCTTATATTGGTTGTCCATCCATGTACATGCTTTCGTTGTTGTTGGATTGTGTCTTGTGCAAAACCAAAACGATTGCCTTTGTATCCCGATGCATTGGCTGATTAGACAATCTTGAATCTTGAATTTGTTATGTTTTGCAGGTCAATGGAAATCCTGGAGGCTTGGGCGACATCGCGAGAATCGTTACGACGGGTTTAGAAGGGGGCTCTTCCTTGGTTCGGGAATATAGACTGGTGTCGATATGCAGCGATAAACTAGTGCAAATGGGCACCCGGAGAAAACTATCCCGTCGCCGCGGCGATCGCGGTCGTGGGCGCGGGCGCGGGCGTAGGCGTGGCCAGGGTAGGTCCCGGGCGGCCCGAGATCGGGCCAGTGACGACGTCGTGGTGGGAAATTCTGCTGCTGGGACTGTTATTCCTACTACTACTGCTACTACTACTACTACTACTACTGCTACAACTGCTACTGATGTGAAAACCAGCAACCACCCAAAAAAGCACAAAATCCGCCACGGTCGTAAAAAGGTGGTGAACGCCCGTGGGCGATACGGCAGCCCTTACAGTAAGTATTTGGGGAATGCGTTTGTGTGGGGTGGGTGGGGTGAGGGGGGTGATTGTATGTATGTGTGTGTATGTGTGTGTGTGTGTGTGTGTGTGTGTGTGTGTGTGTGTGTGTGTGTGTGTGTGTGTGTGTGTGAGAGAGAGAGAGAGAGAGAGAGAGAGAGAGAGAGAGAGAGAGAGAGAGAGAGAGAGAGAGAGGCAGACAGACAGAGAAACAGAGAAACAGAGAGAGATAGGGAGAGACACATAGAGAGAGACAGAGAGAAAGATGATTATGATGACGATGATGGTGATGGTTGCGATGATGATGATGATGATGATGGTGGTGGTGGTGGTTGTGGTAGTGATTGCGATTATGATGATGATGATGGTGGTGGTGGTGGTTGTGGTGGTGATTGCGATGGTGATGATGTGTTTATTCTTTTGCTGATATAGTTTGTAGTCGCATTCACGTCATCATAACAGTTATCCTGTGTTCGCATTCACGCATTGAAAGCGATTTATAGACCCCAAGCCTACCCACTGCCTCTGAATGTCTCACCCCCACCCCCTTCCTCCATATTCCCTCTATTCATTCACATTCACTAACTACACACATACGTACACACATGCACACACATACAAACACGCGCGCGCACGCACATACACACACACACACACACACACACACACACACACACACACTGATGCAAACACACACTGTGACACTCACACACTGTGACACTCACACACACACACACACACACACACACACACACACACACACACACACACACACACACACACACAGAAACACGCGTGCGCGCGCACATAACACACTAACCACGCATGCAACGACATACACACGCGCGCGCGCAGAAGTGACATGCATATTCACACACCCACGCCCACACCCACACACACACTTACACACACACACACATCCGTACTTAACACTCAGTCATCACTTAGAATTGTTTGCAGTGTCAGACAAAGTAGTCTGCTGGTGAAGACTATGGAGGTGTGAATGACACGAAAAAGACAAAACGTCGTTCATGATGAGTTGCCCCGAGTGATCATAACATGTTTCTGTTATTTCAAAACGTCGTTGTTGACGCGAAAGAGGTCTTTCGTCATTTCTAAAGTCGTGGGTAATTTGTGTTCGTGGTGGCGGTGGTTGTTAGTTGGTTTGGGGCTCACTCGTGTTAACTTCCACGAAGTGAGTCTATAGTATGATAGTTGTTCGGTTGTGTGTCTGTGCATATATATGTGTGTGTGTGTGTGTATGTGTGTGTTGCGTCCGTGGTTTAATCTCCAAACTTTAACGTTGGCATTTTCTCGGGACATAGCAGGCATACATTGTTCAAACTGTGCACACATATATAAATTATGTCTATGCAAGCTTTCAAACCGTAATGATTTGAATAATTAAATACTTAAAACAACACTGTAAACAGATAACAAACATATAACATTTTTAGATTAATATGAGTTAAGAAACTCATCAACACTGAAAGCCTTGATAGCTCATTGGTAGAGTGTCTGTCTGTCATGCCAATGGTTCCGGGTACGATTCTCAGCACGGGCACTTTTTTTTTAGTTCCCCGAGCCCAAGGTTCGGGGAGCTATTGTTTTTGTCTGGTCCGTCCGTCCGGCGTGCCTCCGTCCGTCCGGCTATTCGTCCGTTTTTCTCAAAAAAATTCAGTGTATCATCATCAAATTTGGTATACTAGTTTGCCAAGATGCAAGCTATCCACTGATGTATTTAGTTTTACATTAAGGTCAAGGTCGCGCCAGTTACGGGGTTCAAACCCCGAAACACATAATCGCTAATATCTCGCGAAGTTTTGCATGTATTTCAATGCAGGTTTTTTTCACATTTCTTGATGAATGGTCTATAACACATGAATTTTTCTGTGCGCTCGTGTGCGCATGATCGCGCGCGCTCAAATCACGGGTCCGAACCCCAAGGCTATATATAAAAAAAACTATTCAGTTACGTGCTGTTTTGATGCGTTTTTTATGTAGTTACGTTCTGTTTTGATGCGTTTTTATGTATGTGTACAACCGACACATTCCGATTTCGGAGTAGCTCGGCGATGCTGCGAGGGGACTTTGCAGCCGCTCGGCGTTGCACTTGTTTTAGTTGTATCCATTAACGATAGCTTCATTTGTACTTTAAAATGTTATTGGCAATCTTGTACTTTAGACACCCCCCTCAATCTTTGTTTGTTGTTGTCCCACATGTTCTTGTTCGATCGAGCCTTGAAGGCTTTGCCTCTTGTTTTTATTAGTTTTGAAAAGAGCAAATGGTCAGTTGTGTTTTGTACTCATGTCCTTGTCATTGGTGACGACTCGGTGATGAGAGCTAGTGGAGATTGTCTTTTTTCTTACAGTTACACCGCATTTGTTCAGCTCAGTTTTCACTGGGGAAAGACGCCCATTTTACCCCTTTCACGATAAAAGCAAAGCTTGTACTCATTCGGGAATAAATAAACTGAAATGACACCAACTACATTTTTGATAGTTCCCCTGACGACCATTATCGTAAAACATGTATGATACTGGAATAAAGCCAATATGATTGATCACGGTGGAATTGTAAGAACAGAATCCTTGTGTTCCTGGCGGTTCGTGGATTCCCGAGCATGAGAGCTAGTGGAGATTGTCTTTTTTCTAACAGTTACACCGCATTTGTTCAGCTCAGTTTTCATTGGGGAAAGATGCCCATTTTACCCCTTCTTCTTCATCATCGATCGCTCAGACAGGAACCCCAGTGTCCCGGACGAAGGCTGCCGTCCGCCGAAGATCCTCCAAACATAATTAACTATCATGGAGTAATTGACCAAGTTTTAGACATAATAACGTACTTGTAACTTTCTAGCCACAATAGGAATTTTGAGCCTCGCTTTTGCGCTATATTGACGAAGAAGGGTCTTCAAAGACACACTGATCCAGCAAAATTAAGTCCCTTGATTTTTTTTTAATGGCCAGGTGTGACTCCTAGATAATTCAAAACAAGGCTGCTCTTCAAAGTGCTGTCTCGTTTTGAATTTGAGGGAATTTGTGTGACACCTGGCCAAAAACATTCCAGTTAAAAATGACCACCTTTGACGCTCGATTTGTGGGTAACCAAAGGAAACTGCGTGGTGCGGTTTTTGCAGAACGATTTCTCTCAGTGATCTCTATGCATTTTTAGACAGAAAACTCTTCGGGTGTGGGTTGAGGGTTAGAGGGGTGCGGGTGTGTAATAGGGAGGGTGCCGTAACAACAACTTTTCAAATAGCTTATCACTTATAATCTACAAACGGTCACTGGTCACTCAGCCTTCTCACCTTGCATAGCACCTCGCAACAAAGCACACACACACCAAACCAGCCCCTTTTGTTGGTTGCTTAGTTTGACTTGCCGGACAACGAAACCTTCGGGTGCTGGCTTATCGAGAGAAAAAACATGTGCAAGGGCCTTTTGTTGAGGGCTTCTCGTTCATTGACAGCCGCGTAAGGTTTGGGTGTTGGTGGTGCTTTACTGCTGCCATAATAGAACTATCGAGGTAACGTGGGTTTGATAGGGGGTTGATTGGCAGGGGTTGGTTTGGCGTCTACAAAACCCTGCTTTCCTTACCCCCCCACCCCCTGCCTCCCCCCCCCCTCCCCCAACACACACCTTTCTTTTTAGCTTCCTCGGACCCTCCTATCTCCCCTTATCGAACTTTAGCCTATCTACTTAATAAGCTATTTATCTCTCTGTATTTTCTGTCTGTCGTCTGTATATTTGTCTGTCTGTCTGTATTGTCTGTCTCCCCCCCCCCCCCTCTCTGTTTCTCTGTCTCCGGTCTCTTCCCCCTCTCTCTTTCACTCACTCACACACACGCACGCACGAGCACGCGCTCGCACTCTCATATACAATACTTCCAATGCCTCATTTACAGATCTCAGAGACATATCATTGCAGTCAGGCGTCAGAGTTGAGATTTAGCCCAGGTCACATAATTTTAAAAAAAGAACCTTATATGAGTACATGCAACTGGTTCCACATTGGACTGCATTACAGCCAAGTACACATAACGCACATCAGATATAAGAACCCCACACAAACATGACAGCAATATGCATCGTATCTTAGACCGGTTTATACACCCTTAAGAACCAGCCACACGTCCACTAAAGTCGTACGAGTGTACGATACGATTCGAGCACGTGGTCTCCAAGAACCAAACAAATGTGATTCGCGCTTCGCGATCACGTGATCGAATCGTATTGTACAGTCGTAGGCCTACGATTTTAGCTCACGTATGGATGACCCTTAACACACACACATATGCATAGGCCTGATATGTATACTCGCACGCACATACACGCGCAAGCACATGCACGGACGCACGCAGAGATAGATAGATAGAGAGAGAGAGAGAGAGAGAGAGAGAGAGAGAGAGAGAGAGAGAGAGAGAGAGAGAGAGAGAGAGAGAGAGAGAGTGTGTGTGTGTATGTGTGTGAGACAGACAGACAGACAGATAGAGGCAGAGAGGGTCTAATGAGCCTTTCACATACAAGTTTCTTTTGGTCTTTTCCAAAGGACTGTAGGGGTGGGGGGGGTGGGGGGGGGGGTGTATGGAGTTTGTAATTTGCTGTCCACATGAAAGGCTAGGGTGATCAGAAAAGTCAATGGGCATGGTCATGTTGACATACCCAGTCCCTGAGGAAAGGTCATACGTCCCTCCTCCCCAAGCACCCTCACCTTACCCCCCAACCCTCACCCATTCTGCCACCGCTCACAGCTGTAAAGGGCCGAGGCGCATTGCATATGATTTGACCCCAATGCGATACGATTGTGACGATGCCTGGGAGTCATGATTCACGCGAAATGCTTCCGTCTAAAAATAACTCTTACTTTTGATTCGTTCACTATGCTCTTGTAGACCCTAAAACACGACTTGTCACTTTCTTTTCAAAAATGTATTGCTTGTATTTCCTGGTAAAATTCCGCCAATGTTTATACTGTGTAATTCGTTTTGAACTGAGCACGCCATAAGCTCTGCTTGTTGTTGCTTCAGTTATGTTGTAGTTGTTGTTCATGTTGATTTGGAAAATAACACATTTAAGCCAGACCCTAATACACGAATCAAATCAAATCTCCGATACCAAAATGAGGTATTTGTTTTATCAGATTCGTGAACGGGAGACTACAAAATTAGGGTGACCGTAACTAGTAAGATTTCGTCAGATTCATTTAGACAGTACAATTGTAAAGTAGGACGGGGTAAAAAGCCCATGGGCGGGTAAGAAGCCCATGCCAATTATCTCATGAAATGAAGCAAATTTCAGTCACATTTTGCCCATGAGACGAGTGTTAATGTTTGGCATTCGTCTGATGGGCAAATGTGACTGAAATGTGCTTTATTTCATGAGATAATTGGCATGGGCTTATTACCCGCCCATGGGCTTTTTACCCCGTCTTCCCCTACGTCAACCATACCCCCCAAAATGTCAGTCGGATCGCACTGAATCGAATCGTATGCAGTGCAGCTAGGCCTGTATGTGTATTTCCGTAGCCTTCACCCTCTTTGCATTCTATTTATAGTAATGGTCGAAATACACATTGACCTTTTTCAATCTTTCCCCATGGCAACGTTTAGTTCGAAATTCCCATCTCAATTTCTGACATAATGTTCGGTGCGTTTTTTCTTCTCATTCTGAAACATTGGTCTACAACGGTATCAGCCCAACCCGCTAAATCTAGCCATTGAATAACAATGACAATAATTCCACGGTACAACAAGCTGATCGCTGACTGCGCGGTCGTGTTGTCCTTCCATTACTTGAACTGCTTGTGGAGGCGAGAAAAATCCCGTCATTGGAAACCCGAAGTACAAGCCCCCAAACACGTTAATATGTTCACTGACTGTGCTTGAGTTCCTCGCCCAGTGGGACCCCCCCCTTTTTTTTTCTAGATTTCAGACAGACAGGGGTGAATGGCGCGATTATCATTCGTGTACCGCAAGCATGGCAGACAGCCAGTGAAGCGAGACTGTGGATCTGTGGACCTGAATTAAGCAGCTTTGAAAGCAGCTGGAGGTCTGAGCTCAGACCTTTTCCTATTAAAGCAAGTTAGGTCGACGTCTGTTGATAGAAACTATCTTGCCTTTGTGGGTGCGTTCTATAGCTGGAAAATAAAATTTAAAGAAAAAAGGGGGACTGCTTTTTCTTACCTTGCAACGAAAAAGGTGTGAGACTGTTGGAACAAATTGATTGTAATTTAATGGCGTTTTATGTTCTTGTATCATGTATCCGGTCCATAGTTTCCGCGATCAATTTTCTTTTTCCGTTTCAAAAAATGGTAAAAGAAGAGGAAGGGTGTAGCCTGTGTGAATGAAAGGGTACCAAAAGGAAATCCTTTTGTAGGAACTGTTCTAATCAGGCTCCATCGCTTTTGTGTCCGGAATCTTATTCAAGTTCCTCAGTACAACGTTCGACGCACAGACGCTTCTCCTCTCCCCCCCCACCACCCCACCCCACCCCCAAGTAATCCGTTGATATACAATGTACTGTTACTAGCAGTGTTGTCGGATTAAGAGCAAGGTCACATGTATTGCCTTGTCGACAGCAGCGTGACGGAATGACTGAAGAGCATCTGCAGTGGTCATTGTGTGCTCTGATGTCATGAGCTGCTAAAGCCAAATACAGAAATAGCCTCGCACAATGTGTGACATAGCCCAACTTATTTCACACTTTAGTTAAGAAGGAGATAAACAAATCTGTATGCCTCCAATATTACATCGCAGCTCTTATACAGTGACGTGTGGAGGTGGGGAGGGGGTGAGGGGTCAACTATCCATTACTATTCACCCATAGGCGGTTTATTTCACACTGGCTAAAAAAAAATCCTTTCTTTCTTTTATTCTTCCCCCCCCCCCCTTCTTTCTTCTTTGTATTCTCTGTTTCCTTGCTTTCTGTTTTTGTTTTTTATCTTTTAGACTCGCCATACGGGTAGGACGGTCCTAAAGGGGGTGGAGGGGGGGGGGGGGTGTATGAAAGCTGACCCAAGGTCTCAGAAGTGACAGAAAGCCACCCAATACTGACGAGAAAGTAATCCGCTATGGTGAACGTTAAGCAGAGGGCTGGCTGGGCAAAGAAGGGCATCAGCACCTCACTTGTTGTTTTCATGGATCATAACTTGGCAAGGGGCGACTGGACAGTTTCTGTCACCCCACGGGATAAAGAGACGGGGGATTTTACCGGATTATCCCCCCCCCCCCCCCCCCCTAAAGGATCAGTTTCACAGGATGGGGAATAAGACAAAAAGGGGGTGATGGCGAGGGTGAACAATGGACAAGAGGGGCTGAGGCTGGGGGGGGGGGGGGGGACGTGTAGGAAGAGGGAGACCAGGGGAGATGTACTATGGTTAGGATGGTGTTCTCGTGATAACAATGCGGCTGATGAGTCGCGCGTGCACAGGGGTATCAGTTTGTTGTCTTTCTTTTTTCTTCTTCTTTTTTCCCCCCAACCCGTTCGTTCTTTAGCGTCCTTCCTTGTCCGCGTTTCCATCCGATTTATTTCGGTTTAAACAACTTTTTATTCAATATCAAGACATACATACAATACTGTTAGAGCGGCAACCAGTTTAAAGCTTATAGTGTGCTCATTAAGATGCCAATTACGCATCTCACTTGACATCTGCATAGTAGAAAGCATACAAAATTAAATATTTTTTTTCTAAAAACAAAAAGAAAAAAATGAAGAAGTGAAACAGAATTCGAAATGAGATTGAGTGGGTGGATGCCTCGCTCCTCCGTACGGGGAGCTGGACGACCCCACCCCCTCCACGAGTCTCTCCCCGTGGAGATACCGGGGGGTCTTTCGTAAAAAATAGTTCCCCCACATTCTGGAAGTTCTGTGCTTGAAACGTCCCCATATCTGCCACTCTCTTTGACTCTGCCTTTCCGTATTGGGTCCATTCTCCTGCCTTTTTTTTCCAAAACGTCCTACAAATAATTCTTCTCCTTTGGTTTAAATAGCATTTTTATTTCTGAAAGTCACAAATGAAAAACAACAAATGATCATTAGATAGGGCAACAAGAAAACTTATATAGGGGAAGACGGGGTAAAAAGCGCATGGGCGGGTAAGAAGCCCACCCCAATTATCTCATGAAATGAAGCAAATTTCAGTCTCATTTTGCCCATGAGACGAGCGTTAATGTCTAGCATTCGTCTCATGGGCAAATTTGACTGAAATTTTACTTCATTTCATGAGATAATTGGGGTGGGCTTCTTACCCGCCCATGCGCTTTTTACCCCGTCTTCCCCTAAAGCCCTATCTTAAAGAAACAAAGTGCACAGACGATAATGGTGACGGACGGCCAATTAGAGTAATAAAGCGCTATCTTAATTTCCAAACATGTTTTATATTACATAAACAATCGAAAAACAAAACAAAGAAAAACCCAAACAAACAGTAAGAAGAACATAAAAAGGTAACAGTATTAAATTAAAAAATATATTAAATTATATTAATGAATATTAAGCTCGTTTGAGCTCCTCCAAAATCGGAATGTGTCGGCTGTACGCAGCGGGGAGACCAGTGAAAACAGAAAACCGGACACATACGTACCTTACCCATTATGGCCGTATGGCCTGGGAGCGCAGAAGAAGTAGAAGAAGAAGAAGGGAGAGTTCTTGTTACTTTCTCACTTTTGTTATCTTACGTCCTTTGTCCACTTTCCTGCGGTATTATGTAGACTTTTCAACTGTGCGATCCATAGTGTAGTCTATCCGTGATGCTATTTATCGATGTGTGGATGTGTTTTGATTTGATTTTAAAGATTTATTTCCAGCAGTGGCAAAAGGAGTAATAGTTATTATGCATTGTAGTAGTAGTAGTAGTAGTAGTAGTAGTAGTAGTAGTAGTAGTAGTAGTAGTAGTAAGATTAAAATTAAAGTCCCGTCGACAACTAAGGCCATGTCAGGGCTGTCACCCCGTTAAATCTTATCACGCATTAAAAAGGGATAAAAACACAAGGTAAAAACAAAATCAAAAACTAGAAGTAGTAGAAGTAGTAGTAGTAGTAGTAGTAGTAGTAGTAGTAGAAGTAGAAGTAGTAGTAGTAGTAGTAGTAGTAGTAGTAGTAGTAGTAGTAGTAGTAATAGTAGTAGTAGTAGTAGTAGTAGTAGTAGTAGTAGTAGGGAAGACGGGGTAAAAAGCGCATGGGCGGGTAAGACGCCCACCCCAATTATCTCATGAAATAAAGAAAATTTCAGTCTCATTTTGCCCATGAGACGAGCGTTAATGTCTAGCATTCGTCTCATGGGCAAATTTGACTGAAATTTTCTTTATTTCATGAGATAATTGGGGTTGGCGTCTTACCCGCCCATGCGCTTTTTACCCCGTCTTCCCCTAGTAGTAATAGTTACTGTATTAGTATTAGCAGCAGCAGCAGAAACAGCAACAATACCAATAGTTGTAGTAGAAGTACTAGTAGCAGTAAAAGATGCCGTGTTCACGTGCGCGCGCGTGTGTGTGCGCGTGTGTGCGCGCGTGCGTGTGTGCGTGCGCGCGCGCGTGCGTGTGTGCGTGCGAGTGTGTGTGCGCACGCGCGCGCGCGCACTTTAGCTAAATTTCGTTAACTCGCAATAAGACATCCAGAAGAGAAGACCGACCAACTCATAGACACTCTAAGAACTTCCTATCCTAGGCTAAGGTGTGCTAAAGTTTCTGATTATGTCACCCTGCTGGGTTGAGCTATCTACCTTTCTCTGGAAGCGACGGGACGGAAAGGAAAGGCGTGCTGAATTAAAAGGCGTGGCAGTGTAATTGCTGCCTTGTTGGAACACAATAGGCCGGTATGTACTGACCGTCACTCTCTCTCTCTCTCTCTCTCTCTCTCTCTCTCTCTCTCTCTCTCTCTCTCTCTCTCTCTCTCTCTCTCTCTCTCTCTCTCTCTCTCTCTCTCTCTATCTATCTCCCCCAATCTTCAGCCCGAAATCTTAATCCTTATGCAATAAAGTGTTTCTGTCTTAAGTCTCTCTCTCTCTCTCTCTCTCTCTCTCTCTCTCTCTCTCTCTCTCTCTCTCTCTCTCTCTCTCTCTCTCTCTCTCTCTCTCAGGTTGTTGTGCACGCTTTTGGCACGTGATCTTGTATCTAAGGTTTGCCATCATGTGCCTTGTGATTGTAAACAATCTCTCTCTCTCTCTCTCTCTCTCTCTCTCTCTCTCTCTCTCTCTCTCTCTCTCTCTCTCTCTCTCTCTCCTCTCTCTCTCTCTCTCTCTCTCTCTCTCTCTCTCAGTGGTAAACTGGACAAACGCTTGTTTTTAATATTTAGGACACGTTCCAGACACTCTACACTACAAGGAACGCAGGTGTTCTTTGCTTTCCATGTTATTTATATTTTTTTAAACGCGGTAATAGCATCTGATTGGGGTGTCTCTTCAGTCACGCTCTCATGCAAATTAACCCTTTCACCGCCAATGTCGCATTTTAGCACCACAATGGTTTAACACCCATGTCACTAAAAGGCATCAAATCAGGGCCTGTGATCCCCCAACCCTATTTTCTTAATTTTGGGAGGTAAGGATAGGCCTAATGTTATGCATGCCACAGAGGAATTCGCAATATTGCAGAAATATTTTTTCTCTACCCAGTTAAGTTTAGTGGTATTGTTTGGCTGAAAATGGCTGGCGGTGAAAGGGTTAAGGATAATTGCCCATCCAGCACCGCGTAAAACTGTTAATTAGCTAAAGGTTGTAGCTGTCGGAGTAATTATTCAGTTACCAGTGTATTTTTTCACTCTTTAAATACACAATCCAACTTTTTCCAGTGTTTCTCCTGGTCTCTGTTAATCTTTCTTTGTCGTCAACATCATCATCATCATCTCTCTCTCTCTCTCTCTCTCTCTCTCTCTCTCTCTCTCTCTCTCTCTCTCTCTCTCTCTCTCTCTCTCTCTCTCTCTCTCTCTCTGCACAGACAGTCTCAGTAGTCGGCACTTGGTGGGTTTTTTTTCTCTCTTTTTCATTTAAATGCGTGTCTGTGCAAGTTGTCTTTCCTGTCATAAGGTTATTCAACGTCGTTGACGAAGGGCATCTGGCATCCGTATTTATGATGTCTTTTCTATGTGATGGTATGCCGCGCTGGCAGGAACAACAAGTTTAATGCAAGTGGTTGCCCCCACGCACACACCCCCCCCCCCCCCTCTACCCTAAGTCCTCTCCCCCAGCCCCCGCCCCTCCCCCCCCCCCCCCCCCCCCCCCCTGTTAGCAATGTTGTACTTTCTTCTCACTTTGCTCATCTACAGTTAATTGATGTAATTCCTATGCTAGCTGCTTGATTTTCTCAATACACGTGAACATTTGTCACTCTTTCTCCTTGGCAACACAGTGATATGACAGGCGTCAGTTAAGCAACAGTTTGTCAATGTTGTAAACAAGCAAACAAGTTTATATAACCAGCCTGGTCATTTTGTATTTGAACCATTAATGCAAATACCTTACGAGCACTTAGGTTTTCGGTGCGCGCAAAATAACTCGCAAACAGTTAGCCAACGTGTGTAATTTCTATGCAAATTATCTCGCCGTACACGAACAGTTTGGCAACGTTGTAATGCCTCTGCTAGTTTGAGATTAGGGCCTACATTGAAACACACACTGGAACCATTAGGTTACACATCAATCGTATCTCAACAAGGCAGTTGAATCGAAGAATACAATTGAAAACGAAGTACGTCCTTTCCCTTTTTCTACCTTGATCACCAAACCCACACCCTGGTGAGTTTTCACCGTTCTACCATTTTTGTCCCTCTAAACGTCCTAAGTAAGTTTGCCATTAGACCGTGTTATATAACAAAACAAGGGCATCGCCGAGCGGCAGCAACGCATTGTGACAATGCAAACCCGGCCAGAGTTATGTCCTCCCCCCCCCACCCCCCAATAAACACACCACTTTCCACCCTTACAGAACGCATAAAATACATAGCCCAAAAATTGAAGCGATTCTGTTCAGTAGTTCACGAGATACAGCTGAACTTTTGTACAAAACTTCCTTGCACCGAGTTATGTCCTCTTCCCCCCCCCCCCCCCCCCCTAAACACACCACTTTCCACCCTTACAGAACGCATAAAATACATAGCCCAAAATTTTTATTATGTTCAGTAGTTCACGAGATACAGCTGAACTTTATTACAAACTTGCACCATGGTACACCACCACACAAAATTTGAAGCGATTCTGTTCACTAGTTCACGAAATAAAGCTGGGGGTAAATTACATAGCCCAAAGAAGGAAATTTCGGTTTTCAAGGTCAAACTTCAAGGTCAAGGTCAGCACGGTGTTGATTAACGAAAGGAAGCTTCCTTTTCAAGCTGTCTACCCCTCTGCCAATTTTAATCAAAGTCCGAACAGTAGTTTTTAAGACAATCGATACACAGACACACAGACACACACACACACGCACACACACACACAAACCAATCGCAAAACCCCGGCCTCTGGCCGGGTAATCAGACACAGCATTTAAAGTAAAGGGACGTACAATTCTTCTTTTCTTTCTTACGAAAACAAGTGTGGAAAAGTGTGTGAAACGCAGAACCTTGGATTCCCTCTTTCGTACTGTAAGCAGACCACCTGGCTTTGCGTGGGGAAAAGTGTAAAGACCCGATTTGTTCTGAGTGGAACGAACCTCCCTGTTAACATCTTCCCTATTAAAAAGACCCACCAGATCACGTGACAAAATCACGGGTTTCACGTGCTTTCCCTCTTATAGCTGGTGAGAACTCTTGTTTTGACCAGGTGTGACTCCCATACAAATGCTCCCAAATTCGAAACGAAACATCATTTTAAAGAGCAGCCTCAATTTGAAGTTGGGGACATTTGTACGTGGGTCACAGCTACCCAGAAAAAAACAAGAGACTTAATCGTGGTGAGTCAGTGTGTCTTTAAGAAGCCTCCCTCTAAGATGTGACCCCCCAAAAAATCTGAATTTCCCCCTTCATATCCGGACTACTGAGTGTCCACTTCCCTATGAAGATCTGTTTCGGGCTGATTGTTCAAGGTCTTACTAGTTAGGGCGGTTCCATTGTTCTACCGAGACACGTAAGCTTACTGTTGTCATCGATGCTGTTTCAATCTGGCGCGTGCACCTACTTCGTCTGGTACTTTAGAATGGTTCTCTCTCTCTCTCTCTCTCTCTCTCTCTCTCTCTCTCTCTCTCTCTCTCTCTCTCTCTCTCTCTCTCTCTCTCTCTCTCTCTCTCTCTCTCTCTCTCACACACACACACACACACACACACACACAAATACAAGCACACACACACACACACACACACACACACACACACACACACACACATACACACACACACACACACACACACACACACACACACACACACACACGCACACACGTGCGCGCACGCACGCACGCACGCGCACACACACACACACACGCACACACACTTCTTACCGTCTCAGCAAGCTAACGACGCAGGCACGCAGAAATGGGAGGCATCAAAATAGTGCGAGTACACTTGTCACCCCTTTCCCCACGGCCCATAGCCCAAGGCAACCAAGCTTTGCGCCATGCGCAGTCAAGTGCAGGACAGCACACAACCCCTGGCCAGGGGGAAGGGGGCGGGGGGGGTGGGGGGGGGGGGTGTGGGCGAAGATGAAGAAAAAAAATCACGGGAATCCTACTTTGGTAATGCAGACCTGAATCAAATAATGCCCAGAGCTAAATTTATAATTGCGTCCACCATTTTTCCTCTTTTCCTTTTTCCTACACCTTTACTATATTTTTTTTGTTTTTTGTTTTTTGTTTCTTCTCTTTTATTTATGTATCTTTCTCTTTTTCCTTTTCTTTTCTTCTTTTTGTTGTTCTCATTTCCTTTGCCTTCTTTGTTATTTCATAATAATTCTTGAAGTAACAGAAGCAGGTGGAAATAAATCATGGTGGACACGTCTCCGTTATAGGCATATAACTCCCCACCTAAGCACCCATGGCTCCACCGCTTAGCTGTATGTGAGGAAAAAAACGTACCAGACACTTTATGTGTCATAATTGGCTTTGGTGGGTTGATGTATGCCTTTGTTGACTGTCAAAAAACGTAGGTGTCACTCTGGACAATACTCTTTCAATGCAGAGTTTCCTGACTCAGACCTGTCAGTCCTGTTACCATCAAATCCGCCGTATTGGTTATATTCGTAAATATATATCAGATGAAGCCACAGCAAAGCTTGTTAATTCCCTCATCTTTTCTTGTCTTGACTACTGTAATGCTCTCCTTTCTGGAGTATCAGTCTCTTCTGTATCTTGTCTCCAGCGTATTCAAAACACAGCTGTTCGTCTTGTCCTCAGGAAGAGAAAGTTTGATCATGTTAGCCCTCTTCTCCGTTCTTTGCACTGGCTACCTGTTACAGACAGAATTGAGTATAACCTAAAAAAAACTTTGCTATAAATCTATCCACCAAGCTGCTCCATCTTACCTCTGCGACAATATTTCCATTTATACGCCAGCTCGCTCATTACGTTCAGTCTCCGACCCTATACCTCTCCAGATCCCTAGGTATAAGCTTTCAACTGTTGGTCGGCGCTCTTTTGCTGTTTCAGGACCAACCTCCTGGAACAAACTTCCTCTCTCCCTCCGTAAACTTATCAGTAGCAACAAGCTAGAAGCTTATATTGTGCTATCTTTACATAGGAAAATATGGTTCGACGACTGTTGAACACAGATAAATTAGATGGAAACACCAATATTGACTGATATCTACCAATTGAATTGAAATGTAAACTATAGTAGAAAAGAATTTTTTTTTTACTCATTTCTCAAACAGTGCAATCAGCACTTTTCAACATAGAGGTTATTATGCTGGGACCCCAAAAATATTGTGAGTTATCTAGTGTTTTTTTAGTTATCCGTTTTATCAGTTATCCACTGTAGTTTGTTAGATTTTTTTTTAACCCAAGTGCTATCCAAGCCAGGGGGATACTCCGGTGTAACACACCGGCCGACTGTGTTAACCCCCCTCCCCCCCCCCCCCCCTCTCTCCTACCTGTTGCCCTTTGCTGACCCTGGAAAGGGGATTCTAATGGAATAATGACAGAGCTGCAGTAATAGGCGATTAACCAACAGTCTCTCCCACAACAAAGAGCGCAGACCGCCGTGCTAACAAGACCACCTAAGGCGCGGGGCCCGGCCTATGGTGACACGAACAGCGTCGAAAGAAATAATAATAAGGATTGTAAAATAAAATAATAAGATAAAATAAAAACGTTATAATGGCGTTAGGTGGTCTTTGACAGTTTTGAGAGAGAGAGAGAGAGAGAGAGAGAGAGAGAGAGAGAGAGAGAGAGAGAGAGAGAGAGAGAGAGAGAGAGAGAGAGAGAGAGAGAGAGAGAGAGGATGACGACTGACAAATGACTTTTTTTTTAATACCAATAGCAAAACTGCCATAATGGAGAGAGAGAGAGAGAGAGAGAGAGAGAGAGAGAGAGAGAGAGAGAGAGAGAGAGAGAGAGAGAGAGAGAGAGAGAGAGAGAGAGAGAGAGAGAGAGAGAGAGAAGAAGAAGAAGAAGACAGAAGAAGAAGAAGTAAATAAAAAAGAAGGGTGAGCGAAGGGAAGACGGTGTGAGAGAGTTGAGAAAAGGTATATATGCCTTACCGACTGGGGAGACACAGGCACAGACAGAGACACAGACACAGGCACAGACAGAGACAGTAAATGACAGAGGCACAGAGAAAGAAAGTCCATTCCACCTTTAATGTGTCGACTGCAGTCCTAATAATAAAGCTTTTTGAAAGTTTAATGCCTACGTCATCAAGTTTTAAAAACAATGTTCGAGTTCAAAAGTCCCGCAACTTAAATGAAGAGAAGGGAAAAAAAACCCGATGGCAAAGCTATATTATGTTGTTGTTGTTGTTGTTGTTGTCTTACCCTGGCTTAAAGACTCCAGGGATCATCCCAACAGCCGAAGCACTTCAAGAAGATCAAGAAGATTCTTTAATCAG
>CM065683.1:45067850-45087850 GCA_017654935.2 Phymorhynchus buccinoides | reverse complement strand
TCTTTGCGGGTTGTGGTGCGTGTATCCGGATATTGTATGTGATTATTATAAGTCCGTTATTATGTATCTGTGTGTGCACTGACAGATGGTATGTCATAACCGGTATAATCATGTAAGTATGCAATCACACAGAGCGGGTGTGCTCCGATGTGGTCCCAGAAGAGGGACTGGAAAGTTCATGTTTTTGTTTTGTTTTAAATTTTGTTTTACGTCCTCTCGGAAATTTCCATGTGGGACATTTCTTTTTATAAAGTTAAAGTTTTTATTTTAATACAGTTAGAGAGAGTTCATGTCAGTGTAGGCCTGATTTTATAAACCACAGATTCTGTCCCGTCAGCAAAGTCCAGATTCTAATGAGGCCGAACTAATGCCCCGACTGACCAGCGCTCGAGTCAAGCTCACCTGTCATGGACGATAACCCGTGCACCGCTCAAATCCTCGCTGCACTGGACACTGGACCGGAAAATCCGGTGTGGCGTTCTCAAAATGGATTTGTTCTCAACATGTCTGGGCATGTGCGAAGAGCTTAGGGATATGGTTAGGCCGGGTTCACATTAGACGCGTAAGTTCTGTACGGAATACCCTAAATAAGTGGAAGAAAGAAGGATACAAGTTTACGCATATAGGGGAAATTCGGACACGTGCGCAAGTCTTTTCCCTTCTTTGTTTCACTTATGTATGTATTGCGCACGGGTTTCCGCATGGAATATTCGCTTATGTGTGTACACGGGCATAGAGTTAGGGATAGGTTTAGGGTTAGGGTTAGGGATAGGGTTAGGGATAGGTTTAGGGTCAATTTAGTGTCGAATACACAAAAGATACAATTTGATGGTACGTCATGATCGATTTGGCACATGCGCAGACAAGTTGAGAACAAATCCATTTTGAGAATACCACTATAGGGGCCGTCGCCTGCAATCCGTGGAACCAATCTGCTTTGCCATGATGGCCCCGCTCTGACTTACTCTAGCATTAAAGAACCAAACGTTTTCGCTTTGTAATATATAATAATAATAAAAAAGGGAGGGTGACAGGACTTTAGAGTACTAAAGACTAGCCTAGCTGGAGTCCTAGTCATAGACATGCTGACAGTGCCAGAGAGGAACTGGACTCCAAGACCTTGGTAGTAGACTACGCTATTTTTATGTGACTGCTACCATTTGCCAAGAATTTAAAAAAAAAATTTTTTAAATTTTAATCATATTTTTTTCTAGAGCTCTTTTTTTTGTTGGGTTTAAAAAAGAAAAAGAAAATGGAGTTAATGGTGTGAAAACAAAACCACAATAACTATGCTAAAATTAATGATGTATTGTTGGTGCTGTTAATGCTTTGAGCAACAACACAATTACAATTCAACCGCTTGAACGCTTTCCTGATTCCAAAAGAAACGCACAAATTCCTTGGTTATTTTTCTGCTATTTTATTTTTCGAACCTATATTTCATTGGAAAAACAAATGTTGGCAATAATAAAGGTGGGTTCAGAAAAACAAAGACCAGCGATGCCAACGGCAACACTTAATGATAATTATTAGGAAAATAACTGATGCTTTCACTATCACAAATAAGTAAATAAGATAGCAGACCTACTAGCTGAATCGGTATTATACGGTACAGATTAAGATGAACTCTTCAATAATTTAGTAAGGGGAACACCACTCATGATGGTTGTTTCTTAGTATTTTGTTTTATAATAGAACAGATCAAACCACTGTGGAAAGCAATAACTCATTTTTGCACCCGGCTTCGCCCCTCCTCTCTCTCTCTCTCGCCATCAACTCTCAAGCTCTCTATCTATCTCTCGCTCTCTCTCTCTCTCTCTCTCCCTCTCTCTCTCTCTATCAGTGTCTGTTTTCGTGTATGTCTATCGTCCTCTCTCTCTCTCTCTTTCTCTCTCTCTCTCTCTCTCTCTCTCTCTCTCTCTCTGAATCTCTCTCTCTAATCTCTCTCTCTCTCCCACACACTCTCTCTCTCTCTCTCCTCTCTGTCAGTGTCTGTTCCGTTTCTGTCTAATCGTGCCTCTATCCCTCTCTCTCTCTCTCTCTGCTCTCTCTCTCGCTCTCTCTCTCTCTCATCTCTATCTCTCTCCGGTCTCTCTCTCTCTCTCTCTCTCATCTCTCTCTCTCTCTCGTCGTCTGTTTCCGTGTCTGTCTGCTCGCTCAGTTCTCTCTCATCTCTCTCTCTGCTCTCTCTCTCCCTCTCTCTCTCTCTCTCTCTCTCTCTCTCTCTCTCTCTCTCTCTCTCTCTCTCTCTCTCTCTCTCTCTCTCTCTCTTCATTGTTTTTCTTTACGTATTTTTTTTACGTTGTTTCGATTCAAATTGTAGTTACCCTATGTCATCAGAGCTTAAAGCTGTTGACATTAATAGATTGTCATTGTCATTCTCTCTCTCTCTCTCTCTCTCTCTCTCTCTCTCTCTCTCTCTCTCTCTCTCTCTCTCTCTCTCTCTCTCTCTCAGATCAAGGGTTAAAACCCCTGCAGGGAAACCAACCCGTTCCAGTAGAGTTAATTCCCTTTGTTTGTGGACAGACCGACAGACAGACAGACAGACAGACAGGCAGACAGACAGACATCATCAGCCAGACTTAACGCTTTACAGAGACAGAAGAAAATGTATGAATATTCTAGGCCGCTGCAGGTTTGTTATTATCACATCAAAATCAACTACAACAGTCATATTAACTTTCAATGCAGAACACATTAGCCGAAACGATGAGTTTTTTTCAGGGGGAAATTAGAAACAGGTAAGCAATCGACCCTATTAAATTGTAAATGTTGTCCATTCTAAGATTAAGGGAATCGTTCAAAGTCTAGTCAGCCTTTAGAAGCTAGTACATGTCCATTATTATTATTCCTCCTCCTCCTCCTTCTTCTTCTTCTTCTTCTACTTCTTCTTCTTCTACTTTGTTCGCTCAGACCGTTTCCTGTCATATTAGCGTAGATGCGTCATGCTGTCGTTATGCGACTAACTAAGAAATAGTTAGGCCCGGCATGTCCGACTTCGGCTGAAGAAATGTTTGTAAGACTTTTTTTTTTTTTAAAGGCAAGAGAATGGACCAGTAAGATTGAAAGATAGCAGATAACAACAGTAAGCAAAGGGGAAAAGGCAGAGTCAAAGTGAGTGACAGATTAAAGGAAGCTACAAGCACAGAACTTCCAGAAAGTGGAGGAACTATTTATATGAAAGACCCCCGCTGGGGTAGGTGGGTTTTTTTCTCTCTCTCACAAAATCAAAAGAATAGCGCACACCAAAAAAGACAAAACTTATTCACCCGTCGTTCGATGACAATGTTTAGTTGTATATGCTCTGGCCCTGCAGCATTGTATTGCACGGCCTCAAATTCCTTGCGGTGGTCCTAGGTATGCGAGGAATGCATCTATCTTCGCGTTTCTCATCACCAACTGGCGCCTTTGTAAACTTGCCTACAGGGGGACTCTATAATTAGAAATAAAAAAATAAAAATAAACAACGGCCCCGTTTATAGGACCCCCCAAAAGACAGACATTTTAAAAAAGGAAAAAGAAAAGAAAGAAAGGGAAAAGAAATGATTGTTTTTTTGTTGTTGTTTCCAATCGATCTCGTTTATTCAGTGCCAGCTGCCCAAATCAATCGAACTGCACGATTTGGTTTTGTCAGTGTGTCTGGTTCTGTGTTTAAATCTTATGGTCTTGTTCGCTTGTTATAGATTTGAACGTGTTGCTTTAAAAATAATATGTATTTATGGTACATACTTGTAATTATTTGCAGTGAAATAACTTCACTGACGTATCAGTTACAATATGAGTTGAAGTGTGTGTGTGTGTGTGTGTGTCTGTGTGTGTGTGTGTGTGTGTGTGTGTGTGTGTGTGTGTGTGTGTCTGTGTGTGTCTGTGTGTGTGTGTCTGTGTTTGTCTGTCTGTCTGTCTGTGTCTGTAAAAGAGAGAAGACGGTGGTCAGTTAAGACAGACAAGACAAGAGTTCCGAAAAAGAAAATCGGGACAAGAAGGAGACAGGAACTGAAAGGGGGGGTGGGGGAAAGAAAAGGGAGTGGGGGAGACGGAGAAGAAAGGATTGGAAAAATAATAAATCAGGAGGGGAGGAGAGGGTAGTATCAGTTGGAGGAGGGATGGGGCAGGTAGTATGTATCGGGTCGCTCCGTCAAGGTAAAGGGGTGACTCGAACAACCAGAGGTCGTCTGGCCATTTTGTCGTATTGGCGTGCACAGCAAAGACCCCTAGGTGGGGGACCACACCCGATAGGGCTCTGACTCTGTCATGGATCCCGCAACTGCCAGTTTGGAAGGGGAGGGAAGGGTGTGGTTGGGGGGGTGGGGTGGGGGGTTAGCAGACTTGGGCGGAAGGGGGGGGAGTGGGGGTAGGGTGAAGAGGTGGGCACAAATTTGTTCTTCTTCCGCCCACCCAATGACACTCGCTGCTCTTTAGACACTGTGTGTAGTATGTCCCCGTCTATCCCTGGGGATACCGGGGGTATCTTTCGTACAAATAGTTCCTCCACCTTCTGGAAGTTTCTGTGCTTGTAACATCCTCTAATCCTGTCACTCTCTTTGACTTTTGCCTTTTCCCTTTGCTTACTGTCATCTGCTATCTTTCTATCTTACTGGTCCATTCTCCTGCCTTTTTTTCTATGAATTCTTACGAAGATGTCTTCAGCCGAAGTCGGACATGCTGGGCCTAGCTATTTCTTAGCTAGGCGCAAAACGGCAGCATGACGCATATACGCTCATGTGACAGGAAACTGTCTGAGCGAACAAAGAAGAAATAAGAAGAAGTAGGCTATGTCCCCGTCTGTGTTAGAGGGAGGTTCCGCTGTACGTACATATGTGGATGAGAAAGGGCGGTTTGCTCTCTCTCTCTCTCTCTCTCTCTCTCTCTCTCTCTCCCCCCCCTCTCTCTCCCCCCTCTCTCTCTCTCCCTCTCTCTCTCTCTTTCTCTCTCTCTCTCTCTCTCTCTCTCTCTCTCTCTCTCTCTCTCTCTCTCTCTCTCTCTCTCTCTCTCTCTCTCTCTGTCCGTTTGTCTATGTCTCTCTGTCTCTGTCTCTGTCTTTCTCGCATTCACTCCATGTAGTGAAAACCCTAACCTTATTACCAAGCTGTCACTATTTGTCCACAAAGCTCGATCCTTCCTTCAGAAAAGATTGTATGAATGCAGGTTGAGTGTCCATAGTATTAGGCAGGATGTGGATTGTTGTTTGTTCATTATAATTTTCCGAACTCTATTGTTATGGGCCAGAGGCCTAACAATTAAACTTTTTTTTTTACTTTGACTTTTTGTCTCTCTATCTCTGTCCTCTCTGTCTCTCTCTCTCTCTCTCTCTCTCTCTCTCTCTCTCTCACTCTCTCTCTCTCTCTCTCTCTCTCTCTCTCTCTTTCTTACTCTCTCTCTCTCTCTCCTCTCTCTCTCTCTCTCGCTCTCTCTCTGTGTATCTCGCTCTCTCTCTGTATCTCTCTCTCTCTGTCCGTCTTTCTTTCTCTGTGTCTGTATATATCCGTCTTTCTCTCTCTGTATCTCTCCGTGGGGGGGAGAGGGGGGGGGGGGTCACAGACTAAAGGGCCAGCCACACGTCCACTAAAATCGTACGACTGTGCGATGCGATTCGATCACGTGGTCTCCAAGAACAAATGCGCTTCGCGCGCTTCGAGATCACGTAATCGAATCGTATCGTACAGTCGTGCGCTTTTAGCTGACGTGTGGCTGGCCCTTTACATACAAAAAGGGAACAACGGACAGGCCTGCCAGAAGTAACGATATAGAGACAGACACACAAACAAGAAAGTATAAAGGAAAGAAAGAGAGTCGTACAGATGTAAAGGTCATAGAGCAACACAGACACAGAGTGGTATGAGGGAAAGAAAGAGACCGTAGAACTAAGAAAGAGAGGAAGCCCGTACAGATTTAAAGGTCAAAGAAGAGCAACACAGACACAGAAGGATATGAGAGAAAGAAGGAAAAGATAGAAATAAGAAAGAGAGGAAGCCGGTACGTATGTAAAGGTCATAGAGCAAACCAGACACAGAAGGATATGAGAGAAAGAAGGAAAAGATAGAAATAAGAAAGAGAGGAAGCCGGTACGTATGTAAAGGTCATAGAGCAAAACAGACACAACAGAGGGAAAGAAAGAGACCGTAGAAATAAGAAAGAGAGGAAACCGTACAGGGCCTGTATTCACGTTGAGATAGCATGAGACTTAGCATGATGCTAACTTAGAAGCTCTTCCAATGTCCTATAGGATTTAATAGGACTTTTGGAAGAGCTTCTAAGTTAGCATGATGCTAAGTGTCATGCTATCTCAACGTGAATACAGGCCCAGATTTAAAGGTCATAGAGCAAAACAGACACAACAGAGGGAAAGAAAGAGACCGTAGAAATAAGAAAGAGAGGAAACCGTACAGATGTAAAGGTCATAGAGCAAAACAGACACAGAAGGGTATGAGGGAAAAAAAAGAGACCGTGCAAATAAGAAAGAGAGGAAGCCCGTACATATTTAAAGGTCAAAGAGCAACACAGACACAACAGACGGAAAGAAATGGACCGTAGAAATAAGAAAGAGAGGAAGCCCGGCCAACGGACAGACCAACAGACTGGCCTGCTTGTAGGTGGGCATGTAGATACGTGTATGTACATACTGTGCGCACGCACACGCACACACACACACACACACACACCTACACGCACACGCACACGTACGCACACGCACACGCACACACGCACACACACACACGCACACACGTACACACACACGCACACACTCACACACGCACGCACACGCACGCACACACACACGCGCGCACGCACACGCACACGCACACACACACACACACACACACACACGCACACACACACAAATAACAATAAGCAGTCAGGGAAACAGAGAGAGAGAAAAAGAGACAGACAGAGAGAATGGTGCGTGCGTGCGTGTGTGCGCGCGTGTGTGTGTGTGTGTGTGTGTGTGTGTGTGTGTGTGTGTGTGTGTGTGTGTGTGTGTGTGTGTGTGTGTGTGTGTGTGTGTGTGTGTGTGTGTGTTTGTGTGTGTGTGTGTGTGTGTGTGTGTGAGAGAGAGAGAGAGAGAGAGAGAGAGAGAGAGAGAGAGAGAGAGAGAGAGAGAGAGAGAGAGAGAGAGAGAGAGAGAGAGATATGGGGGTTGGGGGCTGGCGGAGGTAGGAGCGAACACGACTGGTGACAGGTATTTGTAAAAGAGAAAAATGTCCTGAATGGAAAAGAGGAAGGAAATAGGGAACAGAAGTGGTAATGTGAGGGTGGTGCTTGGAGATGAGTGTGGGGGGGGGGACACAAGGGAGGGGGGGGGGGGGGGTGGGTGTTAACAAGATGATGAGAAGGAACATACACTTTCCCGTCATTCTTTGCGTAGTTAGCGTCTGCTTAAACACAAAACAAATGATGTTAGAGCTCCCCAACCAGATCTCTCTCTCTCTCTCTCTCTCTCTCTCTCTCTCTCTCATGCGTGTTGTGCTCAACCCCCACTGTTCTCTCCCCTTTCTCCCCAGACCGCAAAACGTCATGACTGTGGTTTTACATCGACGTTGAGCAAGACTGTCATAAATCTTCTGCCTCCGTTTTCCTTAACCCACCTTCTAGCCTTTTACCACCACCACCACCACCGCCTCCGCGACCTATCACCCTCGCAATTTCCCCTTCAAGTTTTTTTTATAGTTTTTATCTGTCTGTTAACGCATAATGAATAATACTATAATAATGCTTTGGAAAATGGGCCGCTACAACGGTTAGTACAATGGTAAGCAGTCGTCATAAAAATATAATGAAAAGGTAGGTTCGTGTACAAAACGTCTTGACAAAAGCATGCACGCCCACGTGTTCGAAATATGTGCGTGCAGACATGCATCATCGTTTGTGCTCATGTGAGAGAACATGCATAGTTTGTACACACAGACCTACACACACACACACATGCACACGCACATGTACACGCGCACGCACGCACACACACGCTTATACAAACACCCCCCAAAATGTATATATACACGAAACGCAGGGTAACTAACGCACACGCACGCACACGCACGCACACATACACACGCAAAAACACGCCTATGCAAACGCCCCCAAAATATAAATATAGTACACAAAACGCATTCTAACCAATTTCAGCACAATCATTACGGTCGAACTGTCGTTTACTCTTCTCCCGATTATGATACGTGCGCTCTAGATACAGTACCAATAGATGAAGACGGGGTAAAAAGCCCCATGGGCGGGTAATAAGCCCATGCCAATTATATCATGAAATGACGCAAATTTCCAGTCACAATTTTGCCCATGAGACGAACACTAAACACATTAACACTCGTCTCATGGGCAAAATGTGACTGAAATTTGCTTCATTTCATGAGATAATTGGCATGGACTTCTTACCCGCCCATGGGCTTTTTACCCCGTCTTACCCTACAATGTGACAAGTGGGCAATACAAAATGTTAACTTGTAAAATCTGACGAAATTTACGATTGCGTCGTTTCCGAGCAACAGCAGAAGACACCCTTTCCGCATGGCACTGTCAAGTCTTTCACCTCCCAGCTCCGTGACCCTCAGATGGGGGAGCTCTAAGTTTGTCAGGATCTATTGTCACGCGTCATCCTCCTTTGATCACGGGCTTAGTGTCACAATCCAGGCGTTACGGTACGGCAGGGGTGCTGCTTGAGCTGATAATGGGGGGCACAAGTTCGAACTATGAGGGGGAGGGGGGGGGGGGGGGGGGGGGGGGGGGGGGGTTGCATCTCGTCTTCTTCATTTTACTCCTCTCCCTCTTTCCCACCGAGCCCTTTTATTGCTGCCCACGTGGAGGGGTAATCAAAATTAAACAGTCACACACGTAATGTTATCATCCCTGACTGATGCATTTCTACCACAGTGTTCAATTGCTTCGGTTGTTCGGATGATCCCTGGAGTCTTTTAGTCAGGGTACAACAACATCAATGCGGGTCTTTCCCTGATCTGTATGTTATGGTATTTAACATGAGATGCCTGAGCAATTTCGGGATATAATCAATGCCTGTAAACATCGCGCTCCCAAACCAGACTTTAAACAAGTGCAACCTCGAGCGGCTGCAAAGTGGGGACAGCATCGCCGAGGTACTCCGAAATCGGAATGGCGTATATTTGACCTTAATGTAAAACTAAGTACATCAGTGGATAGCTTGCATCTTGTGCAACAAGTATACCAAATTTGACGATAATAGACTGAATAGTTTTTGATATATAGCCTTGGGGTTCGGACCCGTGATTTGAGCGCGCGCGATCATGCGCACACGCGCGCACAAAAAAATTCATGACAACTGTGTTATAGACCATTCATCAAAAAATGTTGTGAAAAACACTGCATTAAAATAGATGCAAAACTTCGCGAGATATTAACGATTATGTGTTTCGGGGTTTGAACCCCGTAACTGGCGCGACCTTGACCTTAATGTAAAACGAAATACATCAGTGGATAGCATGCATCTTGGCAAACTAGTATACCAAATTTGATGATGATAGACTGAATAGTTTTTGAGAAAAAACGGACGAATAGCCGGACGGACGGAGGCACGCCGGACGGACACCGTGACCGGACGGACACCGGACGGACGGACCAGACAAAAACAATAGCTCCCCGAACCTTCGGCTCGGGGACTAAAAAGAGAGCATATTATTTCAAAGTTTTAGTGAGGATAGAGACATTCCTGTGCTCGATAGGATCGCCGAATGGGATCACCGATCCACTCGCTTTGTCTGAGGTCTGAGCTTTTACGAGTTTGTATAAGTAGAAGAAGAAGAAGGAGGAGGAGGAGGCAGGAGAAAAGGTCGGGCGAACTTGAGAAATAGTCTATTTGTGCTTTACCCTTTAGCAATGTTTTTGCACACAAATAAAAGTAGGGGAAGACGGGGTAAAAAGCGCATGGGCGGGTAAGAAGCCCACCCCAATTATCTCATGAAATGAAGCAAATTTCAGTCTCATTTTGCCCATGAGACGAGCGTTAATGTCTAGCATTCGTCTCATGGGCAAATTTGACTGAAATTGTCTTTATTTCATGAGATAATTGGGGTGGGCTTCTTACCCGCCCATGCGCTTTTTACCCCGTCTTCCCCTATGAGATTCAAGCTTCTTTAAAGCCGTTCTGGACTCCATGAAAAGCAGTCACACTCACAAAACGTGCCACGCCCCCAAAAGCACCCACAACCGAGGGCCTTCCTTTTGTGACCCTTTTCACAGTTGAGCAACAATGCAGACCCATTGCATGTGAAGGGACATCTGAAACACCTCATCTACTCCTGTCACGGAACACCCCAATCTTCTAAAGAGTGTATCAATGCTAAGTCCTAAAGAGGCTTGCCGGTTTTAAGGCGGGCGAATGTGCAGGGGAGGAGTGAGGGCGGGGGACTTAGACAGACCCTGCAGAGAACGATTCTAAACGCCCCTAATCCCGCGGGCTTGTCTTTTTTTTTTTTATATAGCTCAGACCCGAGCCGAAGACACCTCGGAGCGTTCTTCAGAAGAGCTTTAGGGATAATATCTTTTTTTATTTTTTGGCTCTAGCAAGAGAAAACACTAAGCAAAGTATTAGAGAGAGAGAGAGAGAGAGAGAGAGAGAGAGAGAGAGAGAGAGAGAGAGAGAGAGAGAGAGAGAGAGAGAGAGAGAGAGAGTGGAGGTAGGTGGGGGGTGTATGGGTAAGTGGAACGGGCAGGAGGAGAGCGTTGGGTGGTGTTGTCGGATTTCACCGATACGAGGGCTTGTGGAAGCTCTGAGAATAACCCCACGGTGGTACAAGTCCAAAAATGCACAGAACCTCGAGCTGACAACAACACGACGGACGGCAGTTACTCTGAATGCAGGCACGCGCACGTGCACACACGCGCGCTCACACACACACACACACACACACACACACACACCCAAACACACAAACAAACACACACCTTTTAAAGAAGGGGTAATGGGGTGGAGTTGGGAGGAGGAGAAGACAGTGCGTATGAGACTTTTTAGCGGGGATCGCCACGAAGGCACATAATCGTCAGTATACAAAGGAAACGGCGCGTAGCCTCCAAAAATGATATAAGGCCAGCGAGGCGTGTCATACAGACTGGCAGATGTCTTTTATTCGCCAACACAGGATGTAGCCAAGCGTGGCGGGTCAGGCCAGGGTGAGGAAGACATGTCAGGAAGGGGGAATTCTTCACATGCCGGCACCTTCGGTGGGGGCTCAACGTCCTCGGGCAACATCTGTGCAGCAAACCAGGCCCTGGAGCACCGCGGTACTGCCTTGGCCGCTCCGGGTTCAACTCCCCAGAGCCTGTCTGTGGAAAACTGCCTGCAATCTCATTTTTGTGCCGATTGGAACCAAGGAGGCGCCAGCAGGATGAGTGGGTGCAGGGCACCTTGGGTGGGTGCAGGGCACCTTGGGTGGGTGCAGGGCACCCGTGCAGCTAAAGGGAAGAAGAGTCAAGGGTACTGGGTTGTGGTTACCCCACCGACGTACTCGCTGGGTTACCCGCTATGATTTAGATCGGTATCTAGCTCTGGCGGGCTGTAAAGTCGCTCTCTAAATAATAAAGATGCTCGAAAACGTACCCACAACAGAGTGCTGGCCCCCCCCCCCCCCCCCCCCTCTTTTTCGTTTATGTCTTAATCATTGTTTTCTTTATCGAAAATGTACCCACAACAGGCACCCCCCCCCCCCCCCCTCCCTCCCTCTTATTCGTTTCTGTCTTAATCATTGTTTTCTTCTTGATTGTTCGTTTCGCATTGAATACTTATTTCGTCGATGTCAATGCGGTTTGTTGTTCTTCCATGCTCACCTTCTGTCATGTCAGTAGTTGATTATGTATCGTGTAGGGGTACGTTATGAGCGTCTGCTTGTTGTTACCCCGTTAACCACATTATTGTTCATTTATCTATATTCGTAAACTTGAATAAAATTTATTTAAACCAAAACATACCCAGACTCTCACGTCTACATTATGCACAGACAAGTGCAGAAATGTATCGAATCGTTGCCTACACGCGCGCATGTCTACCTTTCCTTTCTCTTTAGCGCATGTGCCTCCGCATGAAGAAACACACACGAACGCATGCGCACATATACACACACGCGCTAGCGCACGCACTCGGCAGAGAGAGAGAGAGAGAGAGAGAGAGAGAGAGAGAGAGAGAGAGAGAGAGAGAGAGAGACATAAAAAAAATTCTAAAGTACCAGACGAAGTAGGTGCACGCGCCAGATTGAAACAGCATCGATGACAACAGTCAGCTTACGGGTCTCGGTTGAACAATGGAACCTCCCTAACTAGTAAGACCTTGAACAATCAGCCCGAAACAGGTCTTCATAGGGAAGTGGACACTCAGTAGTCCGGATAGGAAGGGGGAAATTCAGATTTGTTTGGGGGGTCACATCTTAGAGGGACGCTTCTTAAAGACACACTGACCCACCACGATTAAGTCTCTTGGTTTTTTCTGGGTAGCTGTGACCCATGAAATGAAATGAAAGTATGGGAAATAGTTTGATTAATTAGTACGTCAATAGGGAAAACTGAGCGGGGAGGTGTGTGTGTGTGTGTGTGTGTGTGAGGGGGGGGGGGGAGGGGGTATGTGGCGAAAGTGACAATAGAGACATACTAATAAACTGCAGATTCTGAAATTACATATATTTTTAAACTGCTAATAGCTTTTTCAAACGATGTCACTGTTGAAGTGTAGATCATGATAAGTTATGCATTGCTGTTTATTGCGTAATGGAAAATTTTAGCTTCTGATTTGGGGGGGGGGGGGGGGGGGGGGCGGGGGTCTCTCTTTAAAAGCATTAGTTCTGCCTACATAGTAAGTACTAGTTTCAATGAGTGTAAGTTTCCTCCTTTTTTAAGAATCAGTTACATTATTTAATTTGCCAACAATCAATTACTGGTACATAGATGATCGTCTATTCAATTTCATCTCCATGCTAAGGTAGTCATGCGATTTGTAAACATTGTACCGTACCGTTGTGTCCTCAGTAAATCGTCAGTGTCCTATCATAACCTCGTATCTCAATGTTTGGCTGATTTGGGTTTTTTATATGGTTAGGTCCCTTGAATTCTTGCAAATGTTCCAACCAAACCTCGAAACTGAGCAATAATTACAATTTGTTAATACACCTAGTTTGTGTGTTTGTCTAAAATACAAGAAATGCTTCCATAGTGAGTGTGATGGCAACAGATTGGGTGTCACCCAATTGGCCAAAAGCCTGAATATACACAAAGAGTGATTACTCCGCAGCTGACTGAAGCCGGTGTTTTTACTCCCACCCTTTCACCTACACTAAGGTAGGGATTAATGTGAACTCACTCACTGCCTACTGTTGCCATACTGAACACTTCCCACCTTCCACCTTTCACCTTCCAGGTGGGAAGTGAAACAGTCGGCTTCATTCTTTGCAAGGTGGGTAGGCTGCGAAGCTACCACTCTTTGTGACATTTAGGCTTTTTGGTGTCACGTAAGTGGTGGTGAGGAAACAGTCCTTAACCTCTTCAATAAAAGACGAAGAAAAAGAAATCACACTTTTTATTAAACTCTTAGCCAACAAAAATGGGGCAGTAGAGCGAAAGCTTCTATTTTTATCAGTGAACTAACAGATCTATCAACTACATTGTTAGGTTTCCAATCAGCTGTCAACATGGTCAACAAAGAAAATGGAACTGTGTTTGTTGTTCTCCCCACGCCCAACGCTCGCTCTGTCCTGTTTGTGTCCCTCCCCTTCGCCCCACCCCCTTTCATTCACTCCGCTACCCTCCGAAATGAACCGGCGAGCCATCTGGTAGTGAGTGAGTTTCGAGTGTGTCCTGTACTGCGGAGGACATTCTTTTCCGGGACAATGAGCTCTGGATTGCTCTGATAGCCCATCTGGAGAGGCCGGCTGCCTGCGGGTGTCCCCGGGGTTAATTGGTCAATGACAGGTCAGGTCGTAGTGCAGCCCGCCCTGGACCCACCCCGATCTAAATGAAGCCATCGACTCCATCAAAGAGATGGAGGGAAGGTTTTGGGGGGCAGTGTGTGGGGGTGGGGTGGTGGTGGTTACCACGCACAGTGAACCTTCGGGGCTCTGATTTTATCGCTGGGGAGTCAAGTGGAGAAGAAGGGGGGGGGGGGGGGTCTATTATTTGTTTTGTGTCCACACAAGATGTGGGCATACCTGCAGGCGAGGATCCTAAAGCGGGCTTTATTGGTCAGATGACTGAATTGGAGTGAGGAGTCTGGCCCGTTCTTTGAGAGGAGAAAGCATTGCGGGGGAGGGGGGGGGGGGGTGGGGGTGGAGGGGGGGGGGGGGGGGGGGGGGGGGGGGAGGGGGGGGGGGGGGGGGTATTCAATTATGTAGAATGACCAATAATAAATGCAACTTCCAGGGGGGGAAACTAGAAGCCAACTTGCAACTTCCATGGGGGGGGAAACTTCCCTCAAAACAAACTTCCCCATACTGTTTTTCTCGGTCTTCTACCTGGAGGGAAGGTTAGGGGCGGGAAGAGGCCGAGATGGATTGGCGTGGAGAATGTGATTGGGTGCGGTGGGAGGGTATAGCCGGGTGGGAAGTGGTCTTAGAGTCTTTCCATCAGATCATCTGGTTTAAATGATTTGTTATTGACAAGCAAAACATATACACCAAATACAAAATGAACATGAATGACGGCAGCAACAACAAGCTTAAAGCTTATAGTGTGCCCACTCAAAATAAGTCACAGATATGGCGGCTGGCAATCACAGACTGAAAAATCACACATTTAAGAAAAAGAAAAAAAAGGTTAATTTTGAACATTAGAAGCATAACAAAGAAACGAAATAGAAAACAAATTCATCTTCAATCAGATCATCTGCCGGTGGAAGTGTCCTCCTGTGTCCGCAACAGTTCCAACAGTGGTGTACAGTGGCACAGAGGTAAAGCGTTCGCCTTGTGTCAAGTAAACTCGAGTTCGAACCTGGGTAACAGGGGATTTTTTGCCTCTCATTCCTGCACTAGGCCTTACGGTCTTTCGGATGCGTTTTTGTGTATGTGTACAGCCGACACATTCCGATTTCGGAGTATCTCGGCGATGCTGCGAGGGGGACTTTGGTTCGCAGCCGCTCGGCGTTGCACTTGTTAATTTATTTTCTGTTTCTATGTGTCTGTCAATTAAGTATTGTATTTTCCTTGTATTTCTCCTTGTATTTTCTTAAAATGAAATGTCGTAACTGCACTGACTGCACGCACAATAATACTGTATGGGTCTGTGGGATGACAGCCTGTCACGGAAGTGCACGCTTAACAGTTTTTGGTGTGTGTTTTTTTACAGGAAAAGAAACAGTTTGTTGCTTTGGTCATCGTCATCCTCATCGATGTTTAAAACAAAGTGCATGATGATGTCAATGCCTGTGGACTGATCAATCAATAAATCAATCAATCAATCAATCGATATTTGTATTGTCCATTTTACAGGACATTCTTTTTGCAGCGATAAAACAATCAACAAAACAACACAATAAAGACCAGAGACATCGTATGCAGAAAAGCCAAACAAATAAGTATGATCATACGAGATAATACAAGAATCTCCGGAAATACGTTAATATGGCATTCCGTCCTGTTTCTCTTCCTGTCCTCTCTTTTTCTCCGTGTTCAAAGCCAGCTGCCTTCAGAGGGACCCGGTTGCCCGGGGATGCGGTGGGGTGGGTGTGGGGGTGAGGAGGGCTATCTTCCATGGTGTTGGACATCTTAATTAGCCAGCTTGCAATGAAGTGGGGTGGAGGGGGAGGGGGGAGATAAGCCGATGGAAGGTCATGCGCCACCAGACGGGACCATCTGTTGGGTCAACGTTGAACCAATCTGTTAATCTCTGTCTGGACTTTCTTCGTTTGTGGTCACAATACACGTTGCTAAGTTTTTTGCTCTGTCCACATGGCAATGCATGCCCTGGTAATACTTAGTATGGGACTTGCATATCGCTGTGTTGACGTGGGGAAATAGCGAAACTTGGCAACGTGTATTTTGAGACCATAACGAAGAACGCACGGGGGGGGGGGTAGGGGGGGGGGGGGGGGGTGAGGGGGGGGGGTGAACAGATTCTGTGGCAAAAGACAGTTTACTGATGTCAATGCTTTTGAAACTTCTGATAGCCAATCCATTATTACAAACGCGGGGTATTTTCAGAAGTACATATTCTACACTTTTGTTGTTTACTGCTCTTGTCAACGCACAATTTCCATTACTCAAATGTCCTTTATCATTGGTTGACATTAGCCTGTAGTAGGGGCCAACATTAACATGAGAGCTGTACAATAGATTATGTTCTACAGTAATGGCAAAATCATGGTACAAGTTAGTCTCTTGTGGAGGATTATGACTCGAACGAGGGGGCCCTTTGCTCCGGATATGGTGCTGCAACCAAAGGGATGGGCTGGCCTTTGGGGACCTTCCTCAACGCCAGCTGTGTCCTCACATCCCTTTGGCCGAGAGAGTGGGGATGTACCCTGGGCAAGGCTTCTCCACTATAAACACATTTTCACCCAGCCCGCCAGAATAGTATCTGCCCCCCTCTGCTATCTGGCAGTCATTGTCGGACACGACAGACTAGCATACAAGGCACAGCGCTTTCATCTAAGCGAGAATTCTTATGCTTGAAGTTGTCCCTTTTCGAATTACAGTCGTTTTCTCTGAGCTTGTTATCATCCTCGAGCCGATACGAAAAGTGAAACTCGCGTAACGTAAGACTGGTAAATCATATAACACTTTAACTGGTAAGAAAAGGTAATACGTACAATTTCAAATACTTGGAGAAATTGTAAAATTTCAGTTTGTAAGACTGAAAGAAATGTAACGCAAGAGAGCAAAGACAGGGTGATGTGTGTGTGTGTGTGTGTGTGTGTGTGTGTGTGTGTGTGTGTGTGTGTGTGTGTGTGTGCGTGCGTGCGTGCGTGTGCGTGCGTGCGTGCGTGCGGGTGTGCGAGGGGTGCGTGCGTGTGCGTGCGTGTGTGCGTGTGTGTGTGTGTGTGTGTGTGTTGTGTGTGTGTGTGTGTGTGTGTTCGTGAACGCGTGCGTGCGTGCGTGCGTGCGTGTGTGTGTGTGTGTGTGTGTGTGTGTGTGTATGTGTGTGTGTGTGTACTTTGCAACACCAATTTGTTTTTGTATTCCAGCGTTACAGAACCCGAGAGAGAAAAACAACTCCATGACAGTGATGTGGGTAGAGGTGCATGTAAATACATCGTGGAAACCGCCAAGTAAACTTTCTCAGAAGCACGTTATGGAATGTAATTATTACACCACAGGGCAAAAAAAGAAAAGAAACCTGCGGGAGAAAAAACCACACCAAGAAAGCCTCGGAATGCAAGTGCCTGGTTCATGCATAGTTCAAACACACTGGATAATAGACCTCGACTCGTGTGACAATGTTTAGCGTCTCTCTTCTGTCTAATAGCTTTATCTTTCTCCTCCCTCACCCCCACCCCCACCCCTCTCCTCCCAGGACTGCTTTGTAAACTATAAGCTGTCGAGGATTTGTCCGTTCATGTGAGCACCAAAGCTGTCATTTAGGGGAAAACGGGGTAAAAAGCGCATGGGCGGGTAAGAAGCCCACCCCAATTATCTCATGAAATGAAGCAAATTTCAGTCAAATTTTGCCCATGAGACGAGCGTTAATGTCTAGCATTAGGTCGTCTCATGGGCAAATTTGACTGAAATTGTCTTTATTTCATGAGATAATTGGGGTGGGCTTCTTACCCGCCCATGCGATTTTTACCCCGTCTTCCCCAGCGAAAGGCCCCAGAGTTTTGGGGGGACCATTGTACGCAGTCCAAATGATGTTTATGTAGCAATCGACAGTTTCAATGCCTGTGTCGTCTTGCAGAGGAGGGTGACAAGGGAGAGATTTTGCAAGGGGAGGGAGTGGTATGTGGGACTGGGGGTGGTGGGTGGGGGGGGGGGGGGGGGTGTGTAGTGTCACATAGGGGATAGGATTGACGTAGAGGAAAGGGAGGGAAGAATGAACAGTGAAGAAGGGTGGGGCTGGGGGGGGGTACGGGGGGTGGGGTGGGGGGTGGGGTGGGGGTGTAAACAGAGTCAACTAATGTTTGATATGAATTTTGGCCAAGAAACGTGTTTCAATGAGGTTTGCAAAACAACAGTCAATCGATGATAAAGGTGCGCAAGTGTGTGTGTGTGTGTGTGTCTGGTCTGTGTGTGTGTTTTTGTGCCTGTGTCTGTATAGGGCCTATGCATGTGTGTGTGTGTGTGCGCGTGCTTGTGTTTGCGCGTATGTGCACGTAGGCCTATATGTCCCCTCATAACGGGGAAATTTGTGTTGTTGGGTGTTTTTTAATCTTGAAAAGCTTGGACCGCAAAAACGTCCACGAGAAAACAAAATCAACCAAATGCGCCATGTTTATTGGGCGTATTACGTTTTGTTTCAGCGAGAGTGACAGAGACATAGCGAGAGCAGAGAAACAAGAAGAGAGAGCAAGAGAGAGAGAGAGAGAGAGAGAGAGAGCGCAAAGCACACACAGACAGACAGACAGACTGACAGACAGACAGACAGACTGGCAAACAAACAGACGCACGCAGGCACAAAGGGAAGTTCAAACATATGCTAATGCAGGGCACGGGCCGAGTGCAATGCAAAGTATCGCAGGAACGTCTTTCTATCAAGCTCCTGCCTCGTTGAAAGTGACACACGCAAGGGCTTGAGCAAACACGCAGACACAGACCACACACACACACACACACACCACCACACACACACACACACACACACACACACACAGAGCGGCCCAAATAAATCGGAACGTCTCCGACCGGAGATTTCAAGTGTCACTTTTTCCTAATGCTTACCTCCATTCGCACTACCCCCTAAACCCACCCCAGCTACCCTACCCTACCACACATACCCCAACCACAAGGAAGAGTGGTGAATGGGGTAGGGGTGGCATGGAGAAAAAGATAGGACAGAACGGATTGTACGATATTATAAGAACGCATTAGTACGGGGAGGATCTTTTTTTTAAATTAAAGTTTATTGTTTGTTTGTTGTGTGTGTGTGGTGTGTGGGGGGGGGGGGGGGGGGGTGGGGGGGGGGGGGGGGGGGGTGGGGGGGGGGGGGGGGGGGGTCGATGGGGGGGGGGGGGGGGATGGGGGAGGATGGTACTTCTTTATTAATTTTATTATTGAAATGAAACGAAATGAAATATTGACGAACTTACCCATGGCTTAGTTCAAAGTATCCAGAACAGTGCTGTCAGATTTTAGAGTTACTGGTTTGTCATTTGGTTTAAGCAAATCTTTATTCATTCGGAAACGATCAGAACAGAAAGACAATTAGAGCAAACAACAAGCTCGAAAGCTTATACCGTGCTCCTTAAATTAACGCCATAATGGCACAATTGATTGAACAGATGGAGACTGCATTTAAACCAAGTAATATAAACCAACTGTGAATACAAAAGAAAGAGTTTAAAGTGTGAACAAAATGGGGTTGGTCATTTTGCATAGGGGGTATGGGATGGGGGGAAGGGGGGGGGGGGGGGGGGGGGTATTATATTTACTTACATAATTATTTTTTAGTGTGATTCCCTCAATGTGCATGAACGTTTGGGTCAATGAGAACAAGAAACAGTGAAACAGAATGAAAAATAAACTTGCCCCGGCAGAAGTTTTCGTTTTCCTAAAAAGACAAAAACAAAAACAACGAAAATGCATAAATGATTTTCGACACTTTCTGGTTCGTTACCATCTTCTCTGTTCATACCAACAATTTTTGTTACTTATGCAAACCAAAAATGTGTGTGTGTGTGTGTGTGTGTGTGTGTGTGTGTGTGTGTGTGTGTGTGTGTGTGTGTGTGTGTGTGAGTGTGTGTGTGTGTGGTGTGTTCGATTTAATGTGTGTATCTGCTTTGCCCAACCCACGGAATTTCCCATTTCAAAACATCGGTGAACGATTTGCCTAGTTTCGTGAAATCATCAATTAAAAGCTTACCCTTTTGGACAATTACTGTGAATTGAAAAACA
>CM065683.1:45050350-45062850 GCA_017654935.2 Phymorhynchus buccinoides | reverse complement strand
ATCATGCGCACGCGCGCGCACAGAAACATTCATGACAACTGTGTTATTGTTTCTGTTGGGAAAAAAACTGCATTGAAATACATGCAAAACTTCGCGAGATATTAGCGATTATGTGTTTCGGGGTTTGAACCCCGTAACTGGCGCGACCTTGACCTTAATGTAAAACTAAATACATCAGTGGATAGCTTGCATCTTGGCAAACTAGTATACCAAATTTGATGATGATAGACTGAATAGTTTTTGAGAAAAACGGACGAATAGCCGGACGGACGGAGGACGCCGACGGACGGACGGACACCGGACGGACCAGACAAAAAACAATAGCTCCCCGAACCTTCGGCTCGGGGACTAAAAATATTTTAATGTCAGACCTCCTGCCTATAACATTGAGGGTGCGCATATACACACATAATGTAATAAATGAAAACAGAACAGAAGTGAATATTCTTTCACTTAGCACTTAACATGTTATCCAAATAAATGTTATAATGCATTAGTTCATGTATCAGCTGACATAAGTTCATCTTAGAGAGAGAGAGAGAGAGAGAGAGAGAGAGAGAGAGAGAGAGAGAGAGAGAGAGAGAGAGAGAGAGAGAGAGAGAGAGAGTACGAATACGAATACGAATACGAATGTTTATTGAGGGTTAATAGATAAGCATAAGCTTTTTTACACCATGCCCTCGAAAATATAAAGACAAAACCAAATGAAAGAAAGTTGAATACACTTTTTTTTGGTAAAGGAGAGGAAAAGGGGGTAGGGGATAATAATATCATAACAACAAAAGAGGAGAGAAAGAGAGAGAGAGAGAGAGAGGAGAGATGAGAGAGAGAGAGAGAGAGAGATTGTGTAGAGTACGAGAGAGAGAGAGAGAGAGAGAGAGAGAGAGAGAGAGAGAAGAGGAGAGAGAGAGAGAAGCAGGCAGGAAGTGCAGGCAGTATAAGCTTCGGAATGAGTTCCTGAAACCAACACAGACACTCAGACAGACCACAGTCAGGGAAGTACAGACAAATAGGGACAAATAACCACAGAGACAGAGACAAATCAATAATTATAAGGAGGACAAAATTATAAATACTGTACGTTCTTGTGTAAGAATAAAGCAGGGTGAGCTAATGGCTTACGATTTTTTGACATTGGATTGTTGGGTTTTTTTAAAATACAGAAGGTAGAATGTTGCTCTTTCTTTCTTTCATTCCTTCAGTCTTTTTTTTATGTGTCTTTTTAAGGGTTCGAATGGGTCGAATGGGGATGGGGGTGGGGGTGGGGGGGGGGAGGTAAGGGTATGAAAGGAAGGAACTGGGTATGAGTATGTAGCGGGAAAGGGGGGAGGGGAGGGGGTGTTGTTGATGAGTCGAAATGTAAAACATGGAGTACATGGGTTCGGATAAATTGCTGGGAACTGCTATGGTGACCTACTGCGGAGACAGAACACCTGACAAGTGGATTCTTCTTCTTCTTCTTCTTCTTCTTCTTCTACTTCTTCTTCTTCTTCTTCCTCTTCTTCTTCTTCTTCTTCTTCTTCTTCTTCTTCTTCTTCTTCGTTCGCTCAGACAGTTTCCTGTCATATGAGCGTAGATGCGTCATGCTGCCGTTATGCGCCTAACTAAGAAATAGTTAGGCCCAGCATGTCCGACTTCGGCTGAAGACAAATCTTTTGTAAGAATGCATAGAGAAATGGCAGGAGAATGGACCAGTGAGATAGAAAGACAGCAGATGACAGTAAGCAAAGGGAAAAGGCAGAATCAAAAGAGGCAGTGTGATTGTCAGCAATTGATCATGGCAGAGTGCTTGTCAGCAAACGAGCAGTCTCGCAACGTAGAGATCTCGCAAAACAACGCTAGCAGTGGTCTTTTAACTCGGTTTTTTTCTTTGGTGATTCACTTAGATATTTGCGTGAATACTGGAAACGTTCACGAAGGAAAGTAGGGGGTGGAGTATTTTTTCGGGACAACTCTTGTCTCCTAGCAGGCTACGTTCCCAAAGTTGTATGGTGTCTGGGACATATTAACACGAACAATGGTCCTTCTGTCAGTCTGCACTGAAATAGATTGATATTGTCGTTTATAATGGCTCTGACCCCTTTCTTGTGCACTGTATCGTATAAGGAAACATACGTAACGAAATGGTGACTCGCACACAAGAATACTCAGTGCTGTTTCTGTACATTGATTCGTAGACTAAAATGGTGGTTGCTCTCAGCATTTGAAACTAATTTTTTACCTTCTGAACTATTTTTTAAGAAGACTCTCATCTCTCTACATCTCTCTGTCTCTCTCTCTCTCTCTCTCTCTACTCTTCCTCTCCTCTCTCAGTCTGAACTGCCTCACTCATCCTACTCTCGACTGTTTACTTCGTACTTTATTGACGATCAATGTCAGTTCCTACTATCTCCCACCAGTCTCCTCCTACACACAGCACAGCATCAGAGTGATGGGTGAATTGATGAGTAGAAGCAGTAGTATTGGAGCTCACCTGAATGTGATTGGTGAGGACGAGTAGACGAAGAGGGCGAGAGAGTTATGAGCATAGAAGAATAAGAGGAGTGAGTCGAAGTGTCCGAGCGAGCGAGACGAACGACGAGAGCACTGAGAGAGAGAATGACAATGACAATCTATTAATGTCAACAGCTTTAAGCTCTGATGACATAGGGTAACTACAATTTGAATCGAAACAACGTAAGAAAAAACGTAAAGACAAAAGAAGACATAGATGAGAGAGAGAGAGAGAGACACCCCGGAGAGAGACCCGGACCCGGACGAGTCTCAAGAGTGGTCAGGATTGAGATGAGAGCCTGGAGGAGGTCGGAATCTGAGAGACCGACGAGTGTGAGAGAGGTGCCCACCCACCGAGCAGAGAGAGACGCGGAAGAGAAAGGAAAGAACAGAGAGTGAGAGATGGAAACAAACCACATTGATAAGATTTTCGCATACATGTGCATTCTTAGTTTATCTTGTGTGCTGTCTGCAATGGGGCTCCTATTGGAAGATGCATTCCTGGCAGCGTCACCGAGGGTGGGGTGCCCTTTGTGTACAGATTTTTGCCACCATAATGTGTGAATTGTGCTCAGGCAGCGATCCCGAACTGGCCTCCGTCACAGACTAGGCCCTCTTTATTTATCATGTCATAGAAACGAGGACGACACCACATGTAAGACCGCGCGATATGCATAATAATAGTATCCGTCTATTGCGCCCCAGGTCTGCAACCTATTCAGCGAGTGAAGTTTCAAAGGCGATTGTATATTAACTTTCTGTGTGTGTTTTTGTGTGTGTGTGTGTGTGTTGTGTTGTGTGTGTGTGTGTGTATGTGTGTGTGGGGTGTTGGTGGGGTGGGTTGTTTGTGTGGGGGGGGGGGGGGTGCGCCGCGCGCGTGCGGCGTGTGTGTGGTGTGTGCGCGCGCGCGTACGCGCACTCGACTGAGTGTATTTAGTTATGTGTGTGATGCTTGTTGGAAGAGGGTGTGTATGTGTCTATATGTCTGTCTGTCTGTCTGGTGGTTTGCCTGCCTGCCTGTCTGCCTGCGTGTTTTGTCCTTCTGAAAGTGAGAGATGGATGTTGTGCGTGGCAATGTCATGTGTGTGCGCGTGTGTGTGTGTGTGTGTGTGTGTGAGCTGCGTGTGGCCGCTGCGTGCATAAGCGTGCGTGTATGTGTGTGCGCGCACATGTGTGTGGAGTTTCTAAGCGACTTAAAAATAGAGGGTTTTACCCCCCCTTGACTTTACAGAGATTCATCCAACTGTGTAGGATATTCGTCAACAACCGAGTCCTCAACGTCACTACATTTGTTCCCGTTTGTCATGCACATCACCCCCACCCCATGCCAAGTCCCTACCATCATCATCCTTGTTGAGAGGTGGATTAAAACGGGGATACAGAGGGTGGGATCTGGAGTAGGGGGTGTCGATCCCTAATTATTCACAACACAACTGACCCTTGTTTCCAACTTCTACCATCTGTGATTGCGTACTCACTGTCCCCAACCTCTCTCACTTCAATCCCCCCCCCCCCCCCCCCCCCCCTTTGATTTGTGTTCACAGCCTTGCTCTTTGGTTTCAACTTTGTTGTATCATTTACACGTTGGACTGTAGAGGGGAAGTATTGTTTTTATTTTGATCTTGATGTGTGTGTGTTTATTATTTTTTGCTCCTTCTGTTGCCTACTTTTTGCTCCTTTTGCTATATTTGATGTTTGCTGTTTAATTGCTTGTCTGTGTTGATAACGGCGCATTCGCCGAAATATCCAGTAGTTTTGTTTTGTCTCTTGTGAATAAAATAACGTCACTTTGCACTTGTCGTGTAGTTGTTTGTTTGCTGTAATTATTCACAACAAATTAAAACACTGTCTGGGGTAGGGAGTGTCGATCTCTAATTATTCACAACAAATTAAAACACTGTCTGGGGTAGGGAGTGTCGATCTCTAATTATTCACAACAAATTAAAACACAGTCTGGGGTAGGGAGTGTCGATCTCTAATTATTCACAACAAATTAAAACACTGTCTGGGGTAGGGAGTGTCGATCTCTAATTATTCACAACAAATTAAAACACTGTCTGGGGTAGGGAGTGTCGATCTCTAATTATTCACAACAAATTAAAACACAGTCTGGGGTAGGGAGTGTCGATCTCTAATTATTCACAACAAATTAAAACACTGTCTGGGGTAGGGAGTGTCGATCTCTAATTATTCACAACAAATTAAAGCACAGTCTGGGGTAGGGAGTGTCGATCTCTAATTATTCACAACAAATTAAAACACTGTCTGGGGTAGGGAGTGTCGATCTCTAATTATTCACAACAAATTAAAACACTGTCTGGGGTAGGGAGTGTCGATCTCTAATTATTCACAACAAATTAAAGCACTGTCGAAAGACTGGGCAACGGGTTGAGCCCAAAACGTTGTGATTTGTGTTGTTTTGTTATTAAATCTTTTCTGTTGGGTTTTAATTTTGACTGTTTTAATTTGTTGTGAATTTTACTGAACCCAACAGTCATCTTCGTTTCTTCTAATTCTAATCATTCAATCAGTGACAGTGACTTTTGTTAAGCGGACTAAAGAGGACGATTTTTGTTAGCAGTTTGCGTGTACAGTATTCGTTGGCCTAAGCTGTCATCTGACGCTAGTTGAGATTCCACATTCTTTACGCTTAATGTATGCAACTCACGAGGTGTGAATGGCTGTGTGTTCAAGCACACACACACTCACACACACACACACACACACACACACACATATATATATATACACACACACACACATACACACGTACGCACACACATACACAAACACACACATACACGTAGACACACACGCACATACACACACATACACATACGCACTCACGCACGCGCTTACACACACATGCACTTCCGCGCATACACAAACTCACTCTCTCTCTCTCTGTCATCTCTCTCTCTCTGTCCCTCTCTCTCTCTCTCTCTCTCTCTCTCTCTCTCTCTCTCTCTCTCTCTCTCTCTCTCTCTCTCTCTCTCTCACACTCACACCCCACACACACACACACACACACACACACACACACACACACACACACACACACACATCAATTCAGACCTCACAAAGGCCGTCACAGTTGGATAGTGGTATAACTGAAGTTGGAGACGTGGATTTGGGCCTTAAGCCGATTTTGCATTACTGTGGAAAGTGGGTTATCTTACAGCTCTCAGTCTCACTTTACTCAGGCATATACTACTACTACTACTACTACTACTACTACTACTACTACTACTACTACTACTACTAATAATAATAATAATAATAATAATAATAATAATAATAATAATAATAATAACTAGAGATGGCTTATATTTGTCTTTAAGACAAACATGAGAGGATTCTCCCTTTTCATCAACCATCTTTACATCATCTTCAATCAACTACCCCCCCCCCCCCCCCTTCTCTCTCTCTTTCTGTGGCGATATTGTTGTGGCCTACCGCAGTTTCATAAGCTACTATACGTCACAGCTTACCTCAAGACACCAATGACGTCAGTGTCACTTTGCGTCATTGTGGTACACTACTATGACATGACTCTAAATAGCATTCTATGCATTTTGTTGAAGGGGTTTTGAGTAAATACATTTGAAATTGTTTGTCCCCGCTTTCAGTCGGCACTTCTGGCTCACTTTCATATCGGAAGTGTTGCAAAGATACTCCTTAATAAACAGTGAAAATATGAATGCATTCCGCGAAGCAGTTTTCGAGTTATTCAAGATTGAATATTGGCCGAATTTGGCGATTGTTAGCCCATATTTCGGCCAAAATTTGGCCAATCGGCATAATATTGGATATTCAGCATGCGAATAGTGTCCGTCAATTTTCCTGTAAATTTAAGCGAAATCGGTTGAAACGTAAAACACATAGTGAAAGTAGGTCAACCAAATTTACATATATTTGAATAACTTCCAAAGTGTTTAACATATCGTCAATAAACTCCTTTCAGACTTGGGCCAACATAAGGGCTACAATATCCAGTAGTTAGTTTAGTGACGTCACTTCCGGTTTTGGCTATTCCGTGAACCAAATAAAAGCTGCCTGACCATAGCTGTGGCACTTCCGGTTCGGACTTCCGTTTGGGTTTTATGCCGGAAGTGTTGCAAATCTATTTTGTAGTACATTCTGAAAATATGAACGAAATCTGTGCAGCCGTTTTTGAGATATTCAAGATTTAAATTTCGCCGATTTCGCGATTTTGGGCGGTGTTTCGGCCATATTTTGTCGACAATTCGGCGAAATCATTTAATATTTGAAATCGCACATACCCATAAGGACCCTCAACTTTTCTGAAAATTTCAGCCAAATCGGACAAAAAAAGGGGAAAAGCAAAAAAAAGAAAGAAAAGAATTTTGACAAATGCAATAGTATTCTCCCTAAAGGGGAGAATCCTAATATTAATAGTGTGACTGTTGCACAATGTTTAATTCGTATATGAGATTCTTTGTCTTTGGTGTATGATTCTGCGCATTAAAATGGTGTGTGCGTTTGTGTTGTGCATTACAATGATGTCTTTGTGTGTGTGTGTTTGTGTTGACAGCATACTCCGTTCCTGAAAGACCCCCGACGCTGCCTGTTCCGCGAGCACTTCACGAACGACACCACCATGTTCCAGTCCGCTGTCAACCCGGCCTGGTACGTGGGCTTCAACAGGCGAGGGCGGCCTCTGTGGGGCTACGAGATCCTCAACAGTCGGGAGAGGCCCTGCTTCCAGTTCACCGCCCTCAATGTGAACAAGCGTCGTCACGACCCGAGCCCCATCAACCAAGCCAACAAAGAGTGGCTACGGAAGAAGATGCGGAGACGGCAAAGGCGAAACCTGGCACGGCGCAACAACGACCGATGATCTTGCCTTCTTCTGCCTTGGCTGGTCGTGCGATGATACTTCACACAAATTATAGAACACGTTGTTCATCAGAAGTCTGTCGGTGCTTGACGAAGGCCAGGTACTCGTTACAAAGAGGAAGATGGCTTACAAACTGGAGGCTTCTTCTCGATGGTCTGAAGGAAACCGCCCTTGCATTTCGCTGGTTGCAGTCTGAAGAGGTTTAAATATGCACAGTTCTCTCATTCGCCCCGTCACTTCAGCGTTTCACTGTGTGCACTCCATCCCTGTCCTGTTGAATGTTCTGGTTCGGGACATGTATGTGATCATGGTTGTGCCCTTGAGAAGTTAGACAGCTTGACTAAAGCAGATTCTTTTCGAGGGGGTGTCACAAAAAGCAATGTCACAACATCCTGTCCGTGAATCACTTTGTCAACGTAAAGTTTTGGGTTCCCAAGGCACACCCAGAATCTGTGATAACTGGCAGTTTAGATAAACAGTTCCAACACAGCCCCAGTACAGTTATTACAGAGTAAATCACACAAACTAGCACGTTGCTTCCCGACCTACCGTTCATTTAGCTATTATAGCAAGAGGAACGATGGAAACGAGACAAGCGATAGTTTCCATCCACATCGCAGCATTTACCTGTGACTGAATAACGGGGTGCAAAACGAAATTCACCGTTTACATCTCCAGAAGTCAACTGGTGGTCGTTTGTAGTAGAAGGGCTGAGGACACTGGGGTGGTCAACAAAACGGTAGGACATTCACGGTAGACCAGTTGGTGTGCCCTACACTGAATCTGTTCCTTCATGGTAACATGAAGGACGCCTTGGTGCTATAGCTGACATCATCCACCTCCAAGTTTCTTTTCTGTTAAGCTCTGGCCTCCTGCTTTCGTCCTAGATGATATTTCTACGCATTTGATGACCGGGATTTGGCCGTTCCACAATTAGCATTACCTCCTCCTCCGAGAGAATGTGACCTAGAGGAAGATGTCGGTGACTGGTTAGATACATGTTTGGCATAATGTGTGTGTGTGTGTGTGTGTGTGTGTGTGTGTGTGTGTGTGTGCGTGTGCGTGTGCGTGCGAGTGATTGTTGGACTAAGTGTCACACATATCCAAGTAGTTTCAAATGTAAATCGACAGATTATAAAGAAAGCTTTCATCTTTTGTTAAGTAGCTCTTCACTGGACCCTAGCAGTTAGACCATGTGTTATAGTGTGGATAGATCAGTTGTCATTACTGGCGACACAATGAACACATCCACAGCTAACAGACTGATACATTTATCGCCAGCGTGAGTCGGTTTTTCGCCTCGTTCATGTCGAGTGAACCCAAACTTCACGCATTGATGACATAACGGTGGCTGTTAAAGAAGGAAAATAAATGAACTGGTTTTGAAAAGTGTTACGCACTCGGCATTGTTGACCAAGGATAAGCAGACACCCCACTAACCAAAATCTTAACAGACATTGTGGTCAACCAGTGGTAACAAACAGGTTTTTCCCCCGATTCGCTGTCCCCAGTTTAAACAATCTACCTCTTAGCAATCAAAGTCAGCGTTGACCTTGTTCTGTTGTTTCTGTGACTGCGGATGAAGGTGTTTGAACTGAACACCTGAACACCACCCTCACCACCACCTGTCCTTCCCCTTTCACCTTTTGCTTCGTGTACACTCCTCCCCTGTACTGGCCGCTGTCATCTGCCCCTGTCCCATCCTTTGTGCAGCTCTTGTTCTTCAGAAAACAGACTTTTGTAGGAATCGTTAGTAAGTCCCTTCCTGTGTTCGGGGCCAAGGTGGTGACCCTGGCAGTTCAAGGGGCAACTTAACAGATGTGGTGCAGCGGACGAATTGGACACAAACACACACGAGCTGAATTATTGTGTTTCGCTATCGTACTACATACAGAAACCAGGAGTGCACATAGTGTGACATCTCTTGTTACAATGTTCTCAATGCTTGTTTCCTTCACGTTTCGTCGTTAAAACTGCTTTAAATAAATTATTTATATGCACGTGCTTGTATCTTAAGTATTATAAATCACACAGGCCGAGGTGCGCGCGTGTATGTTAGTCTGACGCCAAGTTTGTAATGAAGTCAGACGTGGGGTTATTGTTTTGGTGTGGAAGCGTGTGAAGCTGCCAAGTGCCCTGTTGATTTGTTAAGCCTTTCCTTGCTGATCAATGGATGACGGGACTGCAACCATTCCATTGCCTTGTGAATCATGTACCAAGCATATCGAAGTGACTGTAATACATATACGAATGGTGTTTTTATTGCTGTTGTTTTACATTGTAATTGTGAATGTCTCTTGATGCTACTATCACACATTGTACAGTTATAGTCACGCGTATGTAGATATAATCGTCAACATGATAATGCTCTGCTTCTGTACATTTTATATTCTTTTTATAATTTTATAAAAAAAACTAGTTCAAACCAAAATGGCATCCATGCTGCACCATCCTAGGCATTTTATATGTTTCAAACCTGTACTGTAAATTATCATTCTAAATAGTTCATTTAAGATTCGTTTGTATCAAATATATCCATTACTGAAATGTGGAAATATAATATTCTACCCCTTATTAACACCAATAAGCATGAATAAGCTACATTCGATATCATTGATATGCTGTCTCGTGTTAGATTTACGTCTGTGTCAGTAATTAAATGTTTGGATACCTTTATGACACGGTGATGGAGAGATTCAGATGTGACTGCATTTGTACGTAAAACTGAAGTCAACGTTGCGCCTCAGCTTCGTGTTGTCAACAATGCAAGCGGATGAAACAACCTTGACAGACAGTATTTGGTCAGACAGAAACTTTATGGGAATAGATTCACGAATAACGAAACCCGTAGTCTGGGTGACCGTAGGGGCGCCTCTGAAGATTTTGCAACCAGTCTCTTCCACTCTTCCCGTGTTTCGGCTTTCCTTAGTGCGTCTTTCAGCTCCAGGCCCGTCCACTCGCGGATGTTGTCTTCCCATCTCTTCTTCTGTCCGCCTCTTCTTCTTCCTCCTTGGACCGTGCCCTGTAGGATTGTTTGGGCAAGGCCTGATGAACGGGTAGCATGTCTATACCATTTTCAACGTGCGTCTTTTGACTAGGGTCACTAGATCAACATAATGGTCCAACTGCATTTACAGTTCGTTTTTTGACTTTTTCATTGATGATGTGATCTTTGCAGGAGATGCCGAGGATTATTCGAAAAAAATGCTCGGAGAATAGATTACTTACTGTTATTGAACGCTGTTGAAGAGAAGAAAGGTTATGCTGGAGTAGTGTCCAGTAAGAAAGTCTGGCGTATTCCTCTCGCATTATGGGAAAGGGTTGGTTGAAATATTAGGAAGTTGAAGATGTCTAAGGTAAAGAGTTAACCAATAAAAACATAGAGAGGTAATGTTAATGATAGCGCCAAATTACTCCGTAAATTGGTAGACTTCATAATTTACCAGTTGTATATTATACTTGCATTTGGTGCATGGCAACAGCCTGACTTATACGGGGAATGTAACGCAACATTATTTGAGACAGTATTTTGGAATTCGCAGAATGTGAGCAAAACGTCAGAAGACCTCATTGAAGGTCCCCCATTGGGTTAACTGTTGTTCCCTTGTCTGTATGCCTAATCATTGAGCACAATATTGAGTTCTGTTACTTTGTCAGTCACCAGTGTCGACTCTTTGTAAGCCAGTTATCTGTGAAGGAAACAAACAAAAAAGCAATGACTGGTTTTTTTGTCCTGGTCTGCAGTCAGTGCAGTATTGGTCCAGTTTGTCAGGAAACCTCGTTTTTGGCTACTTTAAACTCACTAGTAGGTTTATGTTTTAAAGACCCACCACGTCACGTGTCAAAATCATGGTTTTTCACGTGTTTTCCCTCTTATAGCTGGTAAGAAATCTTAAGAAACCTTCCAAGCATAAGAGGGAATGTGACACGTGACGTGGGGGATCTTATATATGCACAGTATGTACACAGTGTGTCTATTATTGTCATTATTATAAGTGTTTTCACTCCATATCGTTTGGTCAGAACACAAAGTGTACTCATCAGTGAACGCAGTATCTTGCCTTTCTTTAATTTTCTCCTTGTTTCGTATTTTTGCTTGTGTTCTGTCTAGCATTTATTACTAGGATCAATCAAACGCATTATAGTGGTGAAAGGCATAGTAACCGATCCCTTGGATCTGCTCAACGCCTGTTCTCGTGCTGGATAGAGAAAGAAGAGACACTAGAAGTGTGCTGACGAAAGAAATGTGCTTACATAAGAACACGTGCAATCTGGTACAGGTACATATTATGGGACATTTGTATATGTCAAGATCCTGGAGGTACTGCAATACCAGGAAAGACCCTAAATACTGATAGTGTAAATCAGCTTAAACAGTCATTGCTCTGTTCATATATCCTTGGTGTGGCTTTAAGAGCAGATTAGAATGTTCGTCTAAAGCAAAACAGATTTTTTAGTCGTCTTTCCTTTTCCTGTTTGTAAACGCAAGAGACTTCCGTTGGAAAACACAAGAAAATGACTTGTGTCTGCTCACTACTGGTTGTGTAGAATTTAGCGTTGAGGATTCGGTCTGACCGTCGTGCAAAATGAGACTACACCGTCGAACCTTTGTGAAGCACAGCGGTGTATGTTTTCCAAAACTCCAAACCTTACTTATGCCTAGAGCAGAACTTCCACGCCATTATACTTCGTTTGGTTAGGATCTGAGATTGGCTGTGCGATAATACGTACACGTATATCACTAATAGATAGCAGTATGAATAGGATTTTTGTTGTAGCCTAATTGTTTCATTTTGTAACCTGATGTTAAAGGCAATGTCATTGTCCCAAACGAATTGACCAAAAGACTGTCGTGTACATTATGATTTATTAGTTATGCAGGCCAGTATCGTGTTGCATGTAAAGTGATGTAACTGTCTTATACAATGGGTATCTGCTTTTCGTTTTCTCGTGTGTGGTTTTCGGTTTTTTCCCTCATGTTTGTGATGACAAAGTTTTGTTCCCATCGTTGATACGTTGGAGGGGCAAGTTACGCCAAACAGAAGAGAAGTTAGTCTGGATCTCTCTCTCTCTCTCTCTCTCTCTCTCTCTCTCTCTCCTCCCTCTCTCCTCTCTCTCTCTCTCTCTCTCTCTCTCTCTCTCTCTC
>CM065683.1:45042850-45045350 GCA_017654935.2 Phymorhynchus buccinoides | reverse complement strand
AATCGTAGTGGGTCAGTGGGTCTTTAAAGATCCACCAGATCACGTGTCAAAATCACGGGTTTCACGTGTTTCTTTTCCCTCTTATAGCTGGTAAGAAATCTTGCTTTGACCAGGTTTGACTCCCATACAAATGCCCCAAAATTGAAAACGAAACATAAAGAGCAGCCTCAATTTGAAGTATTTGTATGTGGGTCACAGCTACCAAGAAAAAACCCAAGGGACTTAATCGTGGCGGGTCAGTGGGTCTTTAAGCTCAGTCACATAGTGTAGGTCTATACACACGTGCATGGAGGATGTATAGGCAATCATTCCTGCGCGCTCATGCACGCACAAACACACACACACACACACACATAGCTTACACCCGCACAAGCACGCGCGCCCGCACACACAATCGCGGACTCTCATGACTAGTAGCACGGGTACACACGGGCGTGCGTAAAACACGTAAACAAGCACACACGGAATGAGACATATCTGTCATGTACATAGGCTCTACACTGAGCGCACACGCGCGCGCACCACTCATTAGTTATTTATTGTCACTATAAGTATTAGGCTATGTCCGCAAATATAGCTATTAAATTAAATAAAACCTATGTGGGTGACAAAGCAAAGCAAATAAAATACAACATAGAAATCTCTTTTACTTTACTCAACTCTAATTCGGGCATAAATAAACATAATAGGCTTATCACACTACGCTGCGCGCACACGGGCGCGCACGAGTATGCACTTACTCATTAGTTATTGTCACTATATAAATTATATGAAAGACAAGGCACACAAAAAAGACATAGCAATCTTTTACTTTGAAAGAATGACTCATCCCTAATTCGGACATGCATAAACATAGCAGGCTTATCTTATCACATCAATGCAGTCCCAACATTAAAATGACTGTGTTCCTTTGTCGTTGTCATCGTCGTCAGAAAAATCATTATCGTCGTTGTCATGTCGTCTTCATGTTTTTTTCCTTCTCCTCTTCATCCCCTTCCCCTTCCTTCTTCTCCCCTTCCTCCATCTTTTGTTTCTTTTTCTTCTTCTCCTCCATCTTCTTCTTCTTCTTCTTCTTCTTCTTCTTCTTCTTCTTCTTGTTCTTCTTCTTCTTCTTTGTTCTTCTTCTTCTTCTTCTTCTTCTTGTTCTTCTTCTTGTTCTTGTTCTTCTTCTTCTTCTTCTTCTTTCAACACCATTGTTGTTTATCTATCGGTGTTTTTCTTTAAATTTCCTCCTCTTACTCCTCCATCTACTTGTCATCGTCACCATTATCATCACCACCTCTACACAACCATCGTCATCATCGTCAACAACAACAACAACAACAACAACGACATCGTCATGATGATGATGATGATGATGATGATGTAATTTTCTCCTCTCGCTCCTCCACCATTTCCTTGTTATCGTCATCATCATCACCACCTCTACAGCACCACCATCATCATAATCATCGTCCTCCTCCTCCTCCTCCTTCTCCTCCTCCTCCTCTCCTCCTCCTCCTCCTCCTCCTCATCATCATCATCGCCAGCATCATCATCATCATCATCATAAAGGCTACGTTATCCAATCAGTCAGCGCCGTTGGTTTCTAAGGAAGCGTTGCTAGCGGCAACATAGTCCTCCAACCCCGTTACAACGACACAACGCCGGGGACTGGGCAACACCGTTCTTCAAAGAGGTGACCGGGTCCTGGCCATAAAATAAAACCCAGCAGCCTGAGGCACGTTGAACAAGCACGGACCAGTACTGCGCTCACTTTGTGAGTCTGGCCCCAAAGTGCTTTGACGATGATAGCATCAAACACTGACTGGGCGACCACCTCCCCCACAGTGAAGCCGTTTGGTCAAGAGTTAATCACCAGCAGGCCACTCCATCACGTACAGTCAACAGCTTGCGGGGAACGTTGGTAGAATCGTAGCCGTTCGCAGCCTTACATGACACAGGGGTTTAACACCCCTCTTCCTCTAATCAAATGAAGCACCTCCTTAACATTTCCCACTTTGAAGGCAATCTTTCTTCCTTGATAGAGAGCCGTTTGTATAGCAGCTACGTGACAAATCAACACTGTACACAAAGGGGAGCAGCGACTGGAAGTTCGGTAGTAGTCACAAGGGGTCTTAGTATTAACACTTTCACCGCCAGCCATGTTTCAGCCAAAAACTACCATTAAACTTAACTGGGTAGAGAATATTTTGTATCTGCAACATTGGGAATTCCTCTGTGACAGGTATATAACATAAGGCCTATCCTTACCTCCCAAAAATAAGAAAATAGGGTCGTCGGATAACAGGCCCTTGATCTGATGCTTTTTAGTGACATGGGTGTTAAACCATTGTGGTGCATAAATGCGACATTGACGGTGAAAGGGTTAACAGTACTACTCGTATTCTTAGTCAATGGCTTATAAATGTAAATGGCAAAGACTAGTGCCATGACAATAAACGATTAATGACAGCAAAATTGCTGTCATTAATCGTTTTAAGCATTATTTAGGCCAACT
>CM065683.1:45035350-45037850 GCA_017654935.2 Phymorhynchus buccinoides | reverse complement strand
AGTCCTGTTCTCAGCCTAAACAGTATCACCTGTTCTTGACGACTGAGACCTTGGAGGTCATCGTTGTCGTTTTCGATGCCAAGACGATTCCTCCATGATTCACGGAACCTGGTGCGCAGGGTGGTCTTTGCCTCCTTGCATAACAAAGGATGGTCTGGCTGGTCCAGCTGGCTGCCAGTCTCATGAACAATTTATGTACGCACTCCTTTTATCCGCAATAGGTTGAAATAGAAGTTCATAGATCACATTCCTCCTCCTTTATGTGAAATTCTGCTAAAACAAATTCATTACCGTGTATAGTGTTGGTCAAATGAACAATTCATCCTCCCACTTCAGAGAGAGCTATTTGAATGGTACTTCTACTTCTTCTTCTTCTTCTTCTTCTTCTGCGTTCCCAGGCATATGGCCATAATGGGTAAAGTACGTACGTGTCCGGTTTTCAGTTTTCACTGGTCTCCCCGATGCGTACAGCCGACACATTCCGATTTCGGAGGAGCTCAAAGGAGAAAAGCTATTTGGAAGATTTTTTTAGACAAAAGGCAGGAAAATGGGCCAATAAGTCAGAAAGATAGTAGATGACAGTAAGCAAAGGAAAAAGGCAGAGTCAAAGAGAGTGGCAGATCAGAGGAAGTTACAAGCACATAACTTCCATGAGGTGAGGGAACTATTTTGTGAAAGACCCCCCGGCATCCCCACGGGGAGAGACTCGTGGAGGGGGCGGGGTCATCCAGCTCCCCGTATGGAGGCACGAGGCATCCACACACTGTCCCAGAATGGTTCATTTAACATTGAACCGCTCGCTATCTCTCAACTCTAACCTCCAAGGCAATGACCTACAAACGTGGACAGGTATAAACTCTTTCTTTACTTACAGTTCAACTACTTACACGAAAAGAGAAGTTTGGAATTTTTTTTTTTTTAAATAGTCGTCTTTTATGAACCATAAAATTCCCGCCCCGTGTGCATAAAAAAAGCCTGTGTTTGAGAGGAGAAAGTGTAGGTCTTAGAAACTAAAGCTGTCATAATGTATGTTGAGGTGGGGGTTAGGGGGAAGCTAATGTCCCTAGGGGAGAAGCTTAGGTGAGGATGAGGCGACCACCTAGTAGGTAGGCCATCATAAAGGCAGTGTACTCTGGGGGTGCCATGTTTATAGTTGTTTTTTTGTTGTTGTTTTTTGGGGGGTTTTCGAGATCAGAGTTTGACTGTTTTTCTACTTCCCGTGAGAAGGAGCAGAATTGGGGAATCTTTCCTAATATTTTGTTTTTGTTTTTGTTTTTTAAATCATATACACAATAGTCATGGACATGGTTTATGCATGCATTATTCTAGTGGGCCTAGCAAAATTAAACTCACATTCTCACTCGCTCTCTCACACTCTCACTCTCATGCTCTTTCCACTTGCAGGCCCCTGTTTCCGTCTTGTCTTGTTTCTTCCCAGTAGGCCCCTGGGCCTAGGTCTTTGGACGCTCAGTCATCATGCAAACAGCAGGGAACCTATCAGACTGTGTTGCCAATCCAGGCCTCTGACAGGGTTATGGGGAAACTTGCCCATTGGTGTGTGTGTGTGTGTGTGTGTGTGTGTGTGCGCGCGTGCGCGCGTGCGTGTGTGCGTGTGTGTGTGTGTCCGTGTGTGTGTGCGTGTGCGTGTGCGTGTACGTGCGCATGCGTGTGTCTGGCTTCCTGTCGCAGACAGAATTGAGTATAAATGAAACACCCTTTGCTATAAATCTATCCATAAAGCTACTCCATCTTACCTCTGCGACAATATTTCCATCTATACGCCAGCTCGCATTTTACGTTCAGTTTCTGACCCTCGTTCTCTCCAGATCCCTAGGTATAAGCGTTCAACTGTTTATCGGCGCTCTTTTGCTGTCTCAGGACCGACCTCCGGGAACAAACTTCCTCTTTCTCTCCGTCAGCGACCGACCCTCTCAGCTTTCAAAGCTAACCTCAAAACCCACCTGGCTGTTCCCCCGTCATTAAAGCTAGCTCCGTTCTCTTTCTCTTCTCTCTCTTGCAATTAGGTCTGTTTCTGCTGTATTCCATTTATGTCATCCGTGTGGTTTAAACTTCTTTATTTCTTCCTTATAACGTAACAAAATAATCAATATGAGAATAAAGGGCAGCAACAAGCCTTCGGCTTATATCGTGCCCGTACACATTATACAATTTAAAATTTATGAGACCGAACATAAACAGCACATAAACATTTTCCAAACATTTCCAATCAGCATTTAGATACACCAATATATGATTTGAGCAAGTTAGGAGTTTCAAAAAGAAGAAAAAAAAGGGATGAACAACATTATCACATGAATAATAATAATAATAATAATAATAATAATAATAATAATAATAATAATAATAACAATAATAGTAATGAGAGACGAGAGGATCAACATTTTATAATAAATCGAATTAACATTTGCCAAGTTTTTACAGGCTTGCCTACCACACATTCATAAGTACTATATGTCTAGCAATAAAATAGGAACATTTT
>CM065683.1:45022850-45027850 GCA_017654935.2 Phymorhynchus buccinoides | reverse complement strand
GTATTGGGGGATTCTTCTGTGACAAATATAAAATAAGGTTCTATCCCTACTTCCAAAAACTATGACAATAGGGTTTTGGGATAATTGGACCCCAATTTGATGCCTTTTAGTGGCATATGTGTTAAATCACTGTGGTGCTGAAATGCGACTTTGGCGGTGAAAGGGTTAATTAACACACCCGACCCCTTCACGTTTTTGTCCCCCGCTCCCGCCACCTTCCATTGCAAGCGTCTTGAGAGTTCTCACCATCCCACCTATCTGACTGACCCGTCGTTTCTTTCTCCATTGCTTTGAGAGTTCTCACCATCCCACCTATCTGACCGACCCGTCGTTTCTTTCTCCATTGCTTTGAGAGTTCTCACCATCCCACCTATCTGACCGACCCGTCGTTTCTTTCTCCATTGCTTTGAGAGTTCTCACCATCCCACCTATCTGACTGACCCGTCGTTTCTTTCTCCATTGCTTTGAGAGTTCTCACCATCCCACCTATCTGACCGACCCGTCGTTTCTTTCTCCATTGCTTTGAGAGTTCTCACCATCCCACCTATCTGACTGACCCGTCGTTTCTTTCTCCATTGCTTTGAGAGTTCTCACCATCCCACCTATCTGACCGACCCGTCGTTTCTTTCTCCATTGCTTTGAGAGTTCTCACCATCCCACCTATCTGACTGACTCGTCGTTTCTTTCTCCATTGCTTTGAGAGTTCTGACCATCCCACCTATCTGACTGACCCGTCGTTTCTTTCTCCATTGCTTTGAGAGTTCTCACCATCCCACCTATCTGACTGACCCGTCGTTTCTTTCTCCATTGCTTTGAGAGTTCTCACCATCCCACCTATCTGACCGACCCGTCGTTTCTTTCTCCATTGCTTTGAGAGTTCTCACCATCCCACCTATCTGACCGACCCGTCGTTTCTTTCTCCATTGCTTTGAGAGTTCTGACCATCCCACCTATCTGACTGACCCGTCGTTTCTTTCTCCATTGCTTTGAGAGTTCTCACCATCCCACCTATCTGACTGACTCGTCGTTTCTTTCTCCATTGCTTTGAGAGTTCTGACCAATCCACCTATCTGACTGACCCGTCGTTTCTTTCTCCATTGCTTTGAGAGTTCTGACCATCCCACCTATCTGACCGACCCGTCGTTTCTTTCTCCATTGCTTTGAGAGTTCTCACCATCCCACCTATCTGACTGACCCGTCGTTTCTTTCTCCATTGCTTTGAGAGTTCTGACCATCCCACCTATCTGACTGACCCGTCGTTTCTTTCTCCATTGCTTTGAGAGTTCTCACCATCCCACCTATCTGACTGACCCGTCGTTTCTTTCTCCATTGCTTTGAGAGTTCTGACCATCCCACCTATCTGACTGACCCGTCGTTTCTTTCTCCATTGCTTTGAGAGTTCTCACCATCCCACCTATCTGACTGACCCGTCGTTTCTTTCTCCATTGCTTTGAGAGTTCTGACCATCCCACCTATCTGACTGACCCGTCGTTTCTTTCTCCATTGCTTTGAGAGTTCTCACCATCCCACCTATCTGACTGACCCGTCGTTTCTTTCTCCATTGCTTTGAGAGTTCTCACCATCCCACCTATCTGACTGACCCGTCGTTTCTTTCTCCATTGCTTTGGGTCATTTTATCCCGCTAGAGCTTTTACTTCTTTTTAAAAAAATTAATAATAATAATAATAATATTGTTAAAGAGGAACCCACACACCCTTGCATTCATCCACCCGTGAGCTGTGATTATTACCCTCTGAATGGAGCTCATCTTTCACGTGCGTTAGCCTGCTTAATGAGCCGTGTGTTATAGGGGCACACTAACGGATGAGTTTTTGCAAGAAACACGTCGAGATCACCAGAAAGACAGCCTTTTCAAGGATCGGAACACTCACTTTGCTCTGATTTTCTAGAAATCAAAATCTTCGATTTCTCCTTGGCGGAGTTGCCGGAGAGAGACGCCATTTTAGACGGGGTGGGTGGAGGCCACTCAGAGTGGTTGAAGCTTTTTCTTCTTTGTAGTGCAGTAAAAAAAAAAAGGAGCTATTTCTTTTGTTGTGAGCGAAACTCGTTTTGGTAAACTGTAAATAAAAAGGCTTGTATTGTGGACATTTCGTGATTTGGTATAAGCGACTCATGCCTTCTCTTTCACTGAAATAATCTGACTTCCAGCACCTCCGCCAAGGAGGAATCGCCCAATTGACGGTTTGATTTCTAGGAAACCAGAGCAAAGTGAGAGTTGCGATCTCTATCTAAAGGGTGTTTTCCTGGTGATCTCGACGTGTTTCTTGCAAAAACTCATCAGTCAGAATGCCCCTTTAACAGTTCGCGTGTATGAGAGAACCAACAGCGGTGAAAGGGGTGTGCCCAGGTTGTAACCCTTGGCCGGGGGACTCCACTGTCGACTTTTAACAGGCAATGTTTGACGACGAGAGCTTGCTCAGGATCAGGATCAGGATGTCGCAGTAAGTTGTGATTTGGTCAAAATTTAACCCCCTCCCTTCCTTCCTCATCAGTCACACAAAAATCGCATGCAAAAGAAGAAAAAAAGAATTGTGTGGCGCGCCTCTGGCTGCGACGCGCTCTCCAGGTGGGAGCAACCCGAATTTCACAGAGACGCCTCTGTGACTATAATGTACCTAACCTAACCTAACCTAACATAACATAACCTAACCAGGTGTCAATACTGGCGATAGTCGCGACGGAGCTAGGAGGGCGCACGTACCTACAGAAAACATAGAAAGGAAAGACCTAAAGCTTGCACTGGGTTAAGACCATTAACCCTTTCATTGCCACTGTCGCCTCTTGGCACCACAACGATTTAACACCCATGTCACTGAAAGGCATCAGATGAGGGTCTGTTATCCAATTACATCATGTTCTTACTTTGGGGAGGTAAGGACAGGCCCTGTTTTATGCATGTCGCAAGGGAATCCCCAATGTTGCAGACATCATGTTTTTTTTCTACCCAGGTAAGTTTAATGGAAAATTTTAGCTGAAAAATGGCTGGCGTTGAAAGGGTTTTAATTAAAGCCCCCAGTTTTCAGCCGGGAAGGAACAGGCGGGGGGGGGGGGGGGGGGGGGGGGGGGGGGGGGGGGGGTGGGGGGGGGGGGGGGGGGGGGGGGAGGGAGAAGTGGGGAGGGGGAGGGTTTTTTTGTTGTTGCTGAATTGTTGTTGTATAGTGTTTCAGTTTGCTATATTGCTTGTGTACGATGCTGGCAGCGCGTGTTGCGCTGGGTTGTTGTATTATTGAGCTACACTGCGTTGTGTGATGTTGTTTCATTCGCATTCATAAGTTATATAATTATGTAGTATTAACGTTGGTTAGGTTTGAATTGAATTGCAGTGTCTGGAATCTATCGTAGGCTTTCACAGCGTTGCGTTGCATTGATGTTTGCTATGTTTCTTTTATGTGATATAGGTGAAGACGGGTAAGAAGCCCATGCCAATAATCTCATGAAATAAAGAAACTTTCAGTCAAATTTGCCCATCAGACGAATGTTAAACATTAACACTCGTCTCATGGGCAAAATGTGACTGAAATTGTACCATCAGACGAATGTTAAACATTAACACTCGTCTCATGGGCAAAATGTGACTGAAATTGTCTTCATTTCATGAGATAATTGGCATGGGCTTCTTACCCGCCCATGGACTTTTTTACCCTGCCTTCCCCTATATATATTTCTATCGGTTGAAACGTTCGTATTGGAACTTGTCATGGTGCATTGCATTACATGTCAACATTGTTATTGCACTAACATTCGACGTTGTTTTTTATTTCTGTCTGTTTGCTTTGAATTGCATTGCGTGTATTGCCATTCACTGAAACGATCATTATGACATTGTTTTAATTCTCACTCTCCCATTGTATTGGACTGTAGTATATTCCACATTCTTAAATTGCGCTCTGATGCATGGTGTGCACTGAGTTGTATCATTGTGTTTTGTTGTGTTGCGTTGTGTGTTGTCCTTGTATCGTATCATGTTACAACGTGTTGTTTGATACAATAAAGATAGTCTCAAGAGGGCCCTTAAAGTGTGGCTAGGCAATGAATAAATTTAAACAAAAAACAAAACAAAACAAAATCACCACCAGACATTAAATATCAGCAAAACAAGCAAGGCATTTTTGTCTTCCTATTACCACAGACAGTTTAAGATTCCATACGGTCTTTGCTATTGCAAATGCTTTGACTGTTCAAGGCATTCCTTTCAAAGCATTCTTTTTCTCATTGCCACAATACCAGGTGTACCTGCTACATCGAAGACTACAGCACCAGAATTACTTGTCCCTTAGAGCAACTGCTATGAGGACGTAAAACCTTCTATTACCTACCTACCCTCATTCCCAGTCATAGTTGGAGAGTCAGTCTGACTGTCAACCTTAGCGCCGCAACAGTTCCCCACAGCTTCCGGGAGCGCCAAGCTTTCAGGGTCATAATTTCGTGCCTAAGGATGTCGAAGGGCAATGCCAGATGTGTGGCTGGTATCTTGGAGCCAGTATACCACTTTCTCACTTCCCACCTGGAAGGTGAAAAGGTGGAAGGTGGGAAGTGTTTGTGTTGTTGTAGGCAGTGAGTGAGTTCACAATGATCCCCAGCTCGCTCGCTCTCTCTCTCTCTCTCTCTCTCTCTCTCTCTCTCTCTCTCTCTCTCTCTCTCTCTCTCTCTCTCTCTCTCTCTCTCTCTCTCTCTCTCTCTCTCTCTCTCTCTCTCTCTCTCTCTCTCTCTCTCTCTCTCTCTCTCTCCCCCCCCACTCTCACTCTCTCTCTCTGTCTCTGTCTCTGTCTCTCTCTCTCTCTCTCCCTCTCTCTCTCTCTCTCTCTCTCTCCTCTCTCTCTCTCTCTCTCTCTCCTTCTCTCTCTCTCTCTCTTTCTCTCTCTCTCTCTCTCCCCTCTCTCTCTCTCTCTCTCTCTCTCCTTCTCTCTCTCTCTCTCTCTCTCGCTCTCTCTCTCTCTCTCTCTCTCTCTCTCTCTCTCTCTCTCTCTCTCTCTCTCTCT
>CM065683.1:45012850-45015350 GCA_017654935.2 Phymorhynchus buccinoides | reverse complement strand
TACTTCCCCTCTACAGTCCAACGCGTAAAAGAAAAAACTAACTAGGCCTACTTTAAAACAAGCGCGAAATCGCAATAGTTTGTGGCACGCGGTCTATTTTTACCACTCCAATCATGAGTTACCTCCCCTGGCTTTTCAATAATTTTAATCTGTAAACCAGAATGTTATCTCTGCACCATTTCGTAACTTTTATATCTTTTTGAAAACATTTAAAACTATGTATCCTACTTATACTCATCAAAAGAAGCACCGCATACTCGTCGTGTCTGTTGTAGTGTCTGTATTACGTATGTTTATTATTTTGTACGCTTTTAAAATACATCATTTTAAAGAGCGGCCAGAAGTGTAGCCTCGATTTGAAGTGCGACAATTTTGTCAAAATGTGCGACAATTTTGGACCGACCGACCGACAAAGTGAGTTATAGGTTTGTGGCTTGAGCCACAAACAGAGACTCGGGGTACGGGCCCGCATCTCACATAATCTAGGCTACGGGTACGGCGCTCAATCACGGGACGCAGATATTGTGCGCAAATGTCTTCAAAAACTACTAACATTAACTCTGACATTTTCCTAACCCTGTTCCTTACCAAGATGCCTTAAATATACGAAATAATAAAATGCATTTTGTTGACGAACATTTTGACCAGGAAAAGTTATTATCCCTGAACATGGTCTGAGTGTTGGAAGAAAACCGTACTTCTAGCCACTAGCTGTGATCGCAATTTGAAATAAACAAATAAAGCTGGAGGAAAGCAATACAATCACTAAATCACCCCAGGGCTTAATAATATACGACAATGAAACCAAATAAACAAATAGTTGTTGTTTTTTAAAGGCATTAGGTGAGTAAATAGTGTAGAGTGGCACAGAGGTATCGCGTTCGCCTCGTGTCAAGTAAACCCGAGTTCGAACCTGGGTACAGGGGATTTTCCCTCTCATTTTACTCTAGGCCTTACGGTCTGAACGTGGCGTTCGCCTCGTGTCAAGTAAACCCGAGTTCGAACCTGGGTACAGGGGATTTTCCCTCTCATTTTACTCTAGGCCTTACGGTCTGAACGTGGCGTTCGCCTCGTGTCAAGTAAACCCGAGTTCGAACCTGGGTACAGGGGATTTTCCCTCTCGTTTTACTCTAGGCCTTACGGTCTGAACGTGAAGTCTTTCGGATGAGACGATAAACCGAGGTCCCGTGTGACCATGCACTTAGAACACACGTTAAACCCAGTGGCAACGAAACAGTTGTCATTTGGGTCAAAACTTACCTCTCCTCACCCCCCCCCCCCCTCCAAAAATCGCATGCAAAAACATTAATTTGGATGGCGCGCCTCTGGCTGCGACGCGCTCTCCAGGTGGGAGCAACCCGAATTTCCGAATGTGTGACTATAAAGTACCCAATACCATTGTGAACACAGTTAAGGTAGCCAAAGGGGGTAGCTATGTCTGTGAAAAAGCGACATCTTAAAGACCCCGCACGTCACGTGTCAAATTCCCTCTTATAAGATTTCTTAAGATTCCTTACCAGCTATAAGAGGGAAAGCACATGAAAACCGTGATTTTGACACGTAACGTGCGGGGTCTTTAAAATGTTAAAATGACACGACGGTGCAATAGTGTTACGTGCGAGAATAACACAAAGATCGTATCGGTTAAATGGAGAGAATCAACAGATATGTTATGGAAGATTCTCTAAGCAGTGAGGGTTGTATGTGTGTGTGTGTGTGTGTGGGGGGGGGGGGGGTGTCCACGCAGACATAACTGCTTAGCATGGACATGGTACAAATCTTCCTCCAAGAGAGACAACTATTTTTTTTTTATAATCTTTTTAAATCCTCAAAACCCATTGGGAGGCAATGAAAACAGAAGAGGGGAGGGGGGGTGGCGATTTGAGAAAAACATACCTAACGTCAAGGCAAATATCAGACGTCGCGTGTCAAAATCACGGTTTTCCCTCTTATAGCTGGTAAGAGATCTTAAGAAATCTTCCTAGCGCAAGAGGGAATGTGACACGTGACGTGGGGGGTCTTTAACAGGTTTTGAACACGTTTAACCCTTTCACCGCCAAAGTCGCATTTTAGCACCACAGTGATTTAACACCCATGTCACTAAAAGGCATCAAATTGGGGTCTATTATCCAAAGACCCTATTGTCTCAGTTTTGGGAAGTAAGGATATACCTTATTTTAAATACGTCACAGAAGAATCCCCAATACTGCAGGTGGATTTTGTTCTCTACCCAGGTAAATGTAGTGGAAATGCTTGGCTGAAATATGACTGGCGGTGAAAGGGTTAAGGTTAGTCTTGCAGTAGTTCTTGCGGGCTAAAAACAACCCAGTGTAGTTACATTATAACCATGTTTATATTTTTTGGATGGGTAATTTCAAAGCATTACACTCTCCTTCGTATCCACAAAATGTCATCAGATTCTCTGATATAGATACCGTGCGCAGGAACTCTGTTAAATAGCTGAATAATTAAGTCAGTGGCTAAGTGGCTGAATAAAATA
>CM065683.1:45005350-45007850 GCA_017654935.2 Phymorhynchus buccinoides | reverse complement strand
TGCCGTTTGTTTGCAATAAATGAAAACTGTCTCTGGTCATTCTACTTATAGTGTGTCGATGTTTTATGTTGTTGTTATCGTTCTTGTAGGCTTAAACAATATTTGTAGGGTGTGCACATTGCCTTTATTGGGGGGGGGGGGGGGGGGGGGGGGGGGGGGGGGGGGGTCCCACTCGATCGCCCATTGACTCCTATCACTTCTAATCTATCTGGCTTGGGGGCACACCAGAGAAACAAAATCAACAGCAAATCCTATGTTAAGTCCATAATGACCTGACTCAGGGGATCAGTCTTGGGGGTGATTTACCGAACGATTTAGCCTCATAATCTCAGCTCTATCGCAACACGGTAAGCCCTCGGGGCATCTGACAAAAATGGAAACAGAAAAGGGGTTGGTAGGGGTAGAGAAAAAACTCCGACCACACCAGCTACTAATCTTCATGGATTAGGCTAGCCACCCCATGGTATGTGTGCTTGCATGTTGGTGGTAGATGTTCGCAAAACCAGGCAAGGATGTAACCTTGTGACGCGTTGCTGTTATGGTCAACAGGAACGTACAGAACCAACCTCATTTTAAAAGGGGCAGTAATGTCTCGCTTCACTGTTTTCCCAACGATAGAAGAAATAATATCCCTCAATGGTAAACTGGGGATGCTTTTATTTAAAGGAGTTAGGTCCGTGAGTGAAAATCACGGGTTTCACGTGTTTCCCTCTCTCGCTGGTAAGAAATCATATTTTGACCACGTGTGGCTCCCATGCAAGTTTCCTCATGCACGAAACCGAGACATCACTTTAAAGAGCAGCCTCGATCGTATAATTTTATGAGGAAAGTCTGTATGTGGGCCACACCGACCCAGAAAAAAACAAGGGACTTAATCCAGCCGGGTCAGTGGGTCTTTACCACCTCATTGTTGAAAAAAAGCAATGTTTCTTTTTTCGCTTTACATCCACCACTTTACCACTAACTTAAACTGTAGCAACTTTTCATTTGTCTTGTCCAAGATCTGGCTGAGTATTAACCCTTTCGTCGCCACTGTCGCCTCTTGGCACCACAATGATATAACACCCATGTCACTTAAAACCCTTTCACCGCTAAAGTCGCATTTTAGCACCACAGTGATTTAACACCTATGTCACTAAAAGGCATCAAATTGGGGTCATAGTATCCAAAGACCCTATTGTCTTAGTCTTGGGAAGTAAGGGTAGACCTTATTGTATATCTGTCGCAGAAGAATCCCCAATACTGTAGATGGATTTTGTTCTCCATCCAGGTAAATTTAATGGAAAGTTTTGGTTAAAATATGGTTGGCTGTGAAAGGGTTTTAAAGGCATCAAATGAGGGTCTGGTATCCAGTGACATTATGTTCTTAATTTTGGGAGTTAAGGAGAGGCCTTATTTTATGCAATTCACTGAGGAATCCACAAATATTGCAGACATAATCTTTTCTCTGGCCAGGTAAGTTTAATGGAAAGTTTTGGCTAAAACAAGCGCGAAATCGCAATAGTTTGTGGCACGCGGTCTATTTTTACCACTCCAATCATGAGTCACCTCCCCTGGCTTTTCAATAATTTTAATCTGTAAACCAGAATGTTATCTCTGCACCATTTCGTAACTTTTTATATCTTTTGGAAAACATTTAAGACTATGTATCCTACTTATACTCATCAAAAGAAGCACCGCATACTCGTCGTGTCTGTTGTAGTGTCTGTATTACGTATGTTTATTATTTTGTACGCTTTTAAAATACATCATTTTAAAGAGCGGCCTCAATTTGAAGTGCGACAATTTTGTCAAAATGTGGGACAATTTTGGACCGACAGACAGACCGACAGACAGACCGACCGACCGACAAAGTGAGTTATAGGTTTGTGGCTTGAGCCACAAACAAAAAAGGCTAGCGTTGAAAGTGCATTCATTTGCTTCTCACACTTTTAATGGGCACGTAGGTTTCATCCCGAAGACAACATTTACACATAATTGTTGTCCTATAACGATTCATGCTGCATCTTCATTATCTTGTTTTCTCCCTCAACAAAACACAGGCCTCTTTGGGGCGATTCATTATCGAAATGACCACCTGTGTGAATCTGTCTCTGTAAACGTGCATGTGGTAATAATTTACTGCCGCTTAGCTACTGAACCGATTACAATGAAATGGTTCACTGTTCCTACTGATGATGTTCTATGCATAATTGTCGACATCACAGGTCCGAAGAACACAACATCCACTATAAGGGCCAACTTAAACCCAATCCGGTTGCTCTTTTTATGTTTAACCCTTTCACCGCCAGCCATATTTCAGAAATGTCCATTAAATTTGTCTGGGTAGAGGACAAATCCATCTGCAGTATTGGGGATTCTTCTGTGGCATAATTATATAAAATAAGGTCTATCCTTACTTCACAAGACTAAGACAATAGGGTCTTTGGATAATAGACCCCAATTCCATGACTTTTAGTGACATAGGTGTTAAATCACTGTGCTGCTAAAATGCGACTTT
>CM065683.1:44982850-45002850 GCA_017654935.2 Phymorhynchus buccinoides | reverse complement strand
ATACATTTAGTGTGCATCTTTGAGGCAGTAGATGTTTTACTTCATTTCTTTGCAACAGAAAACCAAGAAGCAACAATATGCCTCCCGCCCTAACCAAATTGCCAGTAGCCAGTAGTACTGCTATCGATGCACATGCTCCTTCATACTGGACATCCATTTGTGAAATCATGGGCGGAGGGGGGAGGGAAGATTAATAGAACAGGCAGGATGAGTGAAAATGTGGGAGGCGGAGGTAAGGTGGGTAGGGTGATGATGGGGACAGCAGGTAAATGTTATCTTATCAACGGCGTGAAAAGGGCAATCCAGCCGCCTAGTCTTTCCCCCCGTACAGATGCTTCTAGTGTTAAGAATCGTTCGGTCACGTTTGGAATTTTGTTGTTTGTATTGTAAGGGAGTGACATGGTTTTTCATCCGTCTGCGTCAATGCCTGTGTTTCAGTTTGTCTGTTTGTTTGTCAGTCAGTCTGTCTGTCTGTTTGTCAGTCAGTCTGTCTCTCTGTTTGTTTGTCTGTCTCTCTCTCTCTCTCTTTCTGTCTGTCTCTCTCTCAATCCTGCCCTGTTCTAGCTCTGTTCTTACTGTATGTCTTCAGTGTGTGCTTTTTGTTTGTGTCTTAGTGTGTCTCTCTCAGTTTCTGGGCGCACGTGCGCCAGGAGCTTTACACCTGTCGTATTTGAAACAAACGATTGTCTGTTCCTGGATAATAAAAACAAAACAAGAGGAGGGCTGAAGAATTAACGTTATTAGATTATTCACGCCGAAAATCCACCTTTATGCCTTAGTTCCCTAATCAGCATGGAGGAATTCACACCTGCCCATCTACCTGTTGACCAGGGGTCATAAACATCACACGAGTCCTTAGCCTTGCCCCTGACGCCAGACTACATCACCCAGGTGTAACCAAGCCCCTTACCGACATGCTGTAAAGCGTTCTTTACGGAAACGGAAATACGTCATTTTCTTGGTTTAAAAAAATGGGAGCATATCAATGGCTGGGCAATTCGTAAATCTGAAATATGAGAAAACCCATATTGCTTTGAAGTTTATCGATAGTCAGGCTTATAGTCTATGTCATCAAAGATGTGTTTTTTAAATGTCGCAACACTGTCAGTGTTATCACTATTCTGGCATATGTACGTTTACGTAACACCCGTTTGTAGCAGAAAAAAAATAAAGGTTTTTTTGCCTTTGCCTGTCTTTCAGGTGGTCTGTTATTTAATGACATGACGACACAGAAATGGTCACTGGCGTTTATCTAAATTGAGTAAGGGTCAGGATATGTGCTAAAGAGTTTTGGAATTTTCATTTCAATGTTGAACTAAACCCAGATTATAACGGGGTTTTTTTTTAATGATTTTGCCGGGAACAGCAATTTCTTATAAAAATCCTTTATCCTTTTCATCGCGACACTTTTAAAAATCTGTTCTCCCAATATTGCCTCTAAGTTGCCATAGATCCGATCAAGATTAAGACGATGAGTACCGAAATATTGTAACTCATGTTATCTTCTTTTTTGGTCATCGTATAGATCTTTTCATCTTGGGGGGCTCATCTAGTAGAATTAATAAAAATTCCTCAATCTATTCTATCATCCTTACCATTCCACTACAAAGTGCATGATTACCAACAAGGAGGTGGGTAATGGTTAAGCACTACTCTGAGAACCACGGAACAAACCATGACAGAGATACCGCATAAACACACACATACCATCTAAAATAAGAAGGTATATCACTAAATCATGTTTACATATCCCCCAAGAGACTAAAGATAAGTCTATAAAAACAAACAGACAATAAGTCATACCTCAAAAGGACACCGTCTCGGAGGACAACACAGCACGACGAATGCCAAACGTGTTGTCCTGACGGAGAGTAGAAAACTCGCGCAGGTAGTAAGAAGTAAACGTAGTCTCCGACTTCCAGAAGGCGGAGGACATAAAATACGCGCTTTATTACAAAGCTTTTACTGTTGTTACTAAGTATTGTTTTAGAATGATCAGCGCATTATTTCATAGCACAATACATAACTAATATGACTTTAATTGAATTCCTAAATTGAATCATATAGTAAAAAGCCAACTGTCCGTGTGTGTGTGTGTGTGTGTGTGTGTGTGTGTGTGTGTGTGTGTCTGAAACACGAAACGGGCCTTATAACTCCGCCGTTTTTCGACCGAATCGCTTCAAATTTGCTGTGAGCCCTAACGGGCCGATAGCAACGGCAACCGAGGCGGCCGTGTCATTTGCGCGGTTCGGTAAATGCGCGAAACGCGCATCCGCCGGCCTCTCGGCGCCCGTATCTCCCGTGTTTCTGGACCGATTGCCTTCGAATTTGGCAGGCAGATCACCGGGGACGGTGACTATCCGTGTACCAACGTGGAAGCGAATCGGTTCAGAAACGCGCGCGCTATACCACTCCGCCGTTTTTTAACCGAATCGCTTCAAATTTGCTGTACTCAGCGTTACCAGTACTTGGCGTTACCGTTACTAGGCGTTACCGTTACTAGGCGTTACTGGGACTCAGCGTTGCGCTAGTACTTCAATAAAATAAGCAGGACTCTGTTACGGCTCTTCCGTTGTGACCGATACCCACTACAGCAGTGCAAAGTTTGGATACGTATCAACACTGTTTTTCTTTCTCCTACTTCTCTAAGAATGAGAGTGCATTGGAATGTAAAGGAGGGCATTGGAATGTAAAGGAGTGCATTGGAATGTAAAGGAGGGCATTGGAATGTAAAGGAGGGCATTGGAATGTAAAGGAGGCCATGTCTATTTCGATATTTGTGTGTGCGTGCGTGGGCATGTGCGTCTGTGTGCGCGTGTCTGTGTCCTTGTCAGTGTGTGTGCGCGTGCGCGTGTAAAGGAGGCCATGTGTGTGTGTGTGTGTGTGTGTGTGTGTGTGTGTGTGTGTGTGTGTGTGTGTGTGTGTGTGTGTGTGTGTGTGTGTGTGTGTGTGTGTGTGTGTGTGTGTATGTGTGTGTGTGTGTGTGTGTGTCTGTGTCTGTGTTTGTAGTGTGTGTGTGTGCAATAGCCATGACTTTTCATAGAATGTCAGAGCTCTATAATGAACGATTTGTTGACAAGAGACAGTTGGAGAGGGGTAGGGGAAAGAGAGGTAGATGGGTGGAGGGGGGAGGGGGTTTAAAACCACAAGATGACGGCACATGTAAGGACTTTAATCCACAGAAGCAAAGGCCCCAGTTAATTGCTCTCCAGGAAGCCTTAGCATGATGGATTGCCTGTTATAATTATTTATATTTAACATGACTGAGGCTGGTCCTACTGTGTAGCCCTCTCTCTCTCTCTCTCTCTCTCTCTCTCTCTCTCTCTCTCTCTCTCTCTCTCTCTCATCTCTCTCTCTCTCTCTCTCTCTCTCTCTCTCTCTCTCTCTCTCTCTCTCTCTCTCTCTCTCTCTCTCTCTCTCTCTCTCTCTCTCTCTCTCTCTCTCTCTCTCTCTCTCTCTCTCTCTCTCTCTCTCTCTCTCTCTCTCTCTCTCTCTCTCTCTCTCTCTCTCTCTCTCTCTCTCTCTCTCTCTCTCTCTCTCTCTCTCTCTCTCTCTCCGTGTTTCTCTCTCTAAGTATTTACCTCTATCTGTATGTCTTTGCCAGTCCCCTCCCCCCTCCCACCTCCCTCTCTCTCTCTCTCTTTCTCTCTCTCTCTCTCTCTCTCTCTCTCCCGTGTTTCTCTCTCTAAGTATTTACCTCTATCTGTATGTCTTTGCCAGTCCCCTCCCCCCTCCCCCCCTCCCCCTCTCTCTCTCTCTCTCTCTCTCTCTCTCTCTCCCTCCTCTCTCTCTCTCTTTCTCTCTCTCTCTCTCTCTCTCTCTCTCTCTCTCTCTCTCTCTGTCTATTTCTGTCTCTCTCTATCTCTTTTTCTCTCTCTCTAATTCTCTATCTCTATCTGTATGTCTTTGCCATTTACGCTCCCCCCCCCCCTCTCCGCCCCCCCGCCCCCTGCAATGGTTAGTATGCAGTATGATAATAAAGGACATTTATTTATAGAGACGTGAGTGGCTTTGCGTTGGCTCATTGCGTTGTACACCTGTGTTGACCTTTCTGTTTGTCTGTTTGTTTGCAGCTTTCTGTCTTCGTCTCTATGTGTCCGTCTCTCTCTCTCTTTTCTTTCTTTCTCACTTTCTTTCTTTCTTTCTTTCTCTCTTTCTTTCTTCTGCCTTTTTGCCTCTCTCGCTCTCCCTCACACTCACACTGCAAGACGGGACCGTACAAGACACAAGACGTTCAATGCTGCGCTTGGTCATCTCCAAATATGGAAAGTGACACCATTCACGTGACAATGTCGGTTTTCAGCGAACATTTAGAATGTGTATCTTTTAACCATTCAATCTGAAATTAAACTGACTCTAGCCCTAACTCTATCCCTATCCATAACCCTAACCAAAACCTTAAACCGTCAAACACACAAAAAAATAAAACTTGACTACAAATTGAGTGTTCCAAGTTTGGAGATGATCAAGCGCAGTCTTGAACGCCTAGTGTACAAGACACCTAGGCGCGTGCTGCACGAATCATGGAGATATGGGGCCATCAGGTTCTATCTACGATGACATTATTATTGTACACAGAAGATTCGTTGTTCGGCCTGTTTTCGGCGTGTGTCATTGAGAAGAAAAAAAAGTAAAACATTTGACAAGTTTTCCATATGAGTTATGTACGTCACATCGCGTTTCAATATTGTTGATCGCGCGTTCTTTTACTTGTAGGGGAAGACGGGGTAAAAAGCGCATGGGCGGGTAAGAAGCCCACCCCAATTATCTCATGCAATAAAAAAAAATTCAGTCAAATTTGCCCATGAGACGAATGCTAGACATTAACGCTCGTCTCATGGGCAAAATGAGACTGAAATTTGCTTCATTTCATGAGATAATTGGGGTGGGCTTCTTACCCGCCTATGCGCTTTTTACCCCGTCTTCCCCTACACTGCACTTTCTTTTCACTACATCCAGTCTACGTTCCTCTTTATCTATCTGTTCTTTTAACCCTTTTAACCCTTTCACCGCCAGCCATACGTCAACCTAAAAACATTCCATTAAATCTATCTGGGTAGAGAACAAAATCCATCTGCAGTATTGGGGATTCTTCTGTGACATATGTACAATAAGGTCTACCCTTACTTCCCAAAACTAAGACAACAGGGTCTTTGGATAATAGATCCCAATTTGATGCCTTTTAGTGACATAGGTGTTAAATCACTGTGGTGCTAAAATGCGACTTTGGTGGTGAAAGGGTTAATCTTCTAAATTCCTTCTCTGGCCTACTAAAGGCCCTTTCTTCTGGCATAATTATGTGGTTGGACCTCCCCGATTCCATGGCAAAACAAGCAACGTATTGTGGCCATGCACAGTCAAGAAGAAGAAGAAGAAGACAATACTGAGAATTGTGTCCCATAGTGTCCTCCTCACACACAGTTACAATCATGCAATTCACACACAAACTCTCTCCCTCTGTCTCTGTCTCCGTCTGTCTGTCTGTCTGTCTGTCTGTCTGTCTGTCTGTCTGTCTCTCTCTCTCTCTCTCTCTCTCTCTCTCTCTCTCTCTCTCTCTCTCTCTCTCTCTCTCTCTCTGCTTGTCCTTATCCTCTCCAATGTCTCCTTACTACTTCTGCCTGTTCTTTCTCACTCTTCCTCCTATTTCTTATCTCACCCCCACCCCCAGCCCCATCCCTCCGTACTTTCAGAACCATCTATATACTGCATGTGACTCAACGACGCAAAAACAAACTATTTATCAGGTGTGTTATTTATATTCATCTTAATGGCCTCTAGAAATTAGAGAACGATGCTGTCTCCATACCCACAGTCTGCATGCTGCAAGCATTGTTAAGTTGGAAGAGTTGACAGTGCCTACGAATATGAGGTATATTGTTCGCATTTTTCGACGAATTGAGATTTAGCTTATACGGGATACAATTAAGATTTGTTTTGTAAGTTTATTTGATGTTACAATCAGGCACGTTTGACAAAAACTCAAAGCGAAGAGAGTTTTGCCTTTTTTATTAGATAAAAGTGGGTTTTAAAAATATGGAAACCATCCGAGTTCTTTTTATAATTCGGGTATAGACGAGATCGAATACATGGCAATAAGAAATACACCTTAATCAGATATTTCATAACTATTGACACCCGTGCTCCGCACGGGTCCAGAGTATTTTAATGTATTCAATGTTACATTGATCGAACATTATGCTGTCGGTGAATGTAAGAGAGTTCCCCGTACCACATACTAAAGAATAAAGATGCAATACTGGAAGCAATGTATTGATTTGAGAAAATTTTGCGTGACTTAGTGACAAACTTTATTAGCACTGCTGTCGTTGTGCGAGAGCAAGAAGGGAGAGAGAGAGAGAGAGAGAGAGAGAGAGAGAGAGAGAGAGAGAGAGAGAGAGAGAGAGAGAGAGAGAGAGAGAGAGAGAGAGAGAGAGAGAGAGAGAGAGAGAGAGAGAGAGAGAGAGAGAGAGAGAGAGAGAGAGAGAGAGAGAGAGAGAGAGAGAGAGAGAGAGAGAGAGAGAGAGAGAGAGAGAGAGCGTAGGGATACAGAGAGAAGTAAAGGACTGGAAAAAAGGGCAGAAGTTACGAAACACAGGTTCGACATTCTTCGTGTTTTCCGATGTAGATTCGGCAATTTCCGACACAGCGCGGGCGATGCAGACAACACAAAATGTGAAGGAAATGTCATACATTTTGCCTTCAAAATCAACTTTCAAAAGCAAACTTTTGAACTAGACATAGCGGAATCGCGCACCCCAACACGTTCTTTTGGAACTGTAAGGCAAGCTAAAGTCCAACATTTACGCGGTATGCGAGTTTTTACGTTCTTTTACACTTCGGACATTAGCGTATTATATTATAGATCTTAAGATTATTGTTGTCGAATATTCCCTTGGCAGACACTTGATAGTCTGAAGTGTTGATGACTATTTGCACAATCAATGTATGCACGACTGATGCCTGGTGTTCTCAGGCACTGTCACAGTATTATCATTATGATGGGGTAGACCTACATTCCTGGGCACCGTCTGTTCGTAGATAGGGAGGAATGCAGGATTAGCCGCAGGAATGATAGTGTGCATAGTCCGACACACCTGGTCCAGATTACAGTCCTTATGTAAAGCACTTGGGCATAATACAAAACGAGAGAGAGAGAGAGAGAGAGAGAGAGAGAGAATGTGCGTGCGCGTGTGTGTGTGTGTGTGTGTGTGTGTGTGTGTGTGTGTGTGTGTGTGTGTGTGTGCGTGTGCGTGCGTGTGTGTGTGTGTGCGTGTGCGTTGGTCTGTCTGTTTGTCTGCCTCTCTGTCAGAATGTCTATCTGTCTGTCTGCCACAGAAGGCCTCATCAAGCACCTAGTGTCATTTAGATTGCTCACACAATTCGCACAAACAAATAATTGAATCGACAGCTTTTTACTTGTTCATTTTTGTACCGTTATTGATTTGTGTGTGTGTGCTTTTTTTTCTTGCTTTTTAGCTTCGTTTCCTTTTCCCTCTAATCCTTTCCCAAGTCCTTGCCTTCTTCTTTCTCTCTTCCCTGACGACCTGACCCCTCCCCTACCGACCATAAAAGTAATGAATCTCTTCCTAGTTGAAAGTCCGCGCGTGTCCAAAACAAGATTACACTAATCTGTACTGATCCAGCTGATGTAAAAAAAAATATCCCTTGACCATGCGTGCTGCTTGTAAGAATTAATGTCAACCCTTGACCACATTAATTCATGAAGTCAGTTAACGAAAGTACTTTCCAAGTGTCGCACTTTTCAAACAGTTTTCTGTGTTCAGCGGGTAAAATCAAAATAGATAGATGGGGAAGAATAGCATTATTTAAAAGAAGGAAAACACAAGGGTGAACACAAATTATCTAACGCTTCAACATTTTAAAATGGTTATCAACATCATATTGATAAACAATCGGGTCTTTCCTGGTGTTGCAGTACCTCCAGGATCGACCCACTATCTGTATATGTAAAAATGTCCCATATGTATCTCCTCAAGGTCGGAGGACGTTAAGCGCACTTTTCTTCTTCTAAGTATTTCTAGGAACCAGCAGCAATGATACATCGATAATACAAAGGATTAGTAGAGTAATGGGATCTTGAAGAAGAAATTCAGGTTTTACGTCCTCTTGTCTCTCGGCTGTAAACAACACAATGTAGGAAGAAAACCTTCAACCAACCATCATTTCCGCATGCAGTATTTTGTGTGAACTGTGTCTTTTATGGTAGGCTACTGCAAAATGTATTGTACTTTTGTGTCCTGTTTTGTCGTTCAACACTGATTAAAACCCCGGAGTTACTGAGATTAACAAAGAATACTACTCTCCCCTGATATGACTGATCTGGTTTTTGTTGTGGGTTTTTTTTCCCCAAGGTGTGTGTGTGTGTGGGGGGGGGGGGGGGGGTATGCTTGCTTAACCCTTTCACCGCCAATGTCGCATTTTAGCACCGCAATGGTTTAACACCTATGTCACCAAAAGGCATCAAATCAGGGCCTGTTATCCAAATACCCTATTTTCTTAATTTTGGGAGGTAAGGATAGGCCTAATGTTATACATGTTACAGAGGACTTCCCAATATACCCAGTTAAGTTTAATGGTATTTTTTGCTGGAAAAAGGCTGGCGGTGAAAGGGTTAACAATGTGATAAATAAAAATAAAACACAAATGTGACCTGTCACCACAAAATGAGTCGTGGTGTCCCTGGGGTCACTTTTGAGTTATTAACAAATCAATAGTTTGCATTGAAAGAGCTTTTCCAACAAACCAAACAATTTGTTAATCGGATAATGTGTGGCAAAGTTTTGAAGATTTGAAATTGTATACTCAAGGAATCGGCAAAATTAGAAAATGCAACCGGAAAGTTTCAAAATGTGCACAAAACAGTCAGATGTTTCTAATCAAAACATGTTTTGAAGGCAGAAAGGATCGTTTTTACACTTCGATACTTCTGTGTGAGGTAGAGAAAGACATATTGTTTAATAATCAGTCAAAATCTGGACATTGATTATTCGACCCCCTTCCACCTCAAATTGCCCCTAGTAAGCAAATGTGAGCCAGGGACAACACGACTCACTATGTGGCGACGGGTCACAAATGTGAGCCAGGGACTGACAACACGACTCATTTTGTGGCGACGGGTCACAAATGTGAGCCAGGGACTGACAACACGACTCATTTTGTGGCGACGGGTCACAAATGTGAGCCAGGGACAACACGACTCATTTTGTGGCGACGGGTCACAAATGTGAGTTTCATCTGCATAACCATAGTTTCGTGTTTAATAATAATAATAAAATTATGTACTATTTTATTCCTTCAAGTATAGTGTATTGTATATTCATTACCTAATAAAAAAAAGAAACAAATAGAATGCACTATATCAAAGAATATTTAACAAACTTTGCAAGAATGCTTTATTATCTTCCGCCGTCTGTGACCAAAAGGGATAATTCAAAAAGAAAAAGAGTTATTGATTGTCCTATGAGGGCTTAGAATTAAACTGTTGTTTTAAACAATGGGTTAAAATATAATTAAGAATGCATAATCACTTTTACCCAAATGAGTTCTACAATGCATTTGAAGCCACAGAATGCATTCTCTATTTTTTTTAGCAAACGGTTTAGGTCTCGCACAAGCTCAACATTCACACACACATACGCGAGTGTGCGCACGCGCACACACACACGCACACACACACACACACACACACACGCGCACACGCGCACGCACACGCACACGCACACACACACACACACACACACACACACACACACACACACACATACATACACACACACAGGTGCATGCGTGCACATACGCATTCATATTTTTTTTTTAAACAATCAGTAATGCACGGTTTACTGTAAGCAAAATTCCGTTGCACAACTTTTCAAGTCAAAAACCCCACATCATCATTTTAGGTCACAAGGAGACGGGTTAGGTAGGGTGCATGCATCGGAGCACAGGCGTTAAAGACCCACCAGGTCACGTGTCAAAATCACGGGTTTCACGGGTTTTCCCTCTTGTAGTTGGTAAGAAATCTTGTTTTGACCAGGTTTGACTCCCATATAAATGCCCCCAAATTCAAACCGAAACATCATTTTAAAGAACGGCCTCAATTTGAAGTTGGGGACATTTATATGTGGGTTTCACGTGTAGATGTAGATTTACACCTTCCCGCTCTATTTCTCGTTTCCTCCGGTGTAGATTGAGCACGTAAAATCTCAACATTTGAAATAATAGTTGACTTATTTCTCACATGAAAATAATAATGGTTCTAGTGTACATGCGAAGGGTACTTATTTCACGGGAGCTACCCAGAAAAAAACACCAAGGGACTTAATCGTGGTGCGTCAGTGTGTCTTTAAAGACCTACAGAGCCGGCTGTCAAAATCACGTATTTCACGTGCTTCCCCTCTTATAGCTGGTAAAAAATCTTATTTTGACCAAGTGTTGCTCCCATACACATTGAAAACGAGGCATCACTTTAATTTAGGGGAAGACGGGGTAAAAAGCGCATGGGCGGGTAAGAAGCCCACCCCAATTATCTCATGAAATGAAGCAAATTTCAGTCTCATTTTGCCCATGAGACGAGCGTTAATGTCTAGCATTCGTTTCATGGGCAAATTTGACTGAAATTTTCTTTATTTCATGAGATAATTGGGGTGGGCTTCTTACCCGCCCATGCGCTTTTTACCCCGTCTTCCCCTACAAAAAGGACATAAGGAGAAGAAAGGTAAACGGCACGATAAAGGTGTAACACTAGTAAATGAGGAGGAGGATGGAGGAGCAAGAGGATGTGGACTACAGCTAACAGCTTTCTGCGCGAAGATCGTGCCCGGCTAAGCAGTACAGAGGAGAAGCTCTTAATCCTCGGGTGTCAGGGCGAAGGGGGCGAGGCGTGGAGAGATGAGCAGTCATTCTTCATCCGGTTGACCCTTGCACCTGTCATGAGTTAGCCTACCTCCCGTAAAATAAGTACCCTTTAGAAACATTATTATTTTCATGTGAAAAATAAGTCAACTATTATTTCAAATATTGAGATATAAGTGCTCAATCTACACAGGAGGAACCAAGAAATGGAACGGGAAAGTGTAAATCTACATCTTTGCCGAGAACTCGATGCCACTTAGTTTCGTATTTTTTTCAAAATGGCGGACGATATAAACAACCACCCATGGAAACAAAAATAAATAATAATAAATATTAGAAAAGCATGACTGACTTCTGAATATTTAGTGATGAATCCTCTGTTCTTCCTGCATGCCACAAGTTGATGCCTCTGAATATATTATTCATGGGCGAATCTTTCCCAAACGGCAAACAATTCGAATGAGGAAAGGGTATTTATTCCATGGGTGAGGTATTTTATGCAACACTACCGGGATTTGGCTTGTCGTGTGACCTCCGGGACCCGACCCTCTGCTCCGCACGCATGTAAGAAGTGTCTACGCTCATGCTGACCCCCCACCCCCACCCCCACCGTCCTCCATCACCCACCCACTCATCCATCCATCCTTTGTTACCAAGTTGGTCGCAAGAACACGTCAGCGGAGGTGTAAAGTTTGGGGCCCCTGGTGGCCAGGATTAAATCATAGGTTGCTTCTCTCCTGTTTTATTTGTTCCCGAGCGAAGCTTCGGGAAGTCTTGTTTTTTGCTTCATCCGTCCGTCCGTGCGTCCGTGTCGTGCGTGCGTGATTCCGGCCGCGTTTTCTCCCGAATCGCTTGACAGAATCGCTTCCAAATTTATGTGGTGGTGTGTCACTAAACGAGGAAGACATCCGCGCATAAGTTATTGTAAGCGAGACCTTGACCTTGGCGTATGACCTTGAAAACGTAAAATCTGTAAAAAGCCATAACTCAGTTCTACATCGTTGGGCTTAGAGTCTTCACATTTGGCATGTAGGCATTGGTGTATGTCGAATCTGATGATGTTAAAGCAATCAAGGTCAAGGTCAATGAGATCACTATGCCTTGAAAGTGGTTGGGGTCTAAAAAATGTTTTTTAAGCCATATTTTCCACATTTGTACTTGACAGAAGCGCTTCAGATTGTGTGTCGTGGTGTATTAGGACGTAGATTATAAGATATGCGAGTATAAATTATTGGCGAGCTGACTCTGACCTTGAAAAGCGAAATTTCCTTCTTTGCGCTATATATTTTTGTCCTCTGCCGATCTACGTGTATGTTTCTTTTTTATTTTTGTTTTTTTCTGTCTGTCTGTCCCAAGGATATCTCCCGAACCGCTTGTTCTTCTTGTATTCTTTTAATGTCATGGTTGTTAGCATGCGTGTGTATGTTCTGCCTGTGTGTGTGTGTGTGTGTGTGTGTGTGTGTGTGTGTGTGTGTGTGTGTGTGTGTGTGTGTGTGTGTGTGTGTGTGTGTGTGTGTGTGTGTGTGTGTGTGTGTGTGTGTGTGTGTGTTCTGCCTGCTGTGTGTGTGTGTGTGTGTGTGTGTGTGTGTGTGTGTGTGTGTGTGTGTGTGTGTGTGTGTGCGTGCGTGTGCGTGCGTGCGTGCGTGCGTGCGTGCGTGCGTGCGTGCGTGCGTGCGTGCGTGCGTGCGTGCGTGCGTGCGTGCGTGCGTGTGTGTGTGTGTGCGTGTGCGTGCGTGCGCGCGCGCGCGCGCGCGCGCGCGTGTGTGTGTACATGCGCGTGTGTGGGGTGGGGGTGGGTGTGTGTGTGTGTGTGTGTGTGTGTGTGTGTTCTACTATTTCATTCTTTTAGTATTCTTTTTTTAAATTATGATTGTAAGCGCTTAGGGCTTTTGCTAAAAGTAAGCGCCCTAAGTAGGCCTATCCATTTTACGTGTGTGTGGCGCCGGCTTTACTTTCATCGTATGCTTCCTCTTTTTATTTTTAATTCCTTAACAGAAGGCAGTGAAATTTCAACAAAGCGCAGTTCATATGACTTGCTTTAGTGCAGACTATTTCGCTAAGTGTTGCTTTACTTTGGTAGCCCTTGTCGTTACCTCCAACTCCAAGTGAACTCTTAACAGAGGGTAAAATGCTAAAAATGTTGTAATACATGTGTTTAAGGGTATATGGCCTCTTACATATTCATCAAGTGTCACAAATCAATACAATAATTAGATAGGGCAACAAGAACAACAAAGCCCGATCTATAGTACATACATGGACAAGTTGTGACACAATATTAGCCTACATATCTATCTGAATGTACAAGACGTTTCTTTATCATTGCCTGTAACAGTGTAAGGCCTCCGCTACAAACAAATTATAGAATGGGGCATGTCAGCTGATTTAGTAATCATAAGCCATCTAAGCAGTTTTTGTGAAGAAATGTATATTGTCATTGTGCGACTTGTTTCGTATTAATCTGCATAGGGCATAAGGTGTGCTTTACGTGAATTTGCCGAGTTAGATTGTAGATTACAGGACAGGCTGTGTATATAACATTTATTATGTAAGGATAGGGTATTATCAAGCAGGCTACCTATCTGGCTAGTTCAATGTACAATTATGGCTTTGTTCAACGTAACATTACTTTGTGTGTGTGTGTGTGTGTGTGTGTGTGTGTGTGTGGTTGAAAAGGGTGACTGTCAGGTCTTGAAGCAATGTCTTGAAGAAAATAAAGACGAGGTAGATCTGACCTGATGGAGTTGACATTGTAAACTTTATACTAAGAAAGCAAGCAATTACGAGTGTAATTGTTTTAGAATACAAAAACTCTGCAAAACACAAGAGTGAAAATGGACTCTCAAAAATCATTATTATGAAGAACTAAAGTGCCCTCGCGTGCGCGCACGCACGCACGCACACGCACACGCGCGCGCGCGAGCACGCACGCACGCACGCACACACACACCTTGTCTTTGTCTGCCCGTTCGAATATTTTATCAATAATATACAACAAACAAACAAACAAACACACAACAAGACTTAGTTGGTTAGTGTAATGTGACGTTGTTTTATTCACAACGGACAGACAAAACAACTGGATATTTCGGCGAATGCGTCTTCGTCAACATAGACACCTCTTTCGCGCATTCGCCGAAATATCCAGTTGTTTTGTTGTGACTCTTGGGAATAAAATAACGTCACTTTACACTTCCTGTGTGCTTGTTTGTTTGTTGTATGTTCCAGCGACGTTGCAGTCTGTTTCAGGTGGGTTGGGGTTTTTTTTAAATCAATATTAGCCGTTATTGCTTCCTCTCATATTTATTGTATGAAGAAGAAGAGGAAGAAGAAAAAAAAGGGCGGAAGAAAAAGAAGGCTCAACCGAGGTTTACGTGAAGCGTGCAAGGTGCCATACCAGTCAGGCCTAGCATGTAACCGATTCCTCCCAGGAATTCTGTCAGACAAAACAGACAGTTTGTTGGCAGTAGGACCTAATCACCCGCAGAGAAGAAAGGCCATCGTAAAACATGGGGTCTGACAAGCAAAATGGCGAAACCTATCCGATCAGTTAACGACCACCTTTGATCTTTTCCTCCCTCCCCCCCTCCCTCCCTTGTCTTGGCCTTTGACCCGCTCACGCGCTCGGGACCTACCATAACGAGCAAGAGCCATCATCTACTCTCCTCCCCCCCCCCCCCCCCCCACACACCTTCTTCTTTACTCCCCCACCTTCCCACTTCCACCTTGTCACCCTACACCGCAGAAAATAACACGGGCTTTTTGTGCCGTGCCCAACCCCCTGTGCCGTAATTTGTAGGGGGACTAACTGCTCTCAAGGGGAGCGCGGTGATTTGGCTTGAGGACAGACACGAAGAGGACCCGCGGCCTTTTTACCTACCGGCAGTGTCACATGCTTGTAATAGACGGTCACGTGATCTGGGGGGGGGGGGGGGACATGGCTGAAACAAGATTGTGGCGTTGATCCCTGTAGGGTTGTGTTTTTTACGGTGGGGATGGGGGGAGAGAGGGGTACCAAAAGCGATAACAGAAATAAGAATAACAAATAAATAGGCGGAGAGGCATATAGTGAAAGAGTGGTGGTCTTTGCGGTAGCAGTGGCAGAGACATCCGACAGAGATTAAGAGGTGGATAATGTGACGTGAGGTGGTCATGGTGGATCAAGTCAAAGCAACCAAGAGCAATTTTAACCCTTTCACCGCCAATGTCACAATGACACCCATGTCATTAAAAGTCTTGAAATGAGGGTCTGTTATCCAACGATCCTGGGTTCTTAATTTTGAGAGGTAAGGATAGGCCTTATTTCAAATATATCACAGAAGAATCCCCAATATTTCAGACAAAAATATTGTCTCTATCCATGTAAGTTTAATAGAAAAATTTGAATAAAAAATGGCTGGCGGCGAAAGGGTTAACAGTGCACACTGATGGCCCCCTCATTGATGAGGCAGGGGAGAGTTACCATAGGCATAGTCGTTCCTACTCTCGAACCATGAACTGAAGAAAAGAGCTAACACAAGACTGACAAAGTATACACTTAAAAAAAAGGACCGGTAGGCATCAATTCTCCAAGTCAGACCCTGTTTCTCGTTCCGATTGCTTCATTGGGTAAATTGGCCCCCTCATTAATGGGGTAGGGGAGAGTTACCATAGGCATAGTCGTTCCTACTGCCGAACCATGAACTGAAGAAAAGAGCTAACACAAGACTGACAAAGTATACACTTAAAAAAAAGGACCGGTAGGCATCAATTCTCCAAGTCAGACATTGTTTCTCGTTCTGATTGCTTCATTGGGTAAATTGGCCCCCTCATTAATGAGGTAGGGGAGAGTTACCATAGGCATAATCGTTCCTACTCCCGAACCATGAACTGAAGAAAAGAGCTAACACAAGACTGACAAAGTATACACTTTAAAAAAAAGTACCGGTAGGCATCAATTCTCCAAGTCAGACCCTGTTTCTCGTTCCGATTGCTTCATTGGGTAAATTGTCTAAATGCTCACCAGTTTCCATTGCCTTCAAACTTCACTTTGAAACATTTTTGCTTCTATCTATGGCATGTAGATGCGTAGAAGAAGAAATCCGTTTAAGGTCCTCCGGTCTGAAACAGACACATTAGTAGATATAAAGATGGTGGGAACGATCCTGGAGGCAATGCCCGGAGGCAGTGGACCACCAGGAAAGTCCCGAATTTTTAGCAATATTATTGTAGTTGATATAAGCGTAAGCGCAGGGAGCATATAAATAAGCGATAAAAAGCCATAACTCCCAAGCCAGTTCCTTTAACCCCTTCCCTACCCAGTCCAGTGTCTAATACTACGTGGCGTGTGATGTCATTGATGATGTCATAACTGTTGATGTCATAGTCCTCGAATGATGGGTTTTTTGTTTAGACAAGTCAGGAAAGATATATTTATTTATTTATTTATTTATCTAAGAACAGTTACATAGCGCTTCACCTTTAAACTCTAAGCGCTTATCTCTAGACCATTTTTCTCAGATTGAGTCTAGCAGGTCTTTTAAATTTTATAAGAAATAAAACTCGATAATTTCTCCCATTTTTCTCTGGCAGTGAAGGGGTTAAGCTTACGTTTCTTTGCCCTCAACATATTCTATTTTAACCTCTGAGTTCCCTCCCCATATCATCCCTCCTCACCTCACCTTTACCCCATATTCACCCTGTCACCGCAGTCGCCCTTTCTTCACCACTTATAATCTTCTTTAGTCAACAGCACTATCCTGCTCACAATGGGGCAGATCTCGCTCTTTGGTCCTCACCAAACGCTTCATACGCTATTATGCATCTTTTATCCCCGTGAACTGGAGGACTCTCTCTCTCTATCTCTCTACAGTAGTAGTAGTAGTAGTAGTAGTAGTAGTAGTAGTAGTAGTAGTAGTAGTAGTAGTAGTAGTAGTAGTAGTAGTAGTAGTAGGAGGAGGAGGAGGAGGAGGAGGAGGAGGAGGAGGAGCAGCAGTAATGGTAGTAGAAGAAGTAAATTGTTGTGGAAGAAGTGTTTTTCATTAGTCCCCGAGCCGAAGGTTCGGGGAGCTATTGTTTTCGTCTGGTCCGTCCGTCCGTCCGGTGTCCGTCCGGCGTGCCTCCGTCCGTCCGGCTATTCGTCCGTTTTTCTCAAAAAGTATTCAGTCTATCATCATCAAATTTGGTATACTAGTTTGCCAAGATGCAAGCTATCCACTGATGTATTTAGTTTTACATTAAGGTCAAGGTCGCGCCAGGTTCAAACCCCGAAACACATAATCGCTAATATCTCGCGAAGTTTTGCATGTATTTTAATGCAGTTTTTTTCACAACATTTCTTGATGAATGGTCTATAACACAGTTGTCATGAATTTTTCTGTGCGCGCGTGTGCGCATGATCGCGCGCGCTCAAATCACGGGTCCGAACCCCAAGGCTATATATAAAAAACTATTCAGTTACGTGCTGTTTTGATGCGTTTTTATGTAGTTACGTGCTGTTTTGATGCGTTTTTATGTATGTGTACAGCCAACACATTCCGATTTCGGAATAGCTCGGCGATGCTGCGAGGGGACTTTGCAGCCGCTCGGCGTTGCACTTGTTTATTTCTTTGTTTGTTTGTTTCTTTAGTCGGTTGGTTTTCCGTTTTTGCTGGTTTTCATTGCTGATGTTGATGCTCTGCCTACTATGTCGTTGTTATATTGCTGTTACTGTTGTTGTTTCTGTTGACGATTTTACTTTATCTCAACGTTCACTTATAGTATTAGTTACATGCTGCATGCTTAGAACCAAGGACAGAATGAAAGAATAGGCCTAGCCTAAATTCTTATCCTTGTAAAATAAAGTATCTGAAGTCTGAAGTCAGTCTCTCTCTCTCTCTCTCTCTCTCTCTCTCTCTCTCTCTCTCTCTCTCTCTCCTCTCTCTCTCTCTCTCTCTCTCTCTCTCTCTCTCTCTCATCTCTCTCTCTCTCTCTCTCTCTCTCGTTTGAGTAGTTCGTTCTTGACCAAATAAGTTGGTAGTTATGTATCACGATTGTGTTTTCTATAACTTGTGAGTTTCACTTTAGTTGATTTATTTGTTCGTATTCTTATTGTTTGTTATCATATAATGTATGCGCTGCGGGAAAAAAAAAAGAGGCCCCGTGACATTAGGGTGTATTATTATGCCAATGTCAATTAAATCATTTTGAAGCGGGTTTTTTAAAGCGTTCTTCTCTCTCCTCTCTCTCTCGTCTCTCTCTCTCCTCGTCTCTCTCTCTCTCTCTCTCTCTCTCTCTCTCTCTCTCTCTCTCTCTCTCTCTCTCTCTCTCTCTCTCCTTCTCTCTCCTCTCTCAATGGCGATTAACCCTCTCTCTCTCTCTCTCTCTCTGCTCGATTAGTATTAGTTAATTTTAAATCTCAATGAAGATTGTATTGTCTCTCTGTCTCTCTGGGCAGTAAGGATTGACCCTATCACAGAGAAATCCCGCAATATTGCAGACAAAATCGTTTCTGTAGCCAAATAAGTTTAATGGAACTTTTTTGGGCTCAAATATGGCTGGCGGTGAAAGGGTTAAAACAAATTCAGGTTTCAAGTCTCTCTCTCTCTCTCTCTCTCTCTCTCTCTCTCTCTCTCTCTCTCTCTCTCTCTCTCTCTCTCTCTCTCTCTCTCTCTCTCTCTCTCTCTCTCTCTCTCTCTCTCTCTCTCTCTCTCTCTCTCTCTCTCTCTCTCTCTCTCTCTCTCTCTCTCTCTCTCTCTCTCAGGACTGGATGTAAAACAGCATGTTATTGCTTACTCTATTACCCTCTGGTAGAGTATAAAATGTATTCATCCATTCATACTCCCTGCGTGGACCGCCAGTCCTAACCTGCTTTGTGGAAACTAATTACTTGTCGTAGGTGACTGGGTGAAAGGCGAAAAGTAGCAAACAAACAAGCTGGCGCGGTCGTGAGGCAGACTAGAAATGCTTTGTGTAAAGGGAAAAGCCGAAGAGATAATGGGAGCAGAAGGGAGGTAGCCGAGGGGGGGGGGGGGGGGGGGGGGGGGGGGGGGGGGGTATTTGGTAAAGGAGAGAATTATTATTGTTACATTGCGAAAAAGTCTGTTACAAACTATTTCAGGTTATGCTAAAGATGGTGAAGGCATTTTGGTTTTACACAAGCGCGGCTTCGGGTGGGATCACGCAAGCCGTGTATGTGCTTGTATTGTTGCATGTAAGCTAACAATGTATTTGTGTGTGTGTGTGTGTGTGTGTGTGTGTGTGTGTGTGTGTGTGTGTGTGTGTGTGTGTGTGTGTGTGTGTGTGTGTGTGTGAAAGTCAAGTCAAAGTCAAAAATACTTTATTATCACGTAAGGTGAAATTACAGTGTGGTCTCGTACAAGCACAATACAAGCAAGGAAACACATTTGCATGCATTAAAAATGGAAACAAAGCATGGGGAAGACGGGGTAAAAAGCGCATGGGCGGGTAAGAAGCCCACCCCAATTATCTCATGAAATAAAGAAAAGTTCAGTCAAATTTGCCCATGAGACGAATGCTAGACATTAACGCTCGTCTCATGGGCAAAAGGAGACTAGTAAAAATGCGCCCCACCCCCCTCCCCTCCTCCATTTCTCGGTTGTTTCCACTTTTTCAGTCTTGCCTTTCTTACTGCAGATTGAGTAAGAAAGGCAATACTAAAAAAGGTGTGTGTGTGTGTGTGTGTGTGTCTGTGTATGTGTGAGTGTTTGTGTGCACGCATATGTTTCGGTAAAATGAATTGTGACGTTGCACGCGCGCTCGCACGCCATGTTTTTGTAGTACTACATGTGCGATCATTCTAATGAAACATTAATAACAGCAGCTTTGCCCCAAGGCAAAGATGCGGTTTAGACAGACACCCCCTCATGTCTATGGCTTTCAATCTCAAAGTCTGGACCATTCGGTATTCGTACATCCTCAGCCTCTCCCTTTCCCGAGCAAGACAGAATTATGCTTCGTACGGACCATTGTCAATGAGAATATTTGGTGTGTGTATTTGTGTTAAAACCCTTTCAACGCCAGCCATTTTTCAGCTACAACTTTCCATTAAACTTACCTGGGTAGAGCAAAGATCATGTCTGCAATATTGGGGATTCCTCTCTGACATGCATAAAATAGGGCCTATCCTTACCTCCCAAAACTAAGAACAT
>CM065683.1:44947850-44977850 GCA_017654935.2 Phymorhynchus buccinoides | reverse complement strand
TTACTTTACTGTTTGGGTTAACTTTGTTTGTCTGTGTGTCTATTTGTTTTGTTTGTGTGAGTGTTTGTTTATGTAAATTTCGCTGTATCTGTTTGTGTTTATTTCACTTTCCTCTCTCCTATATACACACACAAACGCACGTAAAATATTCACAATGCACACGCGCGCTCATGCGTGCGCGCGCGCGCACACACACACACACACACACACACACACACACACTTTGTCTTTATAGCGCCAATCTCAATCCCTCTCCCTCTCTCTCCCTCTCTCTCTCTCTCTCTCTCTCTCTCTCTCTCTCTCTCTCTCTCTCTCTCTCTCTCTCTCTCTCTCTCTCTCTCTCTCTCTCTCTCTCTCTCTCTCTCTCCTTCCCCCTCTCTCTCTCTGGCTCTCTCATTCTCTCTTCCATCCCAATCGTACCTAACGTGTACGCAGTGTCCTTACTTGCTGAGAACAGACTTCAAAGAGGACGCACTAATTCCGGCTATCTCTCCTGCCAACGGCAAGCCATTTCCTCCACCTTCCTGTGGACCTTGTTGTTTTAATTAGGCGAGTTAATAAACAATGTGACCACGGACGACAGGTCAACACCCAAAGGATATAGGTGTTATGTATATTAGTACTTCAATGTTGTCACTACCGATAAGGAAGCTATCTTCTGGCCATTGTCTCTGTGTCTTCCTATCTGTCTGTCTGTCTGTCTGCTGTATTTTGTTTGCATATCTGTCTATTTCGCTTCTATTGGAAAAAAAAATTAAACACGGATTTGAATCAAATTTGATGGAGGTATGGGGATTGCAATTTCTTGTTTCGTTTCAATTTTGGATTTAATCAGTATGCCTACAAGAGTATTGTTCAGATACAATACAACCGTGCTATTTTTGTTTTGTTTCTACTTAGCGCTACTTTGTCATTTGCGCTACGTAATGTGTATTCAATTTTGTTTGGGAAATTGGGAAACATATATGGCTTTCTTTCTTCCTTTTTCTTTCTTTCTCTTCCGCTTCCGTGTCTTCGTCTTTGTCTGCCTGCCTGTCTGTCTATTTATTCCTCTGCTGTTGATAGCAAATAATAATAATAATAATAATAATAATAATAATAACAAATAAAGCTTATATATCATTCTTCGATGAGAGAATTCATCCTCAGAGCGCCTTACAAATATTTCGAGTTTCTATTAAATACAGAAATCCCGCAAATAAGCATACACAGGCATAGTGGGCCTATATGAAATTACGTTCGTAAGTTTCGTTCTGTTTTTATCTTGTGGATTGTGTGTGGGTGTGCACATGACCATCGGTAGTACAGTAATTGCGATTGACAACGGTGTATAGCGTGTAGTTTGAGATATGCGTACGAGTGTCCGTGTACACATGTGCACACAAACTCTCTCTCTCTCTCTCTCTCTCTCTCTCTCTCTCTCTCTCTCTCTCTCTCTCTCTCTCTCTCTCTCTCTCTCTCTCTCTCTTCTCTCTCTCTCTCTCTCTCTCTCTCTCTCTCTCTCTCTCTCTCTCTCTCTCTCTCTCACACACACACACACACACACACACACACACACACACACACACACACACACACACACACACACAAATATATAAACAAACATACAGAGAGACTGATAGACAGTCACCGAAAGAGAGAGACAGACAGACAGAAAGGATGAGCGAGAGAAGGCATCCCAATGTCCATTCATAAACGACAACAACATGGAGGCAAAGACACGTAGCTTACGCGAAAATGACTGATTGAAACTTCTAATTTGCTACGAGGGTGAGGCCCAAAACCTTTTGACCCGATCCATTTCAACCAATCATATGACACTGATAAACCACGTGTCCTCTTCCTGAGTGAGGCTGGCATCCCGTCATTCGCTGATTGACAGCGAAGATCAACAGACACACTGTGAGCAGAAACATACTTGTACGACAAAGGAATTGCTATTTAGAATTACGTTTAACCCTTTCACCGCCAATGTCGCATTTATGCACCACAATGGTTTAACACCATTGGCCTGTTATCCAAAGACCCTATTTTCTTAATTTTGGGAGGTAATGGTAGGCCTAATGTTGTACATGTCAAAGAAGAATTTCCAATATTGCAGATTTGTTTTTCTCTACCCAGTTAAGTTTAATGGGTGTGTTGTTTTTTTACACTGAAAAATGGTTGGCGGCGAAAGGGTTAAAATGGTTGGCGGCGGTTGTTAGCTCTTGGGTGGGTTTAAATCTTGAACATGACATGTTGATTCCTGAGAAACTTTGTCGTGCTGGCTAATATTCAAAACTAGGGTTACTGTCTTTTAGTGGTGGGAAAATATAGGCCTTTAATTGAGGCTTAAATTACCAATTAATTAAACAAAGAGGGAGAAAATTGGATTTTCTTGGTACTCCCAATTCTACAACAAAAAGGACTGCATTGCGATGTCATTCGCGCTTGACAGTATTGGAAAAAATTATGTTGAATGTTTCAGATAAACTGGCTGTTTGGTCTGGTTTGCATTTTGCTACCCGTGTTGGCTGACTGGGTCGCACTCATGATTTCGGTACGCGCATGCATGTAAAGTAGCCTTTGGGTAGGAATGTCTTTTCTGTGTGTTTGTGTGTGTGTGTTGTGCGTGTGTGTGTGTGTGTGCGTGTGTGTGTGTGTGTGTGCGTGTGCGCACGCGCACGTGTGAAGTATCCGATTTGTACTTAATATATATATTTCTGAATGTTTTGTGTTTATTACTGTTGTTATTGTTGTTGTCTAAAGTTAACTTTGTAAGCGCTCTGAGCTCTTTGGAGAAAGAGCGCAACAAATATGCATTATTATTATTAATCGCGGAGTTTTACAAATCCCATAGCTTGCCCCAGTGTTGTTATTTCATTACTTCAAATGTCTAATAAAATTGCACACACATAAACATGACCACACACTGCATACAAGAAGACTTCTTCCATTCTTGTTTCAATGTGATATTCCACATGAGATATAATGCAAAGGAAAGAATTGCTTTGGGGGTGCTACTTTGAAAAAACTGCATCAGACACTATATGCAACACATCGACTAATTAGGAAACAATTACTACATTAATTCAAAATTTCAATGTGATTTCTTCAGATAATACTTTAAGCCTTCGCAAAATTAGGCATTTGTCGCGTGCCGGCGACCTTGAATTTCACTGAGTTAAATTTAGAGAGTTGAATTAGAAAGGTCGGCGTAACTCGGGCAGAACGAGCACGGGCAAATTAGTAGTCTAGTGTAGAGAACGAACACTCGTGGCAAATGCCCTATTGCATCACAATCTACATATCAGTTGTGAACTTACACGTACGCAGACAAACACGCCAACAACAAAAGTATGTAAAAGGCGAAGGATAGGTCTGCCAAAAGAAGGAATCCTTTGTCTCTTTTTTTTAAATATTACGTGGGGTGGGTTTTTTTTCCATCATTTACATTCGCGGTACAGTCTCAACTGTTAGTATACTTACCCGCACTGAATAAAATAATCGTTTCGGATATCCTCAAGGTATATTTCTTCAAAACTATATATTTGTACTCGTATGGTAAGACGGGGTAAAAAGCCCATGGGCGGGTAAGAAGCCCATGCCAAATATCTCATGAAATGAAGCAAATGTCAGTCATATTTTGCCCATGAGACGAGCGTTAATGTTTAGCGTTCGTCTCATGGGCAAAATCTGACTGAAATGTTCTTCATTTCATGAGATAATTGGCATGGGCTTCTTATCCGCCCGTGGGCTTTTTACCCCGTCTTACCCCTCTCATTACCCCCACTCCTTCCAGCCTTCTGACTCCTCTCTGTTCCTGCCCTCCTCCACGCCTCCTCTCTTAGCTCTCCACCTTCCCCTGTCCTTGTCACACAAACATTATTGACACAGAGAATGCAATTATCCATGCTCGTGACACCGGTGAGTGGTTCACCTGTCACCAGGGATATAGATTTCACTGATCTGTTCTTCGCTATGAAAACTCTCTGGGCGTGTAATCACGAGCGCGTCTTCTGACAGTCAACACGGGTAGTAGTATGTAAATTAGACTAAACTCCCCCAAAACGATTGACTGTTTAGCCTAATTTGCATACTACTACCCGTGTTGACTGTCTAAGACGCTCTCGTGAATACACGCCCTGACGCTCTGATGATACAAAATGGGAATGGGAGGTGAGCTGTAGCAGAACTATCTGTATTGTTAAAAAAACCAATTCTGGACTTTCCTGGTGTTGCACTGGCTTCGGGCATTGCCTCCAGTATCGTTCCCACCATCCTTACAGCTACTAATGTCCCATATGTATCTGTTCCAGACCGGAGGACGTTAAACGGATTTACTAGGGGAAGACGGGGTGAAAAGCGCATGGGCGGGTAAGAAGCCCACCCCAATTATCTCATGAAATAAAGAAAATGTCAGTCAAATTTGCCCATGAGACGAATGCTAGACATTAACGCTCGTCTCATGGGCAAAATGAGACTGGAATTTGCTTCATTTCATGAGATAATTGGGGTGGGCTTCTTACCCGCCCATGCGCTTTTTACCCCGTCTTCCCCTACTAGGGTGCTCCTCCGAAATCAGCATGTGCCGGCTGAATGCAGCGAAGACACCAGTGAAAACTGGAAAATGGACACATACGTGGCCATATGGCCCAGGAACGCAGAAGAAGAAATAAGATTACTAGGGTGCAATACGAGGCTACGCCTAATTAGACGTTAAGCCAACCATTGAAAGAGAGAGAGAGAGAGAGAGAGAGAGAGAGAGAGAGAGAGAGAGAGAGAGAGAGAGAGAGAGAGAGAGAGAGAGAGAGAGAGAGAGAGTGAGGGTGCACGTGACATTAACTTTAATGTCTTAAATATGATCTCGGGTCAGACCTGGTATCGCAGTACCTCCAGGATCTGCTCCGAACACTGAATGATGGTTCGTCCCATATGTGCTGTTTTGCAGCCGAGTGGACGTAAAACCTAACTTTCATTCATTCAAGAATGCATGTGAGTGGATGAGGCTTTTGGGAAAGGGGTTGCAGAAATTAGAGCAGGGCTCCCAGGGACCCCCATTTGTGGGTCTATGAAGTACTCAAATTCTAAAGGACCCTCTAAAGAATGTGCAGGGGGTCCCAGGGATGCACTAGAAAAATTCGTTTTTAGCATTCGCAATGCCACTGGGACCCTCTATCCCGCCTCTTGGACCCTCTAAACTGCAAGTGAAGGAGTCCCTGGAACCCCTTGTTTTGCAGGACGATTGGGAGCCCTGGAGAGAGAGGGAGAGAGAGAGAGAGAGAGAGAGAGAGAGAGAGAGAGAGAGAGGGGGGGGGTAATGGGGTGAAAGACTGGAGTCTGTAGAAGTTGGAATGGGAAACTGGGGGTGGTATTTGTATTTAGGGTTAGAATGGAGTGGGGGAGTGGGGGGGGGGGGGGGGGGAGGCAGAGATAGGTTAAGTCTTCGTGTCCACAATCATTAAGACAGGAGATCATGGAACTGCAAACAATCGCTCTTTGCTTCCGCTGGAGTTAAGTCTGTTTCCATGTTGGTTTTGAGCACTTGGGCCCACTCGATATGGCCCACAGAGTCATTGCAATGTTGTACCAGTGGCTAATTCTCCTGTTTTGTTTCTCTAAACTTGTCTGACAACTGACGGATATGGAGTTGACTGTGAGCTTAGCTGAAGCATAGATACTGATACTCTACAGGAGATAGTCATTGCTTGAGCGAAGAGGAGACATAATTATGCAAAGAAGCTTTAGACTGCTGCTGGATGCTCTCTCTCTCTCTCTCTCTCTCTCTCTCTCTCTCTCTCTCTCTCTCTCTCTCTCTCTCTCTCTCTCTCTCTCTCTCTGTGCTTATTTGTTGTCCTTTGCCTGACCTTAGGCGGCCTTTGTCTTTTCTTTTTTTTTCTCTTCTGTATTTTGTTTATATCGTTCTTCTCTTTCTCTCTCTCTTTCCTCGTTGTCTCTTTCTCTCCAACATTTCCTGTGACTTTCCTCCATATCTCCTGAAAGCTATTATATTCAATTTATTTAAATTATGAAGGGTGATGATAACACAGAAAACAAACACTCCAGCACAATCTGTAGACAATGTTTTCAGCAAAGCTACCCACTAAGCCTACCAAAAATTCCTTAATCTGATGGGGAATTTTCAGGCTGACCTCAATGAATGTAACCTAGTCCTCCACAAAATGTGATTTCACTCCTTTCATAGGGTAAGACGGGGTAAAAAGCCCATGGGCGGGTAAGAAGCCCATGCCAATTATCTCATGAAATAAAGAAAATTTCTGTCAAATTTGCCCATGAGACGAATGCTAATGTCTTTGTTTCATTTATATTATATTGCTTATAATCCCGTCAACAGCGGGTCTATGGCTATATCAGGATTTGCACTGCGTTAAGTATTAAACGCATCAATAATGCAACTATGCTTAGATATTGCAACACATCTTCAGCCTGTAATTAAGACAAATGAAAACAAGTATGACGCATCAACCTTCCTGTTGAGACCCTTTGCACATAAGATTAAGCTGTGTTGATGGCATCAGCCCTTCCAGTAAATTTGACACGTTTTGTCGTTAACAGTTTATTTGTTTGATTGTTTGGGAGTATTAACTGGTTTGTTCTTTTGTCAATAACTTTATACAACAAGCTTTGATCCTACTTCGGTGCAGATTTGTAAAGAACTAGAGTAAATACGCCAAGGAACAACTCACCTAATTTGGAAGGCAGTCTTGGTTATCTCGATGTACATGTAGGAATGCGCTATTTCTTTCCAAAGATAATGTTCCTTACCCACGGCGTGCCTGCTTTCTGATCATATAATAAAACAAAACAAGCGCTGAAAAGGACAGAACATTAACCCTTTCACCACCAATGTCGCATTTTAGCACCACACTGATGTATGACCCAAGTCACCAAAAGACGTGAAAGTAAGATCTGTTATCCAATGACCTTACGCTGCTACTTTCGGGAGATGAGGAAAGTCCTTCTTTGATACATGTCGTAGTATTCACAGTATTGCAGACGCCAACCTTTCTTTATCCAAGCATGGTTGACAGAAATATTAGGCTAAAAATGGCTGACGGCGAATGGGTTAATGCGATTGGTACACACCTAGACACACTAAAAGAATTGATTTAAGAAGGCTGATCGAATTACTGAAGCTATTTTCTTTCAAGTAGCAAACGATTTTTGCATTTTCTATTTTTCTTTTGGTTTAAACAAGATTTATTCAAATAAATCACATACAGCAACACATAATTTAAATAAGTAGAGCACAACAAGCTTAGAGCTTATACAAGGCACTATTTTTCTTTTGGTTTAAACGGTTTTTTTATTCAACTATGTCAAATTATAAACAATAACGAGGTAACTGGGTAACAACAAGCATATAGCTTATAACGTACCCGTACACAATACATTACATATAATTCAAATGACGGAAGGTGTGTTCTCACCAATTAGAAAATATTATTTCAATATTTAGAAACATTATTCACAAACTAACAAACAAAGTGAACAAAATAGAAAAACCAGAAAAGAAATGTCACATTTTGGAAAAATCACCACAAAAAAAAAGGTAAGAAAGGAAGGAGGAAAACTAAAGGGGGATTGAGAGACAAATTAATCAACAATTTGATGACTCAATATGACACTCATTAAAACATCCCACAAAAGTAATTACAACCATATTTACATATCTAGAGCAAGTTATTCAATCAATTAGACCAATATAGAGGTGCACCTGCGCTTTCACACAAAAATGATTGGAATGTTTAATTTGACATGATAATTGAAAACAGTTTAGAAATAAGTTTAAAACCGATTCGAACCAGAAATGAAGAGATGTACAGTTTCAAATATTAATATGTTGGTTTCATATGGAAGATTTTGCCTACCACACAAGAGAATGTCACAAGTAAGATAATCAGGAGAAAGGTTAAATAAGGTGTTAGCACGAACAACATTAAACAGGGGGCATGCTAAGAGATAATGCTCAGCTGTTTCGCGTACAAAGCCACAAGAGCAACCTGGATCATCCAATAAATGACGGGTGAGTAAATCATAATTCAAGTCACTAATGCCAAGGCGAAGACGACAGTGCAAAATTTGTTCTTTGTTATTTGTTATTTCTTTGTTATTTGTTTCTTTTCTTGTATTTATGATACTGGTTCAGAGATATGACATAACAGGATTTTAACAACAAGGGCAATATGGAGTAGAAGACTTCAAATACAATTTACGCAGGAGTTTTGGAACCTTTTACTATTGAATGGACTATAGACTAATTGCGGATGTCACTGACACGTAATGCTGTTCGTAATGCTATCACAAGATTTCAGTTAGAAAGTCAGAAAGAAACGAAGAGAGAAAGAAGACCCAGGAAGGGGAGAGGGAACATGGAGAAAAGGAAGAGTCAAAACAAAGAGTGATGATTCAAGCCTCCATGGTGGTGACAATTATCAGCATAACGGCTTAATTTAAAGGTGCACCCTGACGGATGAGTTTTTGCAAGAAACACGTCGAAATCACCAGAAAGACAGCCTTTTCAAGGATCGGAACACTCACTTTGCTCTGGTTTCCTATACATCAAACCTTCAGAATGGCGATTCCTCCCTGGCGGAGATGCTGGAGAGATAAGCCATTTTGGATGGGATGGATGGAGGCCACTAATTGTGGTTGAAGCTTTTTCTTTTTTGTAGTGCAGTAAAAAGAAAATCGAGCTATTTCCCTTGTGAGCGAAACTCCTTTAGGTAAAATGCATAAAAATTTAAAAAATAATAATAATAAGGCTTGTATTGTGAACATTTCGTGCAAACGATTTGGTCTAAACTCAGGTGGCCATTAGAAAAGCATTCACTGAAAGCATTTGACTTCCAGCACCTCCGCCAAGGAGGAATCGCCGATTTGACGGTTTGATTTCTAGGAAACCAGAGCAAAGTGAGTGTTCCGATCCTTGAAAAGGCTGTCTTTCTGGTGATCTCGATGTGTTTCTTGCAAAAAAACTCATCCGCCAAGGTGCACCTTTAAAGACACATCCTGTTTCAGTCTTCACCTCTGCTGGGATTAAGCCTGTTTTCAAGATGCTTATCAGTGTGTCGGGTGTTTGGGTTTCGCTTTGTCTTCTGTGTCAGACGGCTGAGTGACAGTGGCGACTGGGGCTTTGCAACTACAGAACTGACAACGGGAAACGGTGGTTGTTTGCAGGAAGAGGGGAAGGGTCATTACAACTTTGACTTTGTTTTCCACTGGGGTGAACTTTACAAACCTCTGTGTATGTGTCTCTCTCTCTGTCTCTGTCTCTGTCTCTGTCTCTCTCTCTCTCTCTCTCTCTCTCTCTCTCTGTCTCTCTCTCTCTCTCTGTCTCTGTCTCTCTCTCTCTCTCTCTCTCTCTCTCTCTCTCTCTCTCTCTCTCTCTGTCTCTCTCTCTTTCTACTGTCTCTCTGTCTCTCTCTCTTCTCTCTCTGTCTCTCTGTCTCTCTCTCTCTCTCTCTCTCTCTCTCTCTCTCTCTCTCTCTCTCTCTCTCTCTCTCTCTCTCTCTCTCTCTCTCTCTCTCTCTCTCTGTCTCTGTCTCTCTGTCTCTCTCTCTCTCTCTCTCTCTCTCTCTCTCTCTCTCTCTCTCTCTCTCTCTCTCTCTCTCTCTCTCTCTCTCTCTCTCTCTCTCTCTCTCTCTCTCTCTCTCTCTCTCTCTCTCTCTCTCTCTCTCTCTCTCTCTCTCTCTCTCTCTCTCTCTCTCTCTCTCTCTCTCTCTCTCTCTCTCTCTCTCTCTCTTCTCTCCGAGATAGACTTTTAAATTAGTTATATATCATGTTTGTATGTTATGTGTGATATTTGTGTCCCCTTCAAATGTGGCCAAGGCCTTTTGAATACATCATTCTTTTTGCGTATTCTCTCTCTCTCTCTCTCTCTCTCTCTCTCTCTCTCTCTCTCTCTCTCTCTCTCTCTCTCTCTCTCTCTCTCTCTCTCTCTCTCTCTCTCTCTCTCTCTCTCTCTCTCTCTCTCTCTCTCTCTCTCTCTCTCTCTCTCTCTCTCTCTCTCTCTCTCTCTCTCTCGTTGATTCCCCCCTTCCTCGTGATGTATTTTGGCCCATGGCCAATGTACATTAAAACATTTCAGTGTTCTCTCTCTCTCTCTCTCTCTCTCTCTCTCTCTCTCTCTCTCTCTCTCTCTCTCTCTCTCTCTCTCTCGCTCTCTCTGTCTCTTTTACATATGATTTTCTTGTGCAATACAAAACGGCTATTACTTTACACAGACATTTTAATTGATGATACAAAAGTAGTCAAGTGGTTTCGTTTGTGCATGATATTGTCATTGAATATCAGCATTTACCTATTATACACCCATTTCAGTCATAAGCTTTATTATTACCCGAATACCTCAATCATCTTTTGCTTTCGTAGATTTACGCTCACATTTCCTACTATCGAATTCGCACGCTAATAAAACTCGTCTGCGGTCACTGGCGGTGGTTTTGATGTCTGGTTGGGATCCTTGGAAAATCTTTTATGGCGGTAAACCGTAAAGGCTTGGAGATTAATCGGCAGTTTGTTGAGTGCTGGTTGATTGCTTCGTTTGGTTAGCAAGAGTCAGTGAGAATGTGTGTGGCACACGTTTCGCCTATGTTTAGTTCTTTTCTCCGAAACCTTAACCATTCTTTTCCCCCCCGTCTTTTTGTGCCAGTAAAAAAATAAAACATTTGCCTATATACATTATGCGTGAATGTGTGCGATTGGCAAAACTGTTTGAGATTGCCCAAGAAAAATAAAACGATCTTTTGGTTGTCTAATAGCAGTAGGTATACAGGAGAAAGATTGCTCAGAACTTCAATGCCGGACATGGCACCAGCTCTGTAAAACTAAATCATCCACGTGCCAGACGTAGTAGTCAAGTCAAGTCAAGTCAAGTCAAAAAGATATTTATTGAGGGTTAAAGAATAAGCTGACAAAGCTTTTGTTTCCATCCTGCCCTCATTGCAGGGTGGACAAAGAGGAGCGGCAAAGCAGAAGAGAATTGAAATCACATCGACTAACCACTGACAAAATAGGTTAAAACAATTGATCATCTTTACCAGGAAATGATCATTAGATTACTACCCTCCCCCCTCTCCTCCCCCTCCCCCTCGCTCCACCCACTTACATCCACCCCCAACAGTAGCCTCGTCAAGCGACCAGTGACAAATTTGTCCCAAAAGACTAACTGCTCTTGTATCATGATGGGCAATGATGGAGGAAGAGCAATTATTATTAGTGTATGGGAAAAGAGAAAGATAGTGTTTTGTGACACATGTGTCACTTTCCACACATTCTTTTGTCACGCGACCAGGCCCAATCACAAAATCATTGGGCTTGTTTGCAAAAATATTGAGGGTATACACAGTATTGTTTCTTGTGGCAAGAAAATTGTGCAACCAGATCCACGGCTTCAGTGAAACCTGTCAGAAATCACGTGACTGTCCAACATGGCGGTTTAGCCCTTCTTTGGTAACACAAGACGTAACTGCTTCTGCCTAAGAAACTGCCCCACCAATTAACGTGCAATTTTATTTGCGATCGAGTATAATGACAGTAATGTATTTCAGAACATGTTCAACATCTATGACGTCATCATTGGCCTCTGAGACGCCAGAGGGCAAATTGCGCTTTTAAATACTGGGCTAAGTCTTTGGATTTATTTTTCGCACAAATGAAATAAGTTAGGAGAAAATTTAGGGCGCGGTTTTATTCATTTGTCATGTCTGAACACTGCTATCCCATTAAATGTTATCGGTCCAGTGTACAAGTGCTTAACATTTGAACATTTTACTCTAATTTCACGTACCGTGTCAAACGGTCTCCCATCCGCACATTTTTAATGCTGTGCGTGATATTTTTACATTGTATAAGCATTCGGACATCTGACTACTACTTTACTCTATCACAAAGTTTATAAATGATAGTTCAAGCGCTGCAAACGGTGTCCGAAATGTTTGCGTTTCATTTGCGTTTCTTTTGCCCTTGCGTTTAGCTATTGTACAGCTGTCTTGCTTATTTTTATATAAGAAACGCACGATGCTTCTTTTTGTATATTAGTAACCATGCTCATAATCAAACATAAATCTACTAAAACATACATGGATTGTATATTTGCTGTACTCAAATCTATCGATTCACAGACGTTATTTTGTTTAGAAAATCTTTCTATAAGTAGTGGTGTGTCTACTTCTTCTTCTTCAGCATTCCAGCTGACGCATGCCTTAGATGTCCAGCCCGGTGTTGTTGATGAAGTTGATGGTTGTCTCCAGGTCTTGCTTGGTACCCCACAGCTTTCCTGCAACTGTAGCTCCATTTGGCCAGTGCTGGGTCTGTGCTTCTTGATATAGGGGACATGCAGGACTGCAGGATATGCTCGGGGATTTGTGGGCCTGTCACACGGGAAGTCAGGTGTGTGTGTGGCAGCCCAAGGCGGAACATGTGGGCACGCAGTCGGCAGTGACCAGTCCGTAGTCCAAAAATAGTGGTCTGCTGTTGACGCTGTAGGTGGAGCATCTGATCATCAGATGAGTAGGGGTGTGTGATTTGTATTACATAGTATTGCAGTGTCAACCAAGCCAACCCATCCATTAACACAGCGCTAACCAGAAGGCGTCGCCGTGCGGCAAACACGTCCTCGGTCCGTCAACAGTTTTCGCAATCTGGCCATAGCTCAAAGAAACAAGTTCAAAGGTCAAGGTCTAGGCTATCAAATTATATCAATACTTTGCACCACGCATGATCTTGAGCCGCTCTACCAGCCTTCCAAATTCGGAGGCTGCAATTGCAACAATGTGAAAGGTGTGGCTAAAGTAACAATATATTATGTTAATCAAGTCAAAGCAAGGTCAACGACGTAACCGGTGCCCAATGATCCCAATTATCATAAGTCTGTATGCCCATGTTGGAGATTAGCTCCAAAGGTGTTACAGATATGGGTACCACAATAAAGTTAAGTTTCCAAGGTCAAAGGTCAAGATCAAGGTCAGCAAGATTAAGGTGTTACAGATATGGGTACCACAATAAAGTTAAGTTTCCAAGGTCAAAGGTCAAGATCAAGGTCAGCAAGATTAAGGTGTTACAGATATGGGTACCACAATAAAGTTAAGTTTTTAAGATCAAAGGTCAAGATCAAGGTCAGCAAGATTACAAAAATCGATCACAACCTTCAAAACCAAAGGTTGGACCCTCAACGGAATTTGATTAAATTCCGTTACTTTAGTAGGGTTTCAGAAAATCGATACACAGACAGGCAGACACACAGACCCCAAAACATACTTCCTCGTACCCCTGGAGTGGGCCGAGGACGAACCAGCGGTCACCAAGAGGTCAGGGCGCCGACACCTAAAGGCTTGTAGTGACCATGCTGAGCTGTCCAGCAGGGGGACCGACTGACCCTAACTGGACACACGACATAGTGTGACAAATGGTCAAGGGAGTGGACGGGTGGAGGTGATGGAGGGGTGAAGGGTTGTGGAAGGTGCGAAGAGAACAAGAAAGAAACACTGAAAAGTGACACGAGAGAGGTGGGGAGGGGGGGGGGGGGCAGGAGTGGAGGGGGGAATGTTGAGAGCACGAACTTTGAGAGTAACAAGCTGGCAGTGATGGGGGAGAGAGAGAGAGAGGGAGGGGTTAGGAATGGTTGTATGGGGGGAATGAAGGGAATAGATACTGAAGGGGGGTAAGGATGGCCGGGAATATGAGCTGAAAAACGAGACAAGCTCCTATTTGCTCAACACCACGTCCAGTCTGTTAAAACAAACAAAGTTCCTTCTGTATCCGTCTGTCTACCTGTCGCTATGTTAGCCGCCGTGTCACCGTGTCTGTTTAGAAGGAAAAGGTGAAAATTAGCCTTACTGTTATGGATAGAATTGTGTCATCACCTTCTCTCTTTATGGGGAGGGAAGGTTGTGTCAGAATGGCAATTAGTACTTATCTTTTTGTTTTGGGGTTTTGTTGTTGTTATTGTTGTTGATTATTATATGTAAAGCGCCCTGTAGCCTACATAGTAGGATGGGCGCTATATAAATGTTCCTAATTATTATTATTATTATTGATTTACTTCCGCCAAGGCGGTTATGTGTTTTTAATAGTCCTTTTATTTATTTATCTGTACGTCGGCGACAATAGGCCTAATGAGGCTTTATACTGCTTCTTCGTGTTGCCCAAGGGCGATAATTTTATGTAGGTGGCGCTTTCACGTGAGGCCCTCTGTTAACATGAGAGAGAGAAGGAGGGAGAGAGAGAGAGAGAGAGAGAGAGAGAGAGAGAGAGAGAGAGAGAGAGAGAGAGAGAGAGACAGAGAGAGAGAGAGAGAGAAGAGAGAGAGAGAGAGAGAGAGAGAGAGAGAGAGAGAGAGAGAGAGAGAGAGAGAGGAGAGAGAGAGAGAGAGAGAGAGAAGACAGAGAGAGAGAGAGAGAGAGAGAGAGAGAGAGAGAGAGAGAGAGAGAGAGGAGGGGAGAGAGAGAGAGACACACACAGAGAGAGAGAGAGAGAGAGGGAGAGAGAGAGAGAGAGAGAGAGAGAGAGAGAGAGAGAGAGAGAGAGAGAGAGAGAGAGAGAGAGAGAGAGAGAGAGAGAGAGAGAGAGAGAGAGAGGAGAGAGAGAGAGAGAGAGAGAGAGAGAGAGAGAGAGAGAGAGAGAGAATGCGCATGCGAATGCGAATGGTTTATTCAAAAGGCCTTGGCCACATTTGAAGGGGGAAAACATGAACATTCAAACAATACATTCATCTAATTTATATATCTATCTCTGATCTTAAATGAATGATAAAGAAAAATAGCAAAACATTTTATAACATTTTCCTTGCTAGAGGAGAGTAGCATTATAAGCTTAAACAGACAGGCATTACGAATGGACTTAGCAGGAAGAGACACAGAGAGGCAGGGAGAGACACACAGAGAGACACAGAGAAAGACACAGAGAGGGGAGGGTGAGAGAGAGAGAGATATATATATAGAGAGAGACATATACATAGAGAGAGAAGGAGGGAGAGAGAGAGAAGAGAGAGAGAGAGACACACAGAGAGAGACACAGAGAGAGAGAGAGAGAGAGAGAGAGAGAGAGAGAGAGAGAGAGAGAGAGAGAGAGAGAGAGAGAGAGAGAGAGAGAGAGAGAGAGAGAGAGAGAGAGAGAGAGAGAGAGAGACAGAGACAGAGACAGAGACAGAGAGACATAGAGAGAGAAGGATGGGGAGATAGAGAGGAGATAGAGAGAGACATAGACAGAGCGGGAGAGAGAAGGAGGAGAGAGAGATAGAGAGAGACAGAGAGAGAGAGAGAGAGAGAGAGAGAGAGAGAGAGAGAGAGAGAGAGAGAGAGAGAGAGAGAGAGAGAGAGAGAGAGAGAGAGGAGAGAGAGAGAGAGAGAGACAGAGAGAGAGAGAGAGAGAGAGAGAGAGAGAGAGAGAGAGAGAGAGAGAGAGAGAGAGGAGGGAGAGAGAGAGAGACAGACAGAGAGACTTCAGACTTCAGACTTCAGAAACTTTATTTTACAAGGGTAAGAATTTAGGCTGGGCTTAGTCTTCCATCCTGCCCTTGGTTCTAAGCACGCAATACATAACTAATACTATAAAGAGAGAGAGAAAGACAGAGCGAGACAGAGAGAATGAGGGAGAGAGAGAGGGAGGAGAGAGAGAGAGCGAGAGAGAGAGAGAGAGAGAGAAGGAGGGAGAGAGAGAAGGAGGGAGAGAGAGAAGGAGGGAGAGAGAGAAGGAGGGAGAGAGAGAAGGAGAGGGAGAGAGAGAGAGGGAGAGAGAGAGAGAGAGAGAGAGAGAGAGAGAGAGAGAGAGAGAGAGAGAGAGAGAAAGACACACAGAGAGAAAGAAGAGAGAGAGAGAGAGAGAGAGAGAGAGAGAGAGAGAGAGAGAGAGAGAGAGAGAGAGAGAGAGAGAGAGAGAGACGAGCTAGAGAGAGAGTAGACCTAGCAACTATGGATGCCTAGGCCGTGTGGGCTTTAGGACCTACGTGCAAGCGCCACCTAGTGATGAATCAGAGGAAGATAATTTTCAGTATAAAGCCTCATCACTATCCTACTATACAGCACCGAATTGAATTACATTTTTAAGCAGGCCAAGAAATGATATAACGATTATACTTTACCTGTTTTGAAACAATTCTGGGCTTTTAAAAAATTGTGCATAAAAATTATTGTCTTGCAATTCATCTGAAAAATGTGTGTTATTAAAGGCCCCATACCAAAACTATAGCCATGCTTTTTGTTTACCATTTGGACTCTGAGTAGGAACCAAGAACACATTGAACAATCTGGGATTGGAAAATTATCTTTGCTCAAATAATTATAACCGTGCTCACCTTGACCTTGAAGTTTGACTTTGAAAACCAACATTCCTTCTTGTGGCCATATCTTTCACATCGTTGGACTCGCGATGTTCAACCTTGGCGTGTACGTGCACTCACCTATGGTGATTCTAAATATTGGCTACCAACGAAGGTCAAAGGTCAAGGTCAAGGACGTAAGTGGTCGATTGAGAGGGAGGCAGAATGAGCGCTTCAGCCGTTCCCAGGATACAGTCCGGACAGACAAACAGAAAGAAAGAGGGAAAAGCAGACCAAGACAAACTTATACTCTTTTTGCTGTGTATATATAGGGGCAAAGGACAACAGATTAATACTCAAGGGTCTGTTTTGAAGCGAGGGCTAGCATAGTAGTCCTGCCCCTATGACTGGCCAGCTTGCTCTCCGCAAGCTAATTGCCTCTCGTGGGCGCTGTCAGCCATGACTGTCGGCAAGCATCAAATGGTCACGCCTCATGATCACTGCCGTCTGTAGCCACGTCCGAGTCAAGTGCCAGGACCTTTGACTGCTAATGGGGACAACGTAGGGGGTGAGGGTGGACTGTCAGGCCCTGACGGGGGGAAGGGGAGATAGCTATTTTTTGCAAAAGGGTGATGAGGGGTGGGGTTTGGGTGTACTAGCTCAAAGGGTTGTTCTTGTGTTGGTTGGGCTGGTGGGACCAGAGCTTCTGAAGTTTCCCATTGGCATCTTCGGGTGTGGGTTTTGTCTTTCTTTTCTAGACATGCTTTGCTTATTAATAAGCAGAAAAGCAGACTTCAATCAATCAATCTCTCTCTGTCTCCCTCTCTCTCTCTCTCTCTCTCTCTCTCTCTCTCTCTCTCTCTCTCTCTCTCTCTCTCTCTCTCTCTCTCTCTCTCTCTCTCTCTCTCTCTCTCTCTCTCTCTCTCTCTCTCTCTCTCTCTCTCTCTCTCTCTCTCTCTCTCTCACACACACACACACACACACACACACACACACACACACACACACACACACACACACACACACACACACATTATATGAAATATGTATGCTACACGGGACGAGCGAAGGGTGCTGATTACATATCTGGGGTTAACACTGCTGATTACATATCTGGGGTTAACACTGCTGATTACATATATGGGGTTAAGGGTGCTGATTACATATCTGGGGTTAACAGTGCTGATTACATATCTGGGGTTAACAGTGCTGATTACATATCTGGGGTTAACACTGCTGATTACATATCTGGGGTTAAGGGTGCTGATTACATATCTGGGGTTAACAGTGCTGATTACATATATGGGGGTAGGATTGGCAGGTGGAGGGTAAGAGTGCTATATATTATAGGAAATTGTACTTTTCATTGTAATATTGTTTGCTCAGTGTATGCTGGGTTTTTTATATCTTTACTTCAAATTTTATTTTGAATTGTCATATCTGATTAGTGCATTCCAATGTTGTTGTGGTTAGGGGTGATGACGCGAAGATGCATAAAATGCACCTAACGTATCCTGTCTATGCTCAGTAAAAAATAATATTCGTATTCGTATTCGTACTCTCTCTCTCTCTCTCTCTCTCTCTCTCTCTCTCTCTCTCTCTCTCTCTCTCTCTCTCTCTCTCTCTCTCTCTCTCTCTCTCTCCATCTGACTCTACCTCTTCTGTCTTCTCTTTTCTCCTGTCTAACAAACATCTTTCTTTTTTTTCCTTTTTCTCTTTTACAGGTTTCAGGGCCGGACCACGTGATTCGCAATGGGGGGTTTCTGCCGGGGGGGGTGCATCCCATAAGCGCGCGTTTTACCTACTCTCTAAAAGACCGCGTCCAAAAAATGAAGCTAGAAAGAGCGCAATGTTTTGTCCAATAAGCGCGCATCTTTGGAACCTAAGAAAGATCGAGGATGCCAAAAAGAGCGCGTTGTAAAATATGATGTGAAACCCTAATCCTATCCCTAACCCTATCCCTATCCCTATCCCTATCCCTATCCCTAACCCTATCCCTATCCCTATCCCTATCCCTATCCCTATCCCTAACCCTATCCCTAACCCTATCCCTAACGTGGTGATGTGTTGAATCGTGGACATATCGAAAGTTTCTTTCTCCAAAACTGAAGTTTAGCAATGTCTGGTGAGAACGATTTCACCTATGCGCGCTGATTAGCACGAAAACCACACATTCACGTGCGCTCTTTTTGGCATGAACACGCGCTCTTATTAGCAGGCAAAATGCGCTCTTTTAGGCGCGCTCTTATTAGCGGTGCGCTCTTTTCGACTGCTCCGGCCGGGGGTCCAGGGAGCTGCATCGGTCCCGGGTTAGAGGGTAGTGCTGATTTGGGGGGCCAGGGGGTGAAGCCCCCGGAAACGTTTGCAAATGCTGGGGGTCTGCAACGAACACCTTTTGCAAGAGTGAATGCCCTTGGTGGGTGGGGGAAGATGGTTCAGTACTGACCAAACAGGGGGATGGCTCTCGCCAATAACTCTATTTGATGCCACTAAATGGCCGCCTTTCGCAAGAGTGAATGCCCTTGTCAATACTGACCAGCAAGGGCATCACTCTCACTGTCAAGGGCATTAATAAACCCTAGTTGCAGAGGCCTTATGCTGAGGCCTCGGGGTGGGGGGGGGGGGGGGGGCATAAACCAGGAGCCACCCACCCACCCCTAGATCCTGCCCTGGGTTTGGTTGGTGGACATTGGACAATGGCAGACAGTTGTCCCGCTAGGAAATCAGTTTGATGAATGTATCAGTTGTGTCTGCTCTAGTAGGCTACCTGTGTCGAGGTCGGTGTTCCTTGGGTGCTGGTGGGAGGTGGGTGGGGAGCGGGGGGGTAGCGGGGGCGGTGAATGCGGACAGGAGATGAATGGGTGAATGGGGAAGGAGGAGGGGGTAGGACTGAGAAGGCAATAAAGTATGAACCTCCATGAAAAGACCAAGACCTTCATTGACTGGCCACACTTCACGTGTGAATGCGTGATTGTCTGGTGCCTGCCTCTATGTCTCTTTTTCTGTCTCTATTCTCCCCTCTGTCTGTCTCTCTCTCTGTCTGTCGCTTTGTACCTGACTGTTTATGTCTGTCTATCTGACTGACTCTCTCTAGCTAGCTATCTCTCTCTCTCTGTGGTTTAAACGATTTTTTTAAAATTGAAAATCAATATAACAGCAACATAAACAAATGCAAATGAGCACAATGTGTCTATAAAAGTCCAAATACGACAGTTGAAAATGAAGAGAACTTATGCAAATTATGGAACGAGAATCTGATAGCTACTTTTGATCGTGTTTGTATAATGGGAGATTTTAATTTTCCTAACATTGACTGGAAAGGAACTTGGGGGGGGAGAAAGAGAAACTAAATTTACAGATTGTCTAAATGATGCTTATTTGATACAAATGGTGAAGTTCCCAACTAGGAGAAGAGAAGGCCAAAGGTCAACTATATTGGATTTGGTTATTGTCAATGATGTGCAACTTATTTCAGACATTGAGCACCACTGTCCTATAGGGAAAAGTGACGATGAGGTACTAATTTTTGATCTATATGTTAACACATCTACAAAAAATGAGTGTAAAGAAGATTTGTATAGATCTGATTGTAAAAGAGGTCGCTTTGACAAAATGAGGGAGGATTTGAGCCAGGTAGATTGGTCAGTTTTAGACTCTGCTGATGTTGATGAAGCATGGGACTCTATTAAAACAAAAATAATTCAGTCTATGGAACAGAATATCCCTAAGGTTAAAGTAAATCAAAGGGAGAAACCCAAACCCATTTGGTTTGATAAATCAGTGTGGAGGATAATAAAAAAGAAATATTATGTATTTAAAAGATTCTTAGAAACTAAAAGTGGAAACGATTACCTTCATTATATAGCAATAAGAAACAAAACAAATAAAGAAATAAAAAAGGCAAAGAAAGAACACGAAAAAAACATAGCAAAGGAATGTAAATCGAATCCAAAAAGATTTTGGAAATATGTACGTACAAAGACTAAAGCTAAAACAGGCATAAGTCCATTAAAAAAAAAATGGTGATATTGCGTCAACAGACAGTGAAAAGGCAAATACATTTAATGAATACTTTACAAGTGTGTTTACAAAGGAGAATTTAGATAACTTACCCCCAGTAAACGAAGCTATTTGGTCAGAAGGTAAAACTTTAACTGAAATGTTGGTTACACCAAAAGCTGTTGAAATCAAATTAAAAGAACTGGATGTAAATAAGGCCCAGGGACCAGACAACATACCGCCTAGAATATTAAAAGAATTAAGTAAAGAGTTATCTGTACCCCTAAGTATTCTTTTTAATAAATCAATGGATAATGAAACTGTCCCTAGTGATTGGAAAGTGGCAAATGTTATTGCTTTACTTAAAAAGGGAACAAAAAGTGATCCAGGAAATTATTGGCCTGTAAGCTTGACATCTGTTACTAGTAAGGTTTTTGAATCTATAATTCGAGAAGTAATTGTTGATCATATGTTAATTAATAATCTTTTTACAGGGTGCCAGCACGGTTTTAGAAAGCATAGATCTTGTGTTACACAACTACTGCAAGTGATGGAAGACTTTACAAAGCTATTAGATAAAGGTGAAAATATTGATGTAATTTACTTGGATTTCAAAAAAAGCATTTGATACTGTACCGCATAAAAGATTAATTATTAAATGACAATATTACGGAATAACAGGTAAAGTTTTAACATGAATTGAAGATTTTTTAAAAGAAAGACAACAAACTGTAAGGGTGGGAAATGCATACTCTCAAAAAACAAATGTGTTAAGTGGAATACCTCAAGGGAGCATTCTTGGCCCAGTTATTTTTACAATTTTTATAAATGACTTACCTGAAGAAATAAAAAGCTATTGTAAAATTTTTGCAGATGATACGAAAATGTATAATATAACGAAAAATCAAGATGTATTACAAAAAGACTTAGATTCATTGGTTAGGTGGTCAGAAACATGGTGTCTGTTTTTTAATGCTTCAAAATGTAAAATCATGCATTTGGGAAAAAGTAATCCATGCAAAGACTACAAAATGCATAACAATGGTGTAGAAAACGTCATTATGAAATGCTCTGAGGAAAAGGACTTGGGAGTAATATTTGATGATAAACTGAAATTTCATGAACACATTCACAGTGCTGTAAGTAAAGCTAATCAGAAAATTGGTATAATTAAACGAACTTTTTCTTTCTTGGACAAGGACACTTTTTTATGCTTGTACAAAGGTTTAGTAAGACCTCATTTAGAATATGGAAATTGCATTTGGTATCCAGGTTTAAAGAGACAGTCAGCTTTGATAGAAAAAGTACAGAGACGAGCAACTAAGTTAGTACAAGGTCTTCAAAATGTTTCTTATTCAGACAGGTTGAAAGAACTAAATTTACCTACATTAAAGGCAAGGAGAATTAGGGGTGACCTAATTCAAACTTATAAAATATTTAATAGTGTAGATGACCTAAATGTACATGACTTATTCACAATATCAGATTTTGACAAAACAAGGAACAGTACCGACAAAATATTTATTCAACATTGCAGGACTAATAATAGAAAATTTTATTTTACTAACAGAGTTGCACCTGTGTGGAATAAATTACCACCTAACATGAAAAGAGCACAGAATACTAACATTTTTAAAAACCTTCTCGACGAATGGAATGACTATAAGGCAGTTATGTATGATTACGATGAATAATATTAATAAAAACTGAGTGTGCGACAGACCGAGACAAATAACTAAATAAAATGAAAGATGGGACAGGAAAGCCTTACGGCTATGTTTTGAGTCCCAAAATCCTAATCCTAATCCTAATCCTAACAAGCTTAAAGCTTATACAAGGCGCTCAAACACAGATATGTTACACAATATTGGCTGCCAAAAGTAATGACACTGGAACAGAACATACTAATGAAATAGCAGCAAAAAGGGAACTTTAAGAGAAATAACAAGTGAATGAATATACACAAGACGAACAAACAACAACAGTAACAACAACAAAATAATAGATAACTCTCACAAAACTGTAACATAGAATTTGAATTTGAAGAGGGTGGGGGGAACCACAATTAATTTTAAAAAGTACAAAACCGCTTACGACTCAGCATAAAGACATCTGATAATTTAAAGCATATTTTCAACATAATATTTTCAGCCGGGGTCACATATCTACATAAACACAGATGAGTCAAAAGAAATGTAAGTTAATCGTTAATCACAGGGAAGCAATTAATCAATCTCTCTCTCTCTCTCTCTCTCTCTCTCTCTCTCTCTCTCTCTCTCTCTCTCTCTCTCTCTCTCTCTCTCTCTCTCTCTCTCCCCATAGTCTCACTACTATTCTTTTTTCTCTTCCCACCCTTCATTTGGTCTGTGTCTCTCTCTCTTCTGGACGTCAACTTCAGCAAGTATTTTAAAAACTACCTCTTTACTTACCCTAGTAGCCACTGCTCAAAGTTTGTTAGGATTGATTTTTATAACCTTGATTACTAAGAAGTGGTGTAATTGTAAGCAATTTATTTTTTATATGACTGGAAAGAGCAAGCATCCGTGAACACAAGTTCAGTCAAACTTGTTTTATCCATCTTCCTGTTCACGTGCATCACGTGAACTTCGAGCACCAACCTCCAAAGTGTCATTTCACTGACATGGAGTGAAAACATTAAAGTGAGTAAAATTGTCAGAATCAACGACATTTCTTGCTCACATCGTACACGTCGTACAAGCGACAATGTTTCATGGCCGAAGTGAGATAATGACGTCATTTGACACACAAAGAGTTGTCTTTTGTGTTGGCATGCTGGAGAACAGTTATACACAGACTCATCATGTTATTAGTGTTTGGGATGTCGCAATGCGTTGCCTCCAGACCTTGGACTCGCTGCCATGAGCTTGGTGGTACTGCTGATAGACATCGTGAAGGTGGCAGAAATTGGGCGACAGATTATAAAAATAATTCCGTGGGTATTTTGGTGGGGTTTTTTTTTAGGCTTGCCCAAACCGTTTCACACACGCTCTCTGGCAGCATTTTGATTTGCTGATTACTTCAGTGCGGACCATTCGCACCCAAACTGTAAGGGATGGACTGCATAATGCTGCTTTTACTCCCCTTGTGCATGTTTGGGCATCCTGCTCATTCCAACTCATATGCAGCGCTGTCTTTAGAGAGCCCAGAACCACGTCATCTGGACATTATGAGACTGGACATGAATTCTCTTCACCCACGAGTTCAGGATCTGTCTTTATTTCACTGATGGTCTTGCCATGGTGTTACTAGAACATTTGAGTCAGAGCGCATGACAAATCTTGACGGTTTGGGTCACACAAACAGTGTCACAATTTCTTCGAAATGAATCTCTGACAGCTGTTTACAACAGGGATGAGTTCCTCGATGTCCATGTCAAACCCTCTGCTGGTACGATCCGAGATGGCCTCATCTTCATGGATATGATAATGCACCTTTTCATCGAGCAAGGGTTGCTTACACGTACCTGCAGCAAGAGACCATCGTCCGTATGAGATAGATTGCCCGATCCAGAGACCTCAGTCTGATAGAACAATGTTGGAACATACTCAAGGCAGTTGTCAGCAGCCTTGTTATGCTTTAAATTTCGAACGGAATGTGAACTGAAAAGGCATCCAAAACCAAATCTCCATTTCTTTTTCCTGCTGGGTTTTTTTCTTTAAAGAATAGAAATTCACCGAATCAACTCGTGTCTGAAGCATTTGCCTCCCTCAAAGCTTATTACCAATGACAACAAGAACAGCATATGTATTGAAAAACAGAGAAAGTAGGGCCTAATGTGATAGGCTACAGTGATCTACATTGAATTACTCGAAGACTTCGCAATCACGTTGACAGGTTATTTCCAGCTAAAGCCATATCACCCTTACGGGGCATAACATTATAACATAGATACACACGCGCACGCACGAGGTCCCACACATGGACACACACACACACACACACATGGACACACACACACACACACACGCACGCACGCACGCACGCACGCACGCACGCGCGTACACGCACACGCACACGCACACGCACACACACACACACGCACACACACGCGCACACGCACACACGCACACGCACGCACACACACACACACACACACACACACACACACACACACACACACACACACGTTCGACTCTCTCTGTGATGTGCGGGTGCCGCCGTGGGAATCCATAGTTGATGTGTCCACGTCAAGCTTGAAGTACAAGACAGTAGTCGGCAACCCTCTCATGTTTACGACTCTCGATCTGAAAGTCTGGTTCTTTCAGTTCCATGACAATCATCCTAGCCTGATCCTACCTAACCCTATCTCTGTCCCGAGAATGGCACAATACTGCGGACGGCTTAGAGTCAAAACGGACTATTTTTAGATAGTCCGTCGACTTAGTATTGATGTTAGTGCAAAAAAACCTAATAACTTGCATTACAAAAGACTACAAATAGTATAGGGGAAGACGGGGTAAAAAGCGCATGGGCGGGTAAGAAGCCCACCCCAATTATCTCATGAAATGAAGCAAATTTCAGTCTCATTTTGCCCATGAGACGAGCGTTAATGTCTAGCATTCGTCTCATGGGCAAATTTGACTGAAATTTTCTTTATTTCATGAGATAATTGGGGTGGGCTTCTTACCCGCCCATGCGCTTTTTACCCCGTCTTCCCCTAACAATGGGGATTATGCTGTTTATATTTCTGCAGTCTTGTTTTGGTGCAAGTTATTAGTTTTTTTGGAAATAGCTTCAATAATGCATCAGTGGACTATCTAAAGATAGTCCGTTTTGACTCCAAGCCATCGATTATTTTCTTCTCAGTGATTATTTCTCAAAGCCAAAAGGTGACGGGTGATGTCTTAACTATTAGCCAAGTAGTCGACGAACCTCACAGAGTAACCGATGCTGCTTTGTGGTGGTTTTTTTTTAAAGAAGAAGCAAAAAGGAGGGAGGAGAGGTCCGGAGGAGGGGTGGGTGTGTGCTCTTGTGTCCGCACAAGAGGTTTTGTTTGTGCCCCCTTTTTATTCTGTCAATAGTAAGAGGAGCGGATGTGTACTCTTCTTTTTACTGTACGTCGGCTTGAATTTCAATTACTGATCAAATGGGTCAGACAGTGCAGGGATACACTGTCTACCTGTCTGTCAGTCTGTCTGTTTTACTCTGTCTGTCTGTCTGTCTTTCTTTCGTTGGCCTATCTTTGTGCATTTGTTATCCAATAAAATTGATCTTTTGCTTCCAGGTTCATTCAACTTCTGATAATAGGATACATTTGCGTGAAAAGGGAGGGAGAAGGGGAGAAGATGGACATTCTGTATTCTGTTTCAGAGAGAGAGAGAGAGAGAGAGAGAGAGAGAGAGAGAGAGAGAGAGAGAGAGAGAGAGAGAGAGAGAGAGAGAGAGAGAGAGAGAGAGAGAGAGAGAGAGAGAGAGAGAGAGAGAGAGTAGAGAGAGAGAAACGTTTGAAAAGTTTGAAAAGTTTAACTTTATTTTTCAAGGATAAAGATTTTAGGCAACCCCTAATCTTCCAATCTGTCCTTGGTACATATACGAACATAGAATACAAACATGGCAAGGCATAATATTACACATACAGATTTGAACATAAAGGTAGCAAAGCAGGTAATATTATGATGACAGATAGGTTGAAATACGAGAGAGAGAGAGAGAGAGAGAGAGAGAGAGAGAGAGAGAGAGAGAGAGAGAGAGAGAGAGAGAGAGAGAGAGAGAGAGAGAGAGAGAGAGAGAGAGAGAGAGAGAGAGAGAGAGAGAGAATAGGGTAAGGTTGTGGTATAAACTATGGATTGATACCTGCGAGGGAGAGCAAGTGTACGTACGTATTGATGCATGACTTCCTTCCCAAAGCCACATAATATTCTAAAACATTTCTTGAGGAAAAAAAAAGATACCCTGACCAAGGCCATTCTCCATAGAAAGTTAGTACCAGGTAAAAGTTCTGGAATCGGAAGGAATCGGTTGAAAATAGGGGAAGACGGGGTAAAAAGCGCATGGGCGGGTAAGAAGCCCACCCCAATTATCTCATGAAATGAAGCAAATTTCAGTCTCATTTTGCCCATGAGACGAGCGTTAATGTCTAGCATTCGTCTCATGGGCAAATTTGACTGAAATTTTCTTTATTTCATGAGATAATTGGGGTGGGCTTCTTACCCGCCCATGCGCTTTTTACCCCGTCTTCCCCTAATGATCAACATAAAAGACTTGGGTGGGCAATACAGGGTTATTTCTCGACTCTCTTGTGTTTGGTTGGGAGGAAGGGGGGGAGGGGCTGTCGAGTCTGTTGACTTTGAAGCTTTTTTTTTTCTTCGCCCTTAGCTACTCGTATTTTCTACTGTTGTCTGTCTTGTCTCAGTCAAAACAGTTATGAGCGTTTTCAAGAATGGACTGCACGCAGAAGAATCTTCTTTTTCTTTTGCAATTTGAAGTCTATGGGTTCCAGTCAACTCGCCCCAGTTGCCAACTCGCCCCAACAAAATCGCCCCATTGTCAACCTGCCCCAGTAAATTAGTCGTACCACGACCAACTCGCCCCATCGACCAACTTGCATCCAACAACTTTATATACTTGAAGACTGAAATGTTGAGGCTGAATAGTTTTATTTTCAAAGTCATCAACCTGGGCCTGTATTCACGTTGAGATAGCATGAGACTTAGCATGATGCTAACTTAGAAGCTCTTCCAATGTCCTATAGGATTTAATAGGACTTTTGGAAGAGCTTCTAAGTTAGCATGATGCTAAGTCTCATGATATCTCAATGTGAATACAGGCCCAGGTCAATAAAATGAAAGTCCAGAAAACACAGGCACGCAAAATTATGCACACACAATCTTTCATCAATTAATTAAATACATCATCTACACGCTATCACAATATATTCCCACACATAACACACGCCTACACGCAGAAAACATGCCCGTCTGCCTGTATGACTGACTCTCTGTGTGTCTGTCTGTCTGACTGACCGACGGTCTGTCTGTTGTCTCTCTTGGGAGGCCACCCAACAAGAAACATCCGTGGAACAAGCAGGGTTAAGGTGAGGGTATATACATTTCTCTGTTTTGTGTGTGCGTGCGTGGTACGTGCGTGTGGGTATGTGCATCTCTCCCTCTCCCTCTCTCTCTCTCTCCCTCTCTCTCTCTCTCTCTCTCTCTCTCTCTCTCTCTCTCTCTCTCTCTCTCTCTCTCTCTCTCTCTCTCTCTCTCTCTCCGAGATTGTCACATGTACATCGATATTGTAATAATGAACAAGATAAAAGGTGACCACTCTGTCGAACAAACTCTAAAACTACCTGTGCTGCAATCACTTAGAATTATTTAACCATATGATTAATACAAAAGATAAATTATTATATATATATATATATATCTGTCTATGTCTGTCTCTGTCTATTTGACAGAGAGAGACAGACAGATAGACCGCCAGGAAGACAAACAAAATCTTGCCTAGATTTAGACCTATATGGGTAATTGTGTTGTATAACAAAAGCAAACGAGAGAGAGAGAGTTAAGGGCCAGCCACACGTCCACTAAAATCGCACGACTGTACGATACGATTCGATCACGTGGTCTCCAAGAACAAATGTGATTGGCGCATCGAGGCCACTTGATCGAATCGTATCGCACAGTTGTGCGATTTTAATGGGCGTGTGGCTGGCCCTTTAGGGTGAGAAACAGAGAGACAGAGACAGTAAGGTGAAACGTTATTTACTATATACATACAGATTGTGATTGAAGGTGTTTGAGCTAAGGACCTTACATGAAATTCATGATAAATACACTAGCAATTAAACTGGAGCGAGTTGTTGTTGCTGTTTGTTTTGGGGTGGGGCAAGTTGACAATTGGGGCGAGTTGGAAACGGGGTTTTGGGGGCCGAGTTGGAAATGGGACGAGTTGACTGGTACCCAATGTATGCCTTCAGGGACACTGACTTCTCTTTGATGTTTCACTGTATGACCACTCTACCTCCAGATTCAAGCTGAATAATTGGACAGTAAAGTAGATTTCAGGAAGTCGGGAAATATCTGGCAATATATATTTTTTATTTTTTATTCTTGATTTTCTATATGTCACAAACGCTGATGTTATTTACCAAAACCAAATTAGAGGTTATATCTTACGACTTTTATAGAGTGTGGTCATAACGTTGCAGATGCTGTGACACTGTTTCTCCCTGCATCCGTAGAGCATCCTCCTATAATTGTAATACTTTCTCTTTTCTGAAATAGGAAAGATAATGTATAGATCTTCATTCTAAATAAAAGTCCCTGCTCATGTAAGGACTGGTCTTTAAGGGTGATGGAGCTTTAGAAAAAAAAGGAAAATGCCTTTCTTCGAAAACCAAAAAGAAAGTAGGACGATTTTAAACAAAAGAAACCCTGATTTACCAATGTAAGGCTTGCGTACTGAGTGTTTACCGTTTTAACCCTTTCACCGCCAGCCATATTTCAGCCAAAATGTCCATTAAATTAAGCTGGTTAGAGAACAAAATCCATCTGCAATATTGGGGATTCTTCTGTGACATATAAAATAAGGTCTATCCTTACTTCCCAAAACTAAGACAATAGGGTCTTTGGGTAATAGACCCCAATTTGATGCCTTTTAGTGACATAGGTGTTAAATCACTGTGGTGCTAAAATGTGACTGGCGGTGAAAGGGTTAAGAAGAAATCTGAAATTCTTGTGTTCAAGAGCCCAATGGTTCTCATTTTCCCCTCGTTCAGGGTCAGAGAAAAGTTAGTAGATAATATCTGACGCCGACTCGCCTTATATTAACAATGCTGATGTTTTTGATCGACAGACCTGGTCGGAGACCTCAACTGCGCTCAACCGTCTTACCTCTCTGACGGCGTAAGCACCCTCTTCAAAAGACTGTCCTTTCAACCCCAATCTCCCCCCTGTCCCCCCGCCCCCCCAAAAACTTACACACATGTGTTTAGAACCTGATCTTTAAAACTTTGCCCTGGTGAGTTTGATGTCTTCAAGGTCTGCTGAAGCTCCGCAAACGAAGATTGTGGCGAGGGTTTAACAAGGGCATGGTCGCCAGGATCAGCGGTGCTTCCTTCAATGTTATCAGGCCCCGTCCTCTAGACCAACGCAACCGAGCGAACAATCCAGTCCATCATCATCATCATCAATGGATGTCATGTCTTGTAATAGCGTGTCTTTGTTGTAGCTGCTTTCGCTCCCTTTTCATCTGCTGCTGGCGACGTTTTCTTCATATTATACACTGACAAGACTTTGTATTGAGAGTAACTCATCTCACAGAAGCTGGATTTAAGGCCTTTATTATTCACCAAGATACAATGATCATGTTGTTTATGATGGTACCTGGCGGAGATATAGTATTATGCTTACAAAAGATGCTGAAAAAATGAAGCCATTGACCTGCCATGACAAGTTTAAGGTGGACAATTCAATGAAAACATTTTTGGTTATTTGGTGTTGCCGCCACTGTAGCTCGCAAACATTTTACCACATTGTGCCTTGAAAGGTATTTTTTTATTACCGGTAATATGAATTTTAAAGTTTATAAATTTCGATAACTACACGCCAATCTATTTTTAGTTTGGATGCATGCAGGGAATCTATGGTTCCATCTCTGTACACGAATTCTTCATTTTTATTAAACGCAAATTGCTGTCAACCACAATAATTATGTAAACACAAATACCCTGATAAATTGGTTTTTATTAAAAGTTTCCAACAATGTTGTTGTTTCTCCCAG
>CM065683.1:44935350-44942850 GCA_017654935.2 Phymorhynchus buccinoides | reverse complement strand
GCTTGTTTTCTTTCAAAGTTAGTTGTAGAGAATATTGCTATAAAGGTGTCGCGCGCCAGGTTGTGTGTGTGAGACTTGTAGGACATAGCAGTTTTATGTGACATGAAAACTTAGAATATAGTACAATAAAAGAACGTAGTCTTTTAAATACTCTCTCTCTCTCTCTCTCTCTCTCTCTCTCTCTCTTTCATCTCTCCTCTCTCTCTCTCTCTCTCTCTCTCTCTCTCTCTCTCTCACTCACACACACACACACACTCACACACACACACACACACACACACACACACACACACACACACACACACACACACACACACACACACACACACACACACACACACACACACACACATTCCACCCAGGTACTTATTCTCCAAACAAAACAGACACCTTTCTGTCTCTATTTGTTCTCTCTCCCTCTCTCTCTCTCTCTCTTTTTCAATTTTTATGTGCCTGCCCCCCCCCCCCCCCACCCTCTCTCTCTCTCTCTCTCTCTCTCTCTCTGGCTCCCTTTCCCTTCATTCAATTCAATGTTTCAATTTTTATGTGCACTGCACTTCTGTTTATTTGCTGGAGGACTGATGATGATAAATGTATGTCTGATGCCTCCCCCCCCCCTCGTTCTCTCTCTCTCTCTCTCTCTCTCTCTCTCTCTCTCTCTCTCTCTCTCTCTCTCTCTCTCTCTCTCTCTCTCTCTCTCTCTCTCTCTTCTTCTCTCCCATCCATTCCATCCATTCATTCCATTCAGTGTTTGATTTCTTATTTGCGTTCTGTACTTTTCTTCTGTTTATTAGCTGGATGTTAAATGTATGTCTGGTATGCCTCTCTCTCTCTCTCTCTCTCTCTCCTCGCACTCCTCGTCTAAGCTCTCTCTTTCTCTCTCTGTCTCTCTCTCTCTCTCTCTCTCTCTCTCTCTCTCTCTCTCTCTCTCTCTCTCTCTCTCTCTTCTCTATCTCTCTCTCTCTCTCTCTCTCTCTCTCTCTCTCTCTCACTCTCTCTCTCTCTCTGTCTCTCTCTCCTCTCTCTCTCTCTCTCAATCTCTCTCTTTCTCTGAGTCTGTATGTATATATGTATGTATGTCTATCTGTCTCTCTCTCTCTCTCTCTCTCTCTCTCTCTCTCTCTCTCTCTCTCTCTCTCTCTCTCTCTCTCTCTCTCTCTCTCTCTCTCCGTCTCTCTCTCTCTCTCTCTCTCCTCTCTCTCTCTCTCTCTCTCTCTCTCTCTCTCTCTCTCTCTCATCTCTCTCTCTCTCTCGCAGCATGATACACAATCACTGGTATAATGCTGATTGTGTGCATACTGAAGAATGCGATGAGGGTAATAATTTATTAGTGGTTCTGTTGAGCTTGATGAGGATAATTATGAAAATGAGGTGCGGATGATATAAGTGAAGATGAGAACAATGGATAATAATGCACAACAACAACAACAACAACACAAGGCCCCAACCAAGTCTACATCTGCCCATGGAAGTCCGCTGTAATTTCGGAACACAGCTTAGTGACAGAACAATTCTTTGTCGGCAAATGACAAGTTGAAGCCCCTACGCAGCTCAGCTCAGTGAAGGAGCGGAGCTACCTACTACAAGACTTCGAAGACTTATTCACAAGCGCGAAACGGGAATGCAGCTTCGCTACTTTCAACCAGATTTTCTCATCAAACGTTTTCACATAAAGAAGCAACATTTTGCTTTGCTCGGATAAGGGATAGGTTTTATTTGTGTGCTTTTTGTTTTTGTTTTTGTGTGTTTAGGTTAGTGTTATTTTTTCTGAAACAGAAAGAACGATACCTTGAGACTGAAGGCCAAAGCCATGCGAGAGGATAGCTAAACTACGTGTTCTCCCACATTTACGCAAATAAACTCAAACGAAAGCTATTTCATTGATAAACGGGGGGAAATGGCTTATTTCCGTCAACGATTAATATCGCCTTACAAAAAAACGAACAAAGAGTAATTATTGGTATATGAGCCCGTTTAACCTATGTTTATAAAAAGGGGAGACACTGGTTAATAGAACAGCCTGGGTGAATGAAAGGGATGGGGCTTCACAAGCCTTCACTGAATGAAAGAGGACATCCGGGTGTGCGTGAAGGAAAAGGGGGATTAGGCTCCACATTTGCCCCTTTGTTTTAAGGAGAAAGGGACAAAGGAAAAATAGTCCTCCATTCCAACAAAGAAGTTGGAGGCCACCCAACAAGAAACATCCGTGGAACAAGCAGAGTTAAGGTGAGAAGGTGAGAAGGGGATGTGGTGGGGGATGGAAAGGGGGAGGGTTTGGGGGTGGAGGAGAAGTGATCGGGAGGGTGGTAGTGAACGAAGGTTAGGAGCATGTGACCCAGATATCACCCTGTGTCACCAGACGTCATTGATACGACCCACTGACTGTCTCACGACATGCTTTGCCCATTTGGGGTCAGTTGCTTATGAGAGAGGAAGAGAGAGAGAGAGCGAGAGAGAGAGACGAGAGAGAGAGAGAGAGGAGAGCGATCTAGACTGAGCGGGAGAGGAGAGAAGAGAGATGAGAGAGAGAGAGAGAGAGAGAGAGAGAACACTGATACTGATCATTGAGAGAGAGAGAGAGAGAGGGGGGGGGTGGGGGGGGGGGATCATAGGGAGAGCGTGATGGCAACTAAGGACAGAGACTGAGGAAAAGGGGCATTACGGGGGGGGGGGGGGGTGGGGGGGGGGAAAAATCCAGGGGGGGCGGGGGGGCGTCACAATGGCAAACAAGAAGAAGATTACCAGGACTGGGGGTTAGGGGGAAAAGAATTGGGAACAGACAAAGAAACGGTTGGAATGAAGAGGAATAGGTGTGTGTGTGTGTGTGTGTGTGTGTGTGTGTGTGTGTGTGCGTGTGCGTGTGCGTGCGTGTGTGTGTGTGTGTGTGTGCATGTGTGTGCGTGCGCGCGTGTACGTTGTGTGTGTGTGTGTGTGGTGTGTGTGTGTGTGTGTGAGAGAGAGTGAAAGGGGTTAATAGGTAGGGGGACTCCTCAGCCCAGCTTATTTTAACAAAAAGGGAAACCCAATCTTACGAAATCGTTGTATTAAAAAACAAAAGCGCGACCGATTTTTTTTATAGTGATTTTGAGACCATGAAAAAAAGGAACGGTTGGTCTGTATTAAAACGACTGCGACTTTTTTTTTTTACAGCTGTATTATCACAGTACCACACAGACACAAATACACAACAAGTGCAGAGTGATGTTATTTTATTGACGAAGCAAAACAGAACGTGTAATATTTCAACAAAAATGTCTTTTTCAAACAACATAGACAACACAACAATAATCTAATCTGTTGTTTTGATTCATGTTTTTGTTGGTAAGTTATTGTTTTATTTGTTTTTCTTTCCATTTGTACACTAATATTGATGTTGTGCTGTTTATTTCCATGCTTGTGGCAGCCATGGCAGATACTACTAGTGTAAATTGAAAATTGTTGGAGTGCCTTGCATAAGCTCTAAGCCCTGTTGTGCTCTACTCATTTAAATTATGTGCTGCTGTATGTGTTTCATTTTTGATTAAATCTTGTTTTTGGGTTTTTAAACCAACACAAATACTTCACCTCTTCACAGTCGAGCAGTCTCCAAATGTTTCTTGTGTACTTATTTGACAGCATTTCTTGTTTGTATTGTCTTACATGCCATCATGTTTTTTCTTGTATTATCACACACACACAAATCCAACAATTTGCTCACTTTCTTTTGGAACAATTAAAAAAATCATTGTTGGTGAGGGGTGTGGGGGGGGTGTAAACAGGCTTTGCACTTTCTGATGTTGCAAAGGTTAAACTCCTTTAATGCTAGTTTTAGGTTTTGTTTCGACGCCTTCATTGCTACACTAAATTGCTAAAAAAAAAAAAAAAAAAGAAATAACAAAAAAAACCAATATACAATATAATCGATAAAAAAAAATAAAAAATTAATTAGTCACATAAGTTACGTGAAGTGTAATTATGAAATAATTTTCATTCTGTCATTCTTTCCCAGTTTCTATGTGCACCTTTCGGAATGTGTGAGTGAAAAGAGGAGATGGCCTATGAGTATGAATCTTTTTTGTTACGGTCTGTTTTATTAGGCGGTGATTACACAGAGATGCGTTTGTGGAGAGTTCGTTCGTTTGGTTGATTGGAGTTTTTTTCGTCAAATAAACGTTGCAGTTCAGCTTTCTATTTTTGTAATTCGCTCTGCTTTCCAACACTCTTTAATAGGAATTGTTCGGAAATAATTAAGGGGAGTAATGTCATGGTGTGTGGGAGTGATCTTGCCTAATGAGCGACTTAGCGGGCTCTTTTGCCCACCAGGTGGCATAACGCTCGAGTGGGGCTAATCCTCTCTATATTCTTAGTTGGGGATAAAGAGAGAGAGAGAGATAGGGAGGAGTCCAAACCCTCTCTCTCTCTCTCTCTCTCTCTCTCTCTCTCTCTCTCTCTCTCTCTCTCTCTCTCTCTCTCTCTCTCTCTCTCTCTCTCTCTCTCTCACTACGCCCAACTAAGAAGACGCATATAGCGTGATAAGCCCCTACTGAGCTTTTATATGCCCCCTGGCGGTCAAATAATCGCCATAAGTCGACCATTCATAAGCCGGTTAAACAGGGGAAGTCACTCTACCATCAGCTCTCGTAGCCTATCGACTCGTGTGTTTGAGAAGACATACAGCACTTAGAACACAGTGCGTCATTCTAAAAATGTATGTCATTAATATTTTTGCGTCACATTTTGCAAGTGTTATCAGTTTGTGGCCACTGACCATCCCTATTTTTTTCTATAAAAACAAATGTTTGCAAGTCGCTGAATCGCATCCTGCGGTTTCAAGCTTCGACGCCATTGTTGCTATAGTATTTAATTTAACCGAGTAATGGAAGTAAACAACTCTAAATTTTTCACGAAGTGCGCTCCACCCTATATCCCCCCCCCCCCCCACGCCCCCCCCAAATCGTCTATTAATTCATGTTATCTGAGGGCCGCCACAGAACGTTTCCAGTGAGCAAAGAAGGGGCTCAGTAGAAACATTGCCCCCCAAACTGTGTGTCTGGGCAATGTGGTCCTACAGGAGGACTCCAGGTGTGTGTGTGCTGTGGTGGTATGTCACCAGACATTGTCAACAAACGACCGGGGGGAAGCCTACATGATTTTGCCCATTATGTTCACTGTTTGTGGAGGATACAGAACAAAGATAAAGGGGGAGGGGGGGGGGGGTTGTGAAAGATGGGCAGGGGGACTTCAAGGAAAGTGGGCGGAAGTAAATGTAATGTAGAAATGGGGATTTCCTTCGCGTTATCTTAATTTTGCTGCAAGCGTTTACACTGAGGAGACTTAGATTGAGAGAGAGAGAGAGAGAGAGAGAGAGAGAGAGAGAGAGAGAGAGAGAGAGAGAGAGAGAGAGAGAGAGAGAGAGAGAGAGAGAGAGAGAGAGAGAGTGGGGGGAGGGAGAAATACTATCAAAAGGGCACCAGTCGCAAGTTGGCTTTCAGATAGGGGTGAATGAAAAAAAACTCACAAATATTACATGCTGTGTGGAAATAGAAAACTCAATGTGGCGTACTCATAAAAAGAGAGTGTAAGATAGCCACTTTGTTAACATCATGAAAATGATCCAGAGCAACAAGTGACTTAAAATTGTGCCATGGTGGTTACACGTACACTTAGCAGTCCACAAGGAACACTAAGATTTGAACCTCTGTGAAGGCAGGAGTAACAAGTTCTACAACCTCGTAGAACAGGTACAATGCCATACATACATCAATTTGGCAATTGATCGGGTGGTTCCAGGCACAAGCGCCCCGGCAGAAGAAGCCACAGTGAGAACAACAATACAAGACGTTCTTTTGTGATTTGTTTTCATGTGACTTTTTTGTACCTATCCATTCTTGTGACTTTTCTTCCGTGACATTTTGTTTTTACCTGTGACTTTCTTTCCTACAATTGATGTGCCCCGAAACCCTCTTAGCAAAGGGAACAGTGGTTTATCTTCAGGATAACATTCCTTTTGAACTGCTACTTATAGATCATTGTCATCGATCCGAATCACTTGCATGAAAATTTCGGCTATTTTGTACACTCACACCCTCCCATTCCTCTCATTTTCGCATTGAAGTTTTTCACTGAGAAGCAACATCCTGCTATTCTCGGGAAAGAGGTAGGGTTAGGGTCAGCCTAGGGTTATTTTCATAAAACTGAAAGAAGCAGACAATGAGATTGAGGGGTACAGACAGACAGACCAGACCAGACAGACAGACAGACAGACAGACAGGCAAACAGACAGAGAAAGACAAATAAAGACAGACATACATACCACACACAGAGAAAGAGACAGACTAATATACAGACAGATAGACAGACAGGCAAAGTATGAGAGACAGACAATATCAGACAGACAATGACAGAAACAGAGAAAGGCAGATAGGCTGAAGGAGGGGGGGGGGGGCAGAAAGACAGAGCGAGATATACAGACAGCAAACAGATAGACAGACAGACAGATTAATAGACCGACATGAAGACTGAGACATACAGACAGGCAATCAGATAAACGCTGGACACTGGACACTGGAAAACTTTATTTGACAGACAGACAGACAGAGACAGACAGAGATACAGATAGGTAGTCAGACAAGAACAGACAGACAGACAGACAGACAGACAGACAGACAGACAGACAGAACAGACAGAGAGATATACAGACATTCAGACAGGCAAACTGAAAGAGACAGATAGACAGACAGACGATGGGAAACACACAGACAGAGAGATAGATATCGCAAAAAAGGGGGATGGGAGGGGGAGGGGGAAGTAGGCCTACAATTTTCTAAAATTTCAAACAATATGGTAACAAGTAAGTCATGTAATATCTCTCTCTCTCTCTCTCTCTCTCCTCTCCTCTCTCTCTCTCCCTCTCTCTGTCTCTCTCTCTCTCTCTCTCTCTTCTCCCTCTTGCTCTCTCTTGCTCTCTACGTGCTCTCTTTCCACCCCCCCCCCCACCCCCCCCGTCTCTCTCTCTCTGCTCTCTCTCTCTTTCTCTTTCTCTATATCTCTCTCCCCCCCCATCTCTCTGTGCTCTCTCTCTCTCTCTCTCTCTCCTCTCTCTCTCTCTCTCTCTCTCTCTCTCCTCTCTCTCTCTCTCTCTCTCTCTCATACGAAATTGTCCAGCATGCTGATCTGTTATGTCCATTATGCAAAGATTCAATTGAGGACGAGGTACATTTTGTCTTACAATGTCCTGCTCTAAGTGTTCTTCGAGCAAACCTAATCCCGTATAAATACTACAAATATCCATGTCAATTTCGTTTAACTTTATTGATGGCGAATACTAATGAGAGAAGAGTACGTAATCTAACTCTGTATTTGTACAAAGCTTTCCGGTTAAGAGAGACAATTATGTCCTAGTTTGTAATTGTTTGCTAGTATATGCTTGTGTTCCAAAGCGATTTGTTGTCGTTCTTTTTTCAAGTGCTATAAATAGTATAATCCACTGATGTATTAATATTGTTAATTATTGCCCCTTAT
>CM065683.1:44925350-44930350 GCA_017654935.2 Phymorhynchus buccinoides | reverse complement strand
CCTCAGCTTCTCGTCTCTCCCCTCCTCTTCTCATCGCTCTCTCATCTACGTACTCGGTCAGTATCGTCATGAGAAGTCGTGGAGAAGCAGAAGGGAGAAAGAGTCGACGAATGTGGGAAGAGAGGGGAAATGATTGTATAATGAAATGCAAGAGAGAGAGCTGCTTCGTCTCCTCTCATACCTCGGTCTGTCGTCTCGTCTCTGTCGAGTCATGAGGGGTTCATCGAGGAGAGAGAGGAGAGAGTCATAGCACGACGGGAGTCAGTCTATCTCGAGAGAGAAGAGAAGGGGAGATTCTCATGGGTTCACTTCTACATCAAAATCTGAACGACTGGGTCTTCTAACGAGAGAACTCGTGCAGCGCATCCTCTGGATGCCCGAGTGCTCTGAGGAATAGGAGAACGGGTTGCTCCGGACTCCGAGCCTCATAGCGGAGAGACAAAGAGAACAGAGAGAGGCTCATCGGAGCAGTGAGAGAGGACAAGAGAGAGAGAAGCAGTCTCCAAGAAAGAGAGTGCGTGGAGATAGAGGAGAGATCAGATCAATCTAAAGTGCCTCCCCCCCGTGTACGAGTGAAGATGTGTTGTTGAGTCATGCAAAGGAGAGCGAGTCCAATCACCTCGGCACTCGAGTAAGCGGGGCAGTCACAGAGTGGACGAGTCAGAGGCAGGGTAGAGGTTCCAGATGGGCGGGGTACACACTCTACTCGTAATCTTAGGCCGAAAAGGAGATCGAGATATCTCTTCGCCTCTCTCGTAAGTGTACATGCTATAGGCAATAGAGAGTTCATGCAAGTCTCAGAGAGAGTGTCGTCGTCATTGCTCCGGCTGACACCTAGGATCCGAGGGTGCGCCCCCCGCCAATACCCTGAAACCTAGCACCGAACCCTGAGTACACCACCTCACGACGCGTCTAGTAGTATACTTCCGATTGAAGAGTTGCTAATCTAATTACGGGCCAGTCAGAGAGGAGGCCGGTTCTACGGGGGGGGGTAGTAATTTCGTGCATATCCTAGGAATATTGGGTGTCAGTCGATCCTCGTCGAGGAAGAATTCCTCTTCGAGGTGCGGCGATCCGTGTGCGATCGTCCCCGGGATAAGGGGTGAACGGGAGGGCGTCAGCTGCGTCTCAGGGGATATGTCCCGAGAGACACCTCTTCTTAATCGAGGAGTCGGATATCCTAGATAGGCAGACTCACTCACTCTAAGAATCCTAAAAAAAACTCAGTACCTCCTACAAGACGGTCCAACCATCCAAAAAAAAAAATGCTCACAGTCTACCCATCGAAGTCTCAGCCCATTGACTCGGTCTCTCGTCGGTCGCGTCCCTCGAGGCAGTCTCGGTTACCACGCTTCGTGCAGCTTCTTCTTCTACCTACGAAAAGAGGATTGTTATAAATAGTGGAAGTATAGACAAACGTGCAAGCAAAAAAGAGCTCATAGAAGGAGGGGGAAGAGGAGAAAAGAATCTCCTCGGAAAGAACATGCCCTTGTCAAATCTCAGATCACTCCATTTACAGTACCTCGTTGCATCTCGGAATATCTATAATACATCATCTCTTCTCCTAAGACGTCTCATTCATTCGGGCGTTAAGGTGGAGGGGATAGGGCGTGGTGTTCGTATTCTTATGTCGTCATTTAATGGGTTCCGAATAGCGTAACTAAGTTTATTCCACTTCCGGACCCCCCTCCAGATCTCGTTGACTATTACAACGCATCAGAATAAGACGGTGACGAAGGTGAAAAAAGCCGCACTAGCAGACGGCGTACGTTGCTCTAGGACGAGTACAAGAACTGGAATGAAAGACATCTGCTTTTCTTCCTCAACACTGATTTCCTCCCTCATCATTCCCATTCTTGTTTTTTCTCTTTCATATCATTTTCGCGCTGCCGTACTCTCGCGAAGGGTCAATCTATCCACGACTGCTTCAAAGAAACATAGGGCCGGAGGTAGTGACAAAGTTCCTCGAGGTTTAATGGCGTATATACAATAAATTTATCAAAATCTCACACCCTCTCTGCCTCTTGACCGTCGCATTCTATTCCCTCCCTCCTCTCTCCACCCGCCGACCTCTCTGCACACCACCCACTGCCCACCCTCTGCGATACTCGCCTCCCTTTCCATTTCGGCCCTAACCGCCATAGACGTCTCTTCCTTCTTAAAACTGAGATCGAGTATCCCTCCAATTTCGTCCTCGTCCATTCATTGCCACTTAAAATGCGCCATCTTTCCCTGTTCCTTGCTATTACAACCACAGTCACCGTCTGAGGTCCCCCTGCGTTCGTGAACGACTCTCCCAATCACGCGTCTTCAGTGGGAGGGCGCACACACGATGTAACAGAATATCCATCCATCAAAGTATGCGTTCAAGCAGATACAAACTAACAGAAGAACGCGTTCCTAACTTATTCTGTCAAACTTCATTGTGGGTCACTTGCCGTCCTGGCAACTTGATGGATTGTGGTCTCACAACAGTCAACGTATAATAGTCGAGGTCGCCCCAACTGCCGCTGTCCATGTGCTGCTCATGAGGTGTTCTTCTTCTTCAGCTGGTCTACGCGGTCCCGGATCCTCCCCCTCTTCAGTCCGCGTAGGAAGTTGCGGAGGCCGCGGGCTGTTAGGCTGTGACTAATCTCCCCTCCTCTGCCGATCACCCAAAAGCACCTAGTACCTCCTCTCTCACAAGTCTAGTCATCCCACCTGACCCCTCAAACTGTTCGCGTTATTCTCACGTCTATCGCTCTCCCGCAAAACATAGACCACTTAAGAACAAAAAAGCCAGCTGGCATCCGGCATAAGATCGATCGACTGTGGACCTCCATCTCCATTGTTCTCTCTCGACGTGTCGTAAGAAGCTCCGGCTCTCTCAGTCCTCACGACACCTCGGAGTCTATCGGAGCGTCTCCCCTCTCTCCTCTCTCGACAGTTTCCATTTTCCAGCGCCCGTCCTCTGTCCCTCCTCAGTCCCTTCAGTGTCAGGGTGAAAGGCATCGGGGACTGCGTGGTGTTCTATCGTTCGGGCGTCCGCGAGAGTCCGTGTCTCCTTACGAGAAGAATCGTAAAGAAAACAAATATCATCAGAAAGAAAAAAATCCAAGAGTGCAAATGAAGACAAGGATCGAGGAAGTCTGGAAGTCGAGCGCCACGTCCGGTGACTCAGCCTGCCGCCAGCCCATCCCGGAGTCAAGTTCTAGGGGATCAAACTCGATGCACAAAACTACCCCCCACCCTACTCTTGTACAGATCTCTCAACACTCCACGACATCTCTGCGAGTCCGTGTCGTCAGTCGATTCTCGAAGAGAGCGAGTGCGAAGGCTCCGGAGGAGGTCCACTGCAAGACCTGTGTTCTATTGTGTCTTCATGCTGCTCTGGTGGAGCTGTCGTGTGCTCTCTCAGAGATGCTGGCGTGCAGTCTGCGCGTGGATAGGTTTATTCAGTCGTGGTAGGGAGATTACATAGAACTTAGACTCAGTGTTGCACCAACCGTCTCTTGTCCGGTCGCCCCTCTCTTCTCTCTATGCGGTCTGTAAACGTAGATTGTGAATAAGTAGCGGAGGAGGATGAGGAGTCGAACAGGATAGAAGACGTACAAGAAATAAAGAGGAAGAAACGAGTAATATCCTAAATTACAAATAACACGAGTTGTACGAGAGAACGACAGAGAGAGAGAATCGATAGAGACAAAAGTTCTCCGCGTCACCAATGGAAGATAATGCAACATCAGACGAGGGCCCAAATACGAACTCTCGGTCGCCTCCGCCCAAGAGAAGAAAGAGATCTCTCGAAACTCTCGATCATCATTCCGTCGTCATCCTGAGAGAGAGAAGGAAGAAATAGGCGTTCTTTACTGGAGAAGGGAGGCGGAGACATCAATAGAGGCGGGCTCTTGTCGAGGTCTAAGTTCAGGTGCTTCATGTCTCTCAGGTGTGTCTCGAAATGGCTCAGTCCAGAGAAAGAGGGGTGAGGCCGATCAGTTCACTCAGCCTATCCTCCTCCCCCCCGGGGTCCGGCTCTCCTGTCCGCGCTCCGCCCCACCACGAAACGCGAAACATCTCAGAAAAAAAGGGGAAGAGTGAGAGAGAGGTGGCTGTGTAGGGCTAAAGGGGTGGGCCCGAGAGAGAGAAAGAAGGAGCAGAGAAAGAGAAGAGAGAGAAGAGATCTGGAAGACAGGATGCGGTCGAGGAGGCGAGCTTCCGCGGCCCGCCGTAGAGGGTGCTGAAATCAGAGCCCTGCCAGAGAGGCGCTGAGGGGTATGCCCGAATCTCAGAAGGATGCTTTGCATCAAAGTGAATCGGTCTATGGTAGTAGCTGGTCCATCTATGGCCGTTGTCTAGCTCCACCATAATACACGATTTCTCACTGACTGGCTTCGTAGCTTCTAATTCGAGGCGGTCAAGCGATCTCGCTGACTCGCAGTGTCCCTGCTATCGGAGACTGAGTCACTCGTCCGGCGCCGGAGGAGACGATCAAAAGTAGGTCTAAAGGCTCTCGTCGGGACTGCTGACAATCTCGTCAGTGCGGCATCGGGGGGGGTCGGCGGGTAGGGAGAGTCGGCCGAGTCATAAGGCAAAAGTCTAGCCGTGGGGAAGCATTCTCCCCGTGGGGTACGGAGAGCTCGGTCTCTATGACGGTCGCTCTCGGGTCCTTCCTCAGCTCAATCCCTCTCATCGCTCATCCGGATCGGCAAGAACTCGCAGCTAATGGGGTTAGGTCACGAGGGGGAAAGAAAAAGTAACAAAAGGAGAAGAGAGCGGGCTCTTCTCGAGAGATACGCATCAATCGTGCCCTCCTTCGGTCGGAGGCTAGAGAGCTTCGCTATCCCCGGCGGTCTACATCAAGAAAACTTCAGGGCGGAGGAGATACTCGAGGCTGAGGGTCGTCATCGCATAAGCGAATAGACCTGGGGAGGACAATCTCGACGCGGGGCTCGCCTTGTGTCATCATCTCTCCCTCCTCCCTCCCCGCGACACATGTCTCGGGGGAGGAGAGGAAAAAATGG
>CM065683.1:44910350-44920350 GCA_017654935.2 Phymorhynchus buccinoides | reverse complement strand
AAATCGGTTTACTTAATTTAGAAAGTAACAACGTTTAGTTTCCCACTTAAGCTTTAGTAGAACTTCATTTAAATTAAGGGCTGCGCGCGCGCACTCATTACAAAGAAATGCTGCACTGTGCCGAAAGAGAATAGAAGTCCTAAATCCTGAAGGAAACACGTGGAACAACAAGCCAAATATTCACGCTGTTCATCATGTGGTTTATGCCGAGAAGCCAGCACTGTCATAACCTTTTGTTTTTAAAGACCCACCAGATCACGTGACAAAATCACGGGTTTCACGTGCAGTTTCCCTCTTATAGCTGGTAAGAAATCTTGTTATGACCAGGGTTAGACTCCCCATGCAAATGCCCCCAAATTCAAAGCGAAACATCATTTTAAAGGACAGCCTCGATCTGAAGTTGGGGGAATCTGTATATGTGGGTCACAGCTACCCAGAAAAAAACAACGAAGGGACTTAATCGTGGTGGGTCAGTGTGTCTTTAAAAGAGAAGACAGATTACTACATGTGTATGTTGGGTCACAGCTACCCAGAAAAAACAACCAAGGGACTAATTGTCTAGCGGGTCTTTAAAAAGAAGGGCTATTGTTGATGGTAGCGGTGGTGGTGGTGGTGGTGGTGGGGTGGGGGTGGGGGTGGGGGTGGGGGGTGGTGATAGGTGATGAGGTGGGATTTCGCGTAATCTGCTTTAATTTTTCTTATTATATGCTTAAAGGGGCACCCTGACGGATGAGTTTTGTAAGAAACACGTCGAGATCACCAGGAAAACACCCTTTACAGAGATTGCAACACTCACTTTGCTCTGGTTTCCTGGAAATCAAACCGTCAAATCGGCGATTCCTCCTTGGTGGAGGTGCTGGAAGTCAAATTCTTTCACCCAAAGAGAAGGCGTGTGTCGTCTCTTTTCTAATGGCCGCCAAATCGTTTGCACGAAATGTTTGCAATACAAGCCTTTTTATTATTTTTTTTTAAATAATTTATGCAGTTTATCTAAAGGAGTTTCGCTCACAACAAAGGAAATAGCTCCAATTTTTTTTTTTACTGCACTACAAAAAAAAGAAAATGCTTCAACCACAATAAGTGACCTCCACCCACCCCATCCAAAATGGCTACTCTCTCCGGCATCTCCGCCAAGGAGGAATCGACGTTCTGACGGTTTAATTTCTAGGAAACCAGAGCAAAGTGAGTGTTCCGATCCTTGAAAAGACTGTCTTTCTGGTGATTTCGACGTGTTTCTTGCAAAAACTTATCCGTCAGGGTGTCCTTTTAAGGACATGTTTTGGCGGAGGTCACATAGCAGGAGGTGTGGGACAGGTTTATGCCGCCTCAAAGGATGAGCGGCTCACGCTTTCTGTCATCAGTTTCAAGCCATAAACTTGTAAAAGACAAAAACAAAAACAAAACCCAGCAATCTTGTACTGTAGTCACCCCCTTCGTGTTTACGACCATCAACCTCAAAGTCTGCTTCTTTCAGTTTTATGAAAAATAATCCTAGGCTGATCCTAACCCTATCCCTTTCCCACAAATGACAGCATGGTACTTCTCGGTGAACATTTTCAATGCGAAAATTTGAGCGGGGGTGGGGGGGGGGGGGGTGGAGGTGGGGGGGGGGGAATCAAAGTACAAGTTAGCGAACACATATACGCTCTGAGAGTTGAGATGGACACATATAGGCCAGAAGGGAGGGTGAAAGAAGAAAAGAAAGAAGAAACATTTTCAGCAAAAGAGAAAAAGAAAAAAAGCTCTCTGTCTAATTATCATATAATTTTTTATTGTGATGATTTCTTCCACTTTATTATGCCAAACCCCTTTACCAAAGAATAAAAATTCTTAAAGACTTTAGAGAAAAAAACCAACTAACTTTTCTTCTTCTTTTTCTTCTTCTTCTTCTTCTTCTTCTTCTTCTTCTTCTTCGTTCGCTCAGACAGTTTCCTGTCATATGAGCGTAGATGCGTCATGCTGCCGTTATGCGCCTAACTAAGAAATAGTTAGGCCCAGCATGTCCGACTTCGGCTGAAGAAATCTTTGTAAGAATTTATAGAAAAAAGGCAGGAGAATGGACGGACCAGTGATTAAGAAAGATAGCAGATGACAGTAAGCAAAGGGAAAAGGCAGAGTCAAAGAGAGTGACAGAATTAGAGGAAGTTACAAGCACAGAACTTCCAGAAGGTGGAGGAACCATTTGTACAAAAGATCCCCCCGGTATCCCCACGGGGGAGACTAACTTGTCTAAAACGCCTTGTTTTCTACACCAAGATACTTTTTAAAATATGTTTGTAAAAGGTCACACGTTTCATTTACCCATTTTACGGAAATGTTTGAATCGCATGACATTTTTGCTTGACGTGGAAGTGCCAAGAACGCAAAAAGCCGGCTCTCGACTACAAGGCTACAGGGATAGTACTTGCCTTCACTGTGCCCCACATGGCCGAAAGGCCAAAGAGGGCGTTAAGCATTACTTACTTGCCTTCACTATTTTGCTAAATATACTAAGCTAGTTATGTTGTTGATAGCCCAGTTGACTTACGTAATGATAAGTAGGCTAACTTCACTTTGGGGGGGGGGGGGGGGGGGGGGGAGGCCAATTTTAGGAGGTGTGCCTTCGACACTCACCCACTGAGACCCTGTTAAAAAATATATATATAATAATAATAATAATAATAATAAATAATAATAATAATAATAATAATAATAATACATTTATATAGCGCTATGCTTCAAATGAGCCCAAAGCGCTTTACAATCGAATATTCATCAACAAGTAGTCAACAAAAATAGTGTTTAAGAATGACACAAACCAGCAACAACGCATATACAAAGCCTCTCTCTCTCTCTCTCTCTCTCTCTCTCTCTCTCTCTCTCTCTCTCTCTCTCTGTCTCCTCTCTCTCTCTCTCTGTCTCTCTCTCTCTCTCTCTCTCTCTCTCTCTCTCTCTCTCTCTCTCTCTCTCTCACACACACACACACACACACACACACACACACACACACACACACACACACACACACACACACACACACACACACACACAGAGACACACACGCACACACACATTTATCGACACCGACTCATTATTCATCTTTCATTCAGTAAGCCATAGCAACTGAGTTGCACGGACTTACCACATACACAAGATTTAGAGGATACACATACCAATACACTCACACACAACGTACGCACGCAGACAGACACACACATGCATACATACACACATACACACACACATGCGTGGGCACACAACACTCAAAACCAAAACACACACAAGCACACACGCACGCATGTACGCACACATGCATGCTCACACACAAACACACAACACACACACACACACACACACACACACACACACACACACACACACACACACACACACACACACATACACACACACACACACACACACACACACACACACACACACACACACACACACACACACACACACACACACACACACACACACACACACACACACACACACACACACACACACCACAAAACACAGCACAAACCTCTTATTCAATCTTCCCTCACGTGCACGCAACGATAGACAACTGATCAAATATTTAGGGGCGTCGGAGAGGAGACAGATTCGTTAAGGAATCAAATTTCTGTTGTTCAGTGTGCCGAAAACTGTATACTTCTACACACTCTTGTGACTGTTTTCTCCTTCAGTCATTCTTTCTCTGGTTTTCAATCGCATTCCTCAGGACTTTATCCTCGTCACAAAAAGACGAGTTCAGAGTAGACAGCATTACTATATATAGCCTTCATCGACCTCACAAACGCTTTTGACTCGATCAGCAGGAGGGAATTTCTCATGCTTTTCACACATATTGGCTGCCACCATGGCCTCTTCGGGTGGCTGGGTCTTTTCTGGGTCTTTTCATCTGGACTTGAAAGCATCATTGATTATGGCAGATCAACATCAAACCCCTTCCTATTCAACGACCGAATGGAGCAAGGTTATGTTCTGACACCTAATCTCTTCTATGCTTTCATATTATTTGCCCTGCCCCACAGTCGTTTTTGTAGTTCACCCCTGAGATTGCGACATTTATTTCCTCACGCAAAGAAATAAAGAAACACGATTCAATGTCGCAGTGTGAATGTTTGATCTCAAAGAAAGTGATTAGCGATGAAAATGTCGCTGGCTGGTAATACTGCCCTGAAAATAATAACACAGAGAAGCTGTATGAAGTATCTTAACATTCTTAAAATACCGGTTAATATTAAAAAACAATATTTTGCAGTCTTCTTCTTCTTTATTATCGATTCCTCAGACTTCTTATTCTTCTGCTTTTTCTTCATCTTCTTTTTCTTCTTCTTCTTCTTCTTCTGCGTTCCCAGTTCCTCAAACAGTTTCCGGTCAATTATGAGCGCAGATACATCATGCTGCCGTTATACGCCTAACTAAGACATAGATAGGCCCAGCATGTCCGTCTTCGGCTTGGTAAAATCTTTGTAAGAATTTATTGGAAAAATGAGGCAGGAGAATCAACCAGTTAGGCAGAAATATGACAGTAGATAACAGTAAGCAAAGGGAAAAGGCAGAGTCAAAGAGAGTTAACGATTAGAGAAAGCTACAAGCACATAACTTTCAGAAGGTGGGGGAGCTATTTCTACAAAAGACCCCACGGTATCCCCACGGGGAAATTGTGCAGTTTAATGTTGCCACTTTATAAATAGGCCTAAAGGCAGCCGTTAGCTTTGGACGTTCGGAGGTGGATTTCCTACATCATATATGTCATAACCACTGGCAGTTGAGGCCTCTAATGCATTGTAGATCTGTCAGCGCGTCTGTTGCGGTGACAACAACAGCGTCTACCAGTCAAATCTTACAATGTCATTACACAATATCAATTTTAAAACACCTCCATAATGCTCTTTCACAAATGAAGTGAAAATGGGGCTGAAAGTACGTTGTGCAGGCCTATATGTACGTAATGTTCAGTTTTTATTTTGCTGAAAGAAATTTGTGTCGAAGGCATGTTAAGCCGGAGCTGAAAGTAGGATCGGCGTCTAATATTCGTCATCTTTAAATTATTAAGCGCCCACATTAAGATGGGTTTTTTAAAGCAATAAGTGCAAGCACGCGCGCGCGCGCACGCACGCACACGCACGCGCACACGCGCGCACGCACCCACGCGCACGCGCGCACGCGCGCACGCGCACACGCACACGCACGCACACGCACACGCACACACACACACACACACACACACACACGCGCGCGCGCGCGCGCGCGCGCGTCCAGGGAGATTGAAAGTCTAATCCGTAGACTTCGGTTGAATTCATTCAAAACCAAATATTGCAATAATGTTAAATGTATGTGTGGTGAATCCTTGAGTGTCAGTCATTTACTGATTCATTGTCCTAAAGCAAGAGAACTTTTCCAGAATTCGGGTATTGACGGTTTTACTGATGGATCGACACCATTGTCTCTACCCAGTATTCTAAACAATTATTCCATTCTTGATTCTGTTTGTAAATGTTTATTAAGTAGTTCACTTAGTACGTATCTTTAACATTGTTCATTGTTCATTGTTCGGTTATCTTCTTTAAGTGTACGTTTAACATTTTAATGAGGTCGGGGGTGGAGAGAGTTATGATTAAGCCTGCATAGATATCCTGTTACTTACTTTAATGCATACACACAATCACAGGCACGTGCACATACACTCACCACACCAACATCACAACAATATAATTTTGTCTGAATCACTTTTAGTGGAAGGACGTTAAATTGAGTAACACACACACACACACACACACACACACACACACACACACACACACACACACACACACACACACGCAAGCACACGACTCTCCACGCGCCCGCACGCATACATGGCTATGCAGACAAACACACACAAACAAACGCACACGCGCGCGCATGCACACTACAGTATGTATGCTTGTCGTGCGCACTCATTATTGTACATTCACTTTTTACGTCTACATTTTACTCTCTTTTTTTTACCCCCCTAAACCCTACCTATATTCTGAATTTGAAAAAAAAACCATATGACCTCAACTCTATCTTACTGCCCCCGCCGTATTATACATTGAAATAGCCCTGCATTATTTTTGCAGATGATACACGGACGCGGGTCAAGGGTACATCAAGTGACACCTTCCCACATAACTCGGTGATGATAAGAGGTTTACCTTTTACGTTCTAACGCTGCATGCCCGCATTGTTTGCAACCACCCCCTAAAAACAATGTGTGCGTCGAAGAGTCGGGGGAAGAGCAACCACGTTATGAAGACACGAATGAAAGTAGGGAACAATGATCAGTGAGGAGAGAGAGAGAGAGAGAGAGAGAGAGAGAGAGAGAGAGAGAGAGAGAGAGAGAGAGAGAGAGAGAGAGAGAGAGAGAGAGAGAGAGAGGAGAATGTGTGTGTGTGTGTGTGTGTGTGTGTGCGTGTGCGTGCGTGTGTGTGTGTGCGTGTGTGTGTGTGTGTGTATGTGATATATATTAGGCCCACACAGGGAAAAGGAAGGAATAAATGACACAAGCATTAATGACAAGCACATCAAGGTTGTGTTGATTGAAACATCATCAATTTGAGGAAGAAAAGAATGAAGATTTTTTTAAAATGAGAACACTGTCTGAACACTGAACACTGAAGGAATTCTATAGTAATAAATTGGCACCTAACCTTAATCAGTTCTCTTTATCCCATACATATTGATAACTCAATTAATGCCTAAACGGTACTTTGTTTTCGGCTTCCGTCACAATTTTCCGTTGTATGTGCCTTTGATAGGGCTTTATATAAGCCTTCTTGTTGCCCTATCGCATTGTTGTTGTAATTTGTGACATTTGACAATAAAAACGCTCTTTTAAAACAATATAAATTATCCATATAGGGCCTAAACTTTCACAATTTAAGAACTTTGAAAGCTTGTGGGATTTGTGTGCTATGGGCTCAACGGGAAGACCACTAAATGGGATGCACTTAGAGAACGTTGCTCTTTCTTCTCGATGCTGCAATTATTGTCGTCTCTGTCAGGCCTAATAGGGGCCAGAGGCCAGGATATCATTATGACATAAGCGTAGAGCTTTGCCCTATCACGTAGTCTCAAAACGCCATAGTACATCGTCATCATCATCCTCACATACATTAATCAGTAGGGCCTATGCAAAGACCTCAAATTCTAGCCCAACATGGCTGCTCTCATGGTGACTTCGCTTTCGTGTGGAACACACCCGTGGCGTGCTCGGGTCAAGGTCAACGGGGTCGGTACGATGAGGGCATACCAATAGCGCGCCTTGTACGAAAGCGCGACCATACTGTCATAACTTTCTGACATACCAATTGCGCGACCGTGGCATATACCAATTGCGCGACCCATCGTAAACTTTGCCTTACACATACACGATTATTTGGTGACCCTTGTGTTACTGAAAAGCACGGCATTCCACATTCAACAACCATTGTCTTGCATGAATTTTGTGTTACTGAACTCCTATCACCAACCCTGATTGACGAGCAGAAGATAACCAGTCGTAACTTTTGCTTTGCACGATTTTGTTGGTGACCTTTGTGTTTCTGAACTCCCATCACCAACCCTAATAATAAAACTCGACAGTGATAATATTTTCTCAGAGTGGCGTACCAGTTAGCTGCAAAACACAGCAGAAGGAAAAAGGAGCAATGGAACTTTTCACGACACAGCAAGGGAAGCCACGACTTGTGGCGAATGACTTCAAGTATCGATTAGATAAAACCACAAAGACCACCAAATTGTGGAGATGTACCATGAGAACCATCGCTGGACGGACATGGTGGTGCCCTGTGTGGAATGCGTGACTTATGCTGGATCCGCGACTAAGCCATCATTGCCGTTTGCAAGGAACTTAGAAGGTGGTGTCCAGCGTGTGTTAGATCAGAACATGCTCCACTGAACTCTCCCTAAGTAACTCTGCAGCAGTGCAGTGTCTTCTCTGGTGGTTTGCCTACTGATGACAATCATGAATACATAAAGTTTGGTAGTTTACACGCGCAAGTCAAGAATAGTCAAATGGAAAACAATGTTGGCATACAAAGAATGGTAAGCCGGAGCATGGAGGAGTAAACAGTGTGCTGTCGACCTCTCCCTCTTTCCAACCTTCCAAAAACACAAGCCTAACACAATCCATTTTGGCCCCCACCTAGCCCATTGTATCCTCTCTATTTTCTTATAAAACGACGTGCCATCTCCCATACTCCGTTGCTCTTTCTTTCACACATCTGATCTGTGATCTTCTCATGAAAATGTCAACAGACAATTGTCCCAAAATCCAAGAGAAGTCGTGATTGCAGAGAACAAAAAAAACGAACTATGAGAGGAACACATGTCAAAATAAGTCAATGAGTACATGACTGACAAGACAAATCACCAAAATCACCAGGTGACATCCTCCATCCACGCACGCGCTGAAGAGACAGTCATTGTCTGTCGGTCAATAGGTCGTGACGCGAGCATGACAAGCTAATTGCCACCATCTGCCAAGGTCATGTACTGGTAATCGGGTAGAAATTCGTGTTTCGAATTGCACCGAGGTGGCCGAAAAGGTCGTCCTCGCATCACGATATCCTATTGCGAGGTCTCACACGAAGGTGCTATCAGTTTGTTGGGCAACATTGCGGTGTCGTTCAGTTGGCAATAGAAGATAATGATGAAGGGAAGAAGAGGGGTGGGGATGGAATGGAGCGAGTCAAAGAAGAAAGCTTCCACCCATATTTCAGCCAAACATTTTCATTAAGTTTACCTGGGTAGAGAACAAAATCTATCTGTAGTATTGGGGGGATTCTTCTGTGACATATACAAAATAAGGTCTATCCTTACTTCCCCAAACTAAGACAATAGGTCTTTGGGTAATAGATCCCCCTTTGACGCCTTTTTAGTGACATAGGTGTTAAATCACTGTGGTGCTAAAATGCGACTCTGGCGGTGTTAAAGTAAAGGGAAGAACAGTGAAAATATTTGAAAGATTCTTGGAATGAAAATCAGAAAAGGAAACAACCGAAGAGAAAAGAGCAACAAACAGGATCCAAGGAACAGTCAAAGAAAACCAACTATGGAGAAGGATATCAACGAGAATGTCAGAAAGACTTCAATGATAGCAACAACGGACCACAATAAACAACAGTAGCAAAAGAACATTATTTTTTCAAAAACATTCGACGATGCCATCAGCCAACAACACCAATAAAAGAAATTATTTCAATTTACATTTGCCTTAGTGTCACAATTACCTTCTTTTTTTTTTAAAGAAGAAAAAAGAAAACAAAACACATGTGAGCATTATCGAATTCACTTGTGAAAAGACACGGAATTCTTTAACAGCATGTCCTATTTTGATATATTTCATTCCCAGATTTTGGAAAGATGTATGAGAGATCAGGTTCTCTACAACAGATTTGAATAATGCTGTCGTTGTGAGGAGAGAGGGTGTAGAGTGGTTCAGAGGTAACTCGTTCGCCTCGTGCGCAATAAACCCGAGTTCGAACGTGGCTACAGGGGATTTTTCATCTCACTCTGCACTAGGCTTTATGGTCTGAACGTGGAGTCTTTCGGATGAGACGATACACCGAGGTCCCGTGTGCCCATGCACTTAGCACACGTTAAATCCAGTGGCAACAAAATAGTTGTCATTAAAATTTGGTCAAAATTTCACCCCCACCCCCCTCTTTCCTTCCTCATCAGTCACACAAAAGTCGCATGCAAAAACAAAATAGGTGGCGCGCCTCTGGCTGCGATGCGCTCTCCAGGTGGGAGCAACCCGAATTTCACAAATACGCCTCTATGACTATAAAGTACCAAATACCAGTACCAAAAACATATTGACATAGATATCTGACATCTGCACAAAACAAATTAATGTCCTTATTGATACCAGAGACTCGTACAGAGAGAGAGAGAGAGAGAGAGAGAGAGAGAGAGAGAGAGAGAGAGAGAGAGAGAGAGAGAGAGAGAGAGAGAGAGAGAGAGAGAGAGAGAGAGA
>CM065683.1:44845350-44900350 GCA_017654935.2 Phymorhynchus buccinoides | reverse complement strand
TTTTCGATTTACAGTAGCGAAATCGTCATCGTCATCGATCAAGAAACAAGAGGATTTTAGACGGTTCGAATGACCTTTACAACACTAAGAAGACTGAACAAGAATATTTCGGATCAGAACGCTTACCAAAGGTCTCTGTACACGTGAACATTTTTCACTCTTTCCCCATGGCAACACAGTGATATGCAGTGGTTATCACTGTGTTGTCATGGGGAAAGGGTGGAAAAAGTGAACGTGTATTGAGACTATTAAGAGTGAGGCGTTAGATCAAAGGTGCTAGGCGATGGGGGGAAATGCAAGAGGGCGGGGAGGTGGGGGTGGTGGCTTGTGGGTGGAGGAGAATGAACAGATAATAAGGAGCAGTGGATCATACAGAGTTAATCCAATTATTCCATATTTCACGCCCTTGGTCACACGCGCTTGGCTTTGATCGAGGGCGGTTTATGTTCCGGACTAATCAATGCGTCGTGCCGTCAAAAGAGTTCATTTTGTTGGGAATCACAAGTTGTATTAGCTCCAGCAACGATTTTAGATTAAGTTATTAAAGGGGCACCCTGACGGATGAGCTTTTGTAAGAAACACGTCGAGACCACCAGGAAAACACGATTTACAGAGATTGCAACACTCACTTTGCTCTGGTTTCCTATAAATCAAACCGTCAAATCGGCGATTCCTCCTTGGCGGAGGTGCTGGAAGTCAAATTATTTCACCCAAAGAGAAGGCGTGGTCCGTCTCTTTTCTAATGACCGCCTGCGTTTAGACCAAATCGTTTGCACGAAAACTTTGCAATGCAAGCCTTTTTATGTTTTTATTTTATTTATTTTATACAGTTTATCTAAAGGAGTTTCGCCCACAACAAAGGAAATAGCTCCAATTTTTGCTTTCACTGCACTACAAAAAAAAGGAAAATGCTTCAACCACAATGAGTGATCTCCACCCACCCCATCCAAAATGGCTACTCTCTCCGGCATATTTTATGTTGCTGCTATGTTGATTATCAATAAAATTCGTTTAATCCTAGGAGGAATCGCCCTTTTGACGGTTTAATTTCTAGGAAACCAGAGCAAAGTGAGTGTTCCGATCCTTGAAAAGGCTGTCTTTCTGGTGATCTCGACGTGTTTCTTGCAAACCCTCATCCGTCAGGGTCCACCCTTAAGGTTTCTCGCTCCAGGAGACAAATACGCCCAGTGCCGACTTAACTTCCAGTCAATAATAATGAGTATTGTACATTTTCTTTCATCCCGACCCCTCTTGCCAAAGAGTCTTGGGTCTTGGAGCGGATATAATAATGAGAAGAGAACAGGGTGAAAGGGATAAGGGAATTCTACAGATAGCAAACGAAGCAAGATGGTAAGTTGTTTATAAGAAATACTAGAGAGTTTATCATCTTTGTTGACAACGTTTGAGGGAGAGGGAGAGAGAGACGAAAACGAAAACGAACACGAACTTTTATTTAACCAGGGAAACATGAGATAAGCAATACAATGCTTTTTTCCACCCAGCCCTGGGGCAAATAGAACATTCAATAACAAAGTTAACTAACGCATGCAAAAGTGAAAAGGCAAAACGAAACGCTTGGGGTAATGACAGGTGTGGGGGGGGGGGGGGGAGGGTGAGTAAGGAGGGGGAATAAGGGGGAAGGGAGGGTATACTGAAGCATGTCACAACACACATAACACATGAGTAATAATAGTAAAACATAGAAGAGGAAGAAGAAACAGAAAACAAAATTACATTTGATCTTTAAGATTTTGAAATAGAATATTTTGATATGCCTTTTTGAAGGAATTCATGCCAGCTATTTGTTTTAAATTAAATGGCAAAGAGTTCCATAGAGTTCCACCCGAGTACGTTAAACTGGTTTCGAAAAGATCAATTCTGGGTTTGGGGACAAGAATACTGTTTGTATATATAGACTGGTTGAGCGGAAATCTTTTGATTACGGTTGCAGGTGCTAAACCGTTTATAATTATGTACATCATGACTGCTTTATTATACCGAAACTTATATGTGAAAGGAAGAATATTTAGTGAGACGTAATCTTGAAATGTTAATGAAGCTCTGCTTGTTGTTGCTTCAGTTATGTCATAGTTGTTGTTCATGTTGATTTGGAAAAATAAAACATTTAAACCAAATGTTAATGAAAACGATTTCAAAAGACATGTTTTTAGAGCTCGTTTATGAACACTTATCAACGGCTTTAAGGTGTTAGCACTACTTGAATCAAAGAGAGTTGGTGCATAATCTATGTGAGACTGGATGCATGCGTGGAAGAAATGCTTACGTGCATCAATGTTAAGAAAATTCTTTATCTTAGAGAGTTGGAAAACTTTTTTAGATACTCGTTTGCTTAAGCTACGAATATGGGAGGACCAAGTAAGGTTGTTATCTAGAGTAATCCCTAAAACTTTATGTGTGTTGACTTCTTCTACTGGCTTATTGCGAATTGGGGGAATACTACTTGTTATATTTTGTCGCTTTTGCCGTGATTTTACAATCATATACTTAGTTTTTGTTATCATTTAATGCCATATGATTAAGTTATGTCCAGTCTAGTAGCTGATCTACACTTTCTTGTAAACTAAAGGTTAATTGATTGAGATTAGTATGGTTTGAATGGATTGATATGTCATCTGCAAACAGCTCACTAGGGTTTTTAATATAAAGAGGAAGATCATTAATATAAAGCAAAAAAAGAAGAGGGTCCAGAACTGATCCTTGTGGTACACCAAAGTGTATAGGTAAAAAAATTGATTTTTTTGTTATGCAAGAAAACAGACTTCACGATCTGAAATAAATGATTTCATGAATTTAAGAACAGAGTTAGAACATTTATGCACAGCTAGTTTCTTTAATAATAATTTATGTTTTATTACAACAAATGCTTTTGCGAAGTCTACGAAAATAACACCAGTAAATTTAAATCATCCAGATTTGGTAACCATTGATCAACAAGGTTAGTAAGGGCAGCATGGCATGAGTGGTTAGATCGGAAGCCAGATTGGTTTGGATGAATCAAGTCATATTTGGAAATATGGGATGTTATGTATTTATTAAAGTGTTTTTCTAAAGGCTTAGAAAGAACAGAAACAAGCGAAATAGGTCTGTAATTACTAGGGTCAGTTTTATCACCAGATTTATAGAGGGGAATAACATTAGCTTGTTTGAGAGCATTAGGGAAATAACATTTATCAATACAAAGATTATATAAGTAGGTCAATGTGTCTGTAATGAGAGGCGTACTAAGTGTTAGAATGATTCCATCCAAACCATCAAGACCCCGAGTGCCTGTTTGTTTTAAATGAACAAGGTGAAAGTAGACATCAGAAACTGTAATTGAAGGCACAACTAATTCAGACTTAACAGAGAGAGAGAGAGAGAGAGAGAGAGAGAGAGAGAGAGAGAGAGAGAGAGAGAGAGAGAGAGAGAGAGAGAGAGAACGCTAGTCAGTCTTCACCAAATCTCCACTAAGCCTACTCAATAATAATTTATCGGATGACCCCATGCGTACTATGCGTACAAACATAACCAGCCTCTTCAACAACACAACAGAGGAAAGGACAATGGGGGGAGGAGGTGGGTGCGTGGGAGAGAGAAACAAATGTGTCCTCATTACCTGAAAGAACACGGCCTTCAACAGACAGACCACTGAGAGACATCATTTCAAACCATGCAGCAACTCTGCGAGAGAAATGACTAGAACTTAACTGAATATTGGCCACATTATTAACCCTTCCCGTACCTCGTGGGTGTAATTGCACCCATACTTTTACTTTTTATCTCATATTTCCAAAACCATTCATACAATCTTGCTGACATTTTATGACTTTGTCAATGACAGAGTTGGGCACGTGCAGCAAAGCAAATCGCGCATTTTTGTTTTTTTAAAAAGGAAGGAAATAAACAACAAAGTCGTCTATTTCTTCTTTTTCGTCGAGGGACATCAGTGGCACGAATGAAGGCTGCTAGAGACGACGTTCACGAAAAACAGTGTGTGTGTGTGTGTGTGTGTGTGTGTGTGTGTGTGTGTGTGTTGTGTGTGTGTGTGTGTGTGCGTGCGTGCTTGCGTGCGTGCGTGTGTGCGTGCGTGCGTGTGTGTGTGTGTGTCTGTGTGTGTGTGTGTGCGAGAGAGAGAGACACAGAGAGAGAGAGAGAGAGAGAGAGAGAGAGAGAGAGAGAGAGAGAGAGAGAGAGAGAGAGAGAGAGAGAGAGAGAGAGAGAGAGAGAGAGAGAGAGAGAGAGAGAGAGAGATGTGTTACAATTTGATTTCTGGGTGGATTGAGATAGCTTTGATTTTCCTAAATACAGAAACAGCATTGTGCTATAATGTTCACATTACAATTACTTCATTACTTTATTACGTGACGACTGGAATACAATTTTTGAACGTCTAGCCTACAAAGATTAATAAACAGCACTACAGACTCGTGGTCGTTTTCAAAAGTACCCCTCGTTTTATATATAGAAGAATACTGAATGCGAAGTTGTAAGGTAACAACATTTTTGCTTATAGAAAGAGAACAGAAGGGACAGGAGGGTTAAGATTACAAAGTATTGAAGAAGCTTAAAGGTGGACCCTGACGGATGAGTTTTTGCAAGAAACACGTCGAGATCACCATTATTTTATTCCCGAAAGACAGCCTTTTCAAGGATCGGAACACTCACTTTGCTCTGGTTTCCTACAAATTTAAACCGTCAAAACGGCGATTTCTCCTTGGCGGAGATGCCGGAGAGAGTAGCCATTTTGGATGGGGTGGGTGGAGGTCACTCATTGTGGTTGAAGCGTGTGTGGGTTTTTTGTAGTGCAGTAAAAAAACAACATTGGAGCTATTTCCTTTGTTGTGAGCGAAACTCCTTTAGATAAACTGTATACAAAATTTAAAAATAAAAATAGACAGGCTTGTATTGCGAAAATTTCGTGGAAACGATTTGGCGGCCATTAGAAAAGAGACGGCACACGCCTTCTCTTTGGGTGAAAGAATTTGACTTCCAGCACCTCCGCCAAGGAGGAATCGCCGATTTGACGGTTTGATTTCTAGGAAACCAGAGCAAAGTGAGTGTTGCAATCTCTGTAAAGGGTGTTTTCCCGGTGATCTCGACGTGTTTCTTACAAAAACTCATCCGTCAGGGTCCACCTTTAAGGGGCTAGAAATGTTGGAGTTAATACAAGATAGTTGACGTGCCGTTCCCATTGTTGTGGCTTTATGAAAGTAGACAACACATTTCAGGAGCTACCTTCAGAGGGTCGTGCTCTTTGGGACACAAAAGAAGTGGGCAGGGAAAATGGGGGTACTGCAGACACAGGTAGAGTGACAGTTGAATAGTGCAGGGGGGGGGGGGGGGGGGCAAGCAAATAGTGCGATGAGGCGCAGGGGGGGGGGGAGAACTCACGGGGCTCACGAAGAACAGAGGACATCTTTTTCATACAGGCCTAATAAAAAACAACAATAAAAGTGTGGCGTCATTGTGTCCAACGTAACAACATAGCATTAGTGTAAACTAGTATTTAAGCTTTGAGCTTGTTGTGCTCAATGGTTTTGCTGTTGCTGTTGCTGCGTCATACGTTTGTTTATGAGTCAGTGTGTTTAAAAACCAACATAGCATTAGAAGAAGAGGAAAGCCTTGAAAAGTTCCCCAAAGCTGTGCTGCTCTATCAACCAATACATCTACGGTCAAACCTTTCCTTCTATGACTTTAACATTTTACAGACTATGGTCAACATTTCTCAGCAAGGTGATAATTAGCCTACTCAGCATCGATCCAGTATCATATTCAGCAAGGTAATGTACCAGCTTACAGAATTCTGAGACTAACTGCGAGACTAACTGCGAAAATGCGAAAAGTATGGCCAACAAAAGATTATACATAATTTAATATCAAGGTCAAGGGCAGCAAAACTTGACATTTTTAAGGTGAAAGGCCAAGGTCATGGTCAAGAAGCTAAGAAGGAAATGGTTATTCATCCTTCCTGCGTTTAGTTATTGTGCAGAACGTTTCTTAAAAATGAATGCTGGCAACGTACGAAACAATTACTGTACCTATGCTCCATCGATTGCTTTCTAATTGACTCTCTCTCTCTCTCTCTCTCTCTCTCTCTCTCTCTCTCTCTCTCTCTCTCTCTCTCTCTCTCTCTCTCTCTCTCTCTCTCTCTCTCTCTCTCTCTTGCGCACGCGCACGCGCGCGTGCTCTCCTTCTGACCGGGTTTTATGCGTATTATTTTTCTATTATTGACCAAACGATATCCACTAAAAAAAAGTCTTGCATAAAGTTTTCACGCCCACTTCACTGAAAAACATTACAATTGTTTTCAAATATTTCTTTGCGTGTGTGTGTGTGTGTGTGTGTGTGTGTGTGTGTGTGTGTGTGTGTGTGTGTGTGTGTGTGTGTGTGTGTTTGTGTTTCTTTGTGGGGGTTTTTCTTTTCTTTTCTTTATAATATAAAATACATTCAGACCTTGTTTCAAATCTAAACACAACGAGGTTTTTTTTCTTTGCGATTTCGAAATTCGTTCAGGAACACGTTTTCTCGTTCAATCCTTGTACGTAGAAGGCACAACATCGCAAATAACCACCATCTTCAGTACTTTTCTTGTGTGTCGATTTTGCAAACTGTCACTAATTAATTGAAGTAACCCAGTTTATGCCTCCCACATAATGCCCAGGTACTATAACCATGAGTGTGTCTTGAACAATTGACACGGGTAATAATAATAATAATAATAATAATAATAATGAACATTTATACAGCGCTTTACTCCCTTTGCAGGGCGCTCAAAGTGCTTTACATAGCCAATAAAACACAAATAAGTTAACATTATACACATAAGACTCACTACAATCAAATCAAATATGCATAAAATAATATTATTTAGACAAAGCCCTGTTCATAGCCACAACATTTGAAACAATATTACAATATTGTAAGAAAAGAAACAAAATTGCAAGGGAAATCAAAGTTCATGAGCTACGTTATTGCGCAAACACACACACTAATAGAGAAGCACACAGTCACACACTACGCACACGCACACACACGCACACACACGCGCGCACGCGTAATAATCAATGGGCATTAACACACACACACACACACACACACACACACACACACACACACACACACACACACACACAAGCCAGGCGTGCGCATGCACGCACACGCGCACGCACCGATCCCATTTCAACCACCCCTATTTGCACGCAAGCACACATATCCATGATTCAGGTTCTGAAACAGAAGCATGTGGACTTAAGGTAAGATGTGAGCGGTTAGTGGTATGAAGCATCAAAGAGGTGAGTTTTCAAAGAAGTCTTGAAAGACTGAACTGTGGAAGAATGGCGAACACTGGGTTATCTTTTAGCAACATGTAAATTAGAAGAAACTGCCACCAAGATTGGCTATTTCTTCTCATTTACATTTTACTACCCGTATTAACTGCTTAAGACGCACTCATGATCACAGTACCAGATCTCTTCTGTTCTTGAAAGCAAATTTCAATAGCGGAGGTTCAAGTTACTGTTGAACTAATACAATATCGTTTTCACCGACAAATATCATATATACGGGCTTTTTGTAGGCCTACTTCTGTAAATCTTGAAACTAGTTAGCTATCACTAAAATTAGATTTGTCTGGGGCAAGTCGTTTTGTTGTTATTGCTGTTGTTGTTGCTGTTGCTGTTGTTGTTGCTGCTGTTGTTGTGTTGTTGTTGTTGTTGTTGTTGTTATTGTTGTACCCCCCTTTTCATTGAGCGTGCGACGCACACGACCCTTGAGAGCCTCATGAATAATGCATTAGCCTAGCAAATGACAGAAAGTCTTGTTGTTGTTGTTGTTGCTGTTGTTTTTGTTGTTGTTGTTGTCGTTGTTGTTGTCGTCGTCGTAGTCGTCGTCGTCGTTGTCGTATGGCACAGCTGTTTCGGGAGGAACATTTAGTTTATCTATATTTTCAGACGTTGTTTCAAGCCAACTTTAGTTTACCATAAGTTGCTTTTCATAAATTACAATCACGAATATGTTGTAGTATGTGACTAAATTACTTATATTCAGTGGACATTGCTAGATGTTCTCTCACGGGCAATTTTATTTATGTTTGTGTATTATTCAAGAACATTTTCTACTAAATATGTTGTATGATACTGCTCAACAAAATAAGTTTTTACCATAAATCTGATGGAAGAAATATATTAAAAATACAATGAAGAACATACAGCCCAAATATTTTTGCAAGCAAAAGCTTGGTGCAGTTTTTATCTAAGATTTCTAAATTCAGTCTTTTAACTAAATAGCTTGATTTTGTATGGGGTGGAACAGCTGTGATGGTTGCAATGTTAGTATTGTTTGTTTGTTCTTATGTCCACGTTGTCATTGCTGTTTTATGATAAATCATATTATATAAATAAGACAAGAAGATGTGCGTCTGTCTCCCTGCCTAATCTACTGTACACTGCACGAAAAAACGTTTTATTTTGCCATTTGTATCTTTATATATAATAAGGAGAGGCAAGTAACCTGATTATAACCACATGTGACGGTTATCTTTACTTCTGGAGTTTAAGGTGGATGCAGGCTATTCATTTTCACCCCATACAGAAATTAGATTAAACAAAAATGCTATCAGGTCATTAATCGAATCATCTTTTTCCCTTTAATCACTGCTTCCTGAAATAACATTGTTTAAAAAATAAAACATAAATGACAGCCAGGTAAATATACCATTCACAAAATGTTCAAGGTCACGTAGGCCTAATAAATTACTAACGTTTTTATTTTTTGCAACCATGTTCTTTTCATAATTTTATTATGTCCAGGTCTTCATTTATGTAACGTTTATCAAACAATATTTGATAACTGTTTGTGGTATTGTTTAGTGTACGTGTCCTGCTTTTCTTCCTGCTATGTTGTATTGTAAATTGGAAAGGGTCAGACTTTTGTGTGCGATTTTCGGGGTACATTTCCCTTCGTAATAGCACGTAGGAACAAGTTAGTTCATCGCAGACCCATGAAACAGAGCGTTATAGAGGGGAAATCCTAACCGATGTTAACACTTCCATGTCTTTCATCTATTCACAACTAATTCGCACGATTATAATACACACTCGATCATTCTCGTTCATATTCTCTCTCTCTCTCTCTCTCTCTCTCTCTCTCTCTCTCTCTCTCTCTCTCTCTCTCTCTCTCTCTCTCTCTCTTTTTTCTTATTCTTCTTCTTCTTCTTCTTTCTCATTGTATCTCGGTACAACCCTTAACTTTTAGTGAACAGTTCAGATGCATAATATCGTGCTGATCTAACTCCCTATCACCCGTCGCCCGCCCACACCATCAAATCTTTTTGACGTAAAGAAGAAGGAGAAGAAGAAGAAGAAGAAGAAGAAGAAGAAGAAAAACGTTGCCGTATATAGACAGCTTTCAACTAATGACTTTCATTTCGCTCCACAACCAGGGATTTGCAACGCATAACCAAAAAATAACCAAGGAATTTTACAAAAAGCTCCAAACTATACAGACAAAATATAAGAGATGTTTTCATTCTTTTTCTTTTCTGACCGCGCATGTACGCACGCACGCACACACACACACACGTGCGCGCGCGCGCGCGTGCACACACACACACACACACACACACACACACACACACACACACACACACACACACACACACACACACACACACACACACACACACACACACACACCGCCCACAAAATAAAACAAGGGCGTCGCCGAGCGGCAGACATGTCCGTCACCAGCAATGCCACGCACTTGCGACACCCCGTAGAGTGTCACATCCTGACACAAAATTGGAAGGGATTCTGTCTTCTAGTTCACGAGATACAGCTTGAAGAAGAAACATATAGCGCAAAGAAGGAAATTTCGGTTTTCAAGGTCACACTTCAAGGTCAAGGTCAGCATGGTGATAATTTATGCTCGGATGTTTTTCTTCTCTAGGGTATACAGTACCACACACAATATGAAGCGCTTCTGTCAAGTACCAATGTGGAAAATATGGCTTAAAACCCAATGTGTAGACCCCTACCACTTTCAAGGCCTACGGATCGCCCGGACCGTGACCTTGACCTTGATCGGTATGCCACCATCAGAACGGGCATAAGCCAAAGTACCTTCATGCCAAATTTGAAGACTCTAACACTAACGGTGTGGGAGTTATGGCCCCTGAAAGATTTTCGGTTTTCAAGGTCGTACGCCAAGGTCAAGGTCACGACGGCAATATGGTTTGCGCGGATGCTTTCCTCTCATGGTGACACACCAGCACACACAATTTGACGTGATTATGTCAACCCGTTCGAAAGATATCCTTGGGACAGACAGAAGGAGAAAAAAATGACCCTCCGATTTTCAGGCTCCAGCGATCTTTTTGACCTTGACCTTGACCTTGATCGGTATGCCATCATCAGAACGGGCATAAGCCCAAACCACCTTCATACCAAGTTTCAACATCCTATGTTGATCGGTGCCCGAGATATGGCTAAAAATAGATTTTCGGTTTTCAAGGTCGTACGTCAAGGTCAAGGTCACGACGGCAAAATGGTTCCTATTAAGGAGGCACACCTTCACACAAAATTTGACGCGATTCGGTCAAGCGGTTCGGGAGATATCCTTGGGACAGACAGAAGAAAATAAAAAATAAAAAAAAATAAAAAAAATAACAAACAAACAAAAATACAAACCAGCCCATCGCAATAGTCCGTCTTGGTGACGGACTAACAAACAAACGTATCCTTTTCTTCCTTTAACAGTGGGAAGATACAGGTGATGACTATGTCGACTGCGTGGGTGTATCATGAGACGAAAGACTTTGCAAGGGATGATCCGGCTATCGATATTGAAAACACTATGCTGGGTTGTAAATCAAGAGCTAAAATTACTACAATGGCCGTGGCAAGAAAGCAAAGCCATCTACATCCCTTTTGTTATCTAAACTGTGAAAGTAAGACAGCCATGCTGCCCATATTATAGAGCCAATGGACAGTCATAACTTTTTCGACATTTCCCGTATTGGAGGTTTAGCACCTTATGATGATGGCAGTCCATTTCCTTTAGTAAAGGTCTGTGTACACGTTAACGGTATTCACGAGATATTTCTATTTCCCCATAGCAGTACAGTGATAGCCCACTCTTAATATAACTTACATATCACTGTGTTGCCTTTGGGGGAATAGAAATATATCGTGAATAATGTTAACGTGTACACAGACCTTTACTAAAAGACAGACTACAGTCGATTTGTAACGTCTGAAGCCAATGACATGGGCTGGTTAGGGTCTGTGTACACGTTAACACTATTCACACAAGATATTTCTATTTCCTCATAGCAACACAGTGATAGCCCACTCTTAATATGACTTACAGCTCACTGTGTTGCCATGGGGAAATAGAAATATCTTGTGAATAGTGTTAACGTGTACACAGACCTTAACCCTTTCTCCGCCAAAGTCGCATTTTAGCACCACAGTCACACCTATGTCACTAAAAGGCATCAAATTGGGGTCTATTATCCAAAGACCCTATTGTCTTAGTTTTGGGAAGTAAGGGTAGACCTTATTTTATATATGTCACAGAAGAATCTCCAATACTGCAGATGGATTTTGTTCTCTACCCAGATACATTTAATGGAAACTTTTGGCTTGAATATGGCTGGCTGTGAAAGGGTTAACCAGCCCATGTCATTGGCTTCAGGGGTTACAAATCGACGGTAGTCTGTCTGTTCTTGTTCGGGTGTCTATGTGGCCGTTATTGGTCAAGGTTGCCAACGTACTATGCGGGTAAAGCTGGGGACAGACTATGCGACTGCCTCATATGACTCGATCAGGTCGTGACGTTGACCAAATTTTGTTTCCCGCACAGAGGAGGTCACAAGCCATCTGACTCGATCAGACACGATCAGTGAAATTTAGAACCCGCCCTATTCGGCCCTGTCACCTGACTGGGCCCGACTGAGTCAGACTGATCAAGCAGGATGGTATGCACATGAGGTGAAACGTCACGACCTGGTCGAGTCACATGAGGCAGTCAGGTCCTGTTTTTACCCCTTCGGTTTCTCTGACGAGGCATTGTATTTCTACCAATATTATAGTCGCTCCACTATCAATAATGTGTGAGTATCAAAACGCTTTAGACTAAAGGGCCAGCCACACGTCAGCTAAAATCGTATGAAAGTACGATACGATTCGATCACGTGATTTTGAAGCGCGAATCACATTTGTTCTTGGAGACCACTGTGATCGAATCGTGTGGTACAGTCGTACGGTTTTAGTGGACGTGTGGCTGGCCCTTTACCAAACCATCAAAGTACCCAGAGTCAGCTAACTGGTAGGCCTATAAAGATATTTTATTCTACTCTGTCATTCACTTTGGTAGGTTTGTTTTTTTCTTTCACAAAATATATTTTTTAAATGTCAGTGTCCACAAAAGGCGTGATTAAGATCTAATAATAGATAGCGAACACTTATATTAATGCAAAATTAAGAATTGAAGAAAACAAATATGCGTCCTACCGTAAAGTGTCCGTAAATAGGCTACTTTCATAATAGCAATGCATAATAGTCTATAGTCCCTACATGGCTTTGTCGCTTGTATTTCAAACTTTAAAAAACCCGACTCTAATGAGCAGCTTTGGACGCGGATTTGACCGCCAAGGGGTAATCAACCCACTAGGGGCTTATCACGCGATATTCGTAGTTGGGCGTAGTGAGAGAGAGAGGGGGGGAGATGAGTCCCACCCTCTCTCTCTCTCTCTCTCTCTCTCTCTCTCTCTCTCTCTCTCTCTCTCTCTCTCTCTCTCTCTCTCTCTCTCTCACTACGCCCAACTAGAAATATCGCGTGATAAGCCCCTAGTGGTTTGATTGCTCCCTGGCGGTCAAATCCGCGTCATAAGTTGACCAATCAAATTTAACTGTAAGATAATTATCTTGTTTCGCAGAATGCGTGCAAATTATGAGGAAAAGCTTACGTCGCTGAACATCATGTGAAAAGAACTAGACAGCATAGGTATTAGGTACTTTATAGTCACAGAGGCGTCTCTGTGAAATTCGGGTTGCTCTCACCTGGAGAGCGCGTAGCAACCAGAGGCGCGCCACAGAATCTTTTTTTTTTTTTGCGATGTTTGTTTGACTGATAATAAGGAAGGAACTTTTGACCAAATGACACTTTTTCGTTCCACTGGGTTTAACGCGTGCTAAGTGCATGGGCACACAGGACCTCGGTTTATCGTCTCATCCGAAAGACTCCACGTTCAGACCGTAAGGCCTAGTGCAAAGTGAGAGGAAAAAAGTCCCCTGTACCCAGGTTCGAACTCGGGTTTACTTGACACGAGGCGAACGCGCTACCACTGTGCCACTCTACACCACTGAAATATGTTTTAAGAATCCACATACCCTGTGACCGAAAAAGTATTGGACATAACGTGTCCTTGTTAAGGTCTTAAAAACATCATCAGAAAACGCACGTAGCAGCACCACAGTAACAGACCTAGCCTAAATAATCCTATCAGGTTGGGGTTTTGTTTTTTATTTTTTGGGTGTTTTTTTTTGGGGGGGGGGGGTTTGGAGGGGGGTGTAGGGGGTAGGGATATACAAGAAAAAGAAATAGAAAGATCAGTAAGTGATTAATACTTTCCTTTATCCGTGACGTTCCTGCATGTATGTAGAATGAGGTTATAATGATTAGAAAATGAACGTTTTCTTTTCAGTTTATTAATCGAATCATCTATCCTTTAATCACGGTTTCCTGCCTGGAATAACACTCTATGACGCACTGGCAACCGGGTTAATAGCTGTCTGGAATGATGCTGAGCTGGCACAACAGCCCCGCCCTCACTCGCTACACCTCATCCGCACACTCCGTCAACACGATCGCTTCCAGTGGAGTTAAAAGCAAAATAAGGCTATTCATGGCTGCATTTACCCCCCCACACCCACACACCCCTCTCCTCAGAATCGCGGTTATGGAAATAAAACAATAATGCTCTGAAGGTTTTAACCCCTTCCAGACATCGCTGCCTAAGACAAAGTATTCATTTCTGGCCTGGGGCTGCCTAGAAACAAAAATAACAAATAAGAAACGACAACAAAACTAATACAGTCAATGATTCAGTTCTGACAATAATTATTGGTTGATCCCTTTAATGGAGTGTCCACAGCTGATCCGAGTTTATTTTTCGCTTTGATATCGTGGTTACTTGCATTAAAATCAGAATCATTACTCTCCTTATTGCTATCACTGCTAATGAAAACATATTGAAGTATTTTCTGAGGCTCGTCTAGGGCCGATTTGTTGGGACATTTTTAACATTACAAATGGAAATAGAAGTGTCAAACATAAGTGAAACGAAAGCTGGAAGTATGATGAAGAGAAGTAATTTTAAAAAAACATGGACCATCCATGCGCCTCTTCTTCCATCCATGCGCCTCTTCCTTTATCCATGCACCTCTTCTTCCATCCATGCACCTCTTCTTCCATCCATGCGCCTCTTCTTCCATCCATGCGCCTCTTCTTCCATCCATGCGCCTCTTCTTCCATCCATGCGCCTCTTCTTCCATCCATGCGCCTCTTCTTCCATCCATGCACCTCTTCTTCCATCCATGCACCTCTTCTTCCATCCATGCACCTCTTCTTCCATCCATGCACCTCTTCCTCCATCCATGCACCTCTTCCTCCATCCATGCACCTCTTCTTCCATCCATGCACCTCTTCCTCCATCCATGCACCTCTTCTTCCATCCATGCACCTCTTCTTCCATCCATGCACCTCTTCTTCCATCCATGCACCTCTTCTTCCATCCATGCACCTCTTCCTCCATCCATGCACTCTCTTCCTCCATCCATGCACCTCTTCTTCCATCCATGCACCTCTTCTTCCATCCATGCACCTCTTCTTCCATCCATGCACCTCTTCTTCCATCCATGCACCTCTTCCTCCATCCATGCACCTCTTCTTCCATCCATGCACCTCTTCTTTCATCCATGCACCTCTTCTTCCATCCATGCACCTCTTCTTCCATACATGCACCTCTTCCGCCATCCATGCACCTCTTCCTCCATCCATGCACCTCTTCTTCCATCCATGCACCTCTTCCCATCCATCCATCCATCCATGCACCTCTTCTTCCATCCATGCACCTCTTCTTCCATCCCTCTTCCTCCATCCACCTCTTCTCTCCATCCATGCGCCTCTTCTTCCATCCATGCACCTCTTCTTCCATCCATGCACCTCTTCTTCCATCCATGCACCTCTTCTTCCATCCATGCACCTCTTCTTCCATCCATGCACCTCTTCCTCCATCCATGCACCTCTTCTTCCATCCATGCACCTCTTCTTCCATCCATGCACCTCTTCTTCCATCCATGCACCTCTTCTTCCATCCATGCACCTCTTCTCCATCCATCCATGCACCTCTTCTTCCATCCATGCACCTCTTCTTCCATCCATGCACCTCTTCTTCCATCCATGCACCTCTTCTTCCATCCATGCACCTCTTCTTCCATCCATGCACCTCTTCTTCCATCCATGCACCTCTTCTTCCATCCATGCACCTCTTCTTCCATGCACCTCTTCTTCCATCCATGCACCTCTTCTTCCATCCATGCACTCTCTTCCTACCATCCATGCTTCCTTCATCTCTCCTCTCTCCCTCCATCTCTTCCTCCATCCATGCACCTCTTCTTCCATCCATGCACCTCTTCTTCCATCCATGCCTCTCTTCCATCCATCATCTCTCCTTCATCCATCTCTTCCTCCATCACCTCTTCCTCCATCCATGCACCTCTTCTTCCATCCATGCACCTCTTCTTCCATCCATGCATCCTCTTCTTCCATCCATGCACCTCTTCCTCCATCCTCTCTCTTCCATCCATGCACCTCTTCCATCCATCCATGCACCTCTTCTTCCATCCATGCACCTCTTCCTTCCATCCATGCACCTCTTCCTCCATCCATGCACCTCTTCCTCCATCCATGCACCTCTTCCTCCATCCATGCACCTCTTCTTCCATCCATGCACCTCTTCCTCCATCCATGCACCTCTTCCTCCATCCATGCACCTCTTCCTCCATCCATGCACCTCTTCTTCCATCCATGCACCTCTTCTTCCATCCATGCACCTCTTCCTCCATCCATGCCCTCTTCTTCCATCCATGCACCTCTTCTTCCATCCATGCACCTCTTCTCCATCCATCCATGCACCTCTTCTTCCATCCATGCACCTCTTCCTCCATCCATGCACCTCTTCCTCCATCCATGCACCTCTTCCATCCATCCATGCACCTCTTCCTCCATCCATGCACCTCTTCCTCCATCCATGCACCTCTTCCTCCATCCATGCACCTCTTCCTCCATCCATGCACCTCTTCCTCCATCCATGCACCTCTTCCTCCATCCATGCACCTCTTCTTCCATCCATGCACCTCTTCCTCCATCCATGCACCTCTTCTTCCATCCATGCACCTCTTCCTCCATCCATGCACCTCTCTTCCTCCATCTCCATCCATGCACCTCTTCCTCCATCCATGCACCTCTTCCCATCCATCCATGCACCTCTTCCTCCATCCATGCACCTCTTCCTCCATCCATGCACCTCTTCCTCCATCCATGCACCTCTTCTCCATGCCATCCATGCACCTCTTCATCCATCCATGCACCTCTTCCTCCATCCATGCACCTCTTCCTCCATCCATGCACCTCTTCCTCCATCCATGCACCTCTTCTTCCATCCATGCACCTCTTCCTCCATCCATGCACCTCTTCCTCCATCCATGCACCTCTTCCTCCATCCATGCACCTCTTCCTCCATCCATGCACCTCTTCCTCCATCCATGCACCTCTTCCTCCATCCATGCACCTCTTCCTCCATCCATGCACCTCTTCCTCCATCCATGCACCTCTTCCTCCATCCATGCACCTCTTCCTCCATCCATGCACCTCTTCCTCCATCCATGCACCTCTTCCCATCCATCCATGCACCTCTTCCTCCATCCATGCACCTCTTCCTCCATCCATGCACCTCTTCCTCCATCCATGCACCTCTTCCTCCATCCATGCACCTCTTCCTCCATCCATGCACCTCTTCCTCCATCCATGCCACCTCTTCCTCCATCCATGCACCTCTTCCTCCATCCATGCACCTCTTCCTCCATCCATGCACCTCTTCCTCCATCCATGCACCTCTTCCATCCATCCATCCATGCACCTCTTCCTCCATCCATGCACCTCTTCCTCCATCCATGCACCTCTTCCTCCATCCATGCACCTCTTCCTCCATCCATGCACCTCTTCCTCCATCCATGCACCTCTTCCTCCATCCATGCACCTCTTCCTCCATCCATGCACCTCTTCCTCCATCCATGCACCTCTTCCTCCATCCATGCACCTCTTCCTCCATCCATGCACCTCTTCCTCCATCCATGCACCTCTTCCTCCATCCATGCACCTCTTCCTCCATCCATGCACCTCTTCTTCCATCCATGCACCTCTTCCTTCATCCATGCACCTCTTCTTCCATCCATAAATAAATAATAAAATAAATAAAATGCTCAAAATGTGTCAAAATTGGCTATGCCCACCAAAGACTCTTTGTGCCCACCCAAGCAGCGATAACTTGAACTGTGTAAGTAGCAGTTCCTTGGGGTTTTCTGAACACATTGAAGGGGTTCGTGAGACATCTGTAAAAATGTTGCCTTGCCAACAACAGTGGACACACCCAATTTTCACGCTTATGTGATTTTCCAATCTGGGGGTGGTATTGTTTGTTGAGCTATTGTATCGAAACTAATCGCACGAATGCAACAAAACATAAGATTTTTGATACACAAATAACTGAATTAGACGTCTGCAAAATTTGAGCTGAGTTGAATAGGCCGTTCTTTTATGCGCATATAAAATGCACGTGTTTAAGTTTATTTTGCCGGTCAGTGAGTATAACCACATCTACGACTGACCATTTGCAGGCAACAAACAAAAAGCAAGATCGGTTGCTTTTCCGTCAATAGATTTTTTGTTTAAACTGAGACAGACTGCAACGTCCATCGACAATCGACATCGGCAGCACCAGAACCGCAACTTGCCCCTAAGGGCTTTCTGCCATGAGAACGTAAAACCTCCACTCAACAACAACAACAACAACTGCAACGTCACTGGAACATTTTCTCTTATTTTATGGGCAAAAACGTGGATTTTCACACTTCTTGTTTCACCTTGGTGGCCGAGGACAAGCAGAGTGGGATGACCTATCATTCTTTCTCATTGTTTACGCGGTGCACCCATGTGTTTTCCCTGTCACCCCTCCTCCCCACCCCCCACCCCTCCTCCATCCTTACTCCTTACTCGAACTTCTTTATTCTTTTTCCTAGTCCCTTGCATCTTCACACATCGTCTTCCCACCCCTCTTATTTGGAGAAAGGGGGGTGGGGGTGGAGTAGTAGTAGGGAGGGGGCGGTTGAGGGATGGTCAAGAAATGTTTCACCTGTAGGAGTTTTCCTGTGGGGAGGTTCTTTGAAGAGAGCGCGCCGCCATAAAGCAGCCCAGGCCCTAATCACAACACCGTGACGTACAGCGGCCTAATGACAAGGGGCGAGCTGCTTGAAGTGACACAGCCTACACCTCCCTGAAGCGTAGTTCTCTCTCTCTCTCTCTCTCTCTCTCTCTCTCTCTCTCTCTCTCTCTCTCTCTCTCTCTCTCTCTCTCTCTCTCTCTGGTGGTGAGATTAACGTCCAATCGGTGAGAGACTATTATGGACGGTATTCCTGAAGACGAAGTCTTCTCGGTGAGGTGGTGATGCTGATCATGGAGTTGATGATACGATGGCATGCAGCAACTTGGATCGTCTCTGCTGATTTGACTTCGTCAATGCTCCGCCGGCACCCAGCAGTAGGCTTTGGCTGTGCTGTTGCCCAGGGGGGTAGGATACGTAGTCCACGCTGTCCAACTCTTTTTCTTTCTTCCTTTACCATTTCCCCCTGCCATTGTTTGTTCTGTAAGAACAGGAGTACATTTGAAGGCGGGGACGAGGGATGTGCGTAGTGTATGTGTGTGTGTGTGTGTGTGTGTGTGTGTGTGTGTGTGTGTGTGTGTGTGTGTGTGTGTGTGCGTGTGCGCGCGTGCGTGTGTGTGTGTGTGTGTGTGTGTTGTGTGTGTGTGTGTGTGTGTGTGTGTGTGTGTGTGTGTGTGTGTGTGTGTGTGTGTGTGTGTGTGTGTGTGTGTGTGTGTGTGTGTGTGTGTGTGTGTGCGTGTGTGTGTGTGTGTGTGTGTGTGTGTGTGTGTGTGTGTGTGTGTGTGTGTGTGTGTGCGTGCGTGTGCGTGTGCGTGCGTGTGCGTGTGTGACAAGAAAAAGCTTCCCCTTCACAGCGCCTAAACTACTCAATCAATCTTAACGAAAATCGGTTGAATGGTTTCATAGGCTGCCATTTGGTGTCAGATTTATCAATTGGCAAGCCATATCAACATAATCTCTGTTAATGATATTTCAATATTACAAAGGCACTGATTATTTCTAAGATAATGGACGAATTTCAACCAAAGTTCGCTTGGTGAAAACGTGTCCTCTAGGAAGTTTTGGCAAAGATGCAGATTTAACAACACACACACACACACACACACACTTCACACACTTTTTTCTCGGTTCTTTCCATTTTTTCACTCTTGTCTTTATTACTGCAGATTAAGCACTTAAGCATCTGTCTTTTTCTATATTTAACGTTAAGTTTTTATCCATTTACACAATTACAATTACGCATTCGCTCACTGTAGAATATAAAGGCCAGACTGAAAACCCCCGCAATGAACCAAGACATTGAGGGAGTGGATGTTATCTGCATCTCAACCGATTTTGTTTGGTGCAAAATAATAAACTGCCGAGTATTGCTGTCGGAGCCCTATTTTCATGGCAATTTATGTAAACGCTTTGTATGATTATATGACAAACACACACACACACACACACACACACATACACACACACACACACCCAACCACCCACACACACACACACACACACACACACACACACACACACACACACACACACACACACACACACACACACACACACACACACACACACACACGTACACAAATACGGGAAGATGGGGTAAAAAGCGCATGGGCGGGTAAGAAGCCCACCCCAATTATCTCATGAAATAAAGAAAATTTCAGCCAAATTTGCCCATGAGACGAATGCTAGACATGAACGCTCGTCTCATGGGCAAAATGAGACTGAAATTTGCTTCATTTCATGAGATAATTGGGGTGGGCTTCTTACCCGCCCATGCGCTTTTTACCCCGTCTTCCCCTACACAGATCAAAATATCTTTGTAATTTATTAAATACGTGTGCTATAGTTTGTCAGGCTTATGGGATAACAGGATGAATTAATGCTATTGCTATGGGTTTTATACTGATTGGTTTTGTCTTGTTTGTTTGCTCGAAACTTTACTTTAGTTTTGTTTGCTTTTTGATGAGTGGTTTTTTTTGTGCTTAAGCAATATTCTTTCCTGGCTATTTTGATTTCTGTCTAACTTTCTTTTAAGTTTCTTGGTGAATAAGCCTTTTTATCTAAATAGCATCGTAATCAAAGAATGAGCGTTTCTGGCCGCCCCACTGACGATCACTCTACCGGCTTAAAGTACTCCCCCATGTCAAATAGAAGGCAAAATCTATTTTTGCCGCGCGAGAGCGAGAGACAGAAAGAAAGAAAGAGAGAGGTAGCTTGGCGTTGCTATGAAACGGCCTTCAACAACATTGGTGTCAAGCAAGGGCTTAGGAAGATAGCTCCACCTAAACAGCCCATTTGGAGTAGAGCTGGATTTAAAATAAAGGAAAGCTGTTGCTGATCTTTTTCTGTCACTCATGAAGATGTTTGTTGTTTCTAATGGTTTTGAACCACAAGGGTCACAGGGTGACTTAGTACTCCTATTTAGACAAAAATATTTCTGTTCTGTTTTTAACCCCTTCTATAGAGGAAACACCGCTTACCGTACATGCAATATTGTCCTAAGCTTTTTTTCCCGTTGATGGCGAGTCTGTTAATTACACACACGCGCGCTGGCACGCGCGCGCGCGCGCACGCACACACACACACACACACACACACACACCCATGCCATATCTTTAGTTATTTCTTTACCTCCATTCCCGCTTAGCCCTACCACACACACTCCCTCACTTTTCTTCTCGATATTAATATTTCTGGCTGTGGTTATAATCTCGTCGATGAGTTTGTTTCGTCGCATGGTTATGTGCCAAACTTTCCATTTAATTTGTTTTCTTCTTCATAATGCCAACTTCTATTTGTTCTATAAGAAGCCCTCTTTCTCTTGTTGTCCATGGCATTACATGCTTTGGCCAAAGGGGTTGACCCAATTTTATTTTTGTGATATTGTTTTTACTGGAGATTCCTTTCTAAGGACACGTGTGCTAATTGCACAGAAAAGGCAGCAGTGCCTTCATAATACCAGGGACACTAGTCTTCTTGATAATACGTGTTAAGTATATTTCCCCCACCTTTACGTGTCTTGTAGTTGTGCGTCATCTGTAGCAAAGACAGGAAATTATGACAAAGTTGGAATTTGTGTGTCTTGTCAGTGAAGATGGGTGATTTGTCTTCGCTTCATTTGCATGACAATTAATCCCTCGACTAATTAGAAAATGACACGTGCAACACCACCTGCGCCTTCAGTAAGTGAAAAGTATACATGTATGACGTAAACTGCGAAAAGTGGGTGGATGCAGAAAGTGCGTGTGTTGGGGGTGGGGGAGGGTGACAGCGGCGGTAGGCCTATTTTCCTAAAAAAATAAATTAAAAATTGCGCGGGTGCGGGGTGGGGGGGGGGGGGGGGGGGGGGGGTGGTGCGTGCGTGCGTGTGTTCTTGGCATACAAAAATACCAGTTTATCTTTTTTTCTTGGTTTCTTGAAACTGTTTCTATATTTGTTTGTTCGATTGTTTTGTGTGTATGTGGGGTTTTGTTTTTGTTTGTGGCTCAAGCCACAAACCTATAACTCACTTTGTCGGTCTGTCGGTCTGTCTGTCGGTCAAAATTGTCGCACATTTTGACAAAATTGTCGCACTTCAAATCGAGGCTACACTTCTGGCCGCTCTTTAAAATGATGTATTTTAAAAGCGTACAAAATAATAAACATATGTAATACAGACACTACAACAGACACGACGAGTATGCGGTGCTTCTTTTGATGAGCATAAGTAGGATACATAGTTTTAAATGTTTTCCAAAAGATATAAAATGTTACGAAATGGTGCAGAGATAACATTCTGGTTTACAGATTAAAATTATTGAAAAGCCAGGGGAGGTAACTCATGATTGGAGTGGTAAAAATAGACCGCGTGCCACAAACTATTGCGATTTCGCGCTTGTTAATATGTAAGGTAGTGTTAACAAATAAGAAAAACGGTGGTTGGATTACAAACTTCCGATTATCAGCGATAAAAAGAAAAAAATACATTATAATTTATTAAAAAGAATCCTCTCTCTCTCTCTCTCTCTCTCTCGCTCTCACACACACACACACACACACACACACATATATATATACGCGCGCACACGCACACACACACGCACGCACACACACACATGCCATGTGTGCGCAGACACATCCATCCACGCTTAATCCTACAAACAAAACAGACCATTAAGCTTTGAAATGGGTGACCAGATTCGTGCGTTGAAAATTCGTAGGAAGAGCTTTTTAATTTCCAGTCGAAGGTGAGACGAATCCGAGAACCACAAACAAAGGATTGCCTTTACCCTCAACAAGTCAAGTCCGCTGAAATCCATGGCAAATTATGCCTGCCTCCCACGTTCGTTTTAACAATCTGACTGACCATCCCAGGGTGTCAAATGACCTCTCACTGACTTGGCAAAGTCTTGTCCCTCTGCGGCCTGCTCGACTGAAGTTACAGACACCCAGATAGGATTACTTGTTCTTTTTCCCCCCAAGGGGTCGAAGACGTGGGAAAGGTATGTCTTCATGCCGTTGCTGACTTGAAAAGATTTGTCCATTTTTTTCCCTCTCTCACAACAAGGCGACACCAGATGCTTCGCGTTTTAGAGGTACTGACACCTCTGGACTATAAAGCATGGATAGATTAGATTGAAGAGACAGAAAATCTGACTTTGTCGTTATTGTTGGAGTTTTTTCTCTTTTTATTTTTCCGCCTTATGTTTGCTTGCATTGGGTTTATTTTTCCTTAATTTAATGTCTTCCCCACGTTCAGGCAAGTTTTAAAGTATATTTCATCTGATGGAGAAATGTCTATATCTACATTTACTTTGCCAAAAAAACCCACACAAAAACCTACTGTATATATAAACAAAAATACTGGCAAATTGTATGTAAAGTTAATAAGTTTCATAAATACTAATCACTGGACAACTTGTCCCTAAGGGCTTTCCGCCATGAGGACGTAAAACCTCCACTCAACAACAACGAAATCTTGACGATAAATTTTGCATTGAGTTTAGTGTTCCTTAATTTAATGTCTTCCCCACGTTCAGGCAAGTTCTAAAGTATATTTCATCTGATGGAGAAATGTAAGTCTACACTGCTCACAAAAAGTAGGGGATATTGTGTTTTGTAAGATCACCATGGGTTCAATAACGAAATTATAAGTTCTATTCAATTTGCAAAACAAACGTATGTTATTCATTGAACATAAAATCGAAGACAAAAAAAATTATTGTGAAACGTCACGTGATTGCCAGAGAAGACGGACATCAATGGTTGCAATGTCCCAAAAATAGTCATAAAACAGTTGAGAACGTGTTGGACCACGGTTTCCTGCAAGGCATAGCGGGGAATTTGATTGAACATGATCAGGTGACCTTGTAGACCGTGAGAAGGTCTGGGTATAATGGATGTGAAGGTGATCTTGCACAAAATGTGCTCAGTGGAGACGCGAATTGTCATTTTGGAGGTTAAAATCTGCCCAATCGCTGGCGTTTTTCAATTTCAGCTTGCACCATTGTAACGGTCATAAGAGGATCTAGGGACGCCGGGAAAAACGTTAATCCTCCAGACAATATCCAGGAGACTGTGCCAGAGCATGAGAATGCATTGCCTTGAATGCCTGGTAGCAAACAGTGGCTTAACAACCTGTCAACTGTGTAAAGGTGTTTTGTGATTTCGAATCACACACCTACTGATGTCTATCGCCTCTGGCAGTCACGTGACATTTTACAATTGATTTTTGTCTTCGATTTTATAGCCAAGAAAGGCTGAACTATCATTTTCGCGTAACATAAAACTTATGGTCTGGTTATTGAACCCATGGAGATATTGCAAAGTCAATATCCCCTACTTTTTGTATATCTAGATTTACTTTGCAAAAATATAAATAAATAAATAAATACAGTATATATAATAAACGAACGAATATTCGTATAATATACGAAACATACTGGCATGTTGTATGCAAAGTTAATAAGTTTTATAAATACTAATCACTGGAAATCTTGACACTAACTGAAAGCCATATTCAGAATAAAACCTACAGTGGGAGGTGTAGGATCTTTGTTCAGAATGAACAACACGAATGCATGCACCAATGTGCGCATTTGTAGCTGTAATAAAAACGTATGGAGCTGTAACCAGTACAACAAGATGTAATAATAGTAATAAAGAAAGCTTATATAGCGCACATTCCAGGCTAACTGCTAACAAAAAAATACATTTAACCAAATCACATCTCATGCTCGCACGCACACAAGCACACACACTGACGAACACAGCATACCATTTACCTGCACCTGTACACATACATACATACGTACGTACGTGCGTACATACATACAGACATACACACAGACACAAACACACACATACATACACACTTATGCCTACACACGCACGAGCACACGCACACACGTGCATGCACGGAAATATGCGCACATGCACAAGCACATGCGCGCACGAACACACACACTTTCTGTCTCCCACCTTTCCCATGCCCTTCCTCATCCGCACACGCTTTCATTCTCACAATCCGATCATGGTGGACAGTAGTGTTCAGAGAATAGATGGGTTTTCAGGTTGGTTTTGAAAACTGACAGGGAGTTGGAATGCCTGAGAGACAGAGGGAGTTTGTTCCAAGTAGCTGGGGCCTGAAAAGAAAAGGATCTCTCGCCATAAGTTTTCAATGTACACAAGCTCGACAGAGAGAGAGAGAGAGAGAGAGAGAGAGAGAGAGAGAGAGAGAGAGAGAGAGAGAGAGAGAGAGAGAGAGAGAGAGACAGAGAGACAGAGAGACAGAGAGACAGAGAGACAGACAGACACAGAGAGAGAGAGAACGAGAGAGAGAGAGAGACAGAGAGAGAGGGGGGGGGAGAGGGAGAGAGAGAGACAGAGAGAGAGAGCGTCACACGTTCGTCAGTCTTGTTTTTATAAGAATATAATTATTATGTTACGGCATGGCGGGTTAGGAAACACAATACAATGACTTTCCCACAGCCCGCAGGCTCAGCTGCTATGGCCCAATCTGTGGCGACAGGCTCAAGGCAGCACCAGCCATGGACCCCTGCTGTTCATCATCCACTTCTGGGGGCCTCGCCCCATGCAGCCAAACTCACCACAGCGGCCCAGCGCTGCCAACAGGAGCCATCCGGGTGTGAAATGACCATTACGGCCCGCGAATCCCCACGGGTTACAATGGGTAAGACCAGGTCTTTTCAAAGAGGACACGCCAAGTCAAACACACTCACGTGTCCAGATAACTGAAGCACTCGGGAGAAAAAAAAAGACCGTGCAGGACATCATGACAAGACAAGTTAATGCGAAGAAATAAATTGAAGTTAAAACTTCTGCTTTGTTAGTACAAACGCTTATAGTCTTTCAGCCTTGAAGTCGTTACGCTTCAGGGTATAAATGTGTAGGTTACAAGCGTTTTCATGCGCTATTTATGAACAGGAAAGGTGATCCTGGAAGTGTTAAACTTTCAAAGAGCAGATGAGGTAAAGATAAGATTAGATACAGTATAATTATATGCAAAGTATATGCGATTTAATGGCAATAATGCTCCGCTTTCTCGAAGTCCACGTGATGATAAATGGCTCTACCCGAGTGCTAGAAGCCACTCCAAATATCTGTTTTGTGATAAATTACATTTTTATAAATATTTGCCGGATAAAGGTAACAATCATAACTTTTACGTGATAGACGGAGAATCCGAGGCGATACACATAGCATTAGACTATACTCTACGAAACTAACGTAACCAGATGTAACGACATAATCAGCGATATTTAAACCTACTGTGTACCAGATAATAAAAAAATTATAGGCAACTTCAGGTTAAAAAAGAAACGTCTGTCGCTCTCCTGCCAACCATGTTACAACTACTATCTATTAGCAAAGGTTATGCATAGAAACCCGAGCGCAAAAAAGTAGGACTATACACACGAACAGGGATGAGGGGGTGAAGTGTCTTTCCAAACCAATTTGCAATTTTCCCTCTTGTCCTTTAGTTCACGAGTCAGCACACACAGAGACATTACCTACCAAGACAACCACAAAGTCCTCGCTTCCTGTCTTGTCCAGAGTGACAAGCGAATGATCCTGCCTATCTTCAGCTACTGCAAAGTTGCGAGTGGAACAGCGACTGCTGTTGCACAAATAGTTCGGTGCGTTCAGTTGTCACCTTTTCAATTTAATATTGTTGAGTGTGATCAGTGTCTGCTCAGTATTAGAGAACGATCTCGATACTATATTATTTTTTTAAACTGCAAATAGTTCTCTAGTTTGAACTTCCTCGTCACAGAAACAGGACAATAATACGAATATTTACTTCAGCGCTGTTGATGGTCTTTGTCCAAGTCCAAAATTTTGTTTGGATTTTAATTAAACTAAGGACATCTAGGAATTAATGTTCTCCAATAATGTTTGAGACGCGTTTTGTCCTTCATATAAAGGAATCTTGTTCATCATTTTACTATTTCAGCAAGATTTGTTGTAAAGAGGTATGAACGCATTTTAACACACGGCGTTGTTTAGAAACATGTTTGAGGCTAATGAAGGTCACAAGTTTGTATCTCTTATTCAAGGCTATGTCAGGAATGTATGAGTTTGCTTCGCTTTGTGTATTAACATTTCGTTTCGAGTTAAATTTCAACCTCTGAGCCCGTATTCACATTGAGATAGTACGAGACTTGTATCTAAGAAGTCCTAAAACAGTGGGATTTATAGACCTTATAAGTTATGATGGTTATAGTCTCATACTATCTCAATGTCAATACAGGCCCTGGTTGTTGTTTTTAAATTAAACTAAAGTGTTCTTGCTGTTGATTTACTGCGGGTTTTCTTCTTCAATCTTGTTGACTAATTAGTATCCCCCTCTTATAGATGTGAATCCTATTGTCTGTGTGCAAATTCTACTTTTTTTTGCTCATACCAATTGCCATAATTGAAACGTAAAAAAGGGTCTGCACCAACTGCTTAAGTGCCATCTGGTTTTTCAAACTTTTACACTGTAGGCTTCTTTTCGGGTTATCAAATTTAAACCACTCAATATGAAAATCTGGTTAGAAACGTTACGTCATCACAATTCACGCAAAACATTAGCCTCTTGTAGACCATGTAAGCTTTCTACCATTAATTCTCTATGATCCGCTTCACTTCTCCATTTAAACCCCTTTCATCGCCAGTCTAGCCGTTGGGCACCACACCGATCTAACGCCCATGTCACTAAATCGCATTTAATCAGGGTCTGTTATGCAATGACTTTCTTCTTAATGTTAGGAGATAAGGATTGGCCTAATGTTACACATTCCAAAAAAGAATCCAAATTGAAAGCAGACCAGAGTGTAAATATCCCCAAATGGGAAATCTCACACACTGGACTGAAATGCTTAGAAAGGCCCCAAAGAGTTGTCTGTAAACATCAGGTTTGTAGTTGTCAAACAAGGCAAAAATCGAATTTCCTAAGAACATTGATGAAAACCCAGATAGCTTCAAACGACATATGGGCAATACTTTCAAACTTCAAATCGGTCCATATATTTTTTGCAACATTGCAATCAATATTCTAAGAGATTGAAAAACCAGAGCAAAAATACTTTTCAATCAAGGCATAGGGCATTTGCCACGAGTGTTCGTTCTCTATGCTAGACTACTAATTTGCCCGCACTCGTTCTGCCCGAGTTACGCTGACCTTTCTAATTCAACTCTAAATTTTAAGTCGTTGAATTTCAAGGTCGTCCTCACGTGGCAAATGCCCTATTGATATGAACATGTACTTCAAGCATATTAGGCCTTAACAAGAGAACTTTAGTTCGGCATCGGTCATTCACTTTTCATTCAACTTGCTAATCCAACCTGGGATTTTCCATCTGTCTGCATGGCCAGAACAATGCGCATAATGCAACTAATTATTCAGTGTAAATTATCACTTGATTTTCAGCATTGCCAAAGAAAAATTCGAAGGAAATAAATAAATTGAGACCAAAAGAATTTTTAAAAGTGGAGAGAGAGAGAGAGAGAGAGAGAGAGAGAGAGAGAGAGAGAGAGAGAGAGAGAGAGAGAGAGAGAGAGAGAGAGAGAGAGAGAGAGAGAGAGAGAGAGAGAGAGAGAGAGAGAGAGAGAGAGAGAGAGAGAGAGAGAGAGAGAGAGAGAGAGAGAGAGAGAGAGAGAGAGAGAGAGAGAGAGAGAGAGAGAGAGAGAGAGAGAACGCAGCGCGAACACACAGCGACAGACATGCATTCTTTGCTCCTGAAGATGAATGGAGCACAATTCAGGCAAACACCACAAATTGAAAAGGCTTTTCATGCCGAATACTAATTTATTGTAAGCCTTTCCAAATCGAAACTTGTAAACAAAATTACAATCCTTTGTTAATCGAAAGCACATTCCAACAAAACGGCATCAAAAACAAAACGAATACATATCTTAATGGCTATTTCCAAATGGTCAACGGTCTCGTTCACAGAAACTGAACGGCAGTCTTATCCAAGTAGTGTCATCAGGCACAGCAGTTACTTCACCTTGACTTTCTTTACTTTCTTCTTTTCGTCCTGAAATAGAAAAATAACAGTTATACGATTTTGCCCAAAGTTGGAATGACAGAACCATTTTCCCATGGTTCTATATCCACAATAAACTACAAGCACAACATTTTGACAGGGTACTTCAATTATTTAAACATACAAAATGAAACCATCTTGAGGAAAGCACGCAAAATATTTAATAAACTTAACTTTGAAGCAAGATGGTTAATCCAAACAATGCATTATGCAAACAAAGGCATTGCTTTGGAGGAAAAGGCGGGGAAGGCAGATTACCTAACAAAAATGATGAAACCATTGAGAGAAAGAGCGGATCTGGGTTTTTTACAGGGTTTCTGGTGGAAGTTTTTTTCTTTCGTTGGATGGCAGTTTGACAGACGGGGGGATTAGCGACAAGACACTTGCCACCCGTAGCACCGATTTTCCACTCGCTCGGATAACTCCCCTCCATCTTGACAAAGTAGCAGGTTTGAAAAGAGGGAGATTTCCTTAATGACCAGCAACGCGTTCATGCGCCGGTCCATTCAGATAACCTCCCGTCACAATACCTTACGTTCCTACATTCTTCAGCAAGACCTGGGGTAACAGTCTATTTGCACGGACACCGAAACTCTCCCCATGACTGCTCCGTGAAAACTACCTCAGAATACAAGGGCTTGTGCTGCTACCGTTTCTCCTGTGACCCGGGATTAAGCTTCAGCTTAAGGGACAAATATAGTGTTGTCACGAGCTGCTACCCAATCTGTACTATAGCATTTCAAAGGATTGAGGACCAACAGCGAAGAGACATACCCTAAATAGTGCAAAACCTACCACTATTAAATTGCTCTGTGCAACCATGAGCGCGAGTCTCCTGCAATTAAGCCAAAGATCAAGACTGTCAAGAAACAGTCAAGAAACAGTCAAGGCGCTTAGGCGTAGAAAATGTAGGTACTGGGCTATTTGGTTCCATTCTCAATAGCAACATTTCTTTGCTACGAGTGTATCATTTGCATGTTCTTTGGTTTTTTTAAAATCTTATTTTTTTATTCGCTGGATAATAATAATTTGATTTCATATAGCACTAAAATCCATACATAAATATGCTTGATGCGCTTTACAAAAGCAGCATGAATCGTAGTACATGAATAGTAGTCAATAATATACACACAGCATAAAATAAATACTTTCGCGTTAGTAACAATTTGACTTTAGGCCCCAATTAGTTCTGCACAGAAGTAAGCATCTGCATTTTTAGACCACTTATAGAAATTTATAGAAACTTATAGAAAAGATTACTTATTGAGTTACCGGAGTTGGTTTCTTGCTAGATCCCTTAGGACTCTTGCCGTTCTTGGGGCTGGCAGAAATCTGAAAAGTAAACAAATCAGCATTGTTTCAGCCTAAACGCTACGTATATGCCTCATTTATATAATGTAGCGAGATACAATAATATTCTGCGTTCTCTCCACTTAGCTGATCCGTTACAGTTAAAGCTTTAAATCCCAAACATTCTTTGCTCCGATAGGCAGCTCAAGTTGATAGATTTAAATATTTTAGCAGAAACAAACCGATGGTGAAAAAATGACAGGAGTGCAGATGGGGGCTGTAGGTGTTGGCGACCAGCCAGTTCCATTTCGTAGGCCCTTTTGCCTGTGGTCCGTCATTTGACCTGGAAGTGTCAATCTCAAGGTTTTGACAGGCATTAATAACTAGGTTTATGCCTTTTGTTCCGTATGCCTTCTGCTAAACTGTTCTAACGCTTTAGAATGGATGGATATCTGTAGATAAACAATATCTTTACGGCAAATGTTGGGTCAAATTATCCTCTATTTACCCGTTGTGTAATGTTTCGATAATGTCTTCACTACAAGGTTAAAGGTAATATGTTCTACATCAATTAGAAAAAAGACAAGGATTTGTTGTCTACTCACCGATCCTTTCTTTTTCCTAGGCCTGTATCAGACAAAAGTAAATTGATCAGTCAATGTTAGCAATATTCATTCAAACGTATAAACATTAAAGCTACATACTTTACATGTGCTCTGGCATGTCTGTCATGTCACTTTGTAGTGTTTGGAGATGCATAGACAATAAGAATGTTTATTTACTAGTCTGAATTAATGGGCCAAATGCTTTAAAACTAATTCCTCATTACTTTAAACTATGCCATTTTCCTTAAAACGGCGTAGGAAAGAGAACCCACCGAAATATATCGAAGCTACACCGATTGTTGTGTTACTCATATCCAACATTGCGTCACTATACCATTTATTTGCACGTGCGCTTAAATTTCAATGGTACTAACATTTGGTAGGCCTAATTCCGACGTTTCACTCAGTGCAATGGCATTTTACATTTGCCACAACAGGCCTTGTTTTGTCTTTAAGTAAAAGACCCATCTGTGCCACATAGAAATATAAAATAATCTTACCCAGTGTCCATTTCCTCTTCCTCTTCCTCTTCCTCGTCTTCATCTTCGTCTCCCTGATAGTATATAGCAAAACAGTTTTACCAGTTCTGGGACTTTTGTTTTGTTGCTTTATTATGCCACTAACTGCATTTGATTTGAATTTTACCTGGTTCTGTAATCTGCATTTATGTGTAAAATAAAATAGCAACGAGTCTTAGATTAATTCATTTTGAGTGACCAAAAGCATGTGTACGTATCGGGGCTAAACGGTTCAAGGACAAATCGTTTTATTGCCGATACAAACTAGTGATTGAAAGCGAAAGACATATTCCTATCATGTTGAGCTAATGGGAATACTAGCTCACCATGGCAAATGGATGATTTTATTTAATATAACTATCTATTCTATCTATATACTTACCGTTTCACTACGAATGAGTTATCTCTTCCAATTTGGAGCTAATGCCAATTACCAAAGACCAAAAAAGTCTTAGTCTTCACAAGACTAACTTACTTCCCTTGGTCTGGTTTAGCAATACCACTGAGCTGCTGTGGATCCCCTTCCTGACGTCACTTCCGGGGAGCCAACTTTGAATCATGATAAATTTTTTGACTAATCGACTCGCAACGATGTTTTCGTCGGAGGGAGGTGGGTGGGAACCTTTGATCGTAGTGAAACGGTAAGTATATACACTACTCACAAAAAGTTAAGGATCACTATGAGAAAACAGGTGCGCAATAAACTCCGTTCGCTCCTGTTATTTATTTCTCAGTCCAGCCAAATTGTTATGAATTCTTGTTCAGCTGTAAGTGGGCGATGTTGTGTTAGTGGAAACATTGCACGTGATTCTCTATTACTGAGCTTGGCAGCAAAAGAAAAAGCGGAAACTTGCGAAAAAGGACCTTGTTTTGGATCGTTCTGCATGAACACATTGCACAAGCCAGATGGAAAAACCATTATGCACGTGCAAGCACTGCTGTTTATGTGTGAGATGCTGTCTCTTGCTTGGCTTTATAAGAAGACATACCACCAGTATTAGGCCTGATTTGACAATGCCTCCACGACGAAAATTGAGCGAGTTGGATAGGGGACGAGCTGTTGCATGGTTCCAAGATGGTGTTCCCAAGCGAGAAGTGGCCAGGCGACTTCAGGTGTCCATCTCGGTCATTGTCAGACTGATTCAACGCTTCACAGCCACTGGGAGGGTCCATGAAAGACGCAGATCTGGTCGACCGAAGAAGACAACTCCACGTGAAGATCGTCTCATTGAACGACAAGCCCTGCAGACAAGAACAGCCTCTTCCAGCATCATTCGAAGGCAGCTGAGGGTGGCTACTAACATCAACATCAGCCAGCAGACCATACGGAACCGCCTTCATGGGTTTAACCTCCGTTCTCGTCGCCCAGCTGTACGGCCACGCTTAACTCCAGCCCATAGGGCAGCACGCCGCGCCTTCTGCAGACGTCACGTGAGGTGGACACGTCAGCAATGGTCCCAGGTCCTGTTCAGTGATGAATCACGCTTCACCCTGAACCACAACGACGGCCGACTGAGGGTCTGGAGGCGCCCAGGGGAACGCTTTATTGACGCCACTGTCCAAGAAAAGGTGGCCTTTGGTGGAGGTTCTGTAATGGTCTGGGGGGCCTTCAGCCTTCACCACAGAACACCCTTGTATCATGTACAGGGTAACCTGACTGGCCTCCGATACCGGGATGAGATCCTTCGACCGCTGGCTGTGCCTACACTGCAGCAGATGGGACCGCCGGCTGTCTACCAGGATGACAACGCTCGCCCCCACAGGGCAAGGGTGGTCAACGACTTCCTGCAGCAGTCTGGAGTCAACAGAATGGAGTGGCCAGCATGCAGTCCCGATCTCAACCCGATTGAGAACCTCTGGGATGAGCTGGATCGCAAAGTGAGGAGCAACCACCCCCCTCCCAGGGATGCCCAGCACCTCTACCAGATGCTGCAGGCTGAGTGGCAGGCGCTTCCACAGAGGATCTTCACCACCCTGGTCAACTCCATGAGGACTCGCTGCGTCGAGTGCCAGAACAGCCATGGCGGATACACGCATTACTGAACTTTTGGGAGCATCAGAATGCCCTGTCTTGTGATTTCAATGACTTTGGGAAATCAAATTTCGATACGTACCCACTTTGATCAAATGTACAGACCAAACGATTGCTCGAAATTGAAGGCAATTGTGTATCGTTATCACTAAAGCATTGAATTAAATGTTGGCCAAAATTCAACGCATTGGCTTTCTTATTTGGAAAGTTATGAATTAGTTTGCAAGTGATCCTTAACTTTTTGTGGATAGCTTAGATAGAATAGATAGTTATATTAACTAAAATCATCCAATCTATTCTATCATGTTACCGTTTCACTACGAATGAGTTGTTTCCCAACGAGGAGGTGGGTAAGAAAAAACGTTGAATTTTTAACTTTCCAACAAAGAGCAAACATTTCATACCCATAATATCCAAAAAGCGGGATTACCCAGGGTATCCCCGTGATAGCACCGGAAGCATCCGTATGAACATATAATTTCATTCCCCCAACAGGCATATACATATATATGCATCCCAATAAACAATATCATAAATTACCGTTAGACCAAGGAGACAGGGGTCTGTGCCAGCACCAGCTTCCTGATGCCGTAGGTATCATCTTGTCTCCTGGCGGAGAAATGTCGTAGATAGAAGTTCAAGAACGTGGTCTCTGACTTCCAGTAGGCGGCCTCCAAGACGCTGGATAAGGCCACACCCTTGATCATGGCCAAGGAGGAGCTGATAGCCCGAATTTCATGGGCTCTCAGGGGGTTTTGGGGCAAGGATTTGTCAGCGTTTGAGTATGCTAATTTTATAGCATCTATCAGCCACCTAGAAATGGTGGATTTCGAAATGTCTTTCATGTATTTGTCATTCAGTGAAACGAACAGGCGTCGTTTGTGCCCTCGGAACTGAGAAGTTATCTTCAAGTATAACCGAAGGGCTCTAACTGGACATAGGAATCTGTCGGTGTCATCAGGAGCTAGAATGGTGCAAAGACTCTGAACTGTCACTGAAGGAGAGGACGCCTGAGCGGACTGGTTCTTAGCGCGAAACTCCGGAAGGAAAGACAGTGTCATGGATTGATCCGAAGAATTGAACTCAATATCCGAACCTAGACCGCTAAGAGCATGGACGCCACTAACCCGCCTAGCCGTAGCTAAAGACAATAGAAAAATAGAAAAACTCTTGTATGTCAACAACTTGAAAGACAACGATGCTAAAGGTTCACATTGATCCCGAAGAAAGGACAGAACAACGAACAAATCCCACTGAGGAAGGCGAACGCCCGAGGACACAGACTTGTTGCGGACTGCATCAATCAGATGTGAAAGTTCAATAGCTAAGGAAAAAGAAGGATTTCTCTTGCCCGTAGCTACCGTTATAGTATGCACAACAGAAGCCTTGTATCCATTTAACGTCTGAGCGGATAAGCCGCGGTTCTGGTGGAGGTGAGCCAAAAACTGAGTAAACTCCGGACCGGAAGGATCTAACGGAGAAATGCCATGGGACAAACAGAAACCATACCATGAGGCCCACCGTATGTCATATAGTTTGTTAGTACTCATGTCGTCTCGCCTTGAGTACTAAGTCCACAGTTTGTTCTGAGAGTCCGCGTGCTCGCAGGCCTGACCGCATAGTAGCCATGCGGTCAGCTGAAACAGTTGGGGGTTGGCGTGGCCGACTCCCGTGCGTGGCTGAAGCAGAGTGTCTTTTGTGAGACGAAGAGGGACGCTTGGAACGTGTGAGAGGCTGGTGAGCTCCGGGAACCAAGGGCTGGTCTCCCAGAATGGGGCGATGATGATCAGCCGGGGTAGATCGCGGCTGTATTTCTCGAGTACCTTGGGTAGGAGAGACGTTGGAGGGTATGCATACGCCGACATTCCTGTCCAGGGCATCGAGAAGGCGTTGCGCGCTAGTGCCTGAGGGTCCCTCATAGGTGATACGTAGACCGGCAGCCTGCAGTTGAACCTCGTGGCGAACAGGTCCACGTGCGGTTTCCCCCAGAGGGACCACAGTGGGAGGAGAGACTGATGTGCAATAGTCCATTCCGTGGGTAGGATCTGGCCCTTTCTGCTGAGCTGGTCCGCTAAAACGTTCAGTTTTCCCGGGACATACTCCACCGACAGGGAGATTTGTTTGGCTTGAGCCCACAGAAGGATCTCCTCCGCTTTTCTCGAGAGAGCAGGCGATCGTGTTCCCCCTTGACGGCGTAGGTAAGACAGGGCTGTCGTATTGTCGCCGCAAACGGTGACCCACTTGCCGGTGAGACAAACTGCAAACGACTTGAGGGCCCTCGCCACCGCTTCCAATTCCAGCAGATTGATGTGAAAGAGTGTCTCTGCGAGAGTCCACTTGCCTGAAGCCTCCCTGTCGTCGAGGTGTGCACCCCAACCAGTTTTGGAAGCGTCCGTGTGAAGGAACAGTTGTTGCTGAAGAGGTCTGATAGGAACCGTTTGGTTGACCCAGGCACGGTCTGTCCACTGTTCGGTTGCCTCTAGAAACCAGTCCCCTAGCATCACTTGGTGTTCCAGCTGAAGGCGAGAGATCTTTCTCTGAGCCAGCAAGCGTTGCAGTGGCCGTTTGTGGACCCGAGCCAGAGGAAGAAGGTCCGCTACTGATTCCATCAGCCCGAGTAGACGGAGTAACTGGCGGGCAGAAGCTGAGGTTTTCTGTCTGAGGGCAGTGACCGACTCCACGAGGGCTAGAATCCTGCTGTCTGACGGCCGAACGGTGAATTGGACGGTGTTGAAAGACATGCCCAGGTAGTTGAAAGAGGTTGATGGAGTCAGATCCGATTTGATGTCGTGGATACGAAACCCCAGAGAAGCGGACAGTTGAACCAGGGTTTCCGTTTGACTCAAGCAGAGTGCGCGAGAGGACGCCAGTAGAAGCCAGTCGTCCAGGTAGACGCGAAGGCGGATGGATTGTGACCTGGCAATCCGCACAAGTTCCTTGGTGACTCTCGTAAAAATCCAAGGGGCTGGCGACAGGCCGAAGGGCAGGGCCACAAACTGGAACGTCTGTTGCCTCCAGACAAAGCGAAGGAACTTCTGCCGCGACGGGTGAATGCCCACATGGAAATATGCGTCGCGCAGGTCGATGGATGTAGCCCAATCGTTCTGAAGAATGGACAGACGGATGGAAGCGGCTGTCTCCATCTTGAACTTGTCCGTACGGATGTACTTGTTCAGAGGGGAAAGGTCCAAGACAGGGCGAAACTCTCCGTTCTTTTTGGGGACTACAAACAGGCGAGAGTAGAACCCCGAGTCCACCGGGGCCACTGGAATGATGGCTCCCTTCTGCTGTAGAGAGGCGACTTCTTTGTCGAGAGCTTCGAATTTTGCCCGGTCTTGGGGTGCTGGGAAGGAGATTGGGTGAGAGGACAGGGGAGGTTCCTGAGTAAACTGGAACCTGTAGCCTGCCCGCACGACCTGAAGGATCCAAGTATTTTCGACCAAACGTTCCCATGAAGGAAGGCATTCCCACAGAGAACCAACGCTTGTATCGGCCGAAAAACCTGGACCCTCCAAAGATCGAGCGGGCTTTAATGAAAAGGCTGTTTCCGCCCCGAGAACGCAGTACGGCTGAATCGGGGCGGACCCGAAGCAGCCGATCCACGTCCTGAGAACGAGGAACCACGGGCTGAAGAGGGGGGAGTGGGCTGGAAAGCGGGACGGTGGCGCTGACCTGAAGACTGGTTGTAGGGGAAGCGAGAAACACGACCCCTAGAAGACATCATCCTGGAGGGAGTGTGACTGGCTGGCTTGAACTCTGTGCGCACGCGCTTAGGTTGAGGAGCGGCAAAACTCTGACTCGCAGCCTTACGAGCCCACATCATGAGCTGTTCTTGAGAGAGATCGTTCCTCCGTTTCTTGGAGCCTTCCAGAACGTCCTTGACCGTGTTCGGGTGTAAGGTGGCGGAAGGATGGGACGGGCAGGAACGTAGCGTGGAGCGTTCTTCGAGGTCCAGTCGGAGTTTACAAGCCCGGACCACAGAGTCTCTGTAAGTAGCAGCCAGTTGAACCTTGGTGCTAGAAGCCACTGACGAAATCGAGTTCACTGCTTTGTTGAGCGAAGCCAAACAAACACCCAATGCACGTTCATCTATGGACTCAAGCAGGCTAAAATCTTCTGGTTTAGCCGTTGTGGTGGAGCCCACTATCTGGGACAGAGTCTGCAGCATGGAGGTAGCGAGAGAAGCGGCTCGGAGAACAGCGTAAGACGATCTTTCCAAGTTGTTAAACGAGGACTGTGAGAAAGAGACCGTCGATTGTCCTCTCTGTGGCCTAAAATCCAGAGATTGTTTCTCTTGAGGAGACACACTCGAGTGCGAAGGCACAGGCACAAAGGTACTGGATAGCTGAAACGGGGGGAAGAAGTCTTTCTTCAGGAATGTCCCCGCACGAGAAGGAATTGGGTCCGGTTGACGTGGAGGGGGACCGTCGTCCTCCTCGGTCAGAATCTGAGGCTGAGTCCAGAGAATAGAGTCAGCACGTCGAAGCTCTTGGCGAATAAACGGCGAAGTGTGAAGAGCAAGTCTTGCTTCTTTCGGAGCCTGTAATTCTCCGAAAAACTGTGGCTGTTCCTTGCTGGAATTCGACTCAGAAAGAGGCATCGGTTTGATGTCCTGACAGTATGGACGGAGAATATCCAAGTATCCTTGATAGTTCCCGGTAGAAGGAACTGGTTCCACTTGCACAGGGGGCTCAGAACAGAAGCTGCCCTGCTCCACCCGTGAGAAACGATCAACGTCCTGATCTGTTTCGTCACCAGGGTGTTGATGATCGGAAAATCTCTCACGCATGACCCGACGAACTTCGTCTCTCACTGCTGAGTCAAATTCGCTGTCATCCTCGGAGTAAGGCGGAAGAAAATCATCTTCGACAGGTGAAACATGTAGACCCAGGCCAGAGTTCCTAGAGGGAAGCCCATGCGGAGTTTCATCCGTTGAAAATCTCTCTGTAGCAGAGACTGTTCTGCGCCGTGACAGCATAGTTCGTTCTGACGGGTCAACGGACGTTGTCCGTATGCGGTCCGTGCCGACAGTGCCCACGGGCACGGTGCTACCGGTACGGGTAGCAGTTTCTAGTGTCACGTGACCGTGTTTCATTGGTTCACGGATGACGGAGCCGTTATCTGCCTCGCCCCACGGGCGGCCGGAGTCCCCATGACGGGTACCGGTTTGGGACCGCACATGACCGGACTTCTTCCAGCCCCGCGCCATGCTGCCGCAGCCGGACAATGCGGGCGGACTTACAGGTCTAGAGTTACGAATTTGCCAGTTTCTGGGAGAATCCATCCGTGGAATCACACACTCACGTGAACGGGAGTCGTAGACCGGTACCGTGTCCGTCCGTGTCCGTTCCCGACGGTCAGAGAAGTGTCCGTCGAGATTTTCATCCATTGAGAAGATCGGTATGCCGGTCTTCCTCTCCAAACTGGCCAGTTGGTCCGTCGAGTAAGAGGTCTCCGAGGTTCTCATCCGCCAAACTTGGCGGTTCATCCAATGGTACTGAGTCACAGTCAAGTTTTGTATTTGTCCTAGTCGTGGTGGGCCTCATTGAACCACCTGACATCGAAACCAAAGAAGAGGACGGGACCAAAACTAAACCCTTGTTCTGTAATTCTGCCAGCATATCGGAGACTAAAGTAGAGGAATCTACTAAAGAAATGACATGTTCCGTCTGCTCCACAGACGGCTCCGACACAGCAGAAGTACTAGAAGAAGAATGAGTGGGAAGGAGGGGGGGAGGGGGGGGGCACTTTCTTCTTCGAAGACGAAGAAGAAGAAGACGACCTAGACTTAGAACTGGACTCTTTCTTCGAGCTAGAACTAGAACTAGGGGTAGGGGTAGAAAGGAACTTCCCTTTCTCATCCCTAGACTGCTTAGACGACGACGACGAAGTAGAAGCAGAAGGCACAGAAGTGACACCGATGTCCGACATGTTAACAACGAGGGCACAAAACCGGTGTCAAACAACAATCAAATAATTTCACTTTAACCAAAATTCGATCCCAAAAATCAAATTAAAATTATACACTGACAATACCTGTTACCCAAGGGGCAAAAGGGAACACAAAGAAGGTAGAATGGCAAGGAAAATAGCTTGAAAATGAATTAAATTTGCAGAGCAAAAAAGAACATGGCAGCTCCAATTGGAAAAAATTTATTATGATTCAAAGTTGGCTCCCCGGAAGTGACGTCAGGAAGGGGATCCACAGCAGCTCAGTGGTATTGCTAAACCAGACCAAGGGAAGTAAGTTAGTCTTGTGAAGACTAAGACTTTTTTGGTCTTTGGTAATTGGCATTAGCTCCAAATTGGAAGAGATAACTCATTCGTAGTGAAACGGTAACATGATAGAATAGATTTAAAGTTTGAGTCATTGCTAAACTAATCACCAGGGCTTCTGAAAACGTACAGATGTACGCATTTACGCACTAGAGCTCTCAAATTACCCCATAGAATCTGAAACTGTGCGCGAGATTTACTCTTTAAAATCTCATTAAGAGACTAGATGACGCGTTAAAATGAAGCATGCTTGAACAACCGTTACTTATCAGTAAGTTAATGATGTCTTACGCGTTTCAATCCTCTGTTAGGCCCACAAGCAGTCTATGCTAGATCTAAAATTCTACTTGATCGCGCAGAAAGCCAAAATCGTTGAAAGCTCATTGGGCATGGGGTGGGGGTGGGGATTTGCAGCTTCCCATGTTTTCGCCTTTACCCCTTAACATTTGCAGCTTGGGGTGAAAATACCTGTTAAAATTCTAAGTAGGGGTGAGCGTACCCCTTAAGAGGGGAAAAGATCAGAAGCCCTGAATCATCCTTTGAAAAAGTCCTTTTCAGGACGAACATTTGGCTTTTTTTGCTTCGTCTATTTTTCATCTTCATTTCTATGTTAATGTGTTGCGTTGTGATGTTTTTAGTTCAATTATTGCTCAAATATAGAATTTGTGTCAGTATTATTTGCCTGCAGTGGCTATGACAAAACGTAGCCTACGCATCTGTATTGATTCTTTTTGTGTGGTTAAAGTATGGTTAATCTTACACACAAACTGTCCTCATTTCGGGCCCCGATTCAATGCGTGTGTTGAAACTATCATCACTGTTCATAAAGACATCTTTAAAAAATATGGATTTAAATTTCCAAATATTACAAATTCATCCCGTCTTTTACCCACCCACCAAAATCTTCCCTTGCTTTTTCATGCACAGGACATTGTTTTACCGTTAACACCCGTACTAAACAGGAAAACATTAAGTTAGCAGTGCGTTCGTAATATAAAAAAGCCAGTTATGCATAGTGCTACTCTTGTGAAAGTCAGAATTTTAAAACTAATTGCATATTTGCATAGCACTAATTAAGTAAACAAAATTAATGAAACATACATGATTTTGAAACACTAGGTATTAGGCATTATTATTAGGTACTTTATAGTCACAGGCTTCTCAAATTTGGGTTGCTCCCATCTGGAGAGCGCGTCGCAGCCAGAGGCACGCCACCCATTTGTTTAACAAAAAATTGTTTGCCATTTTTGTGTGACTGATGAAAGAAAGGGGGGTAAGTTTTGACCAAATAACTTTTTCGTTGCCACTGGATTTAACGTGTCCTGGGCACACGGGACTTCGATTTACCTTATCCGAAAGACCACTTTCAGACAGTAAGGCCTAGTGTAAAGTTAGGGGGGAAATCCCCTGTACCCAGGTTCGAACTCGGGTTTACTTAACACGAGGTGAACGCGATACCTCTGTGCCACTCTACACTGGGAAACACTATGTTCATAATTATGCATTTAAATAATACCATCGATCTTGTCAGACCAACTAAGGCAAGTATGTATTGTGCTAAAAAGTACAACAAAATGGGGTGGGGTGGGGGTTCTGGGACGACAATGAAATAGTGATGGAAGACTAAGCGTAGTTTTTCTTTTTATGGAATTTGCAGACATTTGTGGAGCGACACGTTTCGCAGGGTGACAGCCAGACGGCATCGTCACGAAAGGAATACAGCAAGCTGACAGTACCTTATGGCTTTAACTTGGGTCAAAGTCGAGCTTTATGTGTTAGACTATGCCCTTTGTGGAAAACGGAACTGTTGCCGTCTAATCTACGGCAGTACAAACAACGCTAATATAGCCCAGCCCATCATAAACATCTTGTGTTAATTTCATCTTCGAAATGGCGAAAAACAAGCATCTTTCTCATCTTAACACCGATCGACTTATTCATACCTTGCATGGGGAAAGTGGAGCACGTCTAAGGTGTGCTTTTTCAAGGTGCTTTAAGTTACGTTTTATAAAAATGGTCTTGACATCGACTTAATCCTTACTAATATGAGCATGAGGCTTTAGTTTTGCATCTATTTGATATCCTCAAAGGATTAGTCATAAGTGCATTCAGTGATCAGATGTTTTAGTGCTGAAATAAAACCTCAAATGCCAGCACTTACGTCTTCGCTTTCCTCCTCTTCCTCGCTCTCTTCCTTGGATTCCATCTTGCTTCTCTGCTAACAGCCAAAAACAGAGCACAACTCAGAAGGCTGTCACTAATTTCGACAATAAGCATAACAATTTGGAACCAAAATTTAATAGGCAAAATTACAAGAATTCTGTTTTACACCGTATTTGCAAACATATTGCGCAAAACATGATACCTACTCTCATAGCTTGTCCACGCCTTTGATACTTTCTAAGCCTAACATTTTCCATAAAGTGCACATTATTTTTACAAACATATGTGAACGTGTTTGCACAAACAAAAAGCATTTGTGCAAACGTGTTTACACGAGTATGAATTCATGTGTACACAGCTTGTGCACCCGTTTTATACATTATAAGCATAGCAGTTTCCACAATAATTATGCTATTTGTTTACAAAAATATGTGAACGTGCTTGCACAAACGAGCATTTATGCAAACGTGTCTACGCGAGTATGACTGAATCCATGCGTATGCATCTTACATTCATGTTACAAAGCCAACATTTAGTACATGAAGCATGTACATGAAATTTACATATTTCAATAGGAACAAGGAGGAAATAATACTCCATTCTTCCAATTCAACCCGTGTATCTCTGGAAGCAATACAATTGACATGTACATGGACAGAGCGAGACAAAACAAAAAGGAAAAACAAGCTTTATCATTACCGTTACTGATAGATGACCTCACGACAATTTACAAAAGCAAGCGTTCTTTCTCAAAGCAGAAAAGCCTACATAAAAAAGCGGTGTGCACTTACTGCCATATCAACTGTTACTTTGGGTTTAAATACTTAGAGCAAATCCAATACAAAATAATCCGTCCCGACATCGGCAGGAGATTGGAATTGGATATAAGCTCATTTCCCTTTTACTTTCACTTACAAAGTTCGGTTAATTTAAACAGCCTATGCATTGTCAAAAGAACAAAGGAAAGTGACTTCGGGAACCAAACAAAGATCACATTAGGCTATAAATAAGGGATTACCTTGGATTTGGAGCTCTTTTGAGAAGAACTAGAGCCAGTCTTCCTCTTCACTCCCGCTTTGCCCTTAAACTTTTCCCATTCCTCGTCGACATCCTCTTCTTCTTCTTCGTCTTCCTTCTCAGATCCATTCTCATCGGATTCCGTTCTGTCCTCCGTAGCCGTCGTTTCCGCTTCCGTCATAGAATCATCGTCCTGGGAATCGCCTCCCTCCGTTTCAGGGTGTTCTGAAGACAGATTTATTTAGTCTGTTATAGTCTCGTCAACAGCTATGGTTATCTCAGGACTCACCGCGTAAACTGCGACCACGCATACCAGTTCTGAAGACGGAAACGGAACATTACAGCAAGATTCGACGTGAGGGGGTTTTACCTCCAACCACTGCCTAAACGTTCATGCCACAAAAAGCCACTTTGTCCCTACATTTCGATCAAAACATGATCATGGTGTCCATTAACCCATTGCTTACCAAGCACGCTTCACAATACAAGATCACCAAAAGCAAGAAACTGTTTCCTTTTTACTTTCAGCGATTGCAGTGTCCATACGAACCTATAAAAGAAACGAGAAAAGAGCTGCTTTCTAATTATTTTAAACACCCAAATGTCCACAAGCTTAAAGCTCTATTGAGAAATGCGAACCACTAAGTTAAGGAAATTAGCAATTTTTTCAGATGTATTGTACAGCTGTTCTAGTCATTTACTGTAGCTGGTGCCAGTGGCTGTTATTGGGTCAATTGTTATTGTAACTGAGTACTAGTTTTGTATCCATTTCTTCGTTGTGTTTATGTGCGAGGACATGATTAATAGTGTTGTATGTTTATGACTTTGAAGCCCCCAGGGCGGGAAGTTCTGAATAAAAACTTGAAACTTTTCACTTTTCTCTTTATTTTAATAGTTTAGCATTGTTCTTATTTGCAGTCTTTATACACAGAGTGTTTGTTGCCACAAAAGTGAAAATTTTGATTACAGAATCGTTATCTAGCTTTAAATTACTGTCCACATTGGCAGTAGTTTATTTGCTTTAATAATGCACACATTTGCAATCTATCTTGATAAATTAGTCTTCATTTATCAATTTTTCAAAAGTTCCATTGAGCTTTGGAGAAATCAAATATGCCCCCCTCCAGGCAGGCAACAAACGTGCATGGGAACAAATGACCCCGTTTTTCGCATGTTGAGCCATGAAGCAAGAATCGGAGAACATACAATGACTTGATTCTGTCTGTTACAGTGAACTGTTTAGTTTGTTTCATGAGATTTAACTTGAACGTGAAACCCGTGAGTTAGAGTGAATCGCTTCCTTTTTTTTCTCTCCCATTTTATAAACGGTGAACTGTCTTCATAAGATTTAACCCGAGTGTGGCACACAGGCTATTTTAATTTAGTCCATGATTGTTTGACAAAGGTAAGTCAAGTTCCGAAATATATTACCAGCAACAACGCGAGTGTTCGGTTTTTTTTGTTCATCAACATACAATATAGAGAAAGTTTAGAAAGTATGGTAAGGGTTTGTAGTAAGGGAGAGGGTTGTGAGATATGGGGGAACGAGAATGATAAAGCAGAAGAGGCTACCGAGTCCTGAGGCTGTAGGTAGTGGGCATAGGGGTGGTGGCAATGGGGGGGGGGGTAGCTGCTTTGTGGCTTCTTTGTGACTATTTAAAAAATCCATGATCCGTTTGCTACCATGCATGCTTGAAGAGTGCGTTCTGAAAATCATAACTAATTTGTTTTGCAAAAGAACTTTATTTTCGTGTTTATGGGTGTAATTCGAATATAAAGCAACAAAAAGTTCCAGAAAATTCAGCAAACTTTTCCTTGGTAAGAAAGGGGTTAATAATCCGTCAAGTGACGCAACAATAATTAGATATAATAATTATAATATGATTACATATTCCTCATTAACCACAAGTTCTCTTGGATATAATTATATTATGATTACATATTCTTCATGTTTACCCACAAATTGTTCTCAATGCCCAAAGTAGTCCGTAAAATGCTCTGTAAATGAGGCAGTGTAGACAGTTTCATTTTCTAGGATTTGTATTTTACCATCAATGGCACTCAGTAGTTATGACCAAAACACTGTACAATAAAAGATTTAATAACTCACGCTGAATTACGGTCCCGGACAGGTAGATGGGTCCTTTGCCGGCAATCAGACGGAATGTCACTTTGCGCTTGTCACGAAACTCAAAGTTCAGACTCATCTGTGGAAAGAAACACGTCTTATGAATAAACACAAATAGCGTGGATCTGCGCATAATGAGGCTTAACTAGAAAAAGCAAACATTTTCATACATAAACCGCAAAATGATTTCCTTCTTACCGATATTTTTTTACTCTTCCACTGGGTAATATGAACGGAAGGAAAGGGGACGGTGTAAATGCATGAGAGTAGGTGTGTGTGCGTGTGTGTGCGCATACATGTGTGTGCGTAGGCCTAAGTGTGTATGCGTGCGTGTGTGCTTTCACATGCGTGTGTGTGAGTGAGAGCGAGATCGTCGCTGAGTGCGAGAATAATGATATCTGAAATGGCACAAATTATAACAGCCGCGATCTTCAAAAAGAGCTGAACATTCACATAAAAACGAGGAAAAGAGTTTTGTTGCTGCATTCTAGCTCTAACATTCATTTCATGGCTTTTAACACGCATGAATCTTGAGGCATTGTCTACGTCGACCTGAATTTAACCGAGTCAAGGACTTTCAAGGCTAAAATGTGGATGATGAAAACACATTGAACTGACCATGCTGTTGACGCCAGCTATCATGTTAACCACGGGGATCTTGAGCGGCTCCTTGTAGGCGCCCTCGGTCTCCACCTCCACCACGTGCTCCTCGTGCTTCAGCAGGCCGTGGCCCAGGGTGGCCTGGGGCAATTTGAAAGCACGAATTAAGCACCATGCTGGAAAGCACTACTTAGCAGTGGGAAAGGAGGCACAATACTGGAAAAGCACTAGTTGTAGTAAAACGAACATACAACTGGAAAAGCACGAATTAAGCATAGAACTGGAAGCATTAGCAGTAGGAAAACACGAATTAAGCATAGAACTAGAAAAGCACTAGCAGTAGGAAAACACGAATTAAGCATAGAACTAGAAAAGCACTAGCAGTAGGAAAACACGAATTAAGCATAGAACTAGAAAAGCACTAGCAGTAGGAAAACACGAATTAAGCATAGAACTAAAAAACACTAGCAGTAGGAAAACACGAATTAAGCATAGAACTACAAAAGGCAGTAGGAAAACACGAATTAAGCATAGAACTAGAAAAGCACTAGCAGTAGGAAAACACGAATTAAGCATAGAACTACAAAAGCATTAGCAGTAGGAAAACACGAATTAAGCATAGAACTAGAAAAGCACTAGCAGTAGGAAAACACGAATTAAGCATAGAACTACAAAAGCACTAGCAGTAGGAAAACACGAATTAAGCATTGAACTGGAAAAGCATTAGCAGTAGGAAAACACGAATTAAGCCTTGAACTGGAAAAACACTAGCAGTAGGAAAACACGAATTAAGCATATAACTAGAAAAGCACTAGCAGTAGGAAAACACGAATTAAGCATAGAACTAGAAAAGCACTAGCAGTAGGAAAACACGAATTAAGCATTGAACTGGAAAGCACTAGCAGTAGGAAAACACGAATTAAACATTGAACTGGAAAATCACTAGCAGTAGGGAAGCACGAATTAAGCACAGTATGGGAAAAGCACTGGCAGTGGAGAAGTACGAATTAATCAGTGCTGGAAAAGCACTAGCAGTGGGAAATCACTAAGCGATTAATTGGGAAAAGCACCTGGAGTGGCAAAACACGAATTAAGCACAATACTGAAAAAGCGCTAGCAGTGGGAAATCACGAATTTAACGCGAATAAAGCATAGCAATAGAAAAACACGAATATTGCATCGAACTGGAAAAGCAATGTCAGTTTTGAGACACTTAACACTAAAAGACTGAAAGAAGGGTAGCTCAGGGCAAGACTGTCGGTCAGGCCCAAACCTATTCAATGAGACAGGAAACTAATGACATGATGCATTAACAAATAACACGGAAGGCAACAAACAAGGTCCTTTCACGTTATTTTTTTCGTCCCTGGTTTCTGTTGTAAATAAGACCATGTTCTTTTAAATTAAACTTACCAACAAAATGTGAACAAGTGTTCTAGTATTAGCTAGTTGAGCATCTATGCCGATTCATATGATCAAGAATGATGTCTGCGCCCTTAGCGTTGTTACGTAAGCAAATGTCTGATCATGGATAAATCATAGTACAAAGCCATTAACGCAGTACAGCTTTGTTAAAAGGAATGTTACAAGATGTACGTACTGAATTTTGTAGGACATTGTATAGATTTGAATTTTTATTTCTTGTGGTATTTATACATATACTTCGATCATTCAAATGATCATACATTAGCATTTAATAATTAATATTTTATCAGAGCGAACGCACTCCATCCACCCATGAGTTCGTATGGTCGATGCCAAAACCGATTCAAAGTACCAGTCTACAGTTTTTACTAGTATGTTACATTTCTTTAGTGTCATAAAAAGTAGACTTGGTAATTTGCATGTTTGTTTTTGCAATCTAGGTCATAGTAAAATAAGCAAGTTGACCCTAAGCATGACAATATAAATCATAAACGCTAGAACAGATCTTTCTAGCTACTGTTATTAATTTATGATTGTAGTTGTTGAGACTTACTTGTTTGACAAACAGAGTATTGGCCATGTAGTCCCGATCTTTCCCGTATTCTGGGTCATTCTCGCTCATGTCCCAGTCTGCCGATGGGTTTGCTTTTGTCAGTTCGATTCCTGTGCATTAAAAATTATACACATCCCGACATGGCATCCAATAGCAAAAAACATCAAAAGGCATAAACATCCGATAGTTCGCTTAAAACTATGCGAACGAAGGGTACTAGAGTGGAACCTCTTTCAAAACCCTAAAAAATCATCCAAAATTAGGTCTTTAGTGTGAGAGATTTGTATAAGGGAGGTAATTTTTAAACTTTCAAAGAAGGGCAATGTCTCATAGAAGTAGGTCTAAGGGGGGAGGGGTGCTAGGGAGGTTCCACTATTGATTTAAAATGGTACATCAATGTGTTCACTTACAAAAAAGGCTGCTTTTCGAGTTACCGTGCAAATGAACTGTGTTGCTGGTGGATTATTACAGTTCAAAGTGTCTTTTTAGGGGTAAGCACGATTGGCTTGGCTTGGCCTAAAGCTGAATGATGGTAAGCAAATCCGAGACTACAAAGTTGGGGAAAGAAAGAGGAGGGGAGAGAAATAATGTATGTACACGGGTGTGCGTACAGTTTATGTGTACTGTCATGTTGGTTCTCCATGCCTTAGAAACAAGTGAGAGCTCCAACGAAAATCATCACTAGGTGTTAATGATCAGCTTAATATTTACCAAATAACGTAACAGCAACTATTTCAACGCCCAACTTTATCCCAGCACTTTAGATACGGGCGTTTTGAATGTCTCACCTGGAGCATTAGCAGCATACTGATACATTGGGTCAACAGTCTTAACAGAAAGCAAAACCCTCCCCCATACCTACCCTTTCCATCTTTCAACAACTACAAACTCAGTTTTTAAATCTTTATTCCAAGGCTGACCAATAAAAAGCACTTTTTTGTAAGCTTCCAGCTTTATCGCTACAATGGGCACCCTGACGGATGCAGTTTTGCAAAAAATATGTCGAGGTCACCAGGATAACACCCTTTACAGAGATAGCAACACACTTTGCTATGGTTTCCTATAAATCAAACCGTCAAATCAGCGATTCCTCTTTGGCGGAGGTGCTGGAAGTCAGATTATTTCAGTGAAAGAGAAAGCACGTACCTTCTCTTTTCTAATGGCCGCCTGAGTCGCTTAGACCACATTTCCACAATACAAGCCTTTTTATTTAGTTTACCAAAAGGAGTTTCGCTCACAACAAAGGAAATGACTCCAATTTTCTTTTTACTGCACTACAAAGAAAAAGCTTCAACCACTGAGTGTCCTCCACCCACCCCGTCCAAAATGGCTTCTCTCTCCGGCAACTCCTCCAAGGAGGAATCGCCGTTTTTGATGGTTTGATTTCGGAAACCAGAGCAAAGTTTGATTTGAAAAGGCTAGGAAACTACGTGCAAATTGCTCTTTTGCTCGTCCATTTTTTCTGGTTAAGCTCTATTTTGAGGAAATATTGTGAAAAGTTTTCACATCCAAAAGCGCGATAAAATCTACATTTTTGCGAGTTAAAAGATAACTGACAAGAAAGAACCCGTTTTTTGTCATGAAATTATCTCCCTTACGATCTTAAAATGTGAATAAAGTTGAGAGTTAACTTACGGTAGTCTTATTTGTGAGTGGATTTTTTTTACCACATGATCCGAAAAACAAGGAAGTTTGTGAATCTAGATTATAGGCTAACCCAAAATGAAAAGACAAAAGACCCTGCATCAAAAGTTACTGTTTCTGCTACAACGCAAAGAAAATTGCCCCGCTTAACAGGCAATAACCACAGTAAGGTCGATATTTCACATACAAAAAGCAACAGAAACTTTATTGCGCTGCTATCCGTCAACGAATTATCGTTCTTAAAGTGATTAATGTGAACATTGCCACTTATCTTTACAGTAGGCCTATATTCAAACAAGCTAATTTATCAGCACTTAAAGCAAAAACTAAGTATAGACACTCGATGCAGCAGAATTAATATAAGAAAAACTTTCTTTGATAACTATTAGAACATCCAGCCAAAAATAAGTTTGCATTAAATCTTAGTTTTAAAATCTTGACACAACCCCTAAATTAATAGAATTAAAGCATAATATACATATGTATTCTACAATTGTCACAGCCTTGCTAATTAAAAAACAACAAAATCGTAAGGATACTCAAGGGGCCACGAAGCCTAGTTGCCCTGGATTCCTGATCTAACCTTTATTCCAGTCAGTTTCTCTTGTTGAGCGTTTCATTTTCTATGAAGCTACAGAACCTGGGCGAAGGAACTGAACATTTTATGAATTTTCATTTGGCTCTGCCAAAAACATTTTCCGTTTTCCTTTCATTGACTCATACTGAGGGTGCTACATTTGATAAGATCGAAATAGTTTTCAATTTAAAGCCGACTTATATTTTGTCTATTTGCTTGGTGACTAGTTCGAATATTAAAAAACACTGAACAAAAACGGAAACATGTCGGTGGAGGGCTTCGGTTGGACACGAAGTAAACTGGACAAAGGCAATGGTTAAAAGTTGAAGTCTTAGCAGATTTGTTTTTTCGACAGAAAAACCAAAATATACAGTTACAAAGGAGGCGTGTGCCGAGTAATAAAATCCCAATCCTTTTCAACGAGGTTGAGTGCCGTCTGTCGTTTCCGACTACGACTACCAGATAGAGGGGGCAGCTGCTCAGAACCCTCAAAATTACCTAAGCTATCCACAAAAAGTTAAGGATCACTTGCAAACTAATTCATAACTTTCCAAATAAGAAAGCCAATGCGTTGAATTTTGGCCAACATTTAATTCAATGCTTTAGTGATAACGATACACAATTGCCTTCAATTTCGAGCAATCGTTTGGTCTGTACATTTGATCAAAGTGGGTACGTATCGAAATTTGATTTCCCAAAGTCATTGAAATCACAAGACAGGGCATTCTGATGCTCCCAAAAGTTCAGTAATGCGTGTATCCGCCATGGCTGTTCTGGCACTCGACGCAGCGAGTCCTCATGGAGTTGACCAGGGTGGTGAAGATCCTCTGTGGAAGCGCCTGCCACTCAGCCTGCAGCATCTGGTAGAGGTGCTGGGCATCCCTGGGAGGGGGGTGGTTGCTCCTCACTTTGCGATCCAGCTCATCCCAGAGGTTCTCAATCGGGTTGAGATCGGGACTGCATGCTGGCCACTCCATTCTGTTGACTCCAGACTGCTGCAGGAAGTCGTTGACCACCCTTGCCCTGTGGGGGCGAGCGTTGTCATCCTGGTAGACAGCCGGCGGTCCCATCTGCTGCAGTGTAGGCACAGCCAGCGGTCGAAGGATCTCATCCCGGTATCGGAGGCCAGTCAGGTTACCCTGTACATGATACAAGGGTGTTCTGTGGTGAAGGCTGAAGGCCCCCCAGACCATTACAGAACCTCCACCAAAGGCCACCTTTTCTTGGACAGTGGCGTCAATAAAGCGTTCCCCTGGGCGCCTCCAGACCCTCAGTCGGCCGTCGTTGTGGTTCAGGGTGAAGCGTGATTCATCACTGAACAGGACCTGGGACCATTGCTGACGTGTCCACCTCACGTGACGTCTGCAGAAGGCGCGGCGTGCTGCCCTATGGGCTGGAGTTAAGCGTGGCCGTACAGCTGGGCGACGAGAACGGAGGTTAAACCCATGAAGGCGGTTCCGTATGGTCTGCTGGCTGATGTTGATGTTAGTAGCCACCCTCAGCTGCCTTCGAATGATGCTGGAAGAGGCTGTTCTTGTCTGCAGGGCTTGTCGTTCAATGAGACGATCTTCACGTGGAGTTGTCTTCTTCGGTCGACCAGATCTGCGTCTTTCATGGACCCTCCCAGTGGCTGTGAAGCGTTGAATCAGTCTGACAATGACCGAGATGGACACCTGAAGTCGCCTGGCCACTTCTCGCTTGGGAACACCATCTTGGAACCATGCAACAGCTCGTCCCCTATCCAACTCGCTCAATTTTCGTCGTGGAGGCATTGTCAAATCAGGCCTAATACTGGTGGTATGTCTTCTTATAAAGCCAAGCAAGAGACAGCATCTCACACATAAACAGCAGTGCTTGCACGTGCATAATGGTTTTTCCATCTGGCTTGTGCAATGTGTTCATGCAGAACGATCCAAAACAAGGTCCTTTTTCGCAAGTTTCCGCTTTTTCTTTTGCTGCCAAGCTCAGTAATAGAGAATCACGTGCAATGTTTCCACTAACACAACATCGCCCACTTACAGCTGAACAAGAATTCATAACAATTTGGCTTGACTGAGAAAAAAAGAACAGGAGCGAACGGAGTTTATTGCCCACCTGTTTTCTCATAGTGATCCTTAACTTTTTGTGAGTAGTGTATTTTGTCTATTTGCTTGGTGACTAGTTCGAATATTAAAAAACACTGAACAAAAACGGAAACATGTCGGTGGAGGGCTTCGGTTGGACACTTAGTAAACTGGACAAAGGCAATGGTCAAAAGTTGAAGTCTTAGCAGATTTGTTTTTTCGACAGAAAAACCAAAATATACAGTTACAAAGGAGGCGTGTGCCGAGTAATAAAATCCCAATCCTTTTCAACGAGGTTGAGTGCCGTCTGTCGTTTCCGACTACGACTACCAGATAGAGGGGGCAGCTGCTCAGAACCCTCAAAATTACCTATAATCAATTGATATATCTGCAACGAACAGGACATGCTTCCAACCCGCAAAGCTCGAAGTAGTCAGCCTAAGCGAAGGACTCTGAAGAACAAGACAACTGGTGACAAAAGTTTTTTGTTTTTTTTCCACCCGTTCCCGTTTTGGTTAACACTCGGCATTATTTTCGGTGCGTCCTTTTTTTTTCTTGTCTTTTTTTTTCCAATTGAGAAATGCTGCCGTTATCAATACATGAAATAACTTGTCCGAGAGGCATCTTTTGCCACATCCTCTATCTTCGCTCAAAATAAAAATAAAGAATGGGGTAAAAAAAGAACTGAAAATCAGAGGGGAATCCTAAACAATAAGTACGAGCGGACAGACAGCTTCAAAAACTGAACCAGGCTAAGCAATTTCTTGGCTTACCCCAAAAGTTGTGCATGCTGGCAGAGTCGTAGCCTGTCACGCTGGACAACTTTCTGGTCTTGGAGCGAAGGCGTGACGGTGAGAGGACCACGTGCTCAGGCATTTTCTTAGCTTGCTGGTTGTGCTGGAAGATTTGCTCTGTTCGCTCCGAGGTGAAAAAGTCGTCTGCCTCTTCGCTGTCTCCACCGGTCGTATGTTGAGAAAAAATGCTGAGTTGAGTGAATTCTGCACGGATTGCATGATATTTTTCCAATTGCTTTACGCTGCATGTCCAAGAAAGCTCTATTTTCATTGGTCAACGGACGTGTCGCGGATAAATATTAAATTGGTCTAGCCATATCAGTTTTCTCTCAATTCTTTTGAAGAGTAAATTTGGTAATTTCTTTTCATTTTTATTTCATATTTGTATATGATGTTGATTCTGTGTTCAATATTTCCTTTTCTTCGTATTGTTGTTCTTTCATTTACGACACTGAATGTTACACGATATTTCATATTATGTAGTTTATGTGCAGTAAAAGCGTCAACACCGTAAAATGACCTAGAAGTCTGCCATTCTCCTCAATAACATTTTGATGAAAGACTTAGTAGAGTACACAGTTCTTTGATAAGTGTTCAACAGTTCATGGTGTTGAACGACTTTTTTCCAACAAAATCATGGCACTGTTGCTTGACAACATTTAATTGAATTCTGCTCTTTAAGCTTTCATTTCATGATGCATAATTATGTTGTTAATACAGCAACGTTGCAACAGGCAAAAATACGTTTAATGTGTTGGGGTTGCCTTTGTTGTTGTTGTTTTTAAGTCCCACACACCAGCTGGATTCTTCTTGTCTGAGGCCAATAAATAAATGTTGATTGATTGATTGATTGATTGATTGATTGATTGATTGATTGATTGATTGATTGATTGAATGATTAATTGGGAAAAAAACTATTTCAAACAAACATACCAGATTTTACAGACTATAAGCCGCGTCTTAGTAGGCCCTATAAGATGCATCCCTTCCCAATATTTACACAAGATTACGATTTCCAATACGTTAGAATAGTTTCTTAGTCATAGGTCTATTATGGCCTTTTTCCGTATAATGCAGTCATTCGTGTTAGACCGTATCTGGCGCCAACTCGTCTAGCCCCTGCACAACAAATAAAAAAAGCACCCGGAGTGTTTGATTAACGAATCATTGTTTTCTACTATTTATATTGCATATCTAGTTAAACTGACATAACCTGAATCATTATCAAGACACCAGAGACGATTCTGACAATTTCTTTGTGCATGGATAAATGGTTAAAGGGGCACCCTGACAGATGCGTTTTTGCAAGAAACACGTGGAGATCACCAAGAAAACACCCTTTACAGAGATCGCAACACTCACTTTGCTCTGGTTTCCTAGAAATCAAACCGTAAATTCGGCAATTCCTCCTTGGCGGAGGTGCTGGAAGTCAAATTATTTCTAATGGCCGCCTGAGTCGCTTAGACAACAATCACGAAATTTCCACAATACAAGCCTTTTTATTTACAGTTTACCAAAAGGAGTTTTGCTCACAACAAAGGAAATAGCTCCTCTTTTTTTTTTACTGCACTACAAAGAACAAAAAGCTTCAACCACTCTGAATGGCGCACATCCAGACTGACGACCTTCTTTAAGTTCCACCACGGTGACGCCACTATCAACACCCCATACAGCCCATCCCTCCACCCACCAACAAGACAAACGAGAAAGTCCCACCAAGCAACATACCTCCTCCCCTCTTGCAAAACCAGCTACAGAAAGTTTTCCTTTTTTCCACGGACCATCTCTGAGTGGAACTCCCTCCCACCTGAGGCAGTATCATCGGCCTCGGTGGAGAGCTTCAAGTCCCGGATCTAAACAGCGCCCCTCCCATCCCCCATCCCACCCACCCAATCCCCCATCCCACCCACCCAATCCCCCAATCCCCATCCCTCCCTCTCTTTGACCCTGCCCCACTCATTTCCCTCCAGTATTCCCCAATCTAGAGATGTAGGGCCTATTCCATACACATCTCTGCCCAATCCTACTTCCAACTTGTCCCATCTTTCCCCCAGCCATTCAAGCCGATCATCTTGGCGGCCAAGGAAATTATTACTATGTACAGATATCTTGTCTACATGACCGAAGTCCCCAGTTTTTACACACAACAGAACCATCAAAAAGATGATTGCGGTTGTCTACTGCGAGAAGAAGACAAGAAGAATGTCCTCCACTCACCCCGCCCAAAATGGCTTCTCTCTCCGGCAACTCCGCCAAGGAGGAATCGCCGGGTTGACAATTTGAT
>CM065683.1:44830350-44840350 GCA_017654935.2 Phymorhynchus buccinoides | reverse complement strand
AGTTTACCAAAAAATTTCAGCTTGGGCAAAATTATTATTTCTTTATTGTACATTCATTTGAACGCGATTGATGTGACTTTCCTTAGTTTCCAGCAAGCTGAAATTGTCGTCTGCTTCAGTTCAGCCTACTAGTACTACTGCTGACCTAGTACAGTTTCTTTCTGTTTAGTGTTAGGTGTCCGGATAGCGAAAGTTGTTTGCTGCATTGAGTTCAGAGCTGCAAATCCCGACTTTTCGGCGTAAAGAAACGTTAGTATTTAAATCGGCAGGTATGATACTATACTCTCTCTCTCTCTCTCTCTCTCTCTCTCCATGATTTGCCCTCTCTCTCTCTCTCTCTCTCTCCCTCTCTCTCTCTCTCTCTCTCTCTCTCTCTCTCTCTCCTCTCTCCCCCCTCTCTCTCTCTCTCTCTCTCTCTCTCTTTGTTTTTCAACTCTAGTCACACTGGTATAGCATGCAAAATGGATGTTATGTTGCTCTTTGTTTTTGGTTACAACTCTAGTCACACTGGTATAAAAAGCACTGTATTTACAAAATTTAATGACCAAGAGGACGTGTGGCAAATACTGTTAAAAAGTTTGTCCCAAGTGTTTTCTCTCTGTAACATATAATAACATTGGAAAGTTCTGCATGTTTGAGCAACATGATTTGATTTTAGGTTATTCAATTTAATACAATTCATGTTTATATCTGACCTGAAATCTGTTGGTGAGACTGAGAGAGCCTTCAGTTTCAGAGCACCTGCCATCTGAAAGCAGTGAAACTCCCTCCCTGAAGACCCCCGAATTCAGCCTACTCTCTCTTCTTTCAAATCTCAACTCAAGACCTATGTGTATTTATTTCTTTTTTTAAACCTATTCACTTCTGTAAATCTCTTGATAACACTGTCAGTAATTCCCCTCTACCACACCACAAGTGTGGTTGCATACTGTGTGGGTGGGTGGGTGTTTGTTGTGTGTTATTGTTTATTTATCTATTGTTTTGGTTTATCTTCTATTGATGTCACATTTTGCTGCTGTTAAAAAAGTGTATATAACAAATAATGTACTGTTCTTCAAGGGTAAACGACAGTATGAATGGTGGATGCAAGCGCATTGATTATTGAGTTGCGTAGCAATAAATGCGCTTTACAAATATTATATCTTTAATATTGTTCTTATTATTATATTATCGCTCTTTTTCTCTCTTTTTTGTTTTTGTTGTCTTCATTGTCATTAAATAAAAATTCATTTATATTCATATTTTTAAAAAATTCATTATAAATTTTAATTCATGTTCCTTTTAGTTTTACATGTATATATTTCCTTGGAAGGAAGTAATGGATGTGTTTATACTATTATAGTATTGCTGTTACTTACATTATTGTTGGTGTTGAATGAAGTTAACTCTAACTATATTAACTTTCTATTATGTTGAAACCTACAGGGAATTTTCTATTACGACACTGACTAAGAAAAAAGGGTGGAAAATGACCTGGATTCGCCTGACTGTGAAGTCAGTGCATCTGGTGGTGCTCCTGCTAGTGTGTGGTCTGGGCCTATATCAACTGAACGTCACTAGCCAAACTTTACCATCAATGACAGAGAATGAGATTGATAAAGAAGATGAGAAAGTCAAGGCATTGACTGTGGTACAGGATGGTGATCAAAGAGAGCAAACAGGTAACATGGCATGTGCTTTCAATCCTCTCTCTCTCTCCTCTCCTCTCTCTCTCTCTCTCTCTCTCTCTCTCTCTCTCTCTCTCTCTCTCTCTCTCTCTCTCTCTCTCTCTCTCTCTCTCTCTCTCTCTCTCTCTCTCTCTCAGCTCTCTCTCTCTCTCTCTCTCTCTCTCTCTCTCTCTCTCTCTCTCTCTCTCTCTCTCTCTCTCTCTCTCTCTCTCTCCCTCCCTCTCTCTCTCTGAGTCTCTCTCTCTCTCTCTCTCTCTCTCTCTCTCTCTCTCTCTCTCTCTCTCTCTCTCTCTCTCTCTCTCTCTCTCTCTCTCTCTCTCGCTCTCTTTCTCAGATCTATCATCTCTGATCTTATTTCTTTATTTGGAGTAAACTGTTAGACTATCCATTGGCCAAACCAAATATGTGATTTATTACTGGACTGTATCAATCATAAATTTATAAATTATATGTTGCTATTGGCTTTAGTAAACAGCTCTATGAAACTGAAAGTAATGAAAACTAATGTTAAAGTACTTATTTCTTCAATTCTTGATTCCCCTTCTCCACAACCCCCATCTTCATTTGCATTGTTTTTGCCTAATTATATTACTGTGGTATTAATAATCATGTTATTCATACAGCTTCATTATGTGTACACTGATTTCTTTGTGGCAATACAGATGACATAGTTGTGGAGAGCGAGGATGAAATCCACATTGAAAATCATGAACCTTTTATTCCGACAAATGAGTGGCAGTTGATAAAACCAGGTAAGGCTACATGACTGATGTGTGTGTGTGTGTGTGTGTGTGTCACTGTCAGTGTATCACTTAATCAGTGTGTGTGTGTGTGTGTATGTGTTTCAATTTCTTTATACATGTATTTTGTTATTCTAAACAAAATTAAGTGGGTTTTTATTTTATGTACATTAACACTTAATAACAGGGATCATTCTTGTCACAGGACATCATAGGTCATTTGACAAATTCGAGGAAAATATAATAGATCATTTTCATAAAACAATAAGTCATAAAGAAAATGAAAGGAAATACAACTTGAGCGCAACAAAAACTGTTTTCTAGGGCACTCTGTTGCCATCAATCACATAGTTTCACAGACTGCATGTTCAAAGAATGACAGGAGAAAAGTTTGTTTTTAGTTATTTTTTTTATTCATTCTTTCTACTTGAAAAATACTAGTACAGTACTATGCAATGTAAAGTAATAATAGGGCAATTGTTTTTACAGTCTATTGTTTTACTTAAGTCAATCTGATCACTATGGAATCAGTTGCAGCGCACATCAAAATCCTTAAAGCTGCTAACCTCTTGCCTGCAAAAACAATAGGTCATTTCAAAATGTTATCAGTCAATGACTGATGACCGGTGCTAAGAATAATCCCTGCATTAATGAAACTGATTATGTTTATCTTTAGTTATTTCATAATTATCTCAAACAGAAAGAGAAACTCTTGCACAGTTGAAAGTTTCCTTGATGTTAGTATTGTTACATAGATAATTAAAATTATCCTTGCAAAAGAATTGAAGAGTCGAGCAGTGCTCTTGCATCAGAGGTAGTATTAACTTTAGAAAAATGAAAGCATATATATGCATGTGTGTATTATTTTTTTTAAACTGTACATTAGACTAGCCTAGTAGGTGCAGTGTCATTTTTATTCTTATTCTGATTACATATACACATGCAATGTTCTTTCGGGAAACAGGGCAGGCTATTCCCAGGGGGCTGCACGTGCGTCTCAACCTACAGACAGGACAGAAGGAAGCCAGACTACTGCAGAAAGAAGATGACTCAGCGGATGATGCTGCTGGACAACAAAGTCAAGGTAAATTACCACTAAAAGTAACGTACCATTTAGACATGTATGATAAACAATTTTGTTTTTAATGATTATTTACTGCCTCATAAAGATGAAGGAATGTCGGAAGATAAGGCAATGGTAGCAACCTGTATTATTGATGTGTGTGTGTGTGTGAATCAGAATCAGAATCAATGTTTATTGCCCTTTAAAACCAATACAAGGTTTCATATGACACTAATAAAAATAACAATAACGGTAATAATAACAGTTTATAAAGTTCATATACAGAACATTTTTTGTTAAATACTTCTCTGTGTGTGTGTGTACATAATAATTGTGTGTGTGCATGCACATATGTGTATGAAACTGCGTGTGTGTGTGTGTGTTGTTGAGAAGGAATATATTGAGGGGAGGTTGTTGTTTTGTTTGTTGTTTTTTTACTCTTATGTCTTTTAATTCTTTTGTCCTTTTTTCTTTTTATAGTCCGTAAATCATGAAAATATATTTCTGACATAGGTCATTGCCGTGATTTTCAGGTGCATCTGAAAAAGTGGGTGACAAACTCAATTTGGATGAAGTGAAGAAAGCTGTGAAGTCTATGAAGAGTGAAAGTTTTCGATCTGTAGACATGGAGGTATGGGCAACACCTGAACATAGAAATTAGAATAAAGTGTCTTGTATGCGTTCAACTCTATCTCTATCTTTAGTCGGTACGTTGGCAGCATCCACTTCTGGCATGAATCAATTTAATGATTGTCACTCTAATGCGACAATCTGGCCAATCTTTTCACAATTTGCAAACCCCATCTGTCATACCAATCAGGTAGTTTTGGTTGTTATTGTTGTTCCTTTTTTGTTTTGCTTGGTATGTGTGTGTGTTTGTTTTTTGTTCTTGTTGTTTTTAATAAAATCAGTAAAACATAAAATAATGATTCATTGTTTCCAACAAGTTGCTTCTTTCATCCCTTTCAAAAAGTCCTTTTTAGAGTGAAACGTTAGGTTTTTTATATCGTTAATTTTATCATCATCGTCAAGACTGTCTCTATTTGTATAGTATTGTCATGCTTCTACAGCCATGTAGTTCAATCATAAAGAAAGAAGAAGAAATGGCTGTCTCTGTGCCTCTATTTCTGTCTTTTTGTCTCTCTCTCTCTCTCTCTCTCTCTCTCTCTCTCTCTCTCTCTCTCTCTCTCTCTCTCTCTCTCTCTCTCTCTCTCTGTCTCTCTGCCTCTATTTCTGTCTTTCTCTCTCTCTCTCTAATCTCTCTCTCTCTCTCTCTCTCTCTCTCTCTCTCTCTCTCTCTCTCTCTCTCTCTCTGTCTCTGTGCCTCTTTTTTTCTGTCTTTCTCTCTCTCTCTCTCTCTGTAAAAAAGCTCTCTCAGCTCTCTCTCAATTTCTCTCTCACTCTAAATTTTGAATGTACATAATGAAATGTTGTATTTGTTACCACTTTTTTCATGTTTATTAATTTTTTTCAATTTTTCCTTGTCATGTTTTGCCTGAGGGCATGGTGTAAAAAAGCTGTCTCAGCTCATCCAATTTCCCTCATTGAAAAAGTTTGTATTCTCTCTCTCTCTCTCTCTCTCTCTCTCTCTCTCTCTCTCTCTCTCTCTCTCTCTCTCTCTCTCTCTCTCTCTCTCTCTCCCCCTCCCTCTCTCTCCCCCCCCCTCTCTCTCTCTCTCTCTTTCTACGTATGACTATGTGTATGCCTATATATATGCCTATATATATGCTCGTTGCTGTCGTCTTCTTCTCTCTCGGTGAAGATGAGATTAGCGTTCAATTAGTTGTAGACTCTTATGGACGATTCTTCTCTCTCTCCTTGCTAATCCTTTTCTAATTGTCTTTTTTTACCATTTCTGTCTCGACTTGACCCAGACCCTGCGGAAGGAGCGCCAGTTTCGCAGCTACGAGGAGCTGAAGGCAGACATGGAGAAAATGAACGTGGAGATCCAGACGGACGCGGAGATCATCACCCAACTGGTGGAGAGGTTCCAGGCCGCGGCCAAGGCACAGGAGGACCTCACCCCCCTCCTGGAGCAGCTGGAGTATTACCTTCATCAGGTCAGGGTTTTATTTTTGTTGTTTTTAATTTTATTGTTTGAGGGAACCTTTTTGATGACTGATAAGCCAATTGAGTGTCTTTGCGATCATACTTTAGATGGGTGTGAATGTGTGGTCAAAACCTTTACATAGTTATTTTCTGAAAAACTACGAATTATGGTAGTATGATTCCCCATGGGGATACCGGGGGGTCTTTCATAAAAAATAGTTCCCCCACCTTCTGGAAGGTCTGTGCTTGTAACTTCCTCTAATCTGCCACTCTCTTTGACTCTGCCTTTTTCCTTTGCTTTCTGTCATCTGCTATCTTTCTGACTTATTGGCCCATTCTCCTGCCTTTTTTCAAAGAAATCTTCCAAATAATTTTTCTCTTGAGCTCCTCTGAAATCGGAATGCGTCAGCTGTACGCAGAGGGGAGACCAGTGAAAACTGAAAACCGGACACATATGTACATGACCCATTATGGCCATATGGCCTGGGAACGCAGAAGAATAAGAATAAGAAGGTAGTATGATAATAAACACAATCAAAGACCCTGCCAGTGGCTGCTTTTTCTTTTTTTTATGTCACCAGAGCAGGTTGGTAGGAGGTAATCAGTTGCTAATTTGATTTATTTACCAAATGGAGGCTGTCCATGTCCTTGTCTGTTATTTGATATGATGTGAAATAGAAATTATGTCTTTTTTATGATGAGGTAATCTTGTGAGTTATTTCAGGCTTCACTTCTTTTTTCTTTCTTTTATGATGAGGTAGGTTATTTTTGTTGGTGGTGGTATTTTTTATTTGGGTGTTTGTGACCAATTTTAATCCATAAAAGTTGCCGAACTAACAAAAACTGTGATGAATAAGTTATATTTGAATATTGTAAAGTGTTCTTTTGCAATACTGTTTTTTTTGGTGTTTTTAAATCGCTGTAAATCATGGACAATCAGTGGCAACTTTTTTTCATTGAAACAGACTCCCAGTGCTTCTCTAATTCTGTATCTTTAAATTTTAATGTTCAATTGTTGGTATTTTCTGTATGTGTGTTTATGTGTCCAAATTTACATTCTACAAGGAAAACATTAAAATTTCAATGATTTATAGCAAAGAATCATAATATCAAACAAAATGTATTTGCTATTTTTAATTAATTTTCTTTGTATAAAAAAGATGGTGTCTGTAAACTTTTTTCCACTATGCGTATAACACATACAAAATGTTCTATTTTCTTATTTTAGCAAACCAAAAACCTTAGGTCATTGGATACTATACTCTGATTTAACCGTCTTTTAGCATGGTAGTTGCTTTAAGAAGCTGTCTCAGGCATCAGAATTGTCCGCAGATCCGCAAATTTCCGCGGTTTGGGTACCCCGGCCGCGCTTTTGGCAGTGGCAGCCGCGGTTTCTACTTTTGGAGACGGCGCAATCTTATTCTCAAATTGTATACTTAAACGGTTTGTTTTCATATATATTGCGCCTTCACTATTTTTCATGCATCAATAACACATCTTTGCATCGAAACACCAAGACTACTTTGTCCAGTCTAGCTATAAATCAACACTCTTTATGGGGGAAACTGATGTTCCCCATGTACAGCCATAATTTTGAGGAAAATCCTAGAGGATTACCATATTTTTCGGACTATAAGATGATACTTTTTTCCAAGACTCAGACCCCTGCGCCTTATAATGTGACTGATGAAATAGTAAGAAAATATAGTAACAAAATCTGAAATTTGGGTAAAATTTTGGGTGTGCGCCTTATACAAAGGTGCGCCTTATAGTCCGAAAAATACGGTACTACAACAGTGTAACCGTGGTGATTTCAGATTGACAACGCCATGCTGTTCTGTGACCTGGGAGCGATGCCTGTGCTGCTGCGCTGCCTGAACAGCAGTGTGGAGACGGTCCGCTCAGAGGCCGCGCTGGTTCTGGGCTCCGCTCTGCAGAGGTCTGTTGCTGTACTTTTATCAAACCAAACCAAGTTCACATTTGATCCCATGCGTCCCTGAATAATGGGACGTGGAGGATTTAATTAAATACTGTTAGAGCCTCTTCCTGTTCAGCTGAGAGCGGGCGTTCAGCCAAACCCTTGTTGCTGTATCAGTGTTAAATGGTCATTAACTCTTTCACCACCAATGTCACATTTATTCACCACAATGATTTAACACCCATATCACTGAAAGGCATAAAACCGGGGCCTGTTATTCGAAAGACCCTACTTTCTTAATTTTGAGAGGTAAGGATACGCCTATTGCATGTATACATTTCACAGAGGAATTCCCAATATTGCAGATAACTTTTTTTTCTCTACCCAGTTCAGTTTAACGGTATTTTTTGGCTGAAAAATGGCTTGCGGCGAAAGGGTTAAACAGTGGGATAACAGAGAATATTTAATTTTTCAAAATTAATCACCATTTGTTTTAAACAGAAAATGTAGAAACTAAGTTATCTTCATTCTTCAGAACTCAGATTACTTTTCGCCCAGAACCCAATAATGCATGCTATTCGTATGACCACCAAACAATTCTGATTGAGTTTTAGTACCTAAATCAAATGTTAAACAGAAAGAAACTAAAAGTAGAAAAAGGCTAGTTCTGTGGTAGATATGCATAAAAAAAGTGAATTCTGTTACTGTGGAAACTCAAAAATGGGTACCACAAAAAATCAAATAATTCACAGTAATTGTTTTAGTCCCAATTTGATCCTCCTTACCGCACTTTTCTTTTCTCAAATACATGTATCGGCTGTCTCAAAATAAAATTTCAGTCCTTTCAGTTTTGATCTACCAGATTTCCACTGTATTTTTGTACCGATTGATAACGGTGATGAATAGAAATATTACTGCCGATTTATTTTTGCATTTCAGCAACCCCAAAGTCCAAATAGTGGCCTTAGAAAACGGAGCCATGTATGAAGTTCTGAGGCTCATAGCCTTTGACCATTCGAAGACGGTGCGTAAGCGTGCCCTGTATGCCCTGTCTACCATGGTGCGCCATTTCCCCTTCGCCCAGAAGCGTTTCCTGCAGCTGGGAGGCCTGTCGGTTCTGGGCAAGCTGTTTGAAGGCGATGTGGCCGATTACCTGCAAGTACGGGCTGTGACTCTTCTGACTGACCTCGTCAGAGAAAAGGTACTTTGGTGTGCAGGGGAAGCTGTCTTTGTTGATGTATTTATTAAAGTTGGATGGGAACTAGGAAGGAGCAGTTTTATTTATTAAACCAGATTGAGAATCTGAGTTATGAGTATTTTATGTCTTATATATGTCTTTCTGGCTGTGTCTATCAGTGTGTGTGTGTGTGTGAGAGAGAGAGAGTGTGTGTCTGTCTGTGTACGTACAAGTATGTTTGTGTGTGTGTGTAAATGAATTGTTTTATTTGTCATTGTTATATATCTTCAAAAGTGATCATAAATCAAAGAACTTACAATGGTTGTTTTTTTGTCTCAATGTAATCCTTATGGATTTTTTTTGTTTAATCTCCAAATATTGGCTATCTCAGAGTAACATTTCAGTCCTTTCAGTTTTGACTTACCAGATATCCACTGTGTTGGCAGAATGGTTTACATTGTACCTGGGCAAAAGCCTGCAAAATAAGTTCACCCCAAAATTCAATAGTTTGGGCCAAAAACTAGGAGAGGCTTTACAGAGAGATGTTGTTGAACAAGGCATAGCTCTTTCTGTTCAAAAAATTATTATAAATGTTTAAATGATTCTTGCTTATTACTGTCGCTGGGCATTGAAGATGCATTTTTTTAATTTATCTAAGTAATCTGTTTTTCTGTATCAATTAACTGTCTTTTTCTACCATGTGGACTTCTGTTTTTAATATTCACTAAATTATCCTCCCTCTAGACAGTTTGAAAGTTGTTTGCAGTTTGTACTAAAAATAAAAGTTTGTTTAGTTTATGTCAGTTTGTGTTTTCATTGTTTAACTCATTCGCATCGCAACGATTTTGAATTATTAAAAAGACTCACAAATCACTCCAGCCATGCACACAAACAAAACACACACAAACAAAAGGAGAAATGAAAGAAGGTTACATGTTTTTACTTCAGACTTGTTTTATATACAGACTTTATATAGAAAAACTCTCCATACCGATTGGTTTCCCCACAACGAACCACTACAAAAGCAGTGTCAGGGGCAAAATTGTGGTCTAAGGGAGTGAAGTAAGTTTAGAAGTGACCAAGGTATGGTGTACACACAGATTTACTTCCCTTGAAGCAAATGCATCAATTTGACAGCTACCTATTAATTTCAGACATATATGGAATATATCCATGACAAATATGACTTGAATGTGTTAAAGGCAAAGCAAACATGCTTTTTTTTCTTGCTTTTTTCAATAATGTCTGTTTTGTTTCTTTGCATGCTTTCTTTTTCAATAACTGAAACCATGCTTTTTTAAAGTAGCTTAATGCTTTTTCTAAGTGACAGACAAAAGCAATTCTGTTTTTATTAATTAAAAGTAATAACACCCCCAAATATGACGC
>CM065683.1:44828624-44829850 GCA_017654935.2 Phymorhynchus buccinoides | reverse complement strand
TAGGAGGGAGGAGAAGAGAGAGGAGAGAGAGAGGAAAAAGACCTGTTGCGGGAATTCGTAAAAACAAAAAAAAAGAAAGTGAATGATTTCGTCGGTTTTATGCACTTGCACTGTTGTGATGAGAGTAAAGTAAAGTAATGGGATAGTGATTATTTCTGTGTTATGATATTTTTGTAGTTCGTCGACAGTGTGAGAGTAAAGTAATGTGAAGTGATAAAAAAACATTAAAAAAAAAACCAAAACCAGGATGTGCGCAACTGAATAAATTTAAATGTTGTGGAATTTATAAAATGTAATGTACCTATTTTGATGCACGTCATGTCAATCACAGGTTAGTCAGAAAAGTCGCTCCCAATCAGAAACCATTCCGGTCCTTTGTTATTTAAATATCGATATGTGCCACTGTTGACTAGCGCAATTAGCGCGTTAACCCTTTCGCCGCCAGCATTTTTTCATACAAACGAAATCTCCATCATACTTATATCTGAGGTGGAAACCAAAAATCGTCATGCATAATTAATTGGGAATTCCTCTCGATACAAGGTACATTTACATTAGGCCTTATCCTTACCCCCAAAAAAATTAAGAAACATAGTGTCTCTCTTGAGTTAACAGGATTCTGATATTGATGACCTATTTAGCGGAAAAAAAAACATGGGTGTGTTAAACCATAATCGGAGTGCCAAAAAAAATGTGACGTTGGCGGCGGAAAGGGTTAAAGGTTCAAACTAGTTGATGTACAATTTTTTTTTAACCTTACTATCACCGCCAAGGTCGCATTTTTGCCACAACAATGGTTTAACACCCCATCATGTCAATATTTACAACATCTTAGAAAATATACAGGGTCTTTTATTATCGTTAATATGTATTGTATGTTCCTAACCTATATCAGCACAAGTAAGAATTTAGAACACTTAAGAGATTACTAAATAGTGTCAACAAAACAAATACCAACCGCAATACTTGCAGATGTGAACTCATTCATTCTAAGCCAAGTAAGTGAAAATCGGAACATGTGTAGTGGACCACACAGAAGATGGCTGCGCGGTGGAAAGGCGTTAAAGCGTTTAATTGACGTCTACTGACTATTCAAAAGGCATAGCATTTACTGTAACTGCCATGCACTATGCGCCGCTGTCTGTTCGCTGTCAAAAGTCTCTGTCTCCAGTTCTGTGTCGGTTCAGTATGGCATAACTCATCTGTCCGTGCCTGATAGGCTCCAT
>CM065683.1:44776124-44826124 GCA_017654935.2 Phymorhynchus buccinoides | reverse complement strand
TTTAGTCTTTCAGATTAGGGTTAGGATCTCAGCTAATAACAGATTTTTATAACTGTGCTTTGTTCTCTTCGCAAAGGATACAAGATGAAAAGACATATATCTATACTACTCATCCATCCCTTCATGTGGGCTGTTTCTGTATAGTTTTCCCCCAGGGGGGGGGGGGGGCGGGGCCCTGTATTCACGTTGAGATAGCATGAGACTTAGCATTATGCTAACTTAGAAGCTCTTCCAATGTCCTATAGGATTTAATAGGACTTTGGGAAGAGCTTCTAAGTTAGCATCATGCTAAGTCTCATGCTATCTCGACATGAATACCGTCCCTGGGTTTTTTTTGTCAAGCATGAGAAACCTATAGTAGGTTCTGAGTGTTAAATGCATGAATGGTGGGCATTTGGTGATTGTATGTGCAAACAACGAGATGTTGGCGTGAGGGCGCAAGTCGTGTAGAAAGTCTTCCTTGGAGGTCTGGTCTGGTGAGTCTGACCTTACAGCCACATCATGCCTGTATATCCTGACGACTGCCCGAAACCATTGCCCATGAGCAGACAATAAGGTGTATGTGTGCGTGAAGGTGCGGCTGCGTGGTGTGTGTGTGCGTCGTGTATGGGTGTGTGTTTTTTTTTTCTTGGAGTACTTTAGTGTGTGTGTGTTTGTCTGTAGCCTGTACTGTGTGTGGTGTGGAGCGCGCGACGCTTGTGTGTGCAGTGGTGTGGTAATATATGCGGCGTGCGAGACGTGTGCGTGTGGTGGTGTGTGTGTGTGTGTGTGTGGGTGTGTGGGAGTGTGTGCGTGCGTTGTGCGTGTGCGTGCGTGCGCGCGCGCGCGCGCGAAGAATGTGTTGTGTGTGTTTTGAAAGCTTACGAGCATTTTGTTTCCACTAAATAGGAAGCCTTAAGTGATTACATTTTTATGACACGTTTGTAAATCTTAACAAAGAAGAAACAAATACCAGAGTAGACGTGACACACAAGCAATTGTTTTGACGAGCTATGCACCAATGTGTAGTCGATTTGCTTCTTTTTTTTAAAAATTAATACAAGAAACCTTTCAGTATTCTCCCCCCATATTCCCGTGAATATGTCTATAGGACCTACTTAAACAACCGTTTACAACATTAATCTTGAGAAACCACGCAACACACACACACACACACACACACACACACCACACACACACCACACACACACACACACACACACACACGACACACACATACGCGCACACACACACACACGCACGCGCACGCGCACACACACACACACGCACACGCACACCACACGCAACCACACACACACGCAACACACACACAACACACACACACATACACATTTTAATGAAATAAAGTATATTATTTGCTTATTTCAATGTTCCATCTGGAAATAAAATTTTGACTTGACTTGACACACACACACACACACACACACACACACACACACAACCACACACACACACACACACACACACACACACACACACAGCACACACCATACACATACACACACACACACACACACACACACACACACACCACAGAGACAGAGATGAGCGAGAGCGACGAGAGATGACCGTTACGGACGAGCGAGAGATGAGATGATGAAGGTTATGAGTAGGAGCTCGCGAGAGGATGAGAGAGAGAGAGTTTTAGACGAGGACACACACACACACACACACATTTACACACAACAAATACATCACACACACACACACACACACACACAACACACACACACACACGCAAGACACATACACACGCCATACACACACACACACACACGCACGCACACGCACACACACACACACACACACACACAAGACGCACGCACGCACGCAACGCACGCACGCAACGCGCACACGCACGCACGCGAGCGCACGCCACGCACGCACGCACGCACGCACACGCACGCACGCCGCACAGCACGCACGCACGCACGCACACGCACGCACGCCGCACGCACACGCACGCACGCACGCAACGCACGCACGCACGCACGCACGCACGGACGCACGCACGCACGCACGTCACGCACGCACGCACCGCACGCACGCGAGCACGCTACGCACGCACGCACGCACGCACGCACGCACGCACGCACGCACGCACGCACGCACGCACGAGCACGCACACGCACGCACGCACGCACGCACACACGCGGACGCACGCACACACACACACACACACACCACACACCCCCGAGCTTCAAGTTCTGTTTTCAATTCCATCCTTTCCTTTTCCCCGTCTCCGTTCAATGTGTTCGTCTCAGCCTGTAATCTCCACCCTCATCTTTTCATTTCTCCATGCGTGAAGCCTACCGAAACAGAATCAACCCTATTTGGGTTAAAGATCAAACAGTTGGCTGTTAAGGGCCAGCCACACGCCCACTAAAATCGCACGATGTGTACGATACGATTCGATCACGTGGTCTCCAAGAACAAATGGGATCGGCTCAGTCGAGACCGTGTGATCGATTCGTATCGTATAATGCAGTCGTGCGATTTTAGTGGACGTGTGGCTGGCCAGTCACAAAGGCAAACATTTCCAATCTAACATTCCAAGCCTTTCCTGTTACAATGATGCGAGCGTGTGTGTGTGTGTGTGTGTGTGTGTGTGTGTGTGTGTGTGTGTGTGTGTGTGTGTGTGTATGTGTGTGTGTGTGTGTGTGTGTATGTGTGTGTGTGTGTGTGTTGTGTGTGTGTGTGTGTGTGTGTGTGTGTGTGTGTGTGTGTGTTGTGTGTGTGTGTGTGTGTGTGTGTGTGTGTGTGAGTGTGTATGTGTGTGTGTGTGTGGGGTGGGGGGGATCTATGTATGTGTGTGTGTGTGTGTGTATGTGCATGTGTGTGTGTGTATTTGCATTTGTGTGTGTGTATGTGTGTATGTGTGTGTGTGTGTGTGTGTGTGTGTGTGTGTATGTGTGTGTGTGGGGGGCGTCTATGTATGTGTGTGTGTGTATGTGCATGTGTGTGTGTGTGTATTTGCATGTATGTGTGTGTGTGTGTGTGTGTGTGTGTGTGTGTGCATGTGTGTGTGTGGTGGGTGTGGGGGGGGGGGGATATGTATGTATGTGTAGGTGTGGGTGTGGGGGTGTATGTATGTGTGTGTGTGGGTGTCGGTGTGGGGTGTATGTATGTATGTGTGTGTGTGTGTGTGGGGGGGGGGGGGGTATGTATGTGTGGGGGTGGGGGTGGGGGTGGTGGTGGGGGTGTATGTATGTGTGTGTGTGTGTATGTGTGTGTGTGTGTGTGTGTGTGTGTGTGTGTGTGTGTGTGGTGTGTGTGTGTGTGTGTGTGTGTGTGTGTGTGTGTGTGTGTGAAGTGAAGTCAAAGTCAAAAATACTTTATTATCACGTTAGGGTGAAATTACAGTGTGGTCTCGTACAAGCACAATACAAGCAAGGAAACACATTTGCGTGCATTAAAAATGGAAACAAAACTAAGGAAAAATGGATAACAAATCATGCTTCGCAAGAAGTTGGACATAGGGTCGAAAACAAGCGACACTGCCCTCTTTCCCACCATTTATATCCTCACATTCATTTATTCACCCCCCCCCCCCCCCCACACACACACACACACACGCAAGCACACCCTCTCCAAGTCACCCCAAAGCTTTCAAATATTTTGGGTCCCTTCCCGTTCCCAAAATTTCATGCGCCTCCCTATATCCTCTCTCTCTCTCTCTCTCTCTCTCTCTCTCTTCTCTCTCTCTCTCTCTCTCTCTCTCTCTCTCTCTCTCTCTCTCTCTCTTCTCTCTCTCTCTCTCTCTCTCTCTCTCTCGCTCTCTCTCTCTCACGCACACACATCCACACACAACATGGATACATACGGACAGACAGACAGACACACACGCACGCACGCAGGCACACACGCGCGCGCACGCACACGCACACGCGCACGCACGCACGCACACACACACACACACACACACACACTACTGTACAGGTTTTTAACATGACCAGATATGCTCTCTAGTGGGTGTGTGTGTGTGTGCGTGTGTGTGTGTGTGTGTGTGTGTGTGTGTGTGTGTTGTGTGTCTCTGTGTGTGTGTGTGTGTGTGTGTGTGTGTGCGCAGTGTGTGTGCGTGCCGTGCGTGCTTTGTGTGCGTGCGTGCATGCGTGCGTGAGAGTGTGTGCGTGTGTGTGTGAGTGTGTGTGTGTGTATGTGCGTACGTACGTGCGCGCGCGCGCGTGTGTGCGTGTGGTACATTTGTATGCCTTTCCCTGATTTCTCGGGTATCCGTCTATCTGTCTACCCAACTATAAAGGGAATCACTGCTTTCTTTCTCAACCCCCTAGACCCCCATTAATCTACCCCCTTCCTCTCCTCTTCCTCCTCCTCCTCCACAAGTACCCCGAAGCCGTATCAATAGACCGAATGGCGTGAGAAGAGGTCGTGACAAGGTCTTGTGTAGCTGTATCAGTGTCTCATCCCCAAAGCCGCGACAAACTGATGACTGATCCTGGAACAATAGACAGCATAAGGAGAACCACACGCTGTGCTACGTTTCGCCTAAGTGCGGTTCGCCTACGCGCGTTTCGCCGACAAGCTGTCACTACACCGAAACACACTTCCGCCATTAACAGATCTCTAAAAAGGAAAGATCACGTGGTGTCTTGGTCTACTGGCTCACCGAAACTTTCGAGCAATCAACAAAGCTTGCCACTGAAAAACTGCTTGTTTACAAAGCCAAACGCTGTGAGATCGGTGAATTTGTGTGTTTTTTTGTTTGTGGCTCAAGCCACAAACCTATAACTCACTTTGTCGGTCGGTCGGTCGGTCGGTCTGTCGTTCCAAAATTGTCGCACATTTTGACAAAATTGTCGCACTTCAAATCGAGGCTACACTTCTGGCCGCTCTTTAAAATGATGTATTTTAAAAGCGTAAAATAATAAACATACGTAATACAGACACTACAACAGACACGACGAGTATGCGGTGCTTCTTTCGATGAGTATAAGTAGGATACATAATTTTAAATGTTTTCCAAAAGATATAAAAAGTTACGAAATGGTGCAGAGATAACATTCTGGTTTACAGATTTAAATTATTGAAAATCCAGGGGAGGTAACTCATGATTGGAGTGGTAAAAATAGACCGCGTGCCACAAACTATTGCGATTTCGCGCTTGTTAATTTAAAGGTTTCTTCGCACCAGAAGCATAGACGTTGCGCTGAGAATGATTAGCGAGATCACACATTTTCCAACATTGTTCCTTCAACAAGAGTTGAGTTTAAACGGAGGTCGTTCGCCAAGTCGGCGAATAGGGATAGCCTAGGGTTAGCATGGTCGACTTATGACGATTGTTTGACCGCCAGGGGGCATAACGCTCTTAGTTGGGCGCAGTAAGAGAGAGAGAGGGTTGGACTCCTCCCTGGAAGTTCAGTTTAACGTCGCGTATCGGCTTTCGCCATGTACGACGGGCTGAACAAACCAACCAGGTTATAAACAAAAATTTATGTTCCTGAATCACTGTCTTAGCCAAAAGGCCGAGAAGCGATCAGGAAGTTTTCTGGACTCCTCCCTATCTCTCTCTCTCTCTCTCTCTCTTTATACCCAACTAAGAATATAGAGGATTAGCCCCACTCGAGCGTTATGCCACCTGGCGGGCAAAAGAGCCCGCTAAGTCGCTCATTTATCGACCAGAAAAGGGATAGGGTTATAATTGTAAACAAGCGAAATAAATGATTTTAGCAAATTTCATCACCAAAAAAATTGAAGGACACTTTCTGGATGTGAGAACAAAAGCTCTTGTAAGTTAAGTGTTCATCCGACTGTTGTGGTTAGGGTTAGAACTTACGGTCGGGATAGGGCTAGGATTAGGACTACATCTCAAAAACAAAAGCAAAAACGAAGAGCAAACTTCGATTGTGCGACACATATTGAAGCTTACACATTCGTCAGGCACAATTAAATAAAAAAGATGGCTTCTGCTGGTCTATCTGATATATGGCGAACGACATTTTGTTTAGACGCACGTTTCAATAAGTTTACTCGTAAGAACGTAATCCCGCACACATCGAATTCAAGATGGCGGCGGAAGTGTGTTTCGGTCAATGGCTCCCCCCCACCTGCGTGCGCATCTCGACCCTGTGTCGCCATCTTAGTCAGATTTGTGTGTAAACAGCATCGATCTGGCATTTTTCAAACAAAGTTACTGACTAAGATGGCGGTCTCCCATAATATGGCACGCTCCTTGTGGCCGGATATGACGACACGTGGGTACAAGCCATAGGCTCTTTTAGTCTGAACATTATGTTAAGAAGTACAGTATGTATGCAATGCCATTTTTTTCCGTTCCCGACTATGACTGCCAGATAGCAGTGGGGAGCAGCTGCTATTCTAAAGGGCTGGACTAGAATTAGTTTATAGCGGAGATGCATGTCTTGCCCAGGGTACAGCCCCAATCTTTCGACCAAACGGGTTTGAAGGCAGCTGGCTTTGGAAAGACCCGCAAAGGCCAACCAATCCCTTTGGCTGCAGCACTTAAGAGCGGTGCCAATATGAGTGATGCGATAGCGTGGGCGAAACGAGACGGGTGTGTAGGCATTCTCCAGCTGACAGAGTATTAATGTAAACGAGGCAGTAATGTTTCGACATCAAATAGTAGGCGAAACGCGCGTAGGCGAAAACGGACGGCACCCGAAGCACACAGGCAGGTGGAGAAGGTAAGTAGGGTAGGTAGAAGAGGCAGAACACGGAGGGGGGTGGGGGGTGGGGGGGGGGTGGTGGAGATCACACATGAAGATTTAACGCACGTGCAAAGGTGCGCACACAACCGCATTCACATTCCGCGCAAATAAACGCAAAGCACAACCATTTAAACACACGCGCGCGTGCGCGTGTACCTGCGCATTCACCCACGCCTTCACACACATAGGCTATATACACACAACACACACACGCACGCGCGCGCGCGTATGGGCTATGATGCACACACAGGCAGGCACACACTTACACACATATACATTGCACACGCACATGAAGAGAGAGAGAGAGAGAGAGAGAGAGAGAGAGAGAGAGAGAGAGAGAGAGAGAGAGAGAGAGAGAGAGTGTGAGAGTGTGTGTGTGTGTATGTATGTGCGTGTGTGTGTCTGTGTCTGTGTGTGTGTGTCTGTGTGTGTGTGTGTCTGTGTGCGTGTGTGTATGTGCACGGGATCCGTGTGTATGTTTGTTTATCATTATGTGTGTGCTGTATGAGTGCGTGCGTGTATGAGAGAGTGTGTGTGTGTATGCGTGAATGCGTGAGAGAGAGAGCGCACGCACGCGTGTGTGTCTGCCTTGCGTGCGTATGCGTGCACGTATGTGTATACGTCTTTGAGCCTGTGTGTAGAACCGTGTGTGACGTGCGTTTCTATTGTCAGCACAATTACTGGCATAAAGAGGGAAAGATCAATGCTTGGGGAGGGATTAACCTTTGAACTCGTATCTCTTTAGAGAGTGAGGGGTCCCATTCTGTTTGACACAAGCAAAAAATACCTTAGGTTGAGAGCACAATAGTTAAGCGAAGACAAATATGTGGTGGGTATATAATACAAAAAAGAGCGGATGGTGGGAGACACAGTGTGGTGGGGATGGGGAGGGGGGGGGGGGGGGAGGGGCAGTATGGTGTGAGGAATTGGTGGGAAAACATACGTCTTTACACCTACCTTTCCTGGGCCTGTATTCACGTTGAGATAGCAGGAGACTTAGCATGATGCTAACTTAGAAGCTCTTCCAATGTCCTATAGGATTTAATAGGACTTTTGGAAGAGCTTCTAAGTTAGCATCATGCTAAGTCTCATGCTATCTCAACGTGAATACAGGCCCAGGGACGGTATTCATGTCGAGATAGCATGAGACTTAGCATGATGCTAACTTAGAAGCTCTTCCAAAAGTCCTATTAAATCCTATAGGACATTGGAAGAGCTTCTAAGTTAGCATCATGCTAAGTCTCATGCTATCTCGACATGAATACCGTCCCTGGACTCTAAATGATATTCTACAGTATTAACATATCATGGTACAGCGTAGTCTTTCGTGGAAGACTATGACTCTCGAACCAGGGGGCCCTTGCACCGGCTCTGGTGCTGCAGCCAAAGGGATTGGTTAGCCTTTTGGGAGGACCTTCGCCCAACCGCCAACTCTCGTCCTCGAATCCCTTCGGCCGAGAGAGTGGGGATGTACTCTGGGAAAGGCATTTACACTATAAACGAATTATCGCCCAGCCTGCCAAAATAGTATATGCCCCTTCTGCTAGCTGGTAGTCATTGTCGGAAACGACAGACAGGCAACAACAAGTGGACACTACCTGTGCTCTGTTTGCCTTAACCTTCTCCCCCGCCCCTTTCTCTGGTCTCTATAAATTATCTACCCTAACCCCCACTTTTTTCCAGTCTGCCACTTGAAGCGCTGTGTGTGTGTGTGTGTGTGTGTGTGTGTGTGTGTGTGTGTGTGCGTGCGCGTGCGTGTGTGCGTGTATGTGTGTGTGTGTGTGTGTGTGTGTGTGTGTGTGTGTGTGTGTGTGTGTGTGTGTGAATGAAAAGAGAAAGAGTGTTGTGCAAGTGTTTGCCCGTGTAGAGGCGTCAGCGTGTGCAGGCAGTGTAGTGCTGTGTATGCGTTTGTGTGTGTGTTCGTTGTTTGATCTTGAGCCCTGCAATTAGAAGCTTCAAGGGCCGTCAGTCAAAAGATCTATTGGGGCATTCCAACTATCCTGTGATAGTACAGGGATCTTGAGCAGTTGTTGTTCTTTTATATTGGAGGAGAGAAGAGGGAGGTGATCGATAGGCGGGAGTCTCTCTCCCACCATTCCCTTCTGCCATCCTCCCTTATTCACTCTCCCTTCATCTCCCTGTGTGAAATGGATTGTAGGATTGTAGGCCTACTCTCAAAAGAAATTGAGACCCCAAGAACAATTGTCACTTTAGCTGTGTTTTATTGTCCTTTGACGATCTACGAAGAAGAGTATGTTTTCGTTCGTGTATGTAACTTTGTTTGTTGTCCTTTGCCGATCTACGAAGTAGAACGCAAAGGAGTATGTTTTCGTTCGTGTATGTAACTTTTTTTCCCTTTTTTTTCTTCTGTCTTTACCAAGGATATCTCCCGAACCGCTTGACCGAATCGCTTCAAATTTTGTGTGGTGGTGTGTCCTCATGAGAGGAAGGCATCCGCGCACAAATTTTCGCCGTCCTGACCTTGACCTTGCTTCACCCAAAGGTCACAAGGAGGACGGGGACCTAAGATGTGAGGGGGAACGGAGGTACAGGGCGGGGCATGTACAGGGCGTAACCGGCAAAGGACAAATCTGCCGCTTGGCGAAGCCCTTGGTTTTGGGGGTTTTTTTTTTCTGTCTGTCCCAAAGATATCTCCCGAACCGCTTGACCGAATCGCTTCAAATTGCGTGTGGTGGTGTGTCCCTATGAGAGGAAGGCATCCGCGCAAACACTTTTGCCGTCCTTACCTTGACCTTGGCGTATGACCTTGAAAACCGAAAATCGTTAAGGGGCCATAACTTCCACACCGTAGGTCCTAGAGTCTTCAAACTTGGCATGGAGGTACTTTGGCTTATGGCCGTTCTGATGATGGCATACCGATCAAGGTCAAGGTCAGGTCAGGGAGATCGGTACGCCTTGAAAGTTGTAGGGGTCTAAAAATGTTTTCTGTCCCAAAGATATCTCCCGAACCACGTGACCGAATCGTTTCCAATTTTGTGTGGTGGCGTGTCACCATGAGCGGAAGGCATCCGCGCATAAATTATTGCCGTCGTGACCTTGACCTTGGCGTATGACCTTGAAAACCGAAAATCTTTAAGGGGCTATAACTTCCACACCGTTGGTCTTAGAGACTTCAAACTTGGCATGTAGGTACTCTGGCATATGGCCGTTTGGATGATGGCATACCGATTAAGGACAAGGTCAAGGTCAAGGAGATCGATAGGCCTTGAACGTGGTAGGGGTCTAAAATTGGGTTTTCAGACATATTTTCCACATTTATAATTAACAGAAGCCATTCAGATTGTGTGTGGTACTGTATAGCCTAGATTAGAAAACATCCGAGCATAAAGTATCGCCATGCTGACCTTGACCTTGAAGTGTGACCTTGAAAACCGAAATTTCCTTCTTTGTGCTATATATTTCTTGTCCAAGCTGTATCTCGTGAACTAAAAGACAGAATCCCTTGTTTTGGGGTTTTTTTTCCTTCTGTCTGTCCCAAAGATATTTCCCGAACTGCTTGACCGAATCGCTTCAAATTGTGTGTGGTGGTATGTCCCTATGAGAGGAAGGCATCCGCGCAAAAACTTTCGCCGTCCTGACCTTGACCTTGGCGTATGACCTTGCAAACCGACAATCGTTAAGGGGCCATAACTCCCACACCGTTGGTCTTAGAGTCTTCACATTTGGCATGTAGGTACTTTGGCTTATGCCCGTTCTGATGATGGCATACCGATCAAGGGCAATGTCAAGGTCCGGGAGATCAGTAGGCCTTGAATGTGGCAGGGGTCTACAAATTGGGTTTTAAGCCATATTTTCCACATTTGTACTTGCCAGAAGCGCTTTAGATTGTGTGTGGTACTGTATACACTAGAGTAGAAAACATCCGACTATACATTATTGCCATGCTGACCTTGACCTTGAAGTGTGACCTTGAACACCGAAATTTCCTTCTTTGCGCTATATTTTTCTTCTTCAAGCTGTATCCCGTGAACTAGGAGACAGAATCCCTTCACAGTTTGTGTCAGGATGTGACACTAAGAGTATAGCACATTCGTACATAAATTATCCCTCGGAAATAGAATGTCGCCGATCGGCAGACATGTTTCCGTTTTTCTTCACCCTCCTATATCTCGTGAAATACTGTATAGAATCACTCCACATTTTGTGGGGAGGTGTTAAAAGAAGAGTAGAAGACATTGCAGTACAAATTATGCCACGTGGGATTTTAATGTCGCCGAGCTGCAGACACGTCTCCGAGTTAAGGGTGTACACCCCACTAATTAAGGGTGTACACCCCACTCATTAAGGAGGGGGTCTAATACTAAACGTAAAAAACATTGTAGCACAAAATGTGCCACGTGGGGCTTAAATGTCGCCGAGTGGCAGACATGTCTCAGTGCTAAGGGTGTGCACCCCACCAATTAAGGGTGTGCATCCCGAAAAACGATTTGCACCCAGTCAAGGGTGTGTAGGTGCATCACCCAAAGGTCACAAGGAGGACGGGGACCGAAGATGTGAAGGGGGAAGGGAAGTACAGGGCGGGGCATGTACAGGGCGGGGCATGTACAGGGCGTAACCGGCAAAGGACATATCTGCCGATCGGCGATGCCCTTGTTTCTTGTATGTTCCTTCTCTGTTTGTTTTTCTAAGTCCACCAACTTTCATATATTATATTAGTTTTTGTACGCAATCTATATTACTTTCTTTTAAAAGTTATGTATTTCCATGCTATGAAGTCACACACACACACACACACACACACACACACACACACACACACGTGCGCGCGCACGCACGCACACACACGTTTGCGCGCGCGTGGAGAGAGAGAGAGAGAGAGAGAGAGAGAGAGAGAGAGAGAGAGAGGGAGAGAGAGAGAGAGGGAGAGAGAGAGAGAGAGAGAGAGAGAGAGAGAGAGAGAGAGAGAGAGAGAGAGAGAGAGAGAGGGGGGGGGGGAGCTAAAAGTTACATTTTGTCACGCATGATAGCCTGACTGTCTGGTGTTTGTTTCAAAGAAGCAGAAATGTGGATAGCAGGATCGAGAGATAGGCTTGAAGAAAAAGAAGCATTGCCAACAAAAGTAAATGAAAGGGATTTGGGATTCATGTCTTTGATTTTAAGCGGAGTTTCTTTCCCGAGTGCTCATTGGCGAGATAGGAGTCTCCTTCTTCTTCTGCTTTCCCAAGCAATATGGCCATAATGGGTGAGGTACGTAGCCTATGTGTCCTGTTGTCACTGGTAACCCCTCTGCATCCAGCCGACACATTCCGATTTCGGAGGTGAGAGTGGGAAGGGATTGAAAGAAACCGACACTGATTGTAACACCAAATAAGAAAAAAATAATAACAATATCTGTTCATTCTTCAGACTTCAGATACTTTATTTTACAAGGAGAAGAATTTAGGCTGGGCCTAGTCTTCCATTCTGTCCTTGGTTCTAAGCATGCAATGCATAACTAATGCTATAAATGAGCACTGAGACACAGGAACATCACCAACAGAAACGACAACAGAAACGACAGCTCCCCTCACACGGTTATTCAACAGATGCATGAGTGAAGGCAAATTTCCATCTCTATGGAAAATTGCACATATTTCTCCTATTTATAAGAAAGGTCCAAGAGAACTTTGTGATAATTACCGCCCAATTTCCCTCCTCAGTTGTGTTGGGAAAGTTCTTGAAAGGTGCGTCCACAAACATGTATACATATTCTTAAAATCCCATAATGTAATCACCCCTTTTCAGTCCGGTTTCACACCAGGTGATTCCACTGTGAATCAACTGTTGATTACATATAATAATCTCTGTTATTCCTTTGACCGGGGAATACCAATGCAAAGTATTTATTTAGATATATCTAAGGCATTTGACCGTGTATGGCACAAAGGACTTCTGTTGAAGCTGGAGGCTGCGGGTATAAGGGGGAAATTACATGACTTTTTTAGTGACTACCTGAACAACAGACAACAGTCAGTGGTTGTAAAAGGTGAAAAATCAGAGTTAAAAAGAATATTGGCGGGTGTCCCACAGGGATCAGTACTTGGTCCCCTACTATTCTTGTTGTACATCAACGATATTGTTGATAGTATTGAAGCAACAATCAAACTTTTTGCTGATGATACCAGTTTGTCACATGCCTTAAATGAACCACTCATTAGAGCAGAAATTATAAATTCAGACCTCCAGAAAATTGCCCAATGGGCAACTGATTGGAAAATATCTTTCAATGAAAACAAGACTAAACTTCTCAATACAACGCGTGATAACACTCACAATTCACCCATTACGTTTGGAAACAAGCTTCTAGAACCTACAAATTCACACAAGCACCTAGGAGTAGTTTTCCAGAATAATTGCAAATGGGACGAACACATCAAAGTTATATCTAGCAAAGTAAACATGCTAATAACATGTCTTATAAAGTACAAACACAGACTAGCACGTAAGACTTTAGAAATAATGTATAAATCTTTTATACTACCTATATTTGACTATGCAGATTTTATATGGGATAATTGCTCAGATGCCCAGTCAACATTGCTAGAAAATCTTCACCTCGAAGCAATTCGTACTATTATTGGCGGAGTTAAAGGTACAAGCCACCAAAGATTATACGATGAATCTGGTTTTTATTCTTTAAAAGAGAGGAGAAAAAGACATAAATTAATTCAATATTACAAAATGGTAAATGGACTTTGCCCTGATTATCTAACCGATCTGCTTCCTTCTCTTGTTTCTAATAAAAACCCGTATCATAGACGTCGGCCACTGGAAAGAATAGTGCCACGATCTAGGACTGAATTATACAAAAACTCATTTCTACCAAGTACAACACATTCGTGGAACAACCTACCAGATGATATTAAATCAACAGATTCCATTAGTCGTTTCAAACGCCATCTGTCTCTTTGTGATGTAACTGTTCCTTCTTACTATTATATTGGATCCAGAGAAGACCAAGTAAAGCATTGTAGACTACGATTAGGGATGAGTAATATAAACAATGATTTATACAATAGACACCTAGTAACTGATTCAATATGCTCGTGTGGCCACCATACCGAAGACGCAGAACACTACCTTTTATATTGTACAAACTACACCCAACTAAGGAAAGACACTATTTTGACTTTGGATCCTAACAAAGTCAACACCCGCAGTCTTCTCTTTGGTGACCAAACGTTATCGATAGCAGAAAATGAAACAATTTTCAAAATAGTGCACTATTTCATTGCTCAAAGCAAAAGGTTGTAACAGGAAAAGGATTGTTGAATTATATTATTACTATGGCTCAGATACCTGCTCTTTCTTACCTGTCTGCTTGCTCATCAGTTTCTTTGTTTGCTTGTGTGCCTGCTGGAATATATCTGTTGATGTGGTCTTCTTCATCCTCTGTTTCTTGCCGTTATCATATGAGAGTTTGTATCCTTTTCTTTCTGTTTTCTGTATTTGTAATTAGTGACAGTGTTTGATGCTATTGTGTATGCTGTAACTGATGACTTAGTGATGTTGTGCATGATGTGATTGCTTTCATCATTTACTATTGACACAGGGCTAAGGTCGCTAATTAAGGTGGACGTCGCTCTCGCTCTCTCTCTCTCTCTCTCTCTCTCTCTCTCTCTCTCTCTCTCTCTCTCTCTCTCTCTCTCTCTCTCTCTCTCTCTCTCTCTCTCTCTCTTCTCTCTCTCTCTCTCTCTCTCTCTCTCCCTCTCTCTCCTCTCTCTGAGTGTATATATCTGCTGGTGTGTCTTTCTGTCTTTCTATGTTTATGTCTGTTTGTTCGTGTCTGTAAGTTTAAGTTTTGTTGCTTAAAAAGTAAGGCATTAGCGTGTTTTATATGAGATCATCATCTTTGATTTGCAATTGTTTTCTGCTTTGAAATAATCAATTTTAATTTGATTTTGTTTGTTTTTTGGGTATGTGTTTTTTGTGTGTGTTTTTGTTGTTGTTATTTTTGTTTAGGGGGTCTTGATTCTACTATGATTTACCCCTATTTTCTTTATCTTGACACTCGGTTTTGTGTCATTTGTTTATTTTGATTGAAGCATATAGTTATTTAAATCCGCCTATATTGTCTGATATGCACTTTTTCTTATACTGAGCACGCCATAAGCCTAGCTTCTTGTTGTTTCAGTTTTGTTGCTATGTATGTTTGTTATGTAAAGACAATAAAAACGTTTAAACCAGAAACGACAACAGTAATATAGCAACGACATGATACACAGATCACAGGCTATCCGTTGAACAACTACATGAGTGGTTCAAGGCAATGGTTTATCATTTCGACGTTTTCCCTCTCCCCTGCCCCCTTCCCCCCAACGCCAACTGTCCTGAACACCCTGTGGCCGAGAGAGTGAGGATGTCCCCTGGGCAAGGCTTCTCCACTGTAAACACATTTTTTAAAAATTATAATGTTTTATTCACAATATTGGAAATTACAGATGCGCAGAAAGAGGACAGTGGCTGAGAGATTTAATTTAAAAAAAAATAGATAACAATATTATGAGGAAAAATACACACGAAGAAACTATAAAGAAACATAAAGAAACTATTATGAGTAAATATGTATACATAAATTAAATTTGAAAAAACAAGTAAAAAAATTTAATAATAATAATTTAAATAAATTAAAAAAATTAAAAAAATGAACATCTACATACATGTTATCTCTATTAGTGTGGTGGCAAACAACTGATTATACACATAAATACAGATTTGTGATAAGTATGTAATGTATGCAAAAACAAAAATACTACAATAGTATTTAAAACGCTATGCCCTATCCAACACGGATTTTTAAACACCCGTCGGAACAGCAGCTGCCCCGCCTTCTCTGCTGTCAAGTAGTCATTGTTGGAAACGACAAGCACGTGTACATTCGAGTGACGAGAGGGGTGGGGTGGGGGTGGGGGGTGGGGGTGGGTAAAAGCGGCACTAAGGGACTTTGAAGACGCGCAGGAACCGACAAAAATGAGGGAAGTAGAGGTATGAAGGGGGGGGGGGGGGGGGGCATCTTCAACATTGATAAGAACGATCCGTCATGTGATGTGTGTCCACGTTTCTTTGCCCTTTCTCCAATCTGTCTAGAGTATAAAGGGGGGCGTACTTCACTGGTCGAGTGGTCAAACATTTTGGTCTTTAGGGGGCACCGACCGGCCGAACGGTTTGTCAATCCTCTTTAGAGTGATTGAGAGAGAGCGCGTGTGTGTTGTGTGTGTTGTGTGTGTTGTGTGTGTGTGTGTGTGTGTGTGTGTGTGTGTGTGTGTGTGTGTGTGTGTGTGTGTGTGTGTGTGTGTGTGTGTGTGTGTGTCTGTGTGTCTGTGTGTCTGTGACTCAGAGAGAGAGAGAGAGAGAGAGAGAGAGAGAGAGAGAGAGAGAGAGAGAGAGAGAGAGAGAGATGGAAACAGAGACAGAGAAAGAAAGAGAGAGAGAGATGGAAACAGAGACAGAGACAGAGAAAGAGAGAGAGAGAGAGAGAGGAGAGAGAGAGAGAGAGAGAGAGAGAGAGAGAGAGAGAGAGAGAGAGACAGAGAGATAGAGAGAGACAGATAGATAAATGGAGACAGAGAGAGAGAGACAGAGAGAGAGACAGAAACACAGAGAGAGACGAGAGAGTCTGACGTTTTTGAGTTGGTGGAATAGAGACGGATAGGCATTGACTTTTTGAAGGGCTAAAGCAATTGAGGGTGAGAACAAGCCGGTGCTTTAAGAGGTCTTGGGAGTGTTCCTGCCGGCTGATTTGTGGGGGAGATAAGAACTCAAACAGTAAGCCTTTTTTGTATTCGGAGAACTGACAGGAGACGTAATCTGCTCTTCCTGTTCCACTCTTGCCTTTCCTGCTTCGAGTTCCATGCTCTCTGGCTCTGTCTGTTGTTGAAGATGACATTTGAGCAGGACTACATTGAAACGTATTAAACGACGAATTTGTTGTGTATTTACTCGCTTGTTTTTCAACACAAATACTTGATTTTTGGGGTGCCCATGCTCGAATCTTTCACGGACAAAGTCATACAATTGCAGCAAGATTCAATGAACGGTTTTGAAAATATGAAGCAAAAAGTAAAAGTATGGGTGCGAACACACCCACGGGGTACGGGAAGGGTTAATATATGCGCTATATATATTATTATGTGTGTGTGTGTGTGTGTGTGTGTGTGTGTGTGTGTGTGTGTGTGTGCACAAAAACCGTTGAAAAGAACCGCAATTAATTATTATGTATGTGTAGAATATGATGTAGTTCCCTTGTAGCCATCTGTCCTCAAACCACTGCCGTTTAGCCCAGAGAGTGGGTACGTATCCTGGGCAAGGCTTCTCCACTATAAACAGATTTTAGCCCAGCACGGTGGAATAACAGCTGCCACATCTGCTATCTGGCAGTCATTGTCGGAAATAATATACAGGCATACAGGTTTTGGTTGACTGATGAAACACCCATAAATGTCTGTTTTGTTTTATTTATGAGGGCAGGATGAAAAAAACAGCTTTGTCAGCTCTCAATAAAGATCATTTTGACTTGACTTCACACACACACACACACACACACACACACACGCACACACACCACACGCACGCACGCACACGCGCACACGCACACACATACACACACACACACACACACACACACACACACACACACACACACACACACTCTTCCAAATCGAAATAGGGCTGGGGCAGTGGGTGGAGGCCTCGTGCCTCCATACAGGGAGTTAGCTGGACGACCCCGCCCCCTCCACGAGTCTCTCCCCATGGGGATACCGGGGGTTCTTTCGTAAAAATATTTCCCCCACCTTCTGGAAGTTCTGTGCTTGTAACTTTCTCTAATCTGTCACTCTCTTTGACTCTGCCTTTTCCCTTTGCTTTCTATCATCTACTATCTTTCTGACTTATTGGTCCATTCTCTTGCCTTAAAAAAAATCTTCAAAATAATTTGTCTTCTTTGAGCTCCTCCGAAATCGGAATGTGTCGGTTGTACGAAGCGGGGAGACCAGTGAAAACTGAAAACCGGACACATACGTACCTCACCCATTGTGGCCATATGGCATGGGAACGCAGAAAAAGGAGAAGGAATAGGGCAAATACAAAGCTAAACCTCTTTATAGAAGGGTACTTTCGAAATGCATGATGAATTGATATACTCTTGTAAAATGTAACACCTGTTGCATATTTGACAGGGCAGCTTCGATCTTACGTGAGGTTTAATGCCTACATATTGAAGCTGATTTAATATTAGAATAACATTTTAAAGGCAGGAATAATATTTGTAACATGCTCAGCTCGATTGAATGATAACGGTTTAACCCCATTAGAACTTTGTTTTAAGAGGCTGATTCAATAGTTGTAACCTTTTGTACTTTGCTGCTTATGTCTGTGTTTGTGACAATGTCTATACGTGTGTGACTGCATGTGGTTGACTGAGAGAGAGAGAGAGAGAGAGAGAGAGAGAGAGAGAGAGAGAGAGAGAGAGAGAGAGAGAGAGAGAGAGAGAGAGAGAGAGAGAGAGAGAGAGAGAGAGAGAGAGAGAGAGAGAGTATGAGAGATGAGAGAGAGAGAGAGAGAGAGGCGGGGTAGAATTGGGTTGAGCGTATGGTTGTATACGTCTATGTATGAGCGTGTGTGTTAGTGTATGCTTTCAATGGCGGGGTAGAATTGGGTTGGAGTCCTGCTCAACTCTATGAGTAGCCAGATAGTCAAAGTGGAAACCTAGTAGGCCTACTATAGACAGAAAGTTGCAATGCAAAATACAGAAGCAGAATATTTATGATTGGTCAGTACCTCTGACAAAAATTATTATTGTCTGATGTGAGGATCTGTGCAATGTTTTGGACTTGTGTGGAAATATCAGACATTTTCTGATGGCATGCATACTATAGTGCAGGATGATGATGGAGACTACTCACAACTCTGTAACAAAACGGCGTCACACAAGGGTGCGTGCTGCCCCCCCGCCCCCCCCCCCCTCACCCCTCCTTTTCCACCTCCCCCCCCTTCCCATTCTGTATTATGTTGAAAGACACTTCGGTGAAAGAGATCTTCTTTTTTTAATTGTTTTTTTGTTTTAAGATATCGGACCAAGTGAAAGATCCGAAACTTGCAATCCAATAGCGAAGTTCAAATCAAAGAGAAACTGTGAGGTCCATGGCAGTAAACAAAACATAACTTCCTCAAATGGTGTAATAAGAATATAATATTTCTATACATGCAAATGAAAAAAGAAAGAAATTACTAGTACTGTCAAACAAGAGCACATATATACATACGCACACACGCATGCATACGCTGACATATGCACGCGCATCTTGAAGTCACGATCACAAGCGACATGACAGACAGATAGACAGAAAGGCGTTCATGTCATACTACTAATGTATATAATAATATTATACTGTATCAGAGAAACTCGCACAAGAAATGGGTATCTTTTTCTCTGAATCAGATAGTACTTATCAAACAGCTTTACATGGGTGTATTTCCCCCTGAATCAGATAGTACTTAGCAAACAGCTTTAGTCACGCAGCCATTTGTTTACTCGCTCCCCTACGACGGTCGACATCAATGCCCATGTCCCCCTCCCCAACCCAATCCGCTTTATATCTTAAAGGGGCACCCTGACGGATGAGTTGTTTTGTAAGAAACACGTCGAGATCACCAGGAAAACACCCTTTACAGAGATTGCAACACTCACTTTGCTCTGGTTTCCTAGAAATCAAACCGTCAAATCGGCGATTCCTCCTTGGCGGAGGTGCTGGAAGTCAAATTATTTCACCCAAAGAGAAGGCGTGTGCTGTCTCTTTTCTAATGGCCGCCAAATCGTTTGCACGAATGTTTCGCTATGCAAGCCTTTTTTTCTTCTTAAAAAAACCCATTATACAGTTTATCTAAAGGAGTTTCGCTCACAACAAAGGAAATAGCTCCTTTTTTTTTTACCGCACTACAAAAAAAAGAAAACGCTTCAACCACAATGAGTGTCCTCCACCCATCCCATCCAAAGTGGCTACTCTCTCCGGCATCTCCGCCAAGGAGGAATCGCCGTTTTGACGGTTTAATTTCTAGGAAACCAGAGCAAAGTGAGTGTTCTGATCCTTGAAAAGGCTGTCTTTCTGGTGATCTCGACGTGTTTCTTGCAAATACTCATCCGTCAGGGTGCCCCTTTAAAGACCCCCCGCGTCACGTGTCACATTCCCTCTTATGCTAGGACGATTTCTTAAGATTTCCTACCAACTATAAGAGGGAAAACAAGTGAAAACCGTGATTTCGACACGTGACGTGGTGGGTCTTTAAAGCACACCTAAGCTGCTTTTTTCTACACTAATGTTGCTACCCTCAAACAGAGTTCCCATTCCCGAAAAGATACCCACTACATCCTACCAGTTCTACTTACGTTAATCTTGCTGCATTAAATAGAATAAAGAAGCTGTCAACATTTGAAATTCACGCTGAGGTGGTTTTTTCCTTGCGTCCTCTTGAAAGATTTGTCCTTGTAAGGCTCATCCATTCACTGCCGTCATTGTTAAGTTTAAAGGACCATACGCATCTCCATTCGGACCTAAAAACGTTCTGGAAAACGTTTCAGCATTATTTCCTACTACACATAGACACAGTATACAAACTGTATCTATGTAACCTACCTTTTATGTTACATTCTTCAAGATAAAGTGAGCGCACACACTTTTATTTCGCAAAAATCGGTCTCCTGTGGCAGATTTGCCAGCTGCCATTGAATCTCACCAAAAATGGGATTTGTGCGATAATCCATTTGGCGTGACGTAGATTAGGGGAAATCAATACGGCACCTGTGACTGATGTTGAACTATTTGAAGACAAATTATTTTGCCTGTTTGTGGCCCGTTTTTAATAATAGAACTTGTTGGGACACTTTCAGACCTAGCTTATGACGTAACGCTGTCAGAGGATACGTATTATTATTATGACGCTAAGTTGTACACCTTCAAGTTCCTCTCTTCTTGTTCTAGTCCAGGCGAAATTATAAAGTTTACCTTGTTTTGTGATATATATTAGGTTTCTATGTTGATCTAACATGATTTGAGGGTGCTGAATCAAAATCCGTCCGAGGCCAAGTTGTAAGTGTTGGGCATTTTGAGTTATGACGTAATATTCAAAATGGCCGACATGGGACTCTAGAGAACTTTAACGTAATTATTTTGTATCTAATGCTTTTTTGGGTAAGAAAAATAGTATAATTTGCTGAAATGATTCAAACTATGTGAACTATATCCTATTTTAGTACTTATTAGCCCCCAGCCACTGCGGAAAGGGCTATCACGATATTTCGTGTCCTTTCATTTGCCTGGTAATTATCTTAAGAGCCATGTCACAGGATCACTTCGAATGTGTCTGCTACTATTTTAATGAAGCTGATGTGCCCCTAAGTATGACTTGTTGACCTTGGCCTTTGGCCTTGAGAATGTGATTTTATTGTATCAACTATACTTTTTCAACTTTTGCACTGCTGTCGTAAAATGTTTCTAAGCTAAGGTTTGTGGAGGATGCCTGTTTTATGCCTAAACCTTTCATCTTAAATGCTTGACCTTGAATTAGCATTGAATATTTCAACTTTTTGCTTTAATATATTTTAAATCATTGCAGTAACTGTCTCATAATTGGTACATTAGCCTATGGTTATATAGATGCTAACCTAAGTACCGATGACATCTCTAGCCTTCATCATAACGCTTGGCCTTTGTTGTTAAGCGCCAAGCAGAACAACACGGCGATCAGTGTCGATATTATATTTTATTTTATAGGTGGGTAAATGACCAACATTTCATTGCACGTCGGCACTTTTACCCACCTATAAATTGGTTAATGCACCAATTATGAGACCATTACTGCAAAGATTTAAAACAAATAAAAACAAAAAGTTAAAATATTCAATGCAAATTCAAGGTCAAGCATTTAAGATGAAAGGCTTAATAAAATAGGTATCAGGAATTCAATATCCTCTATACACTTTAGCTTAGGAAAAAAAAACCATAGCTTATTTTACCACAGCAGTGCAAAAGTTGAAAAAGTATAGTTGATACAATAAAATCACATACTCAAGGTCAAAGGTCAAGGTCAACAAGGTATACTGAGGGGCACATCAGCTTCATTAAAATAGTAGCACACAAATTTGAAGTGATCCTGTGACATTGTTCTTAAAGGACCATAGACATCGGTATAGGCATCTCCGTGGGATCTATGAGCATCTCGTAAACCACGGGCAGAATGATGCAAAATCGAATTGGATTTTAAACTCTGACATAATTCAAAGTCACAAACATTCATGAAACAGAACACAATCATATCGTTATATCTCAAATTTAGCAACATGCGCTGAGCTATTTTTTTTCCCTGTCGTCTGCTCCAAGTGAATCTCGTTTGTGCGGAGTTAGCTAAAATGACGTAATTCCGGGAAGGAGGGGGAGTGATGCGTTCTTGTAACGTGGCAACAGTCAGACGATCACCTGCAAAAACGAAAGGCTCTGTCCGTAGGACCTGTGTATTGTGTAAACAATGCCTAAACAGTGTGCTGCACCAGGCTGCAACATAACATCTGTTAGGCCTAAATCAGCTAACTTTTCTTTTCACAATTTCCCTACGGACCCGGAACGCAGGAGAGAATGGGCTGCAAGAGTGAACAGAATGGATCCAGTGTCAGTGACAAGGGGTTTATGGATGCCCGGAAAGTACGATGTACTGTGTTCCGAGCATTTTGTTGCTTCAGACTTTCGCTTTCGAGCACAGATGAGTGGAAAGGACGGGTTTCCAGTGTATAGATGTGAACTGGTGGACACTGCTGTTCCCTCTATATTTCCCCACATCGAGTGTGCTAGAAAGAGGCAGCAGACAGCAGATGGCGATGCCAGACTACCACTAGGCCTAGTCAACAAAAAGAGAAGACAGGTAAGTGTACATACATGTATACAAGTGTATGCACACCAAACTTTGTCAGCATAATGTCGTTGTAAAACTTTGAAAAGTAACATTAATGTCATTGTTGGGTATTAGTTGAAGCTCTGTCATCGATCTATTTCCTCAGTTCTCATTGTTTATGCCAATAAAAAATAAGCTGTGCCTGTCCCCATTGCTTATTTATATCCTTTCTATTTTCGCACACACACACACACACACACACACACTCACTCTCTCTCTCTCTCATCTCAGACACACACACACACACACACACACACACACACACACACACACACACACACATTATAATATGCATACACACATATACTCATATAGGCATACATATCCTTGACTTACACAGCTGAGCACTGGCAGACAACCATAGCTCTCAGTCTGTGTGTGTGTGTGTGTGTGTGTAAAAGTCAGATGGAACATTGAATAAGCAATAATGGTTTGCTTTTTTACATCAAGCCATCTATGACACAACAATTATAGAAGGAAATAAACATTAAAACACACACCAAAAAACAACCCAAATAAAACAAACCCAAAAAGCTTTAATTGTGTGTGTGTGTGTGTGTGTTTGCCCGTGCGCATGCATATATGCATGCAGTTAATATGTGTGTGTGTGTGTGTGTGTGTGTGTGTTTTAAGTAGATTTGTATTTATGTGTGACTGGATCTTAGTCATTAATCACAGAACATTACTATCACTACTCAAATTTACTTGCTTTAATGTATTAAATTTTAATTATGACATGCTATCAGAATGACACTTTGGTGTAAAGTAAAGCTTGAATTAACATTTTCTCCAGTTGATGCTTCATGACCCCGGTCATACTTAGAACATAGTGATAGTTTTATTAAAAATGAAAATATCATATTGTGTTATTCACTGTAGTAATAACAAATATATCCTATTACAAATGAAAACTGGTTGGATTTGCTAGTGATGTGCAAGAGCCAACAGTTTTCCTATCACTTTTCCATCCTTTGTGCTTTATTTCATAAGTAATATTTTTTATACAAGAGAAGAAGGCAAACATGTCACTACAATGTTGTATATGAAATAAAAAATAAATTAGACTTAGTACAATTGAATGAAAACAGTTGTAATTGTAACATTTATATTCTCATCATTGTTAATTCAACTCATCCATAGATGTCTTTCTTTTTCAATAGGTGTCTTTTAAGTGAGTGATATTATCTGAGCTTTTTCAAGCACAACATATATATTGCTGAGAAAGAAGTGTGCATCCTCCAGTAATTATTTTTTTACAAAGTATCTTATTAATTACTAAATTATTTATTTTCCTTACATTATTTTTTCTAGGTTGTTGATGATGCACTGGCTGAGAGTGTGGCAGCTGCTATACCCCAACAAGAGGCAGCTGACTCTGACCCTGAGTGTGCTGACTTGCCTCCAGTGCCTCAAGCAGTAGTTGTGTGTACAGTTGATGAAAAAGAAAACATCTGTGTACAAGCTGATGTGCACCATGTGAGTAATTTAGTAACCTTCCCACTGTTGTTATTGGAAATTACAATGTGCATGCAGACTGACAAGTTTAGGTTCGGGGAGGGGGGGGGGGGGGTAGTTGAAAATGAAAATTTATATACAGCAGGATGAATTGATAAGAAAAACAAAATTAGTGGTGGTTACAGTATTCCGACGGACAATATTTTAAAGAGAGAGAGAGAGAGAGAGATATAGACACAAACACACACACACGCAAAGTTCAATCGGGGAATGCCCATCAGGGGACATAACTGTAATGCGCTGAACGTCCACATGTTGCAAAATGGCGTCTTAAATGGAGCCATGCGCTCATTTTTCGGAAAATATGAGTGTGATTAGCACTTTCAAAGCATCTTACACGCTCATGTAAAAAAAAAAAAAAAAAAAAAAAAAGTTAAGGCCTACCTACCTACCTACCCTAATTTTGGGGCCCTGTTACCTTAACTACAACTGTTTTGTTTGGGCCTAACTAAAACATGGATAACTCAAAAACACTGGATAACTCACAATAATTGGTGTGTCCAAATAATCTATATACATTTTGAAATGTCTTTTTATCTCATAATATTGGCTATCTCGAAATAATATTTCAGTCACTTACATTTTTATTTCAACGATTTTGACTGTATGCGTAGTTGTTCTTTTTTCTTCTACATTTCAATCTGGATCATGCTATTTTCTTAGCAATTTTTGGTACATTTTCTTTTGAAAGAAAATATGTATAATGTACATGCATATGTTTGTATGCAATTATACACTTTTATCAATTTAATTTTAAGAATGCCAAGAAATGTTTAACATATCCTATTGTTGGATTCTTGCTGTAGTTTAACAAATTGAAAACAAAGATATGAACAGCAGTTAGGATAATGATGTTTGTATGTGCAGAAAGCTACACCCAAAGTGACATCCAGAAAGATGCAGACAAAACCAGTCAAGCACTGCTTTGCTCAGACCCAAACTTCCCCCATTGAGCTTAGGTCCACTCGTATTGTCTGCCGATCCACCCAAACAGATGCAGAGATCAAGGCTCAGGACTGCCAGCACACTTCAAAAGAGTGCCAGACTGATCCAATTGGGTGAGTTATTGTTATTCAGCTTAGTCATTAACAGTGCAAACCAGCATATAAATTGTGCTGTTCTTCATTTTATAAGCGTAGGAAATGTATAATAATTAATAGAATGATTTACCTCCTCCCATTTTCAAACTGTCTTAAACATAACAAAAAATAAAGGTCCTTGTATATTAAAATAAAGATTTTTGTGTGTCATTCTTAGTTTCATTTGTTCTTAAATTATGCATTCCTTTGTATATATGGTGTGTGTCAAGTAAAGTCAAATCAAAATTTTATTTCCAGATGGGAACATTGTATAAGCAAAAACATGCTTTGTGTGTGTGTGTGTGTGTGTGTGTGTGCGTGCGCGCGCGTATGTGTGTGTGTGTGTGTGTGTGTGTGTGTGTGTGTGTTGCAGGCCTGTGGCAGATGAGCCACACACTGAAGATGAAGAGGTAACTCAGGAAGAAGAAGGTCCTGACTGTTACAACAACTGCAGGCAGCCGAGGTAACACTAACAGTAGTGTGTCATACGCATATATTTATTAGTTTTTGTGAACACCTTAATTCAGGGTTACAGTTAGCAATTTCAAATTAAATTGATTTTGTGCTTATATCCAATGATGAATTGGAATTATGTTTGTTTGTTTTGCTTTACTGGAGTATTATTCAATAAATTGTTAAATTGTTTATTCATTCACTCAAGTCTTTATTCCAATTATGAAATTGTTTTTATTAAAAAAAAGTATTATCTCTGGGGGGTTTAAGCACAGTAACAGAATGCCTAGTTATGAGCAGTAGATTTTGTTGACTGGTTCATGAGATGCAGCTCTGACATGAAATATATAGCCCAATGAAGGAAATTTCAGTTTTTAAATTCAAACTTCAAGGTGAAAATCAGCACATCAATAATGTATGCTTGGGTGTGTTTTAATTTCAGTTTTTGCACCACCACAAAGTATTTGAAGTGATTCTGTTTGCAAAATATCCTTGAAATGGAATGAATAAATTAAAAAAGCCACAAACTGGGACAAACTTACTTCTTTCCAATGATAGATAGTGTAAAGGAAAATAGCAAAAGTGCACCACACAATGCAATAATGGACCATATTGTATACTACAGTGGAACCTTTTGTATAAGACCTGAAAACATCATCCCAAATGAGGTCTTTTAATTAATTGGGAGGGAGTTGTTTAATGGAGATAATTTTAATACTTACAAAGAAGGGCAAATGTGCATGGAACACTCAATATTGTTATAATGTGTTGTGTACTTGTGGTATGCTCATCGCAGTGCATAATCTGTGATATAATGTCCTATTTTAATTCAAATTCATAGAAAAAAAATCTGTTGATGTTATCAACATTCAAAATGACAGTCAAATATTTTGCAGTCCTTTCATCATTAATATTGCTGGTATTATTGTTAAATCTGAAGTTATGAACTTGTTATATGTCTTTCGTTGATACAATTATTTAATTTTGTTATTTCATCTATTACCTACATTTTTAGTTATTACTTAGAATTTAACTTCATTTATATTGTTTTCTTTTATGGCATCCCCCATGGCTCTGTCCTAGGACCTGTGTATTTTGTATTGTATAAATATGTAACCCCTTTTTCAATATTTTTAAGAATCAGTCTGTAAATCATTATACTTTCGCTGATGATAATCAGCTATACATGGATACAACTCTTTCTGATTTTGAACCCACTGTTCAAGGTCTTCAAGGGTATGTCAGTAATGTCAAAACATGTAATTGATGAATGAAGACAAACTCCAGTTAAATGACAGAAAATCAAGCATCATAATGACTTGTAATAGACTCTCTGTTGACAGGTCCCTATCATCTTTGATAAGGATAGGTGACTCAGATATTGATTTTGTTCCTTCTGTCAAAAACCTGGGCGTCACTATCGATTCCAACCTTACAATGAAAACACATGTGAACAATGTCTGCAAAATAGCCTATCTTCAGATTCGTAAGATAAGTTCCATTCGCAACCTCCTTACCACTCAGCAACACAAACTCTGATCTGTTCTGTCTAGGCTAGACTATTGTATCCTTCTGTTATTGGTTTGCCCGCAGTACTCAATCCATAAAGTTAAGAAAGAATGCAGCTGCAAGATTGATTTTCAAAGCAAAAAAGACATGGCATATCACCCCGCTACTTCACTGGCTTCCAAGTTCCGCTCAAATTCAGTAAAAAGTGGCATGCCTCACTTTCAACTGTATTAAAGGAACTGCCCCTCAGTATCTCACTGACATTGTACAAATCTATACTGCAATCCGTCAACTCAGATCTTCCTCCGACTCATGCCTGCTCTCCACTCCTCGTATTAAAACTAAATCTTTCATTGAATCTTCTTTTTCTCTCATACTCTACTGCCCCAGTCTGGAATAGTTTGCTGCCATATAGTGTTCGACACTCTTCCTCTGTCCAGTCTTTTCAACACTTTTCTGAAACTACTCTGAAGAGAGATTAATGCATTTATTTCATATCGAGAGAATGAATGAAAAATGGTGTTTTACGTCCTCTCGGTCATAGACACATATGGGACATTTGTAGATACAAAGATGGTTGGAACAATACTGGAGGCAATGCCCAGAGGCAATGCAACACCAGTAAAGTCCCGAAAATTTTAACAATACAGATATGTGTAGCAGTAACCATGCCTCGGCTAAACCTCATCGGCTATGGTATCGCCACAAAATATTTATTTCATATCGACGACGAAAATGGAGTTTTACGTCCTCTTGGTCTGAATCAGACACATATGGGACATTTGTAAATACAAATATGGTGGGAACAATACTGGAGGCAATGCCCGGAGGCAGTACGAAACCAGTAAAGTCCCGATTTTTTATTAATACAGATAGCTGTAGCGGTGACCACGCCTCGGTTAAACCTCATCGGCTATGGCACCGCCACAAGTTAGTATAATGATTTATTTCATATCAACAGTCGCAATCATTTGTCTTAATTGAGACTTAATTATTAAAATGATTATTTTTAATGTTTATATTGATTAATACTTGTCTTCATGTTGATTATTCTTTTCTTGTCTCTTAATGTGTATGTTTATCTGTATGTTAGTGTTTAGGCCTTTGTTCAGCGCTTAGAGCACCCTGCAAAGTGAGTTAAGCGCTCTATAAAGAACCAGTTCATGTATTATTATTATTATGTGGAAGGGAGTTTATAATGGGGGAGGGGTTCTTGTAAGGGAGGTCCCACTGTATATGTAATGAGAGTGTGTGTATGTGTGTGTGTGTGCGTGTGTTGCAGGCAACACACAGATAATCTTGAGGAGTTTGAAGAACGGAAGTACATTGTCTGTGAAAGTCAGCTGGAGACACTCCTCAGCGTGTGCAGGAAGTGTGCAGAGCCATGCCAAGTGCTGAAGAAGGGAGAGTGTGGCACAAGTGTTGAGTACAACAGCCATTGCCAGTGCGGGTTTATCTTCTCCTGGGCTTCTCAGCCCTACTCCCAGCAGCTACCCCTGGTAAACCTTGTGCTGGCAGCAGCTTCCTTCTTCGCTGCCTGTTCACCCACACGCCTGCTGGACGTCTTCAAATTTGCCAACATTGCCTGTTTCGGCAGGCAAACTTACGACCGAATTCAGGGGGCTTACCTGGTGCCTGCAGTACGCTATCTGTGGCGCCAGTGCCAGGATAAGCTCTTTGTGGCAAGACAAGGCAGGCGTGTGAAGCTGGCTGGAGACGGGCGCTGCGACTCTCCTGGGCATTGCGCAAAGTATTGCAGCTACACGCTGATGGATGCGGAGACATCTGAAATTCTCCACGTACAGCTTGTACAGGTAAATCTTATCTTTCTTTGTTAATTGCTCATGCATCCTCCTTTCGCATCATCTCATATGCATCAAACTGCCAGTATGCACCTAACTATATTAGTATAAAGTAGAGAAAAATCATGAAGTAATTATACCCAATGTATCCTTCAGCTAAGGAAAATCTTTCAAAACAATTCTAGAACAAAGGCAGAAGAATGGACCAGTAAGGCAGAAAGATAGTAGATGACAGTAAGCAAAGGAAAAAAGCAGAGTCAAACACAGAACTTCTGGAAAATGGAGGAGCTACCTGGTATTTGTATGAAAGACGCCTGGAATCCCTAAAGGATGGTACAGGTAAGTTTGTTACTATTACTCATATTGTTAGTTCTGCCTTACACACATGACCCACTATAGTTTTTCCAAAATGTTATGCTTTATTCCAAATGTCATGGAAACATTGACCAAAAGCATTGACGTTGACTTACAGTTATGCAACACTTCACGTACTTTTCCAAGTGAACATTTTGTGAATACATACATTAACAATTAAATAACATAATTAGCTGCACAATAAAAATAAAAAAATTAAAAAAATATTACTGTAAGTTAGCCTCTCTCTCTCTCTCTCTCCTGTCATGATAACATGAAATTAAGATAATTTCAACAAATAAACTTGAAAAAACACACAAAAAAACAACAACAAAAAACCAATCTATCGCACTCAACCACTCCTAGTCCTACGCAGGCAAACTATTACATATCCTTCTTTGCACGGGTACCTATCACATAGTCTAAACTTTGTTTTTAGGGGGGACATAATCTGATCAGAGACATTATTATTGTTTTTAATCATATTGAAAAAGCAGATGTAAACGGTGTAAGTCTTCTCTATGTAAATTATGTTACCAAACAAAGCTTTTAAATTTTTTATTTTATTTAACTCATTCCAACGCTCTAGTGCAGCCGACAAATTTTCGCGCAGCAACCTCCCTTTAATTTCCTTATCAATCTAGAAACTATTATCGACTAAAATATGTTTATTCTGAAGCTATTTGCGTCAGAATAATCGCTAAATTCGTTGCACGATTTTAAATTGTTTGCAAGCACTTCATTGTCGTATTTTGGTCTGTTTTGTAATAAAACTAGCACCTCTCTCTCATAACCTGCAGGCTTGGAGTGCAGCCCGCAGGGCAAATGGGCAGAGCACATTGGGTTAATGGGTATGCACTGCGCATGCGGTGATGCGCTCTCTGTGGGAGAGGAGCCTGAATTTTACTGAGATAAGTCTCTGTGACTTGGAAATACCAAATACCAAACATCTTCATGCTGGAATCCATTTGCAGAGTAACCAAGTTCAAAATTCGCATGCCATGGAGCTAGAAGGCCTGAAGACAGGTCTCCAGAAGGTGTCTGAAGAAGTGTGTGTCAGCCACCTCATCACTGACCGACATACCAGTGTCAAGAAGTTCATGGCAGACAACCACTCCCGAGACCATGATCAGCCCATCATCCATCACTTTGACATATGGCACCTGTCCAAAGGTAAGTGGCATCTAGTTACTGGCAGGCATCATAAATACGTATTTATTAAAATGTCTTTAAACCTCCAGCACAGTGTTATAACGTTGAATCTGTACCTTACACCTTCTTGATTTCTATTGTTACTGTATGTAGACACTAAAAATAGACAATCAAAACTTATATAATCTAAATTATAGATTGTATATACCTGAATGAGATCTCCTTTTCATGTATGTAATTTTAATAATTTTAACCTCTCTTGATAGTTAACAGTTCTTCAACATTTAACAGTTTTTGTTGCACTGTGCACTCTTTCAATAGCCACTGGTAAGGGTACTATATTGCTGTATTCCAGATGTGGACGCACCATAGCCTTGTACACAAAAAAAAATGTTTCCTTGTTTAAATAAGTATTGTTTTTAAAAAAGGAAATTGTCAGCATTAGAAAGGGTCCAAAGACATTTAGCAACAAAATTAATTAAAGGCGTTAGTCACCTACATTGCAAACACAGAGTAAGGAAGTTGAAATTACCATCTCTGAAATAAAAAGGAATTCGTGAGGATCTGATAAACACATACAGAATGTTTTACATTGATAACAATATTAATAAATCTTTGGTCCAGCTAACAAATGACTCAACTGACTCAAGAACCCATAACAGTGACTTAAAAATACTAACCCAGTATAGCCAAACTAATAATATAATTTTTTATTTTCTAACAGAGTAACAAAGTTTTGGAATACTCTTCCTGCACATATTAAACAATCACTGAACCTAACACAATTCAAAAACCTCCTTGATAAATACACCAACATCAAAACTACAATATGAGCATGACTAAAAGGCAGATTTTCCAAAAATAAAATACAAAAACCTCTCAGCTGTGTGCAAAAGTTCAAGCAAAAATGACAGGACATTGAAGAGGCCACGAGGCCTAATGTCCTAATTGACCTGAACAAAAATTATTTTCATTAACCGTAACATTTGGCTAGCTTTGTTTATAGCCTTTTGAATGGGAGTATCAATTACCATATTTTCGGCTCATTAGGCGCTGCTGTGTATAAGGCGAATAGGGAAAACTTCAAGAAAAATCTGAGTAAAAGGCGCCCTAGTTTATAAGGCGATACACATTTCACAACAGAAAGTCGAAGTTTGAAGCCAGCGTAACACAGTCCTGTAAACGATCACTGACCACCATTTTTGTTGTCATTTTACGATTGGTGCACTGGTTTAGGCACTATGAACTGGAACACATTATGGTCATACACAGATGCACACATGCATACATACACACACTCAGAGAAATCATAAACATTCAGCACTTGTTCCCATTCCAATGTACTCGTGTTCTTACAGAACTGGGAATACAAAATTGTGAAGATGCTAAGAATCTGACAAAATGTTGTTTATCTACAAACAACTGCAAGATGTTCACATAATTGCTTATATTTGTTTTCTTTCTTTTTTTGCATTTAATTTCCAGGAGTTGGTAAGAAACTCGATGTGGCTGGCAAGAAAGCAGCAAACGCCTGCATTGCCCTATGGACCAAGTCAATCAAAAAACATATGCATTGGTGCTCCACCTCCACACCAGAGGTACCCAATCGTCCGCAAATTGTTAAAGACAAGTGGCTGTCCATCAGCAACCACATCGCTGACATCCACGATGGCCATGGTGGAACCTTTCCTAGATGCATGCACGGCCCTCTGGAACCTCGAGCCTGGATCAGAAAAGGTGACGGACACAACTGGAACAAGTCACACAGCTTACACTTGTGTTTTCTATTTACTCCCTTCCTTCTTTCTAACACACTTCAACAAAACATTTTCTGCAATAATCCACACCAGGAGACACATTCACACAATATTTTTGTTTTTGCTGTCACATCTTCTGGGCCGTACAGTGGCATTGCTCCCATATGACTTGCGGTTGCACAAAAAGAAGAGTCAATTTTCAAAATGATGGGCTACTTATGTGGCGTAAATATTATTTTGGGTGCACACATGTGTCTGTGCATAACAGACAGACAGTTTATCTAGCAAAACAACTAGAGACTTGCAAGATACCTTTGGAAAAAGCAAAAACGGAAATCTCATGGAATGGAATAAGTATGTTGACATGGGCCATTATTAAAAAGAAGGGGTCAATGACGCAGGCGCACTAATAATCTGAAGCTCTGCTCCCCAGAACGTATTGATCCCCATGAATTTGACCCAAAATCATCAAGGGCATAAACTGGATTGGTAATCGAGACTGAGGTTACCATGAGAGCAGGCATGCAAGACACAGTTTACCCTTTGTAAAAAACTTTTGCATCCTAAATAGAGCATTAAAACGGTAGATCAAGGAATATTTTTGGCTACAGTGACCTTGATCTTTGACCGTCTTTGAACTTGGTCTAAATCTCCCAATCACCTATCCAAAGGCAACAATTGAGGGTCCTATTTCCCTCCATTCAAACATAATCATGGTAAGGTACATATTTAGTTAATCAGATAGTCAATAAGCCAGGCAGCTAAGATGTGACAAGTTGATTTTTAAAGCTTAGAAAATACATTAAAACTATGTAGTCAAATTAATTCTTCTGAGCAGTTTGTGTAATTTTTAAAATGTATACAACAGGGACACGGCAGCATCGAACACTGGAGGGCATCATCTGCAACAATTACCTGTTACGGGACATTGGGATGATGTCTCCAGATGCGCAGACAGCAACTCTAGAGTCATTCCATGCTGTTGTGTGCCACTTTGCCCCAAAACTAAACCACTTCACTTACCAAGTGATGGAGAGCAAGTATGATTATGAAATTATTATATTTTTGGGATCATTAGGCACTGCTGTATATAAGGCGAATAGGGAAAATCTAAAGAAAAAATCTGAAAAAATAAAGAAAAAGGCACCCTCGTTTATAAAGTAATACACACCTTGCAAAAAAAGTCGAAGTTTGAAGCCCATACACGTCTTGCAAACGCTTACCGACCACCATTATTGCCGTCATAAACGAGAGTTGGCTCCCTTCTCAAATAATCAAACTTCCGTTTTTGCGACTTCCCGTTGTTGTGTTTTTCTTCGCGAAAACTGGTAGAATTATGGCATTTTAAGCTCTACAACGATGCTTTTTACATCCAATGAAGGGTTATGGCATCTGTTTGGACGGTATCTCGGATAATATAGGGATTTTTGAACATATTAACCTGAGTACTCCTCGTATCGGTGACTCGTTACCACTTACGATGTTGTGACTCACAGTAGACTGTACCGAGTACAGCAATCATTGCCTCTCTTCTCACAAATTTGTTAGTTAATAGGGCGCCCTCGGTTATTAGACGTAATGGTCGAAATTGGAGAAAAAAATATTGCCTTTATAGTCAGAAAATTACAGTGCTTATTTCTTATCTATAACCTTTTAGTCATTGGCAGAAGTCAGTGTAATCAAAGCACTTTTTGCACATGATTACCTAAATGGCAAGTTCTTATGTCAAGAAATATTGTATACATAAAAGAGAGGGGGGAGACATTTCCATAAAACAAACATACTTGCTTTGATTGCTTGAAACAACATGCACATGAAATGTGTAGTGGTTGTTGTATTCTGTTGTTTCTAACCATGATTACTACATAGCAAGTTACCTTGTTTAAGATCGTAAAATCTTTTATAAAATACAACAATGATTAACAACAAACATGGAATCTTCACAAACAAGGAAACTTTGGCTGAGTGAGGGTAGGGCATGGTTGAAAGGACAAGATATCTTTGTCATTCATAACTTCCTACTCAGCATGTTTTCAATCGACAAAATTATTCTTTTCTGAATTATCTCATCCTCAGAAACTTTATACGGCTGTTATAAAAAAACAGAAGCTAAAAATTTTGCCACTTCAAAAACCAGAAGCCATAACATTTCATACTCCTCAAAAATACTGTTTGCACATCAAAACCATGTTTTTTTAAATATTTTCTGGAAGATTAGCAATTCTAAACATTTAAAGCCAATGTACATTCGTTGGAGTCAACAATGATTGATGCAGCAATAGTGTTTTGGGCGCATATTTCTACAATTATTATTAATATTATTTTATTTTTTAAGGAGATCAGAGTTATAATGTCATCCTATGTTGGCCACAGCGTGAGGAACAAAAACGCAAAGCATAGTCCTCCCATTCACATAGTGGCCCATAGGAATACAAAGGGAATGAGCACCTAGGCCTATTTTGTAATGAACATTCTTTTTGATTATGCTGTTCTCTCTCTCTCTTTCTCTCTCTCCTCTCTCTCTCTCTCTCTGCGTCTTGGGTCTTCTTCTTGTGTGTCTCTGTGGCTTTTCTCCTTTGCTGGCGGGTTTGGTCAATGTTTTTGTTGTCTGCTGGCTGGCTGGGCCCTGTACTCATTGCAGAGTTGGCACTTTCTTCCGTTAACTTCGCTGAGGTGGGGCATTACTGCAGTCCTACAGTCGGAGTTCCGTATCGCTCATACAGCAATAACGTCTGTGGTCTGCCGCTATGCTGCTTTCTGTCTGTCTAGGCTTCACACTGGCTGAACGTTACACTGCAGGCTGTGGTAGGCTTGTAGAAAACCGACGACTGTCCAAAATGATCGCTTTCAATTGTTACTTTCACACCATGCCCTATTTTGCTCATTCCTCAATTAATGGTGTCTCGTCATCTCTCCTGTTTTTCCTATATATTTCCCCCCCCCCCCCCCTTTCTTTTTATTCCTTCGTATACATGGCATGCATGCTGTCAGTTTTTAGGCTCTCTCTCTCTCTCTCTCTCTTCCATGCCGTTATGGATTCGGATATTTGGTATCAAAACAATTTTATTTTCTTGTGTTTAGTCCGCCATTTTCTTCATCTTCAACTGTTTCGAATATTATATCTAGGTTCTTGCAGAAACCATATTTGTATTTGGATATGGCTAACTTGGCAATTAGCAGTAAAAGGTTAACTTTCTTCCTCACCAGTGGATTCTGAACATCAGTTTGTGTTACTCCAAATAAAGCAATTTTTTCATTTATTTCAATTTGGATATGATGTTCTGTTATGATCAGTTGCTTAACTGAGTTCCAGAATGTTTTTAGACAGCATTGATAAAAGGCATGTTCTATAAAGTCTATTTCTTGACACCACATACATTTATTTGTGGCACTCAGCCCCATTTTGCTTAATAGGATGTTAGTTGGGTAGATATTGTGGAAAATATTTAAAATGGAGGAGTCTTAATCTTGTTTCTCGAAGTACATTCAAGTCCGTTAGTAAAGTACTCCTTTAAATCAATGTCAAATATACGTTTCCAGAATGGAACAGCACATAATTATTTCATGGTTTTTAAGGTTGTCAAATATGTTTCTGATTTTTTTATTTGTAAATTTGCTTAGCGGTCCTTCACCTGTATTTATTTCCACTAGAATTTCTGTTTGTTTCTGTTTGTTCACCTAGCTGTCTTTTCCAGTCGGTGGACTCTACAAGTATTTGTTGTGTTCTACAGGCTGCTCCTTGCTGCATTGCATTTCAATGCTAATGCAGGGCGCCAACAGGCCATTACCGAGGAGGGTGAGCTCCAGTGGAGAATCTGCAGACCAAAGGCTGCAAAAGGGGCTGCAGTCCCCAAACCAGTGAAAGAGAAACAAACAAGAAGTATGATTTATTTATAAAGATTAGTCGTTTTATTACCTGTCTCACTTACTTTTTCCATCCCTAAACCTCATGTTCTTTTTATTTATGTAAGGTAAATATGAATATTTAAAAAACATGAATATAATTATGCCACCCTGTCAGGGTTTTTTCTGTCATTCCCCCTGTCTTTCCTCTGACTCGTCTATTTCCTCCTTTCATTTCCTTCTGTCTGTTTAAACTATTTCCCAATGGAGATACTGTGGAGGGCGTGTGGGTATAGTGGGAATTTTTGGGTGAAAGGAAGGGTCAGTATGAATAGTTTCCCCACCTTCTGGCAGTTCTTGTCTGTCACTCTCTTGGACTCTGCCTTTTTTCATTTTATCAGCTACTATTTTTTCTGAATAATGCCAATTTCCTGACTATTTTAAAAAAATCTTCTGATTATTTTCTCCTTGAGCTCTTACAAAATCAGAAAGGTTGGCTGCATGCAGCAGAAAAAAGTGGAAAAATGAAACTAAACACATGTACATGCCTCACCCATTAGGGCCTGGGAGTGTTAAAAGAATAATGTCTTAAAGTATTTCCGATTACTTTAATAAGCAATTTTTGAATATTAACTTGGCTTTCTTTTGTCTTAATTGTATCATGCATAGCATTATTGCCCGTAGCGCCATTGTGCATTATGAGCATAAGAAATACTATATGTGTGTTGCAGACTACATTAAACGATCGTTTAAGGCCGTGAAAAACATCTTCGCAGAGGTACCCCAGCTACAAGAGGGGCAAGGGACGCCCATCAGGACTACCGGCTGTCGTACCACAGCCCTTGAGCAGGACAGCAACACCTGTTGACAAGGCAGCTTGTTCCAAACACCAGGCACGAATCAACAGGATAGCTCTGAACAGCTGAGCCTTCACAGTGATTTAGGCATCGTAATGTTGAAAACAGTTGCCTGTCAACCCATTTCTTCTCAACTTGTTGCTGGGAATTACTGATATAATCGGACACAAGGATGCACAGCACAATCTGCATCTAGGCATCAACAAACACTTTCTGACTGAAACTATCAAGTTCACCCTTTCAGTCGTATTCGTCCTGCCATTCTGAATCTGTGGAATATATAGTCATCAAACTGACATTTTGCCAACAAGATGTTTAAAATGTAAACAAATATTGATCGTTGTTCATCTGTACTAAACACATGACATGACTTTTACTCAGAGAAATAGACACAGGTGCCAAAACTCATGATTGTGTTTAGCATTGAGCTTACACAGTTACAAATGCTGTATTAACTTGGTATTTTTAAACCTTTTGCTGGGTTATTAAATGTGTTTTTTAACTAAAAAGGCAGTTCAATATTTATAAAAAAATGATATTAATAAGAACTGACAAGATGTAATAAAGATATTTCAAATTGATAGGATATGTACAGAACGTCTACTGTATTCACACAAAGACCAGGTAATATGCCTGTTCAAGAATAGCTAATTTGATTACATGTATAATGAAAACAAAGTGGTTTTCTTAAGACTATAATACTTTTGTGTTTGTGAGTTTTTTGTGCTAACGTCTCATCAGCCACTGAAAGTTACATTAATGAGGAAACATAGACCGAAAAATGTTATACTGATGGATTATTCAGGGGCCATGCTTAAAACTTTCTTAAATTTTTTTTCATTTTTATATTTATAATGACTGTATGAACCAATTGATATCTAAGTTTGTTCAATCTGCCCCTACGCACACACACCAAAAATGGGTGCACTGCACTGGCAGCATAATTGCTCGTAGAAATGAGCAGCATGAGATACACAGAGATCAGAGATGTGACATTATTAACCCTTTCACTGCCAATGTGGCATTTATGCACCAATGGTTTCATTACCCATGGTCACCAAAAGGCTATCAAATCAAGGGGCTGTTGGGCTATCTGAAGACCCGATTTTCTTAATTTTGGGAGGTAAGGATAGGTCTAAGTTATACATTCACAGATAAATTCCCAATAACCATGTACTTGCAGATAATTTTATTCATCCCTGTTTCAGTTTAATGTATTGTTTTGATTAAAAACATTGACTGGTGACGAAAGGTTTTTAAAATACCACATGCTGAAAAAAGGGGTGGGGTTGGGGTGGAGTTGTGGGGAACTTTGTGAGGAAGACGACGTTTTGTGTGATCTACGGGAGATAAAGTAAGTTCCTGAAGACTGGGTCTTCTGGCTTTCCTGGGGAGGGTGATGATGAGTAGACTTGGGGATGAGTGATGATTGAGTAGACTGGGTCCTACTGTATTCTGGCGGATGGATGATGATGAGTAGACTGGGGGGGGGGGGGTCCTCCTGTCTTCTGGGGGATGAGGATGATGAGTAGGACTGGGTCCTCCGATCTTCTGGGGGATGAGGGATGATGAGTAGAATGGGGTCCTCCTGTCTTCTGGGGGAGAGGGATGATTGAGTAGACTGGGTCCTCATGTCTTTGGGGCGAAGAGTGATGATGAGTAGACGGGTCCCTCCCTGTTCTTATGGGGGATGAGTGCTGATTGAGTAGACTGGGGTCATCCTGTTCTTCTGGGGGATGAGTGATGATGAGTAGACTGGTTCTTTAATCCTTCCGGGGATTGAGTAGACATAATAGGAGGTTATTAAAATTGCGAATGGTTTGCATGATCCCCAAACTACTGCACCTCTTCCACTGATCTAGTAATAATACTACCTGCAGGACCACAATTTATAATCGTAACCCAAACAATAATCACACAGACAGTGTCACATTCTTTACTATAGAATAACAAATTTTAAAGAGAACTGAATGCTGGACATGATGTCTGAAAAAGGCAAAGGTAGAGAACAAATAGAAACAGGTCCCGGAGATCAATGTGGCACACCAAAGGAAACAGAGGCTGGGCAGAGTTCGGTGTCCTGAATGGAACAATCTGGGTATGGTTAGAAAGAGAAGAGGTGAAACACTGGAAGAAACTGTACCACTGATGCCGAAGACAGATCAAACGAGAAAGAAAGTGTTGTGGTCAATGGTATTTAAAAAAAAAACCGCTGCTGAAAGGTCCAAAAGAATCAGAAATGAGTTCTCCTCATCAAGAGAAAAGAAGAAAATCATTAACAACCTTTACTAAAGCAGTGTTTTCAGTACTGTGACTTGTTGTAAGCTGACTGAAAAGGATTGAATAAATCATCAGAATGAGATGGTCGGAAAGCTGTGATAGAACAATCTGTTCTATGATCTTTGACAAACAAGATAAAATTGGAGGGACAGGTCTGAAATAAATCATTGTGGTATAGTGAGGGCTTTTTAGTACAGGTTTGACAATAGATTTTGGAGAAATAGGGAAAGAGACGACAGTGAATAATTGATTATTTGGCTCGTAGTAAGTCGTATACAACATCAAACATTCATACAGCTGAGACGCGGGAATGGGGTCAGGTCACATGGTTTGGGTGCAGACTTATTCAAAATCTTTAAACAATCTTCTTAGGTGACAGGAGAGAAGTGAAGAGAGTGAACTGCCAGTGAAAGGTTTGTCTAGGGTTGAGAATCTGTCTCAGCTGTTAATCAAGTTCATTTTTCTTGATAGTTTCAACTTTCTTGCAACAGAAATCAGAAAATAGGTTACAGAGGGGAGGAGGATAGATAGTGGGCAGTTGAAGATTTTGTGCGAGCAGAACAGGCTGTTAGTAATATGATAAGTTATCTTGGCTCAGAGATTCGCTAGTTGTAAAAAAGAGTCTTAGCTTGCCAACAAGAAAAGAAACAAAGTCTTAGCTTTAGGGTGGATTTGTTTGAGGAACAGTCAGTCCACCTTCCCTGCTCCTCCGCTCGCTCCACTGGTCCTCAGTAGTCTCGCTCCCTCTTTGCTTCCACAAGCGTCAACCAGAAGCCCGAACAGGGAATGGTGGCCTTAAAAATCGCATGACAAAATATACTTTTTCTACAAATTTGGATGTATATAAAAAAACAAAGCTAATGTTAGTATACAATCAAGCCAAAATAAATCCACGGGCAAAAAAAGTTAAAAAACAACTTGATATTTGATACAAAAACACCACTGATGAGGGCAAAAGGCTATAGCCTTAGCCTTATGTGTGTGAGTGATGAGGTGACGCATAGATGGGTCTCCCCTCCAGGGGTTGAGTGAGACGAGGAGACCGGGGAGATTGATGATGAATAGACTGGTCTTCGTTCCTGGGATGAGTGATGACGAATAGACTGGTGTATTCCTGGGAATGAGTAAGTAGACTAGGTCGTCCTGGGGATGAGTGATGATGATAGACTGGTCTTCATCTTCCTGGGGTGAGTGATGATGAGTAGACTGGGTTCCTGTGGATGAGTGATGATGAGGTAGAAGGGTCTTTCCTGTTCATCCTGGGATGAGTGATGATGAATAGACTGGGTCTCCTGGGAATGGTAGACTAGGTCTTCCTGGGGATGAGTGAGATGATTAGGACGGGTCTTCATCTTCCGGGGGTGAGTGGATGATGAGTAGACTGGGCTTCTGTGGATGAGTGATGACGAGTAGACTGGGTTTCCTGTCTTCCTGGGGATGAGTGATGATGAGTAGGACTGGGAATGAGTGATTGAGTTAGATGGGGATGAGTGATGACGAGTAGAATGGGGCATGATGTGATGATGAGTAGACGGTTTCCTGTCTTCCTGGGGATGAGTGAAACGAGGTAGACAGGAGGGATCTGGACACAGTACAAGTTGATTGGCTCTGTGATGATTTGCATTGGTTGGGTGAGGCTTCCAGGTCGGATCCGTTGTGGAGACTGAAGATCCCTTCTTGTTGTTAGCAAGGACTGTCACCGCGTGAGCACTGAACGTATTCCTAAGTGTTTTTCTTCTTTACTTCAATTACGAATGCCAACTGCCGTTTATCGGCAATATGAACATACAGAAGAAGAAGAATAAAAATTTGAAGCCTGCCACTAGGAATCCTGGTTTCAATATTTGTTTGTTGCCTATTTTGTGTGGAGCTATTAGCAATAAAAACTGCTTCTTGAAAAAACCCCCCGTGTGGGATACGGGGGCTTTCTGTATAAAATTTCTCCCAACTTTAGGACGTCTCTGTGCTTTTAACTTCTCTAATCTGTCACTCTATTTGAATCTGCCTTTTCCTTGCTACTGTCATCTACTGTCTTTCTGCCTTACCGGTCCATCTCCTTTCTTTTTTCACAAACGCTTTAAAAAAACATTTCTCCAGCCAAAGTCACACTTGCTGGGCCTATTTCTAGGCGCCATAACAGCAGCATAATGCATCTGCACCATATATGACAGGAAACTGTATAAGCGATTGACCAAAGATAGAAAAGAAAACAAAATTTTTTTGAAAAGCCAATTTGTTCGTATTATTTGGTCATTTTATTTATTACACACAATTTGAATATGATCAAAATTGTGTTTGCAATTTATCACTACATTTTCAAATGTTACAATGATAAGAAACAGATGGAATAAACACAATGTTTGATAATTTAAAGTATTCAAACATTAGCTTTTTGGGTATTGCCACATCAAACAGTAAATTGAAATGTAGGATATATACTGTTTACACCCAAATAGGGGGATATTGCGTTTTGTAAGAGTCACATGGCTTCACTAATAAAATTATAGTTTTTTCAATTGAGAGCAAAACGTATGTTATTTCTTGAGCTTAAAATTGAAGGACTAAATTAATTTCAAAAGTCACGTAATTGACAGAGGAGACAGAAATTGCAAGGGTGCAAAATCAAAAAAATAGTTGTTAAAACTGTGAAAAAGTGTGGGCCACGGTTCTGCAATGAATTGACATCTGATTGAAAATGGTCTTGGGATCTGTAACCCAAATGTCCCATATGTGCCTTCCCAGGTCGAGAGGACGTAAAACCAAATTACTGTTGACTCTTGTAAACCATGGCGGTTTCAAGAGATGAAGGGGACTTTACAAAATGTGCTCTGTGGAGACGCGCTATTGTCATTTAGGAGGTTGAAATGCCCAAAGGCGGCCATTTTAAGAATTTCAGCTGTGCTCATTGTAACATCATACCGATGATATAGGGGACACCAGGAAAAAACATAATCCTCCAGGAACACATTCAGGAGGCTGTTCTAGATCATGACGAAGCATGCATGAATGTCTCGTTAGCAACCTGGCCCATCAATATGTAACTGTGGTAAAAGGTGTTTCGTTATTTCGACTAACACACCACTGATGTTTATTCAAAATTATTGCCTCTGGTAATAACGCGACACTTAAATTGATGTCTTTCTTTGATTTTACAGCCCAAAAAAGGAAATTGTATTATTTTCACATGAAATTAGTTCATGGTCTGGTTTATTAAAACCATGGTGACATTGCAAAGTCAATATGCCCTAATTTGGTGATTAAGTGGTAGTTTATTTTTCGCATTATGTTATTCATTGTTAAAAAAAGATAAAGACATTAATAAGTACCAATTTGGGATAGGGTTTAAAGATTTGGCCAAAACTGTAGATTTGATTCAACTACCCCCCCCCCCCCCCACCATTACCACCCCAACCCAACAAAGGGACGGGTCTCAATCTTGAAGTGGGTTCTTGTTATTTTCATGACAATACCCTAAGCTGATTAAAAACCTATCCTTTTTCCTGGGACCAGCAGAATGTGCTTCACAGTGGAAAGTTCAATGTAAACATTTCATTGTGGAAATTAAATTGAATTTTTCCAATTTTATTTGATCACTCAACTGTATGCATCGCATGAAAACCCAAGTTTGTAATCGTATTACCAGACGCCTAAAGTTATACAAACCTAGTGAGACTTCTCAGCCTACCAACCTTGCAAAGAATGTGAACTTATGAAGCCAACTTTCTCACTCCCAAGTGGAAGGTGAAAAGGTGTGGGCAGGCTGTTAAATTGAATACGAATGTTTTTAAAGAGGGTAACGGATAAGCGCATGCTTCCTTTACACATGCCCAGAGGCGAAAAAGCAAAAGTAAGTATCAAATTTTAAAAAAATAAAATAAAATATAAAAAGCTATTAAGAATAAAAAATAACCACCAGGATGTTCACCGTTAAATTGAATAACATGAAAACAAAAAAAAATCAAGTTCAAAATGAACGCTCATCAGTACCGCGCGATGCAACACACACACACACAAAACACACACACAAAAATACAGTATACCCCACAACCAATGCAAAACTATGCATTCATACCTTTGTGGTAGTGTTGCGAACACACAGGTGCAAATAGCTCATGCAATACAGAACACTACTAAGGCCTACGTTATAGCGAACAGTATATTTATTTTAAAAAACAGCTACTATTTCAAGGAATTTATTAACTTCTCTCTTCTACGCCATGTATATTGTAAGATTTGGTTGTCACTTGCATCTCACGTACAAGAAGGGGCTAACTATTGTTTTTTCGAGGGCATGCGTTGATTCAGTGGAAGAAACGGTGACAAAGCTCTAAAAGCAGAAAAATGGCAGGGTACTTGGCAGTGAAATGTTTTGCATTTGGTGGGAGTGCAGCGGATGTACCTGGGCGAATGCATTCCGCCCCTGGTTGCTATCTACGAGGATGTTTGATATGTTATTCTTAAAGGATGAGACACTTTTAGTTTTATGCTATTTTCCAATTCATCCATCAGTTTGCTACGGAGGTATGGACAGGGATGTCATAAACAGTTTGTTCTTGGCAAGATATAAATGATCTTTGTTACGAATGTTAGTAATAGGAAATCGTTTGCATAGATATGCCGGTGGCAGTTTATACATTAATTTGTACATGAAAAATAACTTTGTTGAGGTTAAAAACTTAGTCTGAGGGATGAATGCCTTAGAAGTGCCGTAATAATGACTATTTTGAAGTGAAGAAGGTTTAAGAAGAAAGTATGGCAACTGAGACAGTGAATGAGTTCACAATGATCACCACCGTAATGTCGGTGAAATGGTGGGAGTAAACAAATCAGCTTTAGTCAGCCATGCAGACTAAACACAAAAAAACTCTTCGATATTTTCTGCTTGTACTACCAAGTATCAACCGCATTACTTGAATCCAGCAGGCTCTACGAGGATACTTGGCCCCTGATTGCAGTAACAAGACATGCTGGCAGAGGATCCTGTTGCCCTTGCCCCGTGCGACCGCCCAGACCAAACGCACAGTTGCATTAGGCAACATGCCTGTAGGTGTCTGAAATTGAATACCATGTAACCAGTACATTATTGATTTCAAAAACATCATGCTGTCCGGAGGAGACTGGGAAATGAAGATCAGTGGTTTAATTATTAATTTACTAAACCATTTATTACAGGCAAACTCAGTATTAAAGGGGAGTTGATATTGAAGGGAGGAGTTGTTTGTTTGCTTATATCCGAAATCAGAGATGTTATGATATAAGAAGACATTTGAAGTTGAAGTTTCTTTCTTATACACGAGTGAATGGAAAAAAGTGGTAAAATAAAAGAGAAAAAAGGAAATAAAGACAAACAGAAAACATAAAACGAAGAGAACTGCTGTACCATGTAACCTATTTTGGTGCATTTAAAAAAGGAAAAAGGAAAGGAAGAAAAGATTTAAAAAAAATGGAAACAGAACAGAAAATTACAAACAAAAATGAAAGCAGAAGTGTCGTGAGTGCATGATGAGCAAGAAGATAGCCGAGAGCGATGAATGATTGGGTTGTGGTGTGAGAGTTAACATATTGTTTAAATGTAAATTTCTCTTTCATGTTGTTTAATAAATATTTTAATTTCAATGTGGTATGGCCAGGTCGGCACAGTATGTATAACATCACAACTCTTGTAAAATTGTTCCCATTTTGGAACAGTGGGGAAGGAGTGTGGATGGAAACATATGAAGTTAAAATATTCACTTGTGGTGGTCTCCTATGCCATAATCGTCTTTCCATTTACTCCTGTCCAGTCTCTTCAAGAGGGACAATCGTTGGTTCAATGCTGGGTCGAAGAAACAAAGAAGAAAATACCAGTATTTCATTAAAGAAATAGTATTCTGATGACAATAACCTTCAGGTTAGAAAATGCAAAATAGTTTAAGTGTCTGAGTAACATGATTTCAATAACTTATGGCATAAAAATATGTAGGGTTTTCCACTTCCAAGTAAGGGACTTGGAGCAATGAAGAAGAAGTGTAAATTTGTGAGACACATCAGCGCAAGTAACACACTTCATAAAATTAAATTACCTTCACCACGTAACACTCACACACAATGAAACATATTTGAAAAGGCATGTCAAAAAATTATAAACAGTAATCCAAACATATCTGTTTTGTAAAGCATTTTCCAATTTATAATTTTGTGCTGTCTCAATTATAATTTTGTATTTCAAGTAAATGAGTTCTTTAATTTTTAAAAAAATAAAAAATACCTTGATAGGAAGTGCTGAAAACTCCTTCATGGCTGGTGATGCAAAGTTGGCCACCCTCCATGTTGCTGACAAACTTTGCATAATCAGAACAGCACGTCCTTTCGGCTGGTGATGGTAAGGACCACACAGTGCAATTTCCACATTGCACCATGTCTGGAGAGGCAAACGAACAGAGTTTTGAACAATTGGATAACGTACACTAGAACTAATGCTTACTGTCAAACAATTAAAATAATGCATTGTTGCACATTCCTAAAATAAATTAATTAATAATTAGAATACATAATTATTTCTGTGTGCATTCAGGAAAAAACAGTAATGGATTCCAGTTAAATTGATTGACAAATGATGTTTGTTCATGCGGAAAGCACACAAAATTACATCTAAATAATGTTTTGTTAATTTAAAATGTACATGTTCAGTGGTGTGACAATATTGAGTATGCTCCTTTTATTCCTTAACTATACATTTTACGAAATAAGGTTTAGCCTTAGGTTTTGCATTATTAAAAAACTTTCGAGGTACTTGGCAACAATGATAATTTGATCACAATGATCTGGTCTGGTTAGTTTTCGTTCAGTATGGCAAGAACAACTACATCCGACGAATAATTGCAACAGAACTAGGACGGGCTCATGTACATACACTGTAAATGAAAATATAGAAGGAGGAATACCTAACTGCTTACACAGGGTGAATACCATTAAGCCTCCCAGTCAAGCGCAGCTCAGTCTCAAAAGCAAGCAAAAATGAAGAAAAAAACACACACAAAAACTAAACAAAAAACAACCAACTAGTGGTTAGTGGTTGCATGCTCCATGGTGATCTGATGCAAATGCACTAATGGGCCTTTCTCAGCTTGGTGCAAACCATGGCAGAGCTAGTGCCGGTCCGGACGTCGCCCCCGGGGGCGGGTACCGCTACCGTAGCCGGATTGGTTTTGCACAGATACTACCAAAAACCGCTAGGCACTTTTTTTTTCTTCCTTTTTTTTTTTTTTTAACATACAGATCCACACTAGGTTTATTTCATGTCACTTTCCCCTTCCATTAGGCTACTTATATCTGCTAACTTTTATTTTCTGTTTTCTTATACAACCACAAGTGCAGGAGAATTCTTCAAGCTGATGAAAGTGACGCCTGAGGTGAAGAAACAGAAGAAAGTCCGGCTGGAAGGAGAGAATAATCAGTGATACATCAAAATTTCTGTCATTTTTAGGGAAATTGCCATTAAAAATTGCAAATGTCCTGTGACAATTGGTCCTTTGTATTAATATGAATTGACTTGTGTCCTATGTTTTTGAAGTAAATTTACAGCAGGCCATTAATAAACAATGGATTTTCTGTGATTAGCACAGGGGAGGTGAGGTCTTTCTATTGGACGTTGTCAGTTCTGTGAGAGGTATCCATTTTGGTATAATTATATAGGTAGGGATTCTAATATGTTTTAAAGAGTACAGTTTGCGGTAACACATCATACATATATATAGGTAAAGGAAAACTTAATCTGATGAAAATAAATGTGGGATGTTAGTATATAAAATTTGGGGTGGGAAATAGTAAAGGTTTTGAAAAAAAGCTCATTATGATGTCATACTGCAGTTAAAGCTGGTTCTTTATTGTATGTGTTGTACGCACAGTATTGTCCAAAAGTGTTCTATATGTATGGTTCATTCTTAGTGAAGTACGGATGTACACATTGGCAATACTTTCATAATAATAATTGCTTATGTAATTTGAATTAATACTTTTAAAAAAGTACAAATAATTGCTACTAAACTGACCATAATGCTAAATAAACTGTTATTCACTTTCGTCTTGTGAAATTTGTTGGAAACAAGCGATGAAGGATGGGTACAGAATTAAATGAAAGTGTGTTGGACTTAAGAGATGAGTGTGGAAATAACACACACACCACACACGACCGCGCGCTACGCCCATGTCACAAGCCTGAGGGATTACGAGCCAGTGACTCAACCAACTGAGTACAGAGTTCAAAAAACCCAACCACAACAGTTCCAAGGTTGTGTGTAGCGTATTGTGAAATTTAAATCCTTGATTACCACAAAACTAATAACATTTATGCGAAGCCGCATTGTAGGTGTTTGGCCAAGGTAGGGCCGTCGTATTTTACAAACCCGGACATAAAGAAGGCTTAATTACTATAAATTAACTAGCATAGTCCTTACTATTAACAAACATTATAGCCCTCTTACTATGACTCCTATAGAGTCAGTACCCCACCCCCCCACCCCCTTAAACGGAAATTGTTTTGTAAACAGCACGACTAGACATCCCAAAGACTGAAAAGAGAGATCCACACAAGACGGCGACATAGGCCTACTTTTATTGACTTCCACACATTTGCTTCTAAAATCATAATTCATAGTCTAGATTAAGATCCCTTATAATGCATAGTAGGTCTCCAATTTTTCGACACGGCGAAGGCTGGAGAAAAGATAAGCAAAAGACTGTTCTCTATAATACTCTTTCACTTATGCTAGGCCATATTTCACATATTGCCTCGTTTCGTCTTGTTAGGGCCGATGAGGCCTACATCTAGGATCTAGGCCTGCGGTGTCAATTGCACAGTATCTACACATTAACGATCCCGAGAGGCATTTAATAAGTTGAGTGCTAAAACTCTTCAAACTGGAAACCAATAATCCATACCATTAGATATGAACTTCGTTCTGCTAAATCATTCCAGTCTTTCAAAACCTATATTAAAACTCGCCTCTTCAGAGTAGGCTACCTCGATTTCTTCCTTGACCTGTTTTGAGAGTGCGTAGCGCGTGCATGTTTTGTGGGGGGTCAGTGCGGGTGTCGCTGTGTGCGGTTTGTGATGGCGAATATTTTAGTAGTGTATTTAAAATTAAGATCAATATTTATTAATTCAAAAATTTGTGAAAAAACCAATCCAATTCAAAAGAGAAATGGCGCTCTATAAATGTAGTATTATATTTAGTATTATTTTAAACACTGTACGATCACACAAAGCAGATTTAACATTAGGCATAGTCTATTAGTCACATGTCTATGCGTCGATCCTTCCTAAAACACAACAACACTTCACAGATCAGTTATTGTGTAGAGAAGTTTTAGTACAGGTCTAGTTCAGCCAATACAGATCATAGATCTAACTACTTTCTCCACTGTCTCCGGCGCATTGCCTTGCTAGCACTTCGCTCCTCCTTCAGAGTCTGATGATTCGGAGCTCCAAACATACTCTGTCAGCTATTGCCCCTGCATCTTGCCAACAATGGCTCGTCTTGATAAGGCTCCATCTTTTCTTCTTCTTGGAAATTTGAAATTACAGGTGCTCCTGATCTTTCATAGCACTAGATCTACCCTTAGCGGCGTCACAACTTTTCTAATATCGTACAAAATTACGTTAAGGCTGAGAGCAATGGAGGGGAATCAGGACTTGCAAATCTGCCCGCGTGAGAAGGAGAGTGATTTTGGAAGAAAACAGTGTTGTGCTCCATTTTATCTGGAAGAATGTGACTTTGAAAGGTAAGTCAAGGTCCCCCCCCCCCCCCCCCCTATAAAGCATTTGCATACTGTGGCTATGTACATAAGGAAACAATGCTCGAACGTGTTAGCGAACGTTTTTAGCGTCCGAAATGAGATGCGTTAGTGGCAGCTACTAAGATACATGTGCCAGAGCAAATGAATAGGACACTACAAACAATCGTGTGACTTCGCCTTCTCCATACAGAGTGGCTCTTGGGGGCTAATAAGTAGCATAAATAGGAAATATATCTTTACATAGACTGTCGTAGTTCATTTCACGCAAATATACTATTTTTCGTACAAATTAAAAAGATTAGATACCACAGACATTACAGTAAGTGCATCGTTTTATACAGTTCTCTTAGAGTGCCCCATCATGTGGCCATTGTCTTGTAACACATGTGTCACTGTAGCTCAAACATGCCTCAACTTTTAAAACTTCGGCCTCCAACGGATTAGATCAGCACCTCCACAAAATCATGTTAGAGTAGACTTTTAAACAACATAATATATATCACAAACACGGTCAAGCTGAAATTTCGCCATGGACTACTACTAAACTAGGCCACTGACTTCCCTTAACTGCGTCATTTGAGCTCAATTACACTAGACGAGATTTCAAGATAGCCAGAGTACACAGTAAGAAAAAAGGTCAGCGCAGTTTTGCTAACATGAGTAACAGTATGCTTGCGTTCAGTTTTATGCTTGTCTGTGACTTTGAATAATGTAGAGTTACAATACCAGTCGTTGTGCTATTCATCTGCACGTTATTACGAGCAGCGTATGGGCCTTTAATGTATGTTATTCCTCTCGTCAAAGTCTTTTAAAGCAAAAGTCTTGTTTATTCACCGAGTTTTATTGTTTATTTCACCTTCATTGTGGTTGTGTGAGTGTAGCGTTGTCTGAATGTTTTAGTTAATATCCGTGTGTAAGGCTCACAAAAATATGGATACTATTAAAACGTTGTTGATGATGTTAAATGATGTGCGAGAAGGAGGACGAGTTACGAGGATGA
>CM065683.1:44717131-44767131 GCA_017654935.2 Phymorhynchus buccinoides | reverse complement strand
TTTTGTGGGTGTAAACCCAATGGTGTCCGAACTACAGCCACAGGTAAAAAAATAGAAGTTCAAAAGTCAAGGTCAAGGTCATTAGAATAATCAATACTTTGCACCACACATGACTTCCAGGTAGTCTGCCTACCTGCCAACTTTGAAGCCAGTAACTAAAAAAATGTGAAAGATACAACCAAAACACCAATTTGACATCTCCAGTGTCTATATCCTTGACCTTGACCTTCATTGATACCCAATATTCTAAATCACCATTAGCCATTGCCCATCCCAAGTTTGAAAATTGCAAGTCCAATGATGTGAAAAGAAGAAATGTCGGTTTTCAAGGTCAGCCATCAAGGTCAAGGTCAGCACGTTTATATTTTTTCTATCGGACCATTCCTGCACTATGATGCACCACCACACACAATCTGAAGCCATTCTGTCCACTGGTTCATGAGATACAGCTCAGACATTAAATATATATCACAAAGAAGGAAATTTCGGTTTTGTGAGTCTTCCTTGGCGTAGGTTTGCACTGGAAGTTCAAGGTACCATGACACACACCCACACAAAATTTGAAATGATTCTGCCGAATGGTGCGTGAGTTACAGGGCAAACATATTTTACAGAAAAGTGAGCCTTCCTTGTCGGAGATTTGTACTGGAGATTCAAATTTTCTATGGGACCCTATCTGTAGCATAGCACACCACCACACAAAATTGGAAGCAAATCTATGTACCAGTTCATCAGTTACAGGGTGAACAAACGTCGTACAGATAAGTGAGTCTTCCTTGATGGAGGGTTGCACTGGGGGTTAAACTTTATTAGACCTTCTAAGTACAATGACACACCCCAACACAAAATTTGAAGCGATTCTGTTTAATGGTATCTGAGTTACAGGTCGAACATGTTTTACAGAAAAGTGAGTTCCTTGGCGGAGATTTGTACCTGAGGGTCAAATTTTCTATGAGACCATCTGTGTACCATGATACACCACCACACAAAATTTGAAGCGATTATGTGCACCGGTTCATGAGTTACAGGGCGAACACACACACACACACACACACACACACACACACACACACGCGCGCGCGCGCGCGCGCGCGCACACGCACGCACACACACACACACACACACACACACACACACACACACACACACACACGCACACGCACACACACGCACGCACGCGCACGCACGCGCACGCACGCACGCACGCACACACACACACACACACACACACACACACACACACACACACACACACACACACACACACACACAGCTATTCCTCTTCATTCCAACTTCATAGGTATAGATTAGGCCCGTGCATCGTTTACTGCAATGACATGGGATCATGCCTTCTAGTAAATCTAAACAATTACACAAATAGTCAATAGGGTTCTGCTTAACATTCATTGCAAACTTCCCTATTAGTATCGCAATCATTTTATTTAAGACTATTCCACCATTTTAGGCCTAAATGTTATAACGAGTCTGAGAAAGCACACAAACCGATTCACTACATTTTCCCATGTTTTTCCCATGAAAAATGTTAATGAGTAAGCCTTCGAGACATGAGTGTATTACGACCATCGGCGCATTTGAATCAGAACAAAAGAAAGCGGCATGCATTGTTAACTTTACATTCAATTCAGCGATCAGCCGTTATCATTATAGCCGACGTGGCGTTGAATTATTCATTGCGTCCGTGCAATTAGTTTTAAAACTTGTACTGTTTTAAGCTTCTTTGTTTTATTCGTGTTTATATATTCAAAGCAGGAAAAGACAAATTAACAAGCCCAGACTGGCAGAACGAACAGAACACATTTTAAAAAACCAGTGCTTAATTTTGCTGTTCCTCTTGTTGATTGTTCGATTCGAATGCCGCCACAAAAGCAAACGACTTGTGACAGCGCAAATTGTAACAACTGCGCAAAATGTAACAATTGTTACATTTTGCGCGGGCTGCCCGCGCAAAATGTAACAATTGTTACATTTTGCGCGGGCAGCCCGAGCAAATTGTAATAATTGTTACATTTTGCGTGGGCTGCCCGCGCAAAATGTAACAATTGTTACATTTTGCGCAGGCGCCCACCTTTTGACGAAATTAACCCCCCAAAAATGGCAGTTTTTCGTCATTACGTCATTTATTTGCTAATTTCGTCAAAAGGTGGGCGCCTAGCGCAAATTGTAACAATTGTTACATTTTGCGCAGTTGTTACAATTTGCGCTGTCACAACGACTTCTTTAGAAGATCATTGCCTGTCAACGGAACTGATTAACACGATCGGACGCTACTTCGGTTATGCAGCATACTGAAGGTAAGTCAAACATAGTAGGCCTATAATCCTTGTTGTCATGCTGGTGGTTTTCTCATGTATCTGCCCCTTTGGCTTTAGGCTACGTATAAGCTTACTACCCTGTGCCTGTGGCTAATCCATAGGCTCAAGTGATGTAACCCTTTCGTTTTAGCAACCCTTCAGTTTAACTTTACCTATAATTAAAAAGCGTTTGAGCATAAGTGCTTCCGGAGACTTCTTCGCATCTCATACACAGAGCACAAGACAAATGAGTAGCCCATGTCAGGCAAAACGTGAACACCCTTGCAGGCAGACAAGAGCCACCCCGAGCAGTTGTTAAGCGCCGCAAACTTGCCTGGTACGGTCATGTGACACGTCACAACACTCTGACCAGAACGATTCTCCAGGGCACAATCCAAGGAAAACGCCGACAAGGCAGACAAAGAAAGTCCTGGCTGGACAATATCAAAAGCTGGACCAACCGCAACACCAACACCCTCATACACCTGGCAGAGGATCGTGACCAGTGGCGGAGGCTGACCACACAAAAGGCACCCCGACGACCAAGCCGGTCAAGGGTGGAGTGAGGGGTGATTTATAATTAAAACATCTAAGGACAGCAGTACACAACAACAACTCTAGTCAGACATTACACTGTTCATGGTGGTGGTGGTGGTGAGGGTGTCTTTCTTGATGTGGACATGATAATAGGAACAGAAAACAGGTCTCGATTAGTTTGTTGAACGTTGATGGTCTTTTGACTGTCTTTAGGGAAGCTGGCAGGTTATTCCAGTAAGTTGCGCCATATACTGGATTTAAATAGGTCTGGTCGTGGAGTTGGTATTCTGAGTTTGTGTAAATCCCTGTAACTGTTGATCGAAAAGCAGTCAATCAAAGATTGGGGAGCATTTCCGATCATGATTTTGTGCATCATCATTGCTTTATAGTATTCCAACTGTGATTTAAAGGTAATGTGTCAACAGTTTTGTAATCACTATCCGTAGGAGACGTGATTTGAGGAGTAGGCCTACCAAATTGAAGCAGCTCGTTTATGCAGTCTAACGAGATGTTTTAAAAGATTTGCGCTTGCTGAATTCTACAAAGTATATGCATAGCTGAAGTGAATAGATATTGCATAAAATAATTGCTTTTAATTTCGATAACTGAAAGATTCTTTGAGAGATCTTTTTACTTAATATTTCAATATGTTCTAACCATGACAATTATTTTATTGTCAATCGTTAGCCCCCCCCCCCCTCTCTCTCTCTCTCTCTCTCTCTCTCTCTCTCTCTCTCTCTCTCTCTCTCTCTCTCTCTCTCTCTCTCTCTCTCTCTCTCTCTCTCTCTCTCTCTCTCTCTCTCTCTCTCTCTCTCTCAAGAAAAACTACCATACGTACCTTATGATCAAGCATATAAACAACATCGCCTACAATAACCTCTCTTATGCAGCTTCTGAACTGTATTACCTTTTTATGTTTATTCACATATCTTGACATGGTTAATTTGTACATCAATCTTGTTTTTAAACATGAGTTTTTTTGTTTACTTTAAGGGGGGGGGGGGGAGAGAAGATGGAGGAAGAAAGTAATTTCTTGTGTTTTGATTATGTTGTCATACTCATAATACATTTTGTTTAGATTGATTTTTTTTCTTCCTCCACAATGTATTTCCTGATTCTTGTTAATTCAATTTATATTAGTTCATATGATTATTGTGCTGTGTGCGAGGTTGGTGGTGTGTGTGTGTGTGTGTGTGTGGGGGGGGGGGGGGGGGTGGAGGGTGGATGGGGGGGATGATGGATGGGGGGATGAATGCGTAGGATGTTTTTTCACTGTTGCTTTTGTTCATTAATTGTCCGTCACCATAGGTGAAGGACTTTGCGGTCGGCTGGTTTGTATTTTTTGGGTTATTTTTTGTTTTTTGTTTGTTTGTTTGTATGTTTGTTGTTTGTTTTTCTGTCTGTCCCAAGGATATCTTCCGAACGGCTTGGCACAATCGCTTCAAATTTTGTGTGGAGGTGTGCCACCTTAATAGGAAGAGATCCGAACATGAATTATCAAGGTCAAGGTCATGACCTTGGCGTACGACCTTGAAAACCGAAAATCTTTAAGGGGCCATAACTTCCACACCGTTGGTCTTAGAGTCTTCAAATTTGGCATGGAGGTACTTTGGCTTATGCCCTTTCTGATAATGGCATACCAGTCACGGTCAAGGTCACGGTCCGGGAGATCAGTAGGCCTTGAAAGTGGTAGGGGTCTACAAACTGGGTTTTAAACTTTATTTTCCACATTTGTTCTTGACAGAAGCGCTTCAGATTGTGTATGGTACTGTATGCCCTAGAGTAGAAAACATCCGAGCATAAATTATCGCCATGCTGACCTTGACCTTGAAGTTTGACCGTGAAAGCCGAAATTTCCTTCTTTCCGCTATATATTTCTTCTTCAAGCTGTATCTCGTGAACTAGAAGACAGAAACCCTTCCAATTTTGTGTCAGGATGTGACACTAAGAGTAGAACACAGTCGTACATAAATTATCCCTCGGAAATAGAATGTCGCCGAGCGGCAGACATGTTAAATGCCACATACAATCACTTGATATTTTGTGTGTGGATGTACAACATGTAGAATAATCATGTTGGTGCCTAAATAATGCTACGGGGTGTCGCACGTGCGTGTCATTGCTGGTGACGGACATGCCTGCCGCTCGGCGACGCCCTTGTTGTTGTTTTTCTGTCTGTCCCAAGGATATCTCCCGAACCGCTTGACCGAATCGCGTCAAATTTTGTGTGCTGGTGTGTCACCATGAGAGGAAGGCATCCGCGCAAACTTTTTGCCGTCGTGACCTTGACCTTGGCGTACGACCTTGAAAACCGAAAATCTTTAATGGGCCATAACTCCCACACCGTTGGTGTTAACCCTCGTTATTTTACACTACTTGTGGCGGTGCCATAGCCGATGAGGTTTAACCGAGGCGTGGTCACCGCTACAGCTATCTGTATTAATTATTTTTAAATCGGGACTTTACTGGTTTCATACTGCCTCCGGGCATTGCCTCCAGTATTGTTCCAACCATATTTGTATTTACAAATGTCCCATATGTGTCTGATTCACACCAAGAGGACGTAAAACTCAATTTTCTTTCTCTCTCTCACCGTTGGTGTTAGACTAGTCTTCATCAAATGCAGCAAATACTTGTAGCGGTGCCATAGCCGATGAGGTTTAACCGAGGCGTGGTTACCGCTACACCTATGTGTATTAATTTTTAAAAATCGGGACTTTACTGGTTTCGTACTGCCTCCGGGCATTGCCTCCAGTATTGTTCCCACCATATTTGTATTTACAAATGTCCCATATGTGTCTGATTCAAACCAAGAGGACGTAAAACACCATTTTCGTCGTCGTTAGAGTCTTCATTACAGTTATCGATAATAAATACTTGTAGCGGTGCCATAGCCGATGAGGGTTTAACCGAGGCGTGGTTACCGCTACACCTATCTGTATTAATAAAAAAATCGGGACTTTACTGGTTTCGTACTGCCTCCGGGTATTGCCTCCAGTATTGTTCCCACCATATTTGTATTTACAAATGTCCCATATGTGTCTGATTCAGACCAAGAGGACGTAAAGCACCATTTTCGTCGTTCGTCGTCGTTAGAGTCTTCAAATTTGGCATGTAGGTACTTTGGCGTATGCCTGTTCTGATGGTGGCATACCGATCAAGGTCAAGGTCACGGTCCGGGAGATCGGTAGGCCTTGAAAGTGGTAGGGGTAAACAAATTGGGTTTTAAGCCATATTTTCCACATTTGTACTTGACAGAAGCGCTTCAGATTGTGTGTGGTGCTGTATACCCTAGAGAAGAACACATCCGAGCATAAATTATCACCATGCTGATCTTGACCTTGAAGTGTGACCTTGAAAACTGAAATTTCCTTCTTTGCGCAGAGAGAGAGAGAGAGAGAGAGAGAGAGAGAGAGAGAGAGAGAGAGAGAGAGAGAGAGAGAGAGAGAGAGACTGAGAGAGAGAGAGAAGAGAGAGAGAGAGAGAGAGAGAGAGAGAGAGAGAGAGAGAGAGAGAGAGAGAGAGAGAGAGGAAAATAAAAACGGGGTGGCAGGTAATAACAAAAAACACTATGTTGGTCCCCGCAGTTGTGTGAACAAGAGACCATCAGATTTATTTAGACAGTAGAATTGCACATGTATCATGCTTCACTGACAAATGTCAAAATCGTGTCACAGTGAATCGAATCAGTAGCCAAGCCTTGACACACAGAGAGGAATTCGAAACACTCTCTCTCTCTCTCTCTCTCTCTCTCTCTCTCTCTCTCTCTCTCTCTCTCTCTCTCTCTCTCTCTCTCTCTCTCTCTCTCTCCCTCACTCTCTCTCTCTCTCTCTCTCTCTCTCTCTCTCTCTCTCTCTCTCTCTCTCTCTCTCTCTCTCTCTCTCTCTCTCTCTCTCTCTCTCTCTCTCTCTCTCTCTCTCTCTCTCTCTCTCTCTCTCTCTCTTCAGTCCACATCATTGTGGGGACCAACATGTTATTGTTATTTCCTGCCACCCTTTTTATTTCTTGTCTCCGGCGTCTCTCTCAGCCTGTCTCCGTCTCTGTTTATCAGTGTCTCTGTCCGTTTGTCTGTATCTCTCTGTGCAAAATGTGGATATAACCCATGGTAGGCCTAATGGCTATGCAATAATTTCCGGTAGAAAGATGCAAATGCGACCTTGACATCAAACCCAAACACGCAATCCAACATGGTTGAGCGAGGCCTGTGATGTAGAGTACTGCACATGATGTAAGGTGGGATATTTTCTTCGATCGCTCAGACAGTTTCCTGTCAATTATGAGCGCAGATGCATCATGCTGCCGTTATGCGCCTAAGTAAGAAATAATATTAGGCCCAGCATGTCCGACTGCGGCTGGAGGAAATTATTGAAAAAAGGCAGGTGAATCGGAAAGGCAGACACTGAGATAGTAGATGACAGCAAGTAAAGGGAAAAGGCAGAGTCAAAGAGAGTGACAGTTTAGAGGAAGTTACAAGCACAGAACTTCCATATCATATCATATATCATATCAGAGGTACGGCATGTCGCGTGCAAATCTGTCGCTCGCTACTATGAGAGTGTGTATTTGCGACATTCACAAATTTCACTTTTTCCGTACTTGAACCATTTAACCCTAACCCTAACCCTAACCCTAACCCTATCCCTAACCCACGGAAAAAGTGAAATTTGTGGTTCATGCTCAATGTCGCAAAATGCCGCAAATACAGACTCTCATAGGTAGCGAGCTACAGATTTGCACGAGCGACAGATTTGCACGCCACACGGCATATAGGCTTAGAATAATAGTAACTTAGATAGCCTTTTGCCTGCTCTTTCAAGTCAGAATCGTGTCACAGTGAATCGAATCGTTGTAGCCAGGCCAGTTCCAAAAGGTGGGGGAACTATTTTATGCAAAAGACCCCCGGTATCCCCACAGGGGGCAGGTGGGATATAATATTTATGAACTATCTAACTTCAAGTGATCGAACAACTAATCAATGTGCTTCGTGTTCTCGACTCAACTGGGTGGGTAAGTGTTTTGAGCATGACTAAAAGGCAGATTTGCCGAAAACAAAATATAAAAACCTCTCGCTCTCAGCTGTGCAAAAGTTCAAACAAAAATGACAGGACAGTGAAGAGGCCGCGAGGCCTAATGTCCTAACTACCTGACCTGAACTGTAGTTCAGTATCTCATCTCTGGAAAAAGTCATGTCTTGGGCTTGGCTGTGGACTGGAATGGAATGGAGGGACACCTGTAACTACTAACAACTTTTAGTGTAAGACGGTAAGGCTGTATTCTACTCTAGGCTGTAGCCGGTGTAGCCTGTAGGGGCTGAACCACTTGTCATCACTTCACTGCCAATCCAAGTTCAACTTCCAGTTCCAATGACAATGTTGATTTAATGTGGCTTATGTTGCTCCATCCCGTTTGTGCCCTGTCCCGTTTGTGCCCCGCTCCGTTGTTGCCCCGTCCCGTTTTTGCCCTGTCCCGTTCTTGTCTCTATGTCATGTGTCCCCATCTCTATCATCTATGTATCTCCATCTCTATGTGTCTCCATCTCTATGTGTCTCCATCTCTATGTGTCTCCATCTCTATTAAGCCATTCTCTATCACAGTCTATGTCTCCCTGGCACATAGATATAGGGACATGTAAAGATGGGAACACAGATATAGACATGTATAGAGATGGGGAAACATTGAGATGCAACGGGAACACATTGACACAGCGACAGGCAGAGACCGGTCACATAAAGAATCAGACACATGACAGGGACACATAGTGATGGGTACACATGGAGATGGGGACACATAGTGATGGGGATACACATAGACTAGAGATTCAGAGACACATGGAGATGGGGACACATAGAGACAGGGACACATAGAGACCGGTCACATAGAGAAGGGGACACAAAGAGATAATTAAACTTTCAAGACACTTACTGACTTAGTGATGAGGATACATGTATGTATAGAGATGCTCAGATGGGGCCACATAGTGATGGCGATGCATATGATATAGACAGGAATATAGACATGGGGACACATGGATATGGGGACACAATAAATTATTGAATAATGGGGACAGACGCAGGGCTCCCAATCATCCTGCAAAACAAGGGGTCCCAGGGACTCCTTCACTTAGATTATAGAGGGTCCTAGAGGCGGGATAGAGGGTCCCAGTGGCATAGCGAATGCTAAAAAGAATTTTTCTAGTGCATCCCTGGGACCCCCTGCACATTCTTTTAGAGGGTTCTGTAGAATTTTAGTGCTTCATACTCATAGACCCCCAAATGGGGGTCCCTGGGAGCCCTGGGACATATAAATTGGGACACACTGAGAGGGACACATATAGACAGGGTCATATAGAGACAGGGTCACATAGAGAAGGGCATGGTCATATAGAGATGGGGACATGTAGGGATGGGACATATAGAAAAGGGCATATAGAGATGGGTTACATAGACATGGACTGGAGAAGCATAGAGATGGGAACACATAGAGACAAGAACAGGATGGGGCAACAACGGGATGGTGCACAAACGAGATGTAACCCTTTTTTTTCACTTTGACATGTCGGTGTGTTAGTGTCAGTTGTCACCCGAAGTTTCAAGTTTCAAGTTTTTATTCAGAACTTCCAGCCCTGGGGCCTTCAAAGTCATAAACATACAACACCATTAATCATGTCCCCACTCATAAACACAACAACAAAGATATGTATACAAAACTAATACTCATTTACAATACACTGTAACAATTTACCCAATAATAGCCCATGGCAACAACAGCTAAAGTAAATGACTAGAACAGCTGTACAATAAATCTGAAAAAAAAGGCTAATTTTCTTAATTTAGTTGGGTTCGCATTACTCAATACTGGGCTTTAAACTTGTGGACATTTGGGTGGTGGTTAAAAAATTGAAAGCAACTCTCTTCTCTTTTCTTTTATAGCGATAGGTTCGTATGGACATTGCAGTACATAGTGAAATTCATCACCTAGTTCGCCTATGTTACAAAATGAACAGTTCCGCTCGTTTCTGGTCACATTTACTATTTAGGAACCGCTGTTTCTGAACAGGCAATTTATTTTCTAAGCTTCAACATAGCTTGTCCCAGAGTGCTAGGAAGCAGTACTTAAGAGGTTGTTTTCCATCTTGTGGTGATCCTTTATATATAAGCGATAGTTGTAACAAACACCGTAGATATTAACTTCGTTATGCCAGGATTGAGAACAAGTCATTTGGATGAGACTAAATTTAAAACCACAGCCATGTTTGTGAATGCATACACAACATTTCGCACTGACATCAACTGACTCAGGACGAAATCACAAATGAGCCTGATGAGGCTTATATTATACAGGACGAAATCACAAATGAGCCTGATGAGGCTTATATTATAACCTACAGAACCATGTAGGATTCATGAAGAATTGAATTAGCCCGATCAGGGCCAAGAGAGGTTATGAAAAGTGTTGATTTCTGGCATGTAACCAGCTTTCTAGAGTGACGTCATGTATAATCTACCATATTTTACGGATTATAACTCACTAACTTATAGTATAAGGCACACCTGATTATAAGGTGCACCCTCCAAATTTTGCACATAATTCAGATTTTTGTACTCTGTTTTCTTACTATATTATCAGTCACATTATAAGGCGCAGGGGTTTCAGTCTGGGAAAACGTATCGCCTTATAGTTATGCTGAGTTATAGCAAAGACTGTACAGGGGAAGATAAGCATCCGGTCTCTTTTCCCTATATGAGTAGTGAGGACAGAAACACTGGTTATGTCCCTTTGAAACATGACACATTTTACACATCAATAGGCCAGTTGAATTCTCCGTTCAAGTAAAGTTCCAGTCCGAGTTTTTGGATAGCATCCACTGTGAATAGTGTACACGTCCGCACTAACGATAACTCTATCAGCCCGGTTTGCCGAGCTTTTAAGTAATCCATCTTACCCTTTTAGAATATCTTTGGTTATAGTCTGTAAAATACGGTAATTTTAGTTTTCTCTGACCTTTCACCTCTTGAATTTGAAAAGCAACAAAGTGCAACCAAGTTATCCCATTCATGGAAATGGTTTTATTTCATACTTTTTGATTTTTACAATTCAGTAGTCACTGCCACTCAGCATTAGAAGTAAGACCGATTGAATGCTTAAATGAATATGTTAATTGCTCATGGTGCTATTTTACATGCACAATGTTTACGTCCCCTTTCATAGATTGAAGTGTAACGTTGAAACATGTTGAAATGAAAGAATTCTTGTATGACTGTAACACTAACTGATGGTATCTGTAGTTCATAGTACAAACATTGTTATTTTTACTGGCCTGGGTTATCTATCTTGCAAAATTAAGCACTGTATCAATGCTTTCTTGTGGAAAAAAAGGCAGCCTGTCAGATTGGTCTAAAGCTTGTATGGACCAAAGATAAATTCCTTGCAATGAAGCTCCCTGTCCTCACCCCTTCCCAACCCCCCTCCCCAGCCCCCAAAATGGGTGGTGCTGCGCTTAAGTTGATGCTCTCTCCATGTGAAAGCAGCCCGTATTTTGGCAAATATCACTGAGATAAGTCTCTGTGACTAGAATATAGGTACAAAAAATAAGACTAGAATATATACCAAATACACATTAACTGCCTGAGAACATTTAAAAAAATCATTTTGAAAATCATGAAATGAAAACGTGAACTGATAGAGCCATTTTGATGCATTTGCTTCAAGGGAAGTCAATCTGTGGGCCCACCATACCTTGGTCACTTCTAAACTTACTTCGCTCCCTTAAAGTTAGACCACAATTTTGCCTCTGACGTTGCTTTTGTAGTGGTTTGCTGTGGGGAAACCAATTGGTGTAGAGAGTTTTTCTTTATAAAGTCTATAAAAAAAAAAGTCTCATCTACCACTTCCCTATGTCTAAACCTGAAGTAAAAACCCATAATCTTCTTTCATTTCTCCTTTTATTTATGTATGTTTTGTTTGTGTGTATGGCTGGAGTGACTTGTGAGGTTTTTGAATAATGCCACCATGAAGCAAATCTGTTTATCCACTCTTTCTGTGGGTTATTTGATTTTGTCCCCAAATTAGTTTTCAGAGCACTGATGCTAGACGGTTGGCCCTGAATGTCTGCCATGGCTGGGAACTCCACTGGTCCTTCAGCCCTGAGCATGGCCCTGTCTCTGGTGCTGGGAGTGGGGGCCACGTCCAGCAATGCCACAAGGAACAATTCCTCGGCCATGAATCCCATTGTCATGATCTCCCGTCTATCTTTTGACGCAGCAGTGCCGCTGCTAGGGGTGGGCCTGGTGACACTGGCTCTCAGCCTGTGCTTCTGCTGCTATTTGTGGAAGTGAGTGGGCTACTTATACAGAGGTTCCGCTAGCCTACCAAAAGTTGCGATGGACAATACCGGCAACAGGAAAATATTCCGGTACTGGCCATCACACAGCCGGTGCAATCAAACTTCGCTGTGCAGAAAATATCTGTACATAGATCTATGCGATCGTAATGCGTCATTGTATGTTGCCTTTTAAGACCAAGTTATGTCACTTTTGTGATGTTGTCGTCATCATCAGACAAACAGAACGACAGAGCGGGAAGCCCACAAGCGGGAACACAACCTTGCTATTTGCGTAAGCATGACGCAAAACTTTTATCGCGCATCTGCCTGACGTAGGTGTGTGATGCAGGGTCTTTCCTTACCAGCTCGAAAGAAAGTCTCAGGTACCGGTACACGATACCGATGACATTATCAGTTATTGGGATTTGCGAGTGTGATATTGTTTTTATGCTATCTCAAGTGGTCTTCGACCTCGTGTGATAAACAGCAAGCCACGAGAGATAGGATAAAAACAATATCACACTCGCAAATCCCAATAACGGATATATACCGATATTTTACCTCATTCAGATGATAATCAAACACGCAACTAAGAAGCGAGACGGCCATGCATGCAGATCTAAAATAATACTAACCACTTCACCGTAGCAAGAAAATCCCACTCATCCACAAATAATATAGTTCTCCAAGTTAGAAAGTCGTGAGCTATTTTGATCTTGCACATTGATACATTATGAAAAGAAACTGATTATTAATCGAAACATGAACCTACTGGAATTTGCTGTGTAAAAAAATAGCTTTTACAATGACATATTCGTTTTACACTGCAACCACAGGCCATAGTTATTGTCATTTCGCCAATGACGAACTTTCAATGATGACGTAATTTCAGTGATTGCGTAAGTCCACTAAGATGACGTTTTTTGGTGTCCTGCTCAGAAGGCGCTATTTGCAGTGACACTAACTTGAATATGTGGTTGTCAGCCGCTAATTTTATCATTTGCAATTTCACTAAAACTTACTCTTCACAATATTTTTTTTCAATGTAAAATGTTCATCATAAACAACCTTTTGCATTTATCGGGTTAAGGCATAGGGTTAGGAGTATGTTTGGGCTTTTTGTTTTACTAAACATCACTTGATGCAAATAAAGAAAATATGGCTTGAGTACTGCAGATAGTCGCATGCGAGTGTATGAGAATGATAATGATATGTCAAGATAAATAACTGTGACGTCAAGTTTCTAATAGCAACGGTGTATTCTTACACGCGTTTACACTAAGCCTATGGGCTAATATACGCAAATGATATGTCAAGATATTGTTTTATATCACAAGCTTCCAGGCCTCTTAGCACTACTTAAAGATCGGTATATTAATTTTTATCGGTACTAGACAAAAAAATATCGGTAAAAACCGGCATATGCCGGTCTAACGGAACCTCTGCTTATAGAGGCTACTGATCTGTGTTACTTTGTGGTAGATAGTTGGAACTATATAGGAAAGACAGATCTATGTATCCATGCCAACACGGTCCTTGCCTAAATCTAGGGCAAACAATCCATGGTTGACATCGACCGACGGAGACCTGCTATTGCCTCAGTGCCAGGGCTCCCAATCGTCCCGCAAAACAAGGGGTCCCAGGGACTCCTTCACTTACAGTATAGAGGGTCCCAGTGGCATTGCGAATGCTAAAAAAAAAAATCTAGTGCATCTGTGGGACCCCCTGCACATTCTTTTAGAGGGTCCTTGAGAATTTTAGTGCTTCATAGACCCCAAAATGGGGGTCCCTGGGAGCCCTGAGTGCTATATATTTATCAGTCTTTAGAGCTTATTATTTATATTCCTGATGATGTTTATCTTAAACTTAAAGGACCTATTTCCATTTTTTTAAAAACAGTATCCACATGTTTGCTTGAACTTCTTTGTAGCGTGGTAAATTTCTTATTAATTTAGTTTTAAGTTACGCTTGTCTAGACTAAAGTGTTAAGATTGCTTTGTTAAATTAGTCAGACCATAATAATATACTCACATTATGAACTTTTTCAAATGAACAGTTTCAAATTAATGAAAGAGATGTTGGCTCAGAAGAGTCAGATGCTATTTCTGCAAGTGGATGTGATCACAAACTAATCACTCCTTGCATTGCAGACCTGTTGACATTTTTGTTTTGCAATAATTTTAAACTATTAATAATATTCCATAAATTCTGTGAATGAGTAAAATACTGCTGTGCATTGTAGCTGTCAAATATTGTAGATGGGATCCTTGAAAGAAAAATTCAGTAGAGTTTTGATAACTTAACTAGTCTATATATCGCCGTCCGCATGCAAAAGAGACATAACTCAAAATTGGTCATCTTCGATGTGTTGGACTTACCAGTTGATCTAGACAAGCTGCATCATCTTAGGATCTAACAAAGCTGTAAAACAACAATTTGCAAAGATAAAACACTGATGGTGACTCTAAAGGAACAAAAAATGACGTTATGTGGCCTGAAATGACCAAAATATTGAGTTTTTTATTCCTCACTAGCGCAACGCCGAGTACCAGTAACGCCTAGTAATGGTAACGCCTAGTAACGGTAATGCCAAGTACTGGTAACGCTGAGTACAGCAAATTTGAAGCGATTTGGTAAAGAAACGGTGGAGTTATAAGGCCCCGTTTCGCGTTGGTGCTGCTCTGAGAGTGATGCGCTCTCCCTAGTAACGGTAATGCCTAGTAACGGTAACGCCAAGTACTGGTAATGCTGAGTACAGCAAATTTGAAGCGATTTCGGTTAAGAAACGGCAGAGTTATAAAGCCCTGTTTCCCGTTGGTGCTGCTCTGAGAGTGACGCGCTCTCCCGATTTTCTTCAAATTTGCTGCCAGGCTGACAGCAAGCCTGACAGCAAATTTGACGCGATTCGGTTGAAAACCGGCGGAGTTATAAGGCCCGTTTTGCATCATGCTGCTGTTATGCGCCTAAGTAATGGATTCGCTTCCGGTTTGGCACATTGATAGTCACCGTCCCCGGTCATATATCTGCCAAATTTGAAGGCAATCGGTCCAGAAATACCGGAGATACGGGCGCCGAAAGGCCGTCGGATGCGCGTTTCGCGCATTTGCAAAACCGCGCAAATGACACGGCCGCCTCGGTTGCCGTTGCCATCGCCCCGTTAGGGCTCACAGCAAATTTGAAGCGAATCGGTCGAAAAACGGCGGAGTTATAAGGCCCGTTTTGTGTTTCACACACACACACACACACACACACACACACACACACACACACACACACACGCACGGACGGACAGTTGGCTTTTTACTATATGATGTGAAGTGACATCATTCAACTTATGTCTGTATTGCATGCTGGCGGCGATATAATATATTTTAGAGTTTTGATAGTCTATATATATTTCTTGTAGTTCTACAAAGTTTTGAGCTAACCTTGTCCGAAAACTTTTAGGAAGCAAGAATACCCGGTACATACTTGCCATATACATGCATGCACACACCCACACAGACACACATCCACATACTCCACACACACACACTCCACACACATACACATGTATGCATGCATGCACACACACACACACACACACACACACACACACACACACACACACACACACACACACACACACACATGCATGCACACACACACACATGATTCATTTATGTACTCGAAAATTGTTGATGACTGATTAATTTCTGCCAGCATCTGTGTTGTATTTTAAGATCAAAGAACTACAACAGAATAAACATGTCAAGCTGTGAACTTCAAAAACAGAGAATGTAATTGGATTGTGTTATTGTTAAGCAGTGTGTGTGTGTGTGTGCGTGCGCGCGTGCATGCGTCACATCCTAACACGTAACACATCGTAACCACATAGCATAACCTGAAAACAAGACATAAGAAGGGATGGACTTTAGGAGGTTAAACTTTCTTTATGTTACGCTTTAATTAGCATGTTCTTTTTGCTGTGCATGTGGGTATGTGCACATATTTTTGGGGAGCGGATTGCAGATGGGATATGTGGATATGTATTATATAGTTGGAAACTTCAGACCATTCTCTTTCTAATGATAGAAGAACCGTTCTTGTATCCTTTTCCGTTCCAGAGTTATGAGCATTTAAAGTTGGTAGGGTGAGTATCAGCCAGTTTGAGGAAACATAATCTAAAGTCTAGCCTAGCTGTTGAAAAAGTATTGACCTACTCGTTTTAAAGCACTTATAAGACCATTTAGAGACCATATTAAAGATTATCTTTATAGATATGAAAGATAAGATGTCAGAGAACACAAAATACTCATAATTCAAAATGGATCAAAAGAGATCTTTGACTTTCCAAGCCTGTTGTGGGAAGCTAGCTGAGCAACTTAATGTCCCTTTCGTGGTTTGGGTCGCATATACGCAGAAATCCATCCACATAGCCCGTCTGCAATCCGCAAAAAAAAGTCAGAAGCAAGAAACATGAAGGCATGTGCATAGTTATATATAAACTCGTCCGCATTTTCCGTACAGAACCCCATCTATACCCATCCGCATTTACTGCGTGGAAAACCATTATATTCCGCACATATGTGCACACACCCTTATGCTTATGCTTTATTGCACATGAACATGTCCATATAAATATGCATGCTAGTCTTTTTGTTTTTTCTTTTTTTCTTAGAGGTTTTCTTGTTGGTCATCCACTTGTGTTTGTTTTTTCTTTCATTATTCTTTACAATGTGTTTGTTGTGTTTGTTTGTGTGTTTTTGTGGTCGTTATCTGTACAATCTTTTCAGATTGAAAAGGGATGGAACCAGTGAAAGAGGGTACAGTCAGGTAAGCCCCTTGCTTTGGTAAGCACCACTTACCTTTGAAAACCAATGATAAGTGAAAGCAGGATTTACTAATTAATCAGTTGCTTAATGATTGAGTACTTTGTGTTTTTCATTCACTAGTGAGTGTGTACATAGTCTGTTTGGTTGTGTACAGCCAAAATCAAGTCATTTTATTTATTCATGAATGGATATACTGCTCAACAACAGTTAAGTACCGCTTCTTAACAACATGCATTGCTTGTTGAGCTATTGCTTATAAAGCAATGAAGCGATTTTAATCAAAATTAAGACATTTGTTTACTAACAATTGAATTAGACATCTTCAAAATATAAATTGATTTTGGCTATGCGTCTTGGTTTTATGCGGCTTGTGAGCAAAGTGGTACTTAACTTTTGTTGAGTAGTATATTTCAAATAATATGGTCTGTCATTATGACAGCATGCCAGCCATACCGTTAACTGTGGTGTTGATTATTTGTGGGTTGTTTTTTATAATCGTGTTAAAAGTGATTTCTTTATTATGATTATGCCAAGCCTCGTGAATCAAATCAACAAGCAATTTTTAAGAGTTTACACCTTTATTCGTTTAATGAAAAAGAATAGTTTTTATATTATTAGAAAGAGAATTGCTGAAGTTTCCAACTGTGCCATTTTCTCAGAATGGTCATTTTGACACTTAATGTCCCTTTCATGATGCTGGGTCACAAATATGAAAGCACCAACGTTTTTGCCTTAGTAGTTCTTTAGAGTATTTCCAAAGAGGTAAATTGACAGAAGGATATGACATGTCATCTCTGTGTTCTTTCTTTTCCAGTTACGATTTCAGTCTCAAAGCAAAAAGGTGAAAAATGATGTGAGTATTGAAGAACTTTGGACACTTTGAAAATGTTATGTCTTCCCTTTTGTATCATTTTGATATTGAATAATCTTATGGAAAACCTGTCAATAATGGATTGAAGAAAAGTGTGGAATACACTTAAAAAGTTGCTACAAATTATGGGGCTGTGTGTTCTTTATGTACTTGTACACCTGTAAATTTGGTGAGATTTTGATGGATACAGTCAGGGATGTGAGAGGGCCCAAAACCAAAAAGTATAGTCCGGCTAATAGCCGATGGTATTGTCAAAGTTCTCAAACAAAACTTCACCTGCAACATTAAATTTTTCACGGCTCACCTACACAGATCCAGTACAGTTTCATCCAGCCAAGCCCTGTCAAATTTGTGTTGGCATCTTTTGTTGATCTCCTCTTTGTTCACATCTGTGGTGTGATGTATAATTTTCATCGTTGAAGATGAAGCATTCACTCAGTAGCTTTGAAAACGTCCAAATCCTCCTTTGAAATGACACCGACGAAGTAGCTGAACACATGAAAATGGCACATTGCCATTGGATGTAACTGGCCAACCACAGACAACTTACGAAATTAATTCGCGCTAGCCTACAAATTTCATTCGTTTTTACTGTGTGCATGAGAAGAACCTGAAGAACAGCTTTTACCCAGTAGGCTCACTCCCCTATGTGATTTCTTTATTCTGTTTTGCTCAGTTAAACTTGTGTCAATCGGTGTGCCTGCATGCTCGCGATCTTGTGTCACGTGTGCAGGGGGGGGGGGGGGGGGGGGGGGGGGGGGGGGGGCATGTGTTGGTATAAATGAGTATACTCACGTGTAAGTGTGTGTGTTGGTGTATGTGTAGGTGTGTGTTACTGTCTGAGAGTAAGAGAGAATCTGAGGGAGAGGTACATGATTATGTAATCTGATTTTGTTACCATTTTTGTTTCCTCTTATATTGGTTGTCCATTCAATGTGCATGCTTTCGTTGTTGTTGGATTGTGTCTTGTGCAAAACCAAAACGATTTCCTTTGTATTCTGATGCATTGGCTGATTAAAGAATCTTGATCTTGATCTTGAGAAGAAAGCCTACCACACTCGGCAATCTGTACGATCTTCTCTCTCTATACGAGTTTTTGCATTGTTTTTCATCATGATTTTGCAGAAATTAGAACATTGAAGAAAAAAAAAAAGGTTTCATTTTGTTTTGAATATTTGAAATATTTTGCATGTTTTGTTTGAGGGCAAGATGTAAAAAAAGCCCTTTGTGAGCTTACTCTTTTTCCCTCAATAAAAAAAAGTTTTGTTCATTTGTTCGTTCTGTTTCTCTCTCTCTCTCTCTCTCTCTCTCTCTCTCTAATCTTTATCCTTGTCAAATAAAGTTTTCCAGTCCAGTCTCTCTCTCTCTCTCTCTCTCTCTCTCTCTCTCTCTCTCTCTCTCTCTCTCTCTCTCTCTCTCTCTCTCTCTCTCTCTCTCTCTCTCTCTCTCTCTCTCTGTTCTATCTGTCTCTGCCTATCTCTCTCTTTCTCTCTGACTCTCTATCTCGCTTTCTCTCTTGTATTTTCACATGTTTTCTCTTGCTTATTTAGCCCTTTTTCGAAACCTATTTTCAGAAAACCGTTACGAATCTCTTTTGTTGCTCAATGTTGGGCAGACCACTGTAACATTATTTTTTTATGCAGATGTGTCCTGTTTGTTTGGAGGAGTTTGGCCAAGACGAGAAGGTGGCTGTTTCTAAATGTCACCACGGTTTTCATACAAAGTGAGTATATGTACTTATCTTCACAATTGTCATTCATGTTGAAGAATACTCACAGGTTCTCACTGGTTCCTTTCCGCTGGAAGGCTAGCAGCCTGTAGCGGGGTAGAATGCATAAAAAGATACTGGTAGAAAAAGCATAAAAATAGACGTAAGTATGCCCTAAACAGAAAAATTGGTATTTGGGGGGTTGTTGACTATTTTTGGCTTTTGCTCAAAAACATTCTGAGCAACTTATGTTGGTTTTTTCCTATGCACAGTAAAAATCGCTTAAATCCAAATTGAAGGGACTGAAATTTTATTTTGAGATAGCCAATATTTTGAGTTAAAAAGACTTTTCAACATAGAGATTATTTGAAGAAATGAAGTTGACTGCTGGGTTCAGTTAAATTCACAACAAATTAGCACAAAGTCGAAATTGAAACCCAACAGATTTAATCACAGAAACGAAACAAGTCACCAAGTCACTTCATTTCGGGCTCAACCCATTGTCCAGTGCTAGAAATAGACATGACATAGTGACACACATGACGTAAAGACGTAAACAACTTGTGTTGCAATGATAAAATTGACGATGGACAGTGACATCACTTAAGTAAAAATGATGACAAATAAACTTTACTATGACCAGTATGAAATAAAGATGGTCAGGTCAGGTCAGAGAATGAGGACAACTAGGCCTCGTGGCCTCTTAATGTGTCCTTTCTGATTATTTGTATTCTTTTTCATGATTGGCATGACTAGGACGCTTTTACAAGATTGGTTGTCCAAAACAAAAACACTATTGTAGATGACAAAAAAGGTATCCTTGTATAAAATGTCATTATATTTATACTCTCTCTCTCTCTCTCTCTCTCTCTCTCTCTCTCTCTCTCTCTCTCTCTCTCTCTCTCTCTCTCTCCTTCTCTCTCATTTTCCCACAGTCTCTCTCATTCTCTATTTCTTTTACACTCTCCCTCTCTCTTTTCTTACATGGACCTAAAGTGTATATGCATAATCATAAAGCTAACTGTACATGCACATTCATCAATGAGTATGACGTATTATGAAAAGATATATAAAAATATTTTTTATTATGAAAAGATGAGAGAACAAACGGAAGAATATGAAAATCTATAATAAACTGCAATGCACTCGACATTACACTATGTCATGTCTATTTTTAGCACTGGACAACAGGTTGAGCCCGAAACGTCGTGGCTTGTTTTGTTTCTGTGCTTAAATCTTTTGTTTTGGGTTTCAATTTTGGCTTTGTTTTAATTTATAGAGATTATTATACTGGGACCCAACAATTATTGTGAATTATCCAGTGTTTTTGAGTTATCAGTATGTATATTGTAATCCCAGTTACTGAAGAAAACCAAGGGAGATAATTATTTTGCTCTAGGGTCATTGTGGGGTTTTTGTGTAAAAAATAATCCCTGTATTGCTTTGACAGTACTGAGTAATTGAATATTTAAAGAAAAATCCTCAGCTGACACTTTTTCACTTTACCAATTTTGGTTGAAATCCATCCATTATCTTTGAAATAATCAGCGACTTTGTAATATTGAAATCTGATTCACTGGGATAACGTTGATAATATTTTGACAAATCAAGTGAATTCACCGATGAGGATTACCGCTACACCTTGATATGGCTTGGTTTCATACTGCCTCCGGGCATTGCCTGGTAGTATTTTCCCACCATACCCGGTCTACAAGTGTCCCATATGTGTAAGGAACCAAGAGGCCAAGTTTTGTCAAAGATTTAAGTTCCAATCTGCAAAGTTCTGTAAAGATTTGTTCAGTGGTTTATGCGCTGTGAAGTGGAACATATTTTGTTCACACACACATACATACTTACACACAGACGGACAGAAAAACGCAATGCCCTCGTTCGCATTCCAATGTACTCCCATTCTGTTGGAACAAGGAGTACAAATAACATGAACACAGTGAAGATCCTGCACCATAAATTGCTTGCCTATGTATTGCTTTTTGTGCTCATGTAGGTGTGGAGTGGCACAGTGGTGTCAAGTAAACCAGAGTTCGAACCTGGGTACAGGGGATTTTTCCTCTCACTTTGCACTAAGCCTTACGGTCTGAATGTGGAGTCTTTCGGATGAGACGATAAACCGAGGTCCCATGTGCCCATGCACTTAGCACACATTAAACCCAGTGGCAACGAAAAAGTTGTCATTTGGTCAAAATTTACACCACCACTTTCCTACACACAAAAATCGCATGCAAAAAAAAAAGAAGGGTGGCGGGCCTCTGGCTGCGACGCGCTCTCCAGGTGGGAGCAACCCGAATTTCACAGAGATGCCTCTGTGACTATAAAGTATCTAATACCTAATATAGCACATGTTAAATGTTCTCACTCTCTCAGTTGTTGAATTGTTTGTTTATTTTTTTAGTGCTATGAACATTTTACAAATATCCTCATTAACTCTTCTAGCGCCATGTATTTTTTTGACATTCTTGGTTGTCCGTTGCATCTCAATCGACAAGAGGGGAGTAACTATTTTTTCGTGTGTGCATGCGTTGCTTCAATGGAAAAAAACGTGATATTATATAAGCTCTGAAAGCAGACAAACACATGGCAGGGTGCTTGGCAGCGAATGTCTTTGCATTTGGTAGGAGTGTAGAGTGTTGCATTGGGCGATGGTGCTAGAAGAGTTAAACTGTGGTGTGTTGCTGGTTTCCAGATGTCTGCAGCAGTGGTTGAACCAGCACAACACCTGCCCCATGTGCAAATCGCAGGTCAGCGCCGTCGGACAGGCAGGGGAGACGACTGGACTCATCACCAGCAATGTGTAGTCGATCGCTTCCCATTCCCTTGTCACATCGCCCCATTGTGATTAGGAGGATGTTTATGATGTTTCGTATTTGTTTGTTTGTGTTTATTGTGAGGAACTTCGCCTTGTTAGAGCTGCGGAGAGAAGAAAAATCTGTTTAACGTTCTCCGGTCTGAGACAGACACATATGGGACATTAGTAGATATAAAGATGGTGGGAACGATCCTGGAGGCAATGCCCAGAGGCAGTGCAACACCAGGAAAGTCCCGAATTTTTAACAATGCAGATATTATTGTGACTGAGCTGCAGAGAGTCGGGAAAGAGTTGCTTTTATTTATGCATCCCATTTTATTTGTTAATTTTTCGTTTTTATTTTTGGTGAACTGCCTTCCTGCTTGGATGTCTTTTGCATCTGTCGTCGTGTTTTTCATCCTAGATCTTTCCCTCGTGCCAGTGTGGTGGTGATCTTAGAGAAAAAAGACTTTAATTAAGACAAAAATGAAGAATTTGTTGCAAAAACAGACGAGGTCGGGAATTCCAGATGAACAGACACTGACTTTATAAATGTGACCTAGCACCGCGAAAGATACATTAAGTGTTAAACTGACGTGACCATTCTGAGAATATTATACCTTTAACATCTTCAGACAATTCTCTTTCTATTGATACAAGAACCATTCTTGTATCCTTTTGCATTCCAAAGTTATGAGCATTTAAAGTTAGTAGGGTGAGCGTCGGCCATTTTGAGAAAACACGGTCTAGAGTCTAGCCTAGCTGAAGAAAATGCATTGACCTACTCGTTTTAAAGCACTTTTAAGATCATTTAGAGACCATATTAAAGATTGTCCTTTATCAATATGAAAGATAAGATGTTAGAGAACACGTGTCCTTTATCAATATGAAAGATAAGATGTTAGAGAACACGTGTCCTTTATCAATATGAAATATAAGATGTTAGAGAACACGAAAATACCCATAACTCAAAATTGACAAAAAATGAGATTTTTGACTTTGCAAGCCTGTTTTGTGAGAAACTATCCCAGCGACTCAATGTCCCTTTCATGGTGCTAGGTCACAAATATGCTTCATTTTGTGTATATTTTTATCTGCTTGGTTGTCACATATAATTTTATTAGAGGGCTTTCACTTTATTATGGGCATTACTGGTGATATTGATTGTGTAATGATATAAATGAACGGAACAAAACAAAGCTATGGTGCATTTGGTAATTTTGCGGATTTAGGTCCCTGATTAATTCAAGCACTTTTTTTTTTTAAATATTATTTTTATAATTTGACCTTGCTTAGCCTTGTACGAGTTTTAGCTGTGTTATGGTCTCAGTGGATAGTGACGGTAAAGTGACATCCATTTTAACAAATGTATGTCCGAGAGGTGTTCTCATTTCCTGAGCAGTGCGACACCTTTTGGGTTTAAATGCTTTAGATCTTTTACTTTGCAACAAAATAGTTGTCTGTCAAAATGAGGTGGTGTTATGCATCAGAACAGGTTCTTCTTCTTCTTCCAGTCAATCAGCCAACTTCATCAGGTTGAAGATATTTGCTGATATAATGGAGAGAAAAAACAAAGGTCACCACGCAGTGCCGAGACACAGTCGGAAGAAAGGAACAAATAATATAGATAAATAGAAGTAAATTAAGAAATAATAATGTATAACTTTATATATTTATAAAAAAAATTAAAAAGGGGGGGTATGGAGGGGGGGGGGGGGGGAGGGTCAGCGTTCCTAGTCTGATACGCAGACTAGGTTCCACTTATGGTCAAAATATGCATCGTTATTTTTCACTCTTTCCTCATGGCAGTCCTGCATTAGTAATATTACTACTGTATGAATGCATTGCCATGGGGAAAGAGTAAGAAATAACGATATGTATTTCGACCATTAACTCCACTAACTCAACACCAGTACTGCGTTTCCTTGGGTGAGTTGCCTTTTCGTGGCTTCATTGTTAATTGATTCATCATGCACTGGTGCATATTTATGTCAGTGCTCCTTGAAATTTCAACTGTTTTCATGTTTTAATTGGCCCTGCATGAACAATTGCCCTATTACAGATCAATTGAAGCGCACTTTTTTTTCTCACTTTATCGCAAAATGGACATTCAAGAGTTGGGTTGTTGGGTTTTTTTAAAATCACTTTATGGTCTAGGTAACTTACTAACTGACAAAGCCATGCATTTGATGATGTCTCAGCAAGGATCCGACCATGTCAGATCAAACCAAATTGTTGGCCTATCTCATGTCTTTTACTAGCACATTCATAGTAAGCCAGGAACAGTGCTGTTCAGAATCACATAAGACAGCTTACTACAAGGCTACTGTGTCTGTACTAGCACAGAAGAAAAACCAAGCCTTCTAAAATGCATTGATAAGAGGCAGAGCAAGGCAGGGTTGGTTTTTTTCGGGGGTTTTCTTCCCTATTTGTTGTAGTCAAAACACAAGAGAACAGTATTTCGACTGATGTAGGTTCAAATTATGCTCAGGTTTGTAGTAATATTTTGAAGCCCATCATGTATCAGTGTATGTTACTAATGTGCCCCAAATAATGAAAAACGTACATGGATTTAAAAAAAAAATGTAACAGAGGGGGCTAGGGTTGAATTTGGCTTTTTCTTGCTTTATGATTTAACCCTGTCATCGCCACTGTCACCTCTTGGCACCACAATGATTTAACTCCCATGTCACTAAAAAGCATCAAATGAGGGTCTGATAATCCAGTGACCTTATGTTTTTAATTTTGGGAGGTAAGGATAGGCCCTATTTTAGCATGTCACAGAGGAATCCCCAGTATTCCAGACGAAATCTTTTCTCTACCCAGGTAAGTTTAATGGTAAATTTTGGCTGAGGAATGGCTAGCGTTCAAAGGGTTTTAAGCGCCCTGTAGCCTACATAGTAGGATGGGCACTATATAAATTTTCCTCATTATTATTATTATGATTTTGTGTAGCATTTTTTATTGACTTTGCAAGATGGGGAGATGTATCCTACTAAAATTTGAATGCAGGACACATTGGTGGTTGTATAACGTAGAAAAATAATCATTACTGTGTTTGAGAAGCCAGCCAGTTCAACCTCAGAATGGGATGATTGACCCTAGAATGGCTTTCAGGGATGCCTGCTAAGAAACAAAAGGGCTTGATTGTGAAGCGGACACGTCATTGACGTGTTTTTAACAATGATACAATTCAGTGGCAAACTATGAACAAGATGTGTAGAGAACATTATTAAGGTGATGCAGCCTGTTGAAGAAACTGATGCTTGTCGTAAAGTCTGTGACAAGATAGGCAAATGTCTGAGAAAGTTGATGTGTTGGAAACAGTAAAGCAAAGATTGCCAGGAATGTATTGATGGGGAGCTACATTGTGATAGATATTATTGTACATCATTTTTATGCTATTGAGACATTGATTATTGGACGCAAATTCTAAGAGTAAGCATCACCATGAGGAGGAATATCCGTCATGCTGTCTGTATAGTTTTTAACATGTTTTATTTTTGTTCCTGAACTAGGGGAAACGTAAAATCTATTTTTGCGTAGATGTGCTTGTGGGATTTTTAAATGTTTGTTTAATGGTGTGATTGTGATAGTCTGGGTGTCTGAGCATAGACTGTGTTTGCAGAGCTCAACATGACCCCACCCAAGAGGAAGCCTGTTGAGAGAACAATCAGCCTATATCAGTATATGGCAAGACAGACTGTGACAGCCTGAGACAGGAGGTGGCCAAAATAGGAGAAGAAATGGAGGTCAAAGGGGCCGGGACTATTAATACTGAAGAACTGTGAACATACATATTCCCTGCAAGACTCTGCGATCCTGTTTCGATATCCCATGGATGACTCCCGAATTGTGACGCCTTGTGAATAGGAAGAATCTGGTGTACAAAAAATGGATGAAGCAGGGCACAGAGGAGCTCAAAAAGGAACTCCGGAAATGTAGACGTGAAGTGCAACATCAGCTGCGCCATGCATATTGGGAATATGTCAACAGCACCCTGACGGCAGAGCCCACAGTTCACAAATCGGAGTACAAGCGGTTCTGGGACTTTATAAAGAACAAAAAAACAGCACTGGAGATAGTACAAACTTTGAAATACCTGGGTGTCGCCCTGCAGGCAAACGGAAGCTGGGACACCCATGTGAATGCCATCACAGCAAAGGCCCGCCAGACTCTTGGCTTCTTACGAAGAAACCTCAAGATAGCCTCCACTCATGCACTCAGTGCCCCCCCCCCCCCTTTTCGACCTTGGCTTGTCCTACGGACTAACGATTTTAATGAACAACGGACTAAGCATTATGTACTTATATATTTTTTCTCATGGCTTGCAACGCCACATGCATTGGTACACTAAATGTGCGTGGATTTAGAAACAAGTTAAAAAGAAGACTTGCTTTTCATTTTTTTAGAAAACAAAAACTGGATATTATATGTTTACAAGAAACACATGTAACAGAAGATATTGCCCACGAAATTAAAATGCAGTGGTCTGGAAAGTTGTATTATACTCCAGGCACTAATAATAGTAATGGTTTAATCATTCTAATAAATAATAAAAACATAGATTCCGAGCTTGTTAAGGCAACAGAGAAAGTACTGATAATAAAAGTTATCATTTGTGGTAAAATTCATGTTATAGCCAACTGTTATGCTCCCCACTCTACCCTAGACAAGCTAGATTTTATACGACTGACAAATAGAATGTTACATGACTTGGAATATGATCATTTTTGGGTAATGGGAGATTTTAATACCACATTAACCCCCCTAGACAATATAGCAGGCAACCTTCACTCTCCCCGAGAGAGGGAAGCCCTCTCAGACTTGCTACTATCTTTTGACTTAAAGGACGTGTGGAGGTCAATGCACCCTGATTGTAAAGAATACACCTGGTCCAAAACCACCCCATTTACTGCAAGAAGACTTGACTACATTTTCAGTGATGAAGCCTCACTACATCTAATTAAAAGTGCAGATATTGTAATATTTCCTCACTCTGATCACAAGCTGATGAAAATAATGTTTCAGGTAAACAATTTCCAAAGAGGCCCAGGCTATTGGAAGTTTAATAACTCGCTGCTCACAAATGAAGACTTTATCAGGGAAGCGTTGTCATTTATAGACGCCCATTTTGAAGAACATAAAGAGAGTAACCCTCAACATGCCTGGGAATTATTCAAAGTGCTGTTTAAATCATTCTGCATAAATTACTCAAAAGAAGTGAAACAGCGTATTGGAGACAAACACACAAAAATGAAGCACTTAGCAGAAATAGATCAAAAGCTCCTGCAATCCCCTCTAGATAAAGACCTGGTCCAAAAGGCCCAACAACTAAAAAAAGAAATAGAAATACAAGAACTAAGAGACGCCCGCGGAGCACAGATACGGTCAAGGGTCAAATGGGTGGAAGAAGGGGAGAAAAACACTAAATATTTTCTTCGCCTGGAGAAATCACAAGGGGCCGCAAACACAATCACGTCCCTTCAAATCAATGATAGCGTCACAGATAGCCCCCAAAATATTCTAAACGAAATCAAGCAATTCTATACACTCCTCTACAAAAAAGACACTACTTCAGAAAGTAAAAAGACAATACAACACGACTTTCTGAAAGATAACAATTACCCTACACTGTCGGCGGAACAAAGAGAGCTATGTGACAGAGAAATGACACCAGACGAGCTCACCGAATCCCTAAAAGGCCTAAACAGTGACTCTGCACCAGGCAGTGACGGCCTCACACCAAACTTTTACAAGACATTCTGGGGCAAACTGAGAACACCACTCTATAAATGCCTGATAAGCTCAATTGAACAAGGCGAATTATCATTTTCTATGAAAAAAGGAGTAATAACTTTAATACATAAAGGAAAAGACTTAGATAAAAACAACCTCTCCAATTACCGACCCATAACTCTTACAAACACAGACTATAAAATTTTTACAAAAGCGCTTGCCCTTAGATTGCAGAATGTCATCACATCCTTTGTTAACGAGGACCAGGTAGGGTTTATAAAGGGTAGAAACATAGCCACTCATTTGAGATTTATGGATGATTTAACGAAACATCTCAATACTCTTAATGAACCAGGTGCCCTCATAGCCCTTGATTTTTCTAAAGCATTCGATACATTGTCCAAAGACTGCATCTTAGAAACTCTCCGCCTTTTCAATTTTGGTCCGTGCTTCATCAATTTTGTTGCAACCATTATGAAAAACTCACAAAGCTGTATCTATAACGGCGGTTGGTTATCAGATTGGTTTCCTACTCAAAGAGGAATTAGACAAGGATGTCCCATCAGTCCTCTGCTTTTTGTGACAGCTGTTGAGACCTTAGCTATACGAATAAGAAATTGCCAAGAAATCAAAGGAATCAAACTAGCAGAATCCACCCAATCCAAAATCAAACAGTATGCAGACGATACAACGCTGACTCTTAAACATGAAGAGGATATTAGAATTGCAACCAATATTGTTGAGGAATTCCAAGGCTTCTCAGGCCTTCGACTAAATAAGCAAAAATCAGAAGGTACATGGCTTGGCTCTAAGAAACATGAAGATGGCACTGTCCATAACATACCCATGATAAAAGGAAAACTAAAGATATTAGGAGTCTATTTTTCAGCGGACAAGGAAATTTCAGAAATTGAAGAAAACTGGAATCCCAAAATTGACAATATGATTAAGATTATTAAGCGCTGGGAAAACAGAAACCCTTCCCTTTATGGTAAGGTTATTCTTGCTAAAACATTTCTTTTATCCCAATTTTCTCATATCCTCCAAGTAGCATCAATACCTTACAAGGTTTTACACTCAATTAATTCGGTCGTTTACAAATTTCTCTGGAAGAAGAAATTTAATAACAGGAAAGCATTTGAAAAAATAAAACGAGGTGTTTTAAGTTTAAGCAAAGAAGAAGGAGGCTTAAGTATGATTAATATTGAACATCAACAACAAATGTTCCTTGTGAAATGGGCAGCTCGTCTTCTTAAACAAACCAATACACACTGGGGTATCCTAGCCACCAATAATCTCCTTCCATTTAAGAACCTTCACTGCACCTTTAACTGTAATGTTAACCCAAAAGAACTTCTACACATAAACAAAATCAACTCAATATTCTGGAAAGATGTTATATGCGCAGTGTCTACCTTTAATAAAGATCGACCAACAGAAGACGTGAAGACAGAGCCACTATGGAATAACAAAAGCATTAAGTACAAAGGGAAGCCTCTACATTTTATTAATTGGTGTAAGGCTGGCTTCTTTGTTGTTCAGGATCTTTGGCAAAACGGAAACCTAATGTCTTTCCCAGAGATAGAACAACACATAAGGCGATCTCCAACACTCTTGTTTGAATACAACGCATTAATAAATGCAATACCGCCCGCGTGGAAACAACAGCTAAACGAAAATATTGAAACACTATTAGTCCCAAATGATGTTCCGTTTGAAAAGGGATACCTCACAACTTTATCTAATAAGCAAATACGTAAAGTATTTGCCCTGAAACAAAACCATGAAATCTGCGCCGCTCCGTTCTGGAAACGTAAGCTAAACATTGATATACAAGACTATTTCAACTTGGCATACGAATGCAGTAAAGAGTCCAGACTTAGGCTTCTTCATTTCAAATTCCTTCACAACATATACCCCACGAACATATTGTTACAAAAAAATGGGAGTAGTCGAGACAAATAAATGTCTTCAATGTCAAGAAGTAGATTATATTGAGCATGCTTTCTATTCCTGTCCAAAACTGTCTCGTTTCTGGGGCAATGTGAAACAATACATCTTCACACACTATAACTATTCCATTCCAATGTCTGTAAACACGGCACTGTTTGGGCTACCCAAAACAGACATCTCTTCTGATAGGCTACGAAAAGTAGTCAACAAAACCCTCTTAATTGCCAGGCTATCCATATCAAAATTTAAATACGGCAAGTGTAAAAACTTAGACCTAATATTTGAAACCGAACTCCATCTAAGGTCTATGTAAAAAAAAAAAAAAAAAATATGCATTTCCACAAGCGAGAACAAATTATATCACCACACGCGCGCGCACACACACATGAACAATCACACACACACACACACGAACAACCACCCCACACACACACGAACAACCCCCCCCCCTCCACACACACACACACACACACACACACACACACGAGTACGTTGATACGCTCAGATTGTAAAGGCAGAGAGAGAGAGAGAGAGAGAGAGAGAGAGAGAGAGAGAGAGAGCATATATTTTCCAAATGAAATAGCGTTTGCATGCATAACTGTTCAAATGCTTGTGCATGCTGATGGAAAATGAAGAAGAAATAAATAAAAAGAAACTAGCAAGAGAAAATAAAATGGAAAGAGCCACTGGAGAAATGATGAAAAAAGGGGACTTAGATATAATATTACTATTTTTATAGTACCAGAAATGATGTGCATGTGTATGAACGTACGTGATGCCGTTTGATAGTCACAGAAAAGTGCAGCAATCTAGAGGAGAGAAACAGCCCAGACGCAGCAGCTGTTGGAGACAAAAACGTCCGCAGAGAACCAACATGAGTAGGCCTATTGCACGCAGCAATCCGTCCAGCCAGACAACAGCCTGTCTACTGATGCAGACAGAAAAGCCAACATCGCAAAAGACGAACGGCACAAGAAAGGAGGCCTACTGAGGAAGCAAGCCTACCAGAGAATAGCAGCACTCACTAGGCCTACCACACTTGAATTCCAGAACAAGTTGCGCGGACCAGAGAGACACAGAGGGAAAGAGAGCCAACCAACCAGCAACAAAGACGAACACAGAGAGAGAGAGAGAGAGAGAGAGAGAGATTAGGCCTAGTGCATGCTAACGATTGTTTTGACCAAAAAATGTTTTTAGAGTGAGATTACGAAGTATGGTGTTCACAAGGCAACAAGTAGAGAACAACTTCCAGTCCCCCAAACTGTTTTCTGTATGAAGAAAGCAATATAATCTGATCTCCGGCTTTTAAAAAAAAAAAAAAAAAAAAAAAAAAAAAAAAGATAGCCTCCACTGAATTGAGAGAGAATTGAGAGATGGCCTTTGTCAGACTTCTCCTCAAATATGCATGCTCGGTCTGGGACCCCTTTCACTCAGAAGAGTATTGACAAGGTGGAATCAATCCAGCGCAGGGCTGCCAGATTCATCTTGAATCGATACCACAGGACAGCCAGCATCACCGAAATGTTCCAGAGACTGGGATGGAACTCACTGCAGCAACGCCGACAGACCACCAGACTCACCATGCTGTATAAAATACTCAATGGCTTGGTGAGCGTTAACAGGAGCAAGCTCGTACCTCAGCCAGAGCAGCAACAAAGAGGTCATTCACAACAGCTCCTCATTCCCCTGTGTCGGACACAGTACCGCCAGAGCTCCTTCTTTCCCCAGACAATCAGGGAGTGGAATGACCTGCCAACATTGGCAGTGGAGGCCAGAACTCCAGAGAGTTTCGCAGCCAGAGTCTGGAAATACCTGAATGGACACCCACCTGCTGCACCTGACATGTCTGATGGCCCCACTCAGGGGTCATCAGGCTAACAACCCAAACCAAACTTTCTTTCCCCTCCCTCCTCTGCTTCTACTTGTTGCTGGAAGTGGGGCCTGTTCCTACCCGGCTGAACGGGGATAGTCGTGACCCAGTGCAAACACTTGTCTTTTCTATTTGATCTGTCCTTAATGTTTCTTCTCAGGCCTTCAGCCTTTCTTCCGGCATAAGTGGTAGAGCCTCCCTGGTTTCGTGGCAAAATAATCAGTGTTGATTTGTGGCCATGCACAGCAAAGAAGACAACGAAGAAAAGACCGTACTTGTATCAGTGAATATTTGTTGAGATCAGTTTTGTGTGAGTGTGGGTATGCCTGCTTGAATTTTTGGTTCAAGGTATTTCAGAGGCTAGTTGCTTGAATGCATGCTGATTTATGTATAAAACAAGTTGTGGAAGAGGGCTACTATCTGTAATTTGGGCTGCTCCCATTTGGAGAGAATGTTGCAACTAGCGCTGCACCACCTTTTTTTCATGCATTTTTGTGTGTGACTGATGGGGAAGGGAATGACAACTTTTTTGTTGCCTCTGGGTTCTTATGACGTGTACGAAGTGCATGGGCACACAGGACCTCGGCATTCAGATCATAAGGTCTGGTGCAAAGTGAGCGGAAAAACTCCACTGTGGCCAGGAACGATCCTGGGTTTGTTGCTTACGAGGCGAAAATGTTACCTCTGAGCCACTCTACCGTGGATTGGTATCCATTGCTTTTATCATTATTGTCTTTCATCGTCAGCATTTGTGCACATTCCGCCATGTATTTATCAACTCTTTTCATAAATTAAAACTGCAAAACAAAGCTGGGAACCTAATTATAGCATGTACATTTTCAATGAAAGGGTGTGAATTACTGTACATGTTTTGATGTTGAGTCAATGGTGCTGGCAAGGTATGTTGGAAAAAAATATATATAAAAATGTCACTTTGAAATGTTTTGTGAAATCTGTTCAGATTGTTACAATGAGCTTCCAGACACGTTTAATCTGTACTGCACAACTGCTTGGGGTATGGACATTTGCTTAGTTTTTTTTATGTGACAGCATTTAGCATATGGTTCATATTGTACTGTGTAACATGTATGCTTAAACCACATTCTGCTGCTATTACTTTGGGTACAATTATGTATTTGTTAATCTAATGAGAAGTTATAGAAATCAGCACAGTTTGAGAGGAAATATGGGTATGGTTTGTAATATTTTGAGGGATTTTTTTATTTGAAAATTTTCTGTGCATTCTTGAGAGAGTACCAGTAGTTGGATTCTGTGATTGCTCATAACATTACATAAGAACCTCTCTGAGCTCCAATTTCTGACTATGTTTTGAATATTCAGGTCCACAAATATATTCCTCGCCATCCATATTTTCTTGTGTTTAATTGTGTGGTTCCTTCCCTTTATCATTTTTGTTCCAGCCTTCACTTTGATTTGATTTGCATTCGACAGTGTTGTTTAAATGTTAATCTTTAAAGAATTAAAGACTTGGGATTATGTACAAGATTTGTCTTACCCTGCTTCGCCGGGAATTGGTTTATAACTCTATTTGTGTGTGTATGTGTGTAATGATTTCAATTATTTTTCAAATTCAAAATATTGCATCTTCATTAAAAACTTTAAAAGAGTCTACCTTTGTCTTTTAATTAATCTCTCAATTGGTCCTATTAAATGTTTCAAATTGATTTTATTGTTATATATAAATAATTATTTAGCTTAAAGCTGGTTTTATTCCCTGTGTCCGTGTCCAGAAAGTCCAATATTTTTCAAGATCCCAAATAAGGCATTATTTAGCTAAATACATCCTAAATAAGGCATTATTTGCAGAACGCGTGTCGGCAATGTCGCAGAGCATACGAAAAGTAAATTTTCCATGCCGCATGCAGACAAATCTAACCGATAACTTACGAATGAGAGCTAGCGGTTTTTTTTTAGTTTTGATTCCACAAATCAGACTTGTTTGAATGCATTATTTAAAATAATGAATTATTTAAAATAAAACGAAAACTGAAACCTAAATAAAACATTATTTGGATGATGCTTTTATTAAAAAATACATTAAGTAAATAATGTTTCAAATTGATTTTATTATATATAAATAATTATTTAGCTTAAAGCTGGTTTTATTTTAAATTAATGATTGTAGTTTATAAAGGGTTTTTTAATTGCTACACATCTAACACTTTTTCAAGAAGATATATAATGCATTAAGTAATGCATTATTAGCTCAAGCTAAATGATGCGTTATTCATTATTTAGGATTTAGAAAAATGGCGCGGGGGCGGAATAGCAACTCTCAAAACAGCGACAATCAAAAGAGCGACTGTATTGAAACAGCGACTGTCAAAAATCGCAATTCAGGAGAAAGAATGTGATTTGTATTTCATTTCTCAGAGCCTAAATACTGAACCGATTTTAATAAAAATTGGAACATGTCATGATGTGCTACCCAAATGGTAAACCACTTGAATGTGGTTTCAATGAGTTGAATTTTTATCACCATTACTTTAAAGAAATGAAACAATGATAATAAAAATTGGCACATCTGTCCCCACTATTGCGCCAATATATCACACTTTATCCATGTATGCATATTTCCAGACACTGTCTAACTGCTATTGTCTAGATTAAAGAACGGTTCATAATAAATAAAATAATTGTTTGGTGTCCGAATGACAATGCTCATGCTATTTCACCCAGCCTACCCATTTGTTCCTCTATGTTTCATCAAAATCTGTTCATATGTTTCATCAAAACCTATTCGTACGTTTCACACAATCTGTTCACAAGTTTCATCAAAATCTGCATAAATGTTTTGCACAATCTGATCAGTCGGTGCACAACATTCTTCATAATAAAGGGGGGAAAATAACCCTCAATAAATGAAAAAAATGTTTTAATTAAACGTGCTGCTCATGAAAGTATAGAAAGGATAGTCTGAAGCCTACCCAATATCTAAAGGTCCAGCCACACACATACGTATCGCATCTGTGATGCGATTTTGACGATGTGTTATGAATCTTATGAAACACTTCCATCTAAAAATAATTCTGCTATTTTCGCTCATTATACTCAAGTAGACCCAATGCATGAATTTCACATGATTCAGGACTCATTTCGTCAAAATCGCATCGCATTCAGATACCGATTCATATGTGTGTGGCTGCCCCTTTAAGGCTCGGCTACACGTCAGCTAAAATTGTACAATACGATTCGATCATGTGGTCTAGTTTTTTTTTTTATTGGTTGATGAAAATGATGTTTTACGTCCTCTCAGTCACAGACACATATGGGACATTTGTAAATACAAAGATGGTGGGAACAATACTGGCTGCAATACCCGGAGGCAGTGCAACACCAGTAAAGTCCCGAGTTTTTAACAATATAGATAGGTGTTTTTTATTGGTGCTGTTTGTTTCTGTTTCTTTTATCTGATGTGCTAATTTTTCTGATGCAGTTTCTGTTGTGCTCTTTTTCTGATACAATCTGTCGTGCTAGCATGCTCTTTTTACAGTTTCTGTTGAGCTCTTTTTCTGATACAGTTTCTGTTGAGCCTCTTTTCTGATACAATTTAACCCTTTCGCCGCCAATGTCGCATTTATGCACTACAGTGGTTTAACACCAATGTCATTAAAAGGCATCGAATCAGGGCCTGTTATCCAAAGACCCCATTTTCTTAATTTTGGGAGCTAAAGATGGGCCTAATGTTATACATGTTACAGAGGAATTCCCAATATTACAGATAATTTTTTTTGTCTGCCCAGTTAAGTTTAATGGAATTTTTGGGCTGAAAAATTGGCTTGCGGCAAAAGGGTTAATAGTTAAAATGTATCTACCTAAGAGGAAGTAGCTACACAAAATCGTTATTAACTCGTTATCCAAATAGCTGTACCTATAAAACGTAAAGTGAATCTGATTTGTCTCAGATAAATGTGTTGCTGTCGTACAATACAAAAATAAACAGAAATACTAACATAACAAAAGTACAAACTAAAATGTTAAACTGGCTATAGTCATAGGTTTTTAAAAAAAATGACACTAAATTCAAATTGTTAACAAAAAAGTTTATTTAAATGCATTCATATTTTTTTAGGTGAAAGGAAAACAAGTTCAACATGGTGATATAATATAATGCAAGTGTTGATCATAATTATAAAAAAAAGCAGCTTTCCCAAGAAGTGAACGAATGTTGTTCCACTTTCCCTCACTTGTTCACATAATATACCAATCTATATCCATGAAATATGTAATATTATACACAACAGGTAAGGATGACCAACAAAAAAAACCAATGCAGGAGAACCATTATGTCTTAACAAGGCATCAGTCCACACTTAATGACAAGACATACTCACATATTCAAACCTATTCTTCATTCAACAAGCAACAATTGTTAAACAGATAATACAGTCATGTAACTGGTATGTCGATGGCAGTATGATTTTATTTGCAGTATTGTATCTAAATTTGATTGAGAAGGTGAATGTGGTCTATGTTTCTTCTTAGAATTTTCATATTGTAACTATTTTACTCTTGTATAATTGTGTGAGTGTGTGCGTGCGTGCGTGCGTGCGTGCGTGCCTTCATGTGTGTGTGTGTTTGTGTATGTATGTGCATGCAGGTGTGCGTGCGTGTGTGTATGCGCGTGCGTGTGTGTATATGCGCACGCGCGCGCGCGTGTGTGTGTGTGTGTGTGTGAGGAAGAAAGATAATGTTGCATGTAATCATCATGTTTATTTTACTTTCTAATGATTCATTATTTGTTTGCCTTTAATGTTCTTGTTATCAATGTAAAGCACTCTGAGCTCACGAGTCATGTGAGAAAGAGCGCTATATAAATTCCCATTATTATTATTATTATTATTAATACAAACAATTGTTAAACAAATAATACAGACATAATGCCACAATTTATCAACTAAGTCATGAACGCTTTTTCTCCTCTTTTATGTTTTTTTAAAACTTATAGCAATCTGAACTAAATGTAAAAAGCAGACAATTTTATATGCAGGATTTCAATTGAAATAACACACACCCTTCTATATTTTAACAACCTTTTTGTTGTATTATCAGGGTGTTATTTTAAAAGTAATTAAACGTTTTGTAGACTTTAGTTTAATGAAAGAGGGGATAGGAGGGGCTAGGTGTGACTTGATATGAAATGGTGATGACTAACTCAGGATGTGAGAACAAGTGTATGCAACAGGAGTTACTTGTTAGATTAAGAGGCTTGTGAAATTGAGGGGTGGGGCCAGATACAGAAAAGAGTGGCACAGAGGTAACGTGTTCGCCTTGTGTCAAGTAAACCAGAGTTCGAACCTGGGTACAGGGGATTTTTCCTCTCACTTTGCACTAGGCCTTATGGTCTTTCGGATAACACAATAAATCGAGGTCCCGTGTGCCCATGGACTTAGCACATGTTAAACCCAGTGGCAACGAAAAAGTTGTCATTTGGTCAAAATTTACCCCCACCTTTCTTTCCTCATCAGTCACACAAAAATTGCAACACGCTCTCCAGGTGGGAGCAACCCGAATTTCACAGAAACGCCTCTGTGACTATAAAGTACCTAATACCTAAGATAGAGCATGGGTTTTCAAATTTGTATGTGTATTAATGGGTGTCACAAGAGTGTATGCCTTAAATTTTGTGCTTTTGGGTTTTTTAAAAATCCCCAACACTTTTTTTATATTATTTTTATCGTGATTACAAAAATATGTGTTGTCATTATATCATTTCATGAATCCCCATCATTTGCTGTTGTACTATCTCTTTACACCCCACCCCCACCCTTCCCCCAAAAAGGCTCTAAGCTTTGAGGTCTCTGGATGAAATACATTAAATACATGTGCACAATAAATAAAATAATGACCGACTGAATCTTAAGTCTGTGCTTTTCTCTTGATCTCTGCATATCAAATATGTCACCCCTTTCCCAAATACCATCATAAATGGAAGCCAATTTCTGATACTGAATGAATGGTCCTCAGAAATTAGCCGACCCGTAAAATGATAGAATGTAAATGGAAACACCCCAACTGTTAAGGCACACAAACATTTGCACAAATCATCAGAGCATGTCATCTCACCATTCTGCAAAAATAAAAATAATTCACTCACGTGTTGACATAATCATAAACAAAATGCAAACATTTAAAAAGAAAACAAACAAAAAATACTGAGAAAAAAACAAAAAAACACACACCAAAAACCGTCGTCTGAAAACAGCCATAAATTGATCAGTATCGACCCATAATGATGGGTCAAATAAACCACTGTGAATAATACCGAACTCATATCAATAAGACAGAAATTATCTTTAAATCTGATCCATTGAGAAGCATTTACTTAATGTTTGACAATTATAATTTTGTTTCGGAATACCGAGTTGTTTGTTGAGATCATGTCTGAAATTCGTCTGATTTAAAAACTAAATAAGTAAATACTCATTGCCTTACTTCAAACAAGGAATGACATAAAGGTCTATTTCTAATGCCAAGACATCACATGAAAGCAGCATCATTTGCCGGAAAAGAAACGCAACCAGTCACAGGTCTGTTAAATGAATATTCCATGATTTGTTTTTTTGACATTGATTACAAAAACAATACACAAGCACGCAACCTTACCGACATGATGATGGGGAAAATTATGTGTGCATCTATAGTTATTGTGTCAGTATTTTTTAATAAATACATGCCATTGTGTCTTTCAAATCAGTTTAGGTGAACTGCAATGTTGATAAAACAAATCAAGAATAGCAACCTTGTGTTTTCATTCATATAAACAGGAGGCGAATTTGGTCAATTGTAGTTTTTACATGACAGTAATAACAAAATAACACTTTTTTTACTTCACACACCAAAATGTATGAATAGCCAAAAAAACATAAAAAAATCCTCTTACCCGACTAAACAAACATTTTTTGATCAGCAGAAACACATGTTAACGGGGTTTGTCATGGATCAGCTGCAATTCAGACAAACCAAAATCAATCATCTACATCATATTACAGCTAGATATAAAAGGAATAACTCTGGTTACAATATATTTCCCAATCTAAACAGAATAAAGTGTAAAATATACCCACCTCCCTCATTTCAATCCTGAGCTCCAAATGCTGATTATGAAATAAATGTTTGTTGATCTATAGCAACTTTCTTAAGAGAGAGAAAAATGAGTGTTGCCATATTTTTGGGACAATAAGGCGCACCCTCCAAATATTAGATTTTGTTATATTTTCTTACTATTTTATTAGTCATATTTATTATGATATGATAAAGTGCTGGAGTCTGAGTCAGGGGAAAATGTATTGCCTTATAGTCCCAAAAATATGGTAATCTTTTCCTTTTTGTGTGTGTGACTAGTATTCAAGTATTGAGAATCACATTGTGTGGAGATAATAACAAATTGGCAAGACTTAAAATGTCACTATTTTTTTTATATATATATGTGATTCGATCAAAAATGGATAGAGGAGAAGAACATCTTACTTTACAAGTTCTCTTCAGATGAGTTGAAAGACAAAATGAAAATGTCACAAGAAAACAAAAATGATGTGATCAATGTAGCAAACTGTTCAACAGCAGCAAATGGCAAGAGGACATAAAATTAGCCAATTTGAGACATTGAATCATTTATCAGTGCTTTGCATATTATTTACTACAAATAAAATGTTTTCGTTTGATGTTTCATACATTATTGTTTTCTTTTTTTGTATTTGTTCTTTGCATAAGTTATGTACATTTAAACTTTTCTTTATTTGTTACCAATTTGGAAAGCGCAATGAGCCTACTTTGTATGTGAGGTATTATGCCACAGATGTGCTCACAGCATCATTATCACTGAAATGATATGCATCAAAAGTTGAGTTACTGACTTGTCTTTCATTTCATTTTAAATCTCACCATACAGCTTTTTAGGAAATTCATTTTCGTGTCATTTCCCTTTATAACCACAGTGGAGGCTATGCTTGTAAATCCATCAATTCCAGGGTGTGCAATGTTAGACACTGGTTAACTGAAAACTGTGATGCATCGTAAGCATTCTGGTTAGCACTAATAGCAGCCTGATGCGGAGCAGCGGACAGACACTTTCCCGTCGGATGTCCCAAAGTAAGCTGCTTTGGCCATGTTCAGGAACAGTCCTGTCTCCATGACCCCTGCACACAATGCACACAAAATAATAATAATAATAAATGAGGAACATTTATATAGCGCCCATCCTACTATGTAGGCTACAGGGCGCTTTACACAAAAAAACTTCACACAATTTGCAAGCATGAAATAGCATATATTCACAACATACACACATAAACAACACACACACAACCAGCACACACACACACGCGCGTACACACACACACACACCATGCATACATACACTCATATAGGGGCCTACATGAACGCATCACACGCACAAACATGCGCATGCACACATACACCACACACACACACACGTGTGCGCACGCATGTACACATACACACACACGTGCACACACACACACACAGAACACGTGATGACAACAACAAAAAACTCTACAAAGAGCAGGACAACAGAGGGTTTTCAGAGAAGTACCCCCCATACACACACACACATACACCTCAATCTAAGTGTTTCAGTTCTGAACTCCCTTACACACAAAAACTTCTTTTATGAAGTTACGGTTAGGGTTACAAAAACTTCTTTTATGACAAAATGAACTCTCAAAGCTAGCCAATTCAACTCTTGGAAAGTGTGTTGGTGTTTTATGCACAAAACAAATTAAAAAGCAAAGAAAACAAAAGTGGTCATCAAAGACAGAAGACTGAACAGAAAAACAGTAAAAGTGCATCATGCTTTGTCTAATAGTCACATTTCTGATGCTGTTTTAATGATGATATAACATGTACATAATAAAATAGAGTGAAAAAAGGAACCATTATTTTGTGAATCTTGTTCTCCTTTATTATCGATACAGCTACCAGTTAAAACACGTTCACTGATCCCAGCTCTGTATTTGCAAGCATTCATGAATTTGGTGCACTGAATGTGCGCATGGGGCACATGTGTGTATGTGTGCTTGTTGGGTTAAAGTACCATCACAAGATGTGCACAAGCTTTCAATCGTTGCAAATGCTTTATTTCAGAAACATGTAAAAGTAGGCACTCTGTATAAGTAGCATAAAAACAAGTAATTAGCATCACCCGAGGTCAAATGACAAAACACTTTCATTCACTCTCTTCCAGTGTTCAGAAAGTCGTTTGAGGAACTCCAAACCACAATCTTACCTGGAATGCAGTGTAGTTTGCGGTCAGTCTCCAGCCAGTCTTCTTGTGGGCCATCAAAAAGCCAGTCCACAATGAAGTTACCGTTGTCCGTTACGATGGGACCCTGCAACACAACCTCTATCAATTTACGGCCATAAATCACTGCTTAGAGAAGAACAAAAATTATTGGAAGCATCCTTTCATTTTGAAAAGTTAGAAATCAATCCGAAAACGGAAAAGATTAACAATGAATATGTTATCAGTTTACATCTTTAAAGTAAGAAAAATCAACGGAAGCTACTTTTTTTTTTAACATTTCATTGCCTGGAAAAGAATAAACAGCACTTGAATTATCCTAATATCCTATAAAAAGTGGTGAAGGTTGGGGCTGTGCCGGTCAGGGTTTGTCCCCGGTAGCCGGACTGGCCTGACTGGAGCCATGAAACTATGGGGAGATCTCTATTTTTAGTTCATTTCTTTTTCAGTTGCTTCTTTCATTTTGTTTTATTTTTCTTCCTGCTGCTCCACACCACGCTGCATAATTATCCAGTTGGATAGCTCAGCGTTACAATTCAGATTCAGATATAAGTCCAGTGACAACAAAACAGCTAAATAACTGACTAAAAAAAACCACCCACACAAATCCCAATACAAAAAACGCTTGATGTTTCAATTGTTTACAAAAACGAACAGCATCCCGACAGACAAATAAACTGAAAATTACCTGTATCAATTCTTTTGTTACGTGTTGACGGATACAAAACTGTAACAGGGGTACCCAAAAAAAGAGAAAAATGGAACACTTCAAAGCATGGACAAGCTAACCATCAAAGACTACCGTATTTTTCGGATCATTAGGTGCAGCTGTGTATTATAAGGCGAATAGCGCAATTTTCAAGAAAAATCTTAAAAAAATAAAGTAAAAGGCACCCTCGTTTATAAGGCACCTCACAAAAGAAAGTCAAACTTTGAAGCCCATACACGTCCTGTAAACGCTTACCGACCGCCATTACTGCTGTCATAAACAAGAGTTGGCTCCCCTTTCAAATAATCAAACTTCCGTTTGAGTTGCTTCCTGTTGTTGTGTTTGACAATTCTTCGTGAAAACTGATAGAATTATGCCATTTTAAGCTCTACAACTATGCTTTTTACATCCAATAAATGGTTATGGCATCGGTTGGGCAGTATCTCGGATGATAATAGGGATTTTGAAGCATTGTAACGTGAGTATTCGTCATATTAGCGACTCGTGACCACTTTCGATGTATAGACTCACAGTAGACTGTATTGAACACGGCAATCGTTGCCTCTCTTCTCACGATTTTGTTCACTAATAGGGCGCCCTCGTTTTTCGGGCGCATAGGTCGAAATTGAAGAAACAAATAATATTATCGCCTTATAACCCAAAAATTACAGTATTCAATGACAACTTCCAACAGTCAGTCAGGAAAGAAAACCTCTGTGGACCTACAGCCTTTCTGTGAGCCATGCGCAGCTCTGCCTTTCCGCCCAGCAGTTTCTGGATCTTGAGCTGCACGGGGTGGTAGGCCATGGGCACCACCTCAATGGGCACCCCTTTCTTCCAGTAGGTGCCCAGGGCTGCCGTGTCTTTCCTGTGCAAACACCAACGCACACACTACAGTATTAACTCTTCCAGCACCATGGGCGAATGCTTTAGCCCAGTACTTCACTCCCATCAAATGCAAAGACATTCACTGCCAAGTGGCCTGCCGTGTGCCTATTTTCAGAGCTTATGTTAGTGATTTTTTTCTTCGGTTAAAGCAACGCATGCGCACTCGAGAAAATAGTTCCTGCCCGCTCTTGTTGGTTGAAATGAAATGAACAACCAAGAACGTCAAAAAAATGGATCTAGAAGAGTTGATGTAGCTGTTCTCTTACCCTGGCTTAAAGACTCCAGGGATCATACCAACAGCCGAAGCACTTGAACACTATGGCACAAACGCACCAGCTAGGGGTGAGAACATTACGTGCGTGACCATTTTTTATTACCCCGCCACATGGGCAGCCACACTCCAAGTTCGGAGAATTTTAGACTGATGATGTTATGCTAGGAGCTTGTCATGGCTCAAGACAATCCTCGCACAACCATGCAGAACACAACATTTTGATGTAGCCTTGGTGTTCTAGCCTATGTCAACTGGTCTGACACAGCCTCATGCCAAGGCGAAACTAGAAGAGTGAATTCTATCTTAAAAATCTGCAGGTCAACGTTCAAAATGGATATTTTAAGGGGTCTCTTTTTAATTTTCTAACATTTCTTTTTTTCAAAACTGTGCATCCAGTAAAAACATTGCTACGTTTAGTGAATCTGTGATGCACTGTGTGAAACTCAGTGCGTCAGATGGCAGTTTGGAGTGTCGGAAATGCTCGTATGTGCATCAAAATTAACACTGCACTATTACTAGTATTAGCTGAACATGCAGAACACACTCTTCAATAATAACTGAATAGCATCTCTTACATGTTTGCTTTGGTACATCCAAAGGTTTCAGGATACAGTATTTTCAAACCAGAACAAGACTGAATCTCTCTTGGATAGACAGTTATTCCAGATTTTCAACCTTTCCTTCATCCTCGGCCTCCTTGCCTTCCCTCTCCCCCCCACCCCTCAATCTGATGTCCTATTTTTACACTGAAGAATGAAATTAATTTTGTCTTCTGTAAGAGAAATGAAGTATCAATAATTTCAGATGAGATGCAGTGTACATAGTTCTTTAAAATAAACAAATGAAAACAATAGACCCAGGGGACTGTTAAGGGCCAGCCACACCAGATACAAATCGCATCTGAACGCGATGCGACTTCAACGATGTGAGTCATGCTTCACGTGAAATTCATGTATTGTGTCTGCTTGAGCATAGTGAGTGAAAATGGCAGAATTATTTTACGTAAATCATGACACAATCGCATCACATCCCCATACGATTTTACATGCTGTGCTGTCTGTTCAGCGTTGTTAAGAGTCCATACAATCAACCTTTGTTTTCTTTGTCGATCGCTCAGACCAGAACCAATCAATCCATAAGCTTTGCTTTTAGACAGTTTCCTGTCATTTGAGTGCAGATGTATCATACTGCCGTTATGCGCCTAACTAAAAATAGGCCTAGCATGTTCGTCTTCACCTGAAGAAAATTTTTGTAAGAGTTTAAAGAACAATGGCAGGAGAATGGAACAGTAAGTCAGAAAGATAGTAGATGACAGTAAGCAATAGGAAAAGGCAGAGTCGAAGAGAGTGACAGATTTGAGGAAGTTACAAGCACAGAACTTCCAGAAGATGAGGCAACCTTTTAAAAACTAAGGCACCTGTCATCGGCAATGACGATGAACTCCTTAGCACAGGACGCAATGATTTTCTCCTGCGTGAGGCAACCCCCGCCTCCTTTGATGAGGTTCAGCTTGGCGTCCACTTCATCAGCACCATCGATAGCCACGTCCAGCTGTGGGGTACACACCATACACACCAATGGTCAAATAACGAGAATATAAATACATTAAACACCTTGCCTGCCAGAATATCAAAGAAAAAATAATTCAAAAAATTGTAAAGAAAAAATAATTGTACAAATCATGACATGAAAAAGACAACTGATAGGAGTCTATCTGGCAAAATGGCCTGGGGATATAACTCTCTTGACTGTATTAAGGCGGCGACAGACTATGTGGCGGCTGCCTCATGTGACTCGATCAGGTCGTGACGTTTCACCTCATTTGCATACTATCTAACTCGATCAATCTGACTCAGTCGGGCCCAGTCAGGTGACAGGGCCGAATAGGGCGGGTTCTAAATTTCACTGATCGAGTCAGGTGGCTTGTGACCTCTTCTGTGCTGGAAACAAAATTTGGTCTACGTCACGACCTGATCGAGTCATATGAGGCAGCCACATAGTCTGTCACCGCCTTTAGAGCAAAAGCCAGCATATCAGTCATTCCTCTTCATCTGATGACGTCATCAAGTCAGTATGTGATATGTTATACGGCAGTCAAGGGGTTAAATATTTAAATGAAGGTACTGATCATGCATTCCAAAAGGTGCTGTTTTTCCAAAGAAGTTTGAGTGAAATTCTACACACACACACACGCGTTATTTGTGACACCAGCAGTATTGTTTCAAGAAAATTCAGCAACACTCCTATAGATCTATACTTACATCCCCTCAAGCAAACCAACTTTGATTAATGAACTAATTTTCAGCATTTGCACATTTTCCTGGATTATGCTTTACTGGTGTTAAAACTAAATCAAGAACGTTAACTCACAGTAGTCAATAATAATAATGATATGGCTGACCATTTGCATGCATACACTTACCTCAGGGTACTGCTCAAGTGTTCCCAACTGCAATTTGTTCTCGAGAATCAACTGCCGAGCCTGCAATAAAATATGTACCAATTCAGAGAAAGAAGATACATTGATTCCTATTTCTACTTGGTCTTAATGTTTTAAAAATATTCTGAAAGTAATTAACAAAAGATGAAATCTCTTTCACAATTACATGAACAAAACACAGCATTTTCTGCCTCTAATGTACTAAACCAAGAGAAGTTTACGAACACACACACAAACTCACATATAAATACACATACACACACACACACACACACAGACAGAGAGAGAGAGAGAGAGAGAGAGAGAGAGAGAGAGAGAGAGAGAGAGAGAGAGAGAGAGAGAGAGAGAGAGAGAGAGAGATAGTAGTTTCACTTAATCAAGTAAAATTACAGCATTGCACACATTTGCACTAAACTCAAGTCTGTCATTACCTGAAATGATGTTGGAATGCAAACAATGCTGAGACCTTCTCCTCTCACTCTCTCCACTGGAATGAAACCATGACTTTATTAATATGACATACTATTTACAACAAGCCAGGTTTACTGTCTTACAAAGCTAGCAATAATATAACACTTGTACACGTCTACGTCTATCATCTCAACATAATTCCATTATTCCTCTCCTGCCTATTTTCTATCTTCTGTCTCATAAAATGTGTGCTTGTTTTTAACTCCTTGACTGCCACAAACATATCACGTACTGACTTGATGACATCACTGATGACATCATCAGATGAAGAGGAATAACAGTCACTGATATTCTGGGTTTTGCTCTAACACAGTCAAGAGAGTTATATCCCCAGACCATTTTACCAGAATGGCTCTATCAGTTGTCTTTTTCATGGCATGATTTGTACAATTATTTTTCTTTAATTTTCTCTGGCAGTCAAGGGGTTAACATTTCTACTATTATAAAAATTCCATCAACATGTCAAACTTACAAGGCAGTTCATGTGAACAAAGTCAACGCTACAAGACTGGCCGAGTGACTTTGCAACCTAAAGTCAGTGACAGCTGTCTCTCAGCTCTTTCCTTGTCTTATTCTCCAAGTTAAAATGCACCAATAAAATGCTCAGTTCATAAGGTCACACAAAGTAATTCAAACAGATCATGCGCACACTCAGTCACACTCCTGGTGCAACAAACTAACAAAGACGAGAAATACAGACCTTGGTTTTCATGTAAGATTATTTAAATGGGAAAAAATCTCCCGGCTATCCCAAAATCGCTGAGACGACACTTCTTAGCAAACTGCACAAAAACAGGTATCTGCTTAGGAATTATACGATGATGATAATTGCTGATGAGATTATTTTGTCAACTTTACAAATCTGTAGAAGCGCTATGCCAGATAGATCAATTCTGTAGGGTTTTTGCACCCAAATTTCAGTCTTGATAGAATTTCATCTGGGGCATCGCGACTTACATTAAAAACGTCAATAAGTGATAAACCAAGCAGACTTTAGCCTTAGGTTTTCAAATAAGAATCTGTCACAAAAGATGTCGCCATGTTGTTGTTTTTTCGCCATGGTGGTTTTTTCTCTAAAGCCTCTTATAAGGCCTCAATTCCTCTTTTAGAGAAATGATCCACCACTGTAGTTTGAAACATAAACATTGTTTATCCCAAAGCGCATTTATCTGGATATGCTGTACATGCCCTGGTATCAAAGGTCTCCTACTTTACCATGACAACGCAAGTGACCATACTGCTGCGGCTATTTTGGACATCCTGCAAGAAATGAAGGTTCAGTTGGTGACCCACCCATTTATTTCTGTGACTTAGCCCCTTGTAGTTGTTTCCTATAATTGTACATGAAGCGTTGAAAATACTCGAGAGTTCGCCAAGGGCTCTATTTTGGGCATGCTCAGACAGCCTGGTCTGGTGCCATAACCATTAGGTTTGAAATTATTGTGTCTGTGAGGATGCCTCAAAAAGGTGGACTATCCAGAAGGAGTGTACATGCTCCCAGTTTAGCGATTCTAAAAACGTATCAAGAACCCCTTGTACATACAGTGTGTGACTGATTTTCTTTGATGGGTGAAAAGTGATAAGATGCTTTACCTAGTCTCTCCACAGCTGACACGATTGTCGTTCCACTTCCAATGCCCACCACTTGGTTATCCTGCAATTACAGATCAAAACTGTAATGTTAATGGCATGCTTTAAACATAATTCTAATCCATGTGCACTTGCCCATGTGTGCAGTGATGTCCTGAGGCCTCGGTCATAGGACATTGACCTATTAAAATTGAAAATGTCCTATTCAGGCTACTGTGTTCTCCCCTGTCAGGACAAATGTCTGATTAAATTCTTAACACTGGCACGCTTTGTCTTATTGATTTCTGCAAGAGCCAGGTATCAAGTCAAGTCAAGTACATTTTATTATCTCAGCATATAAATATCACTTTTCGATCCTCGGTACATCACTGTGTGTGTGTGTGCGTGTGCGTGTGCGTGTGCGCGCGTATGTGTGTGCATGTGTCCATGTGTGTGCGTGCGCGCAGCGCATGAGCGGGAGTGTGTGCGCATCCCTCCATGTGTGTGTGTGTGTGTGTGCGTGCGTGCATATGTGCGTGTGCGCGCGTTTGTTTCTGTGCAAATACTTACATGTCTACCTAGGGCTCTTCACCCAATAAGCAAGCACAGACTTTTGTTTTGTATAATGCAGATAACCAGTGGTCGCTGCGACTGACCAGCGATCACTTTGACGTAGTGGTCACTTTGACTTAAAAATTATATGATATAGACACATGGCCATAGACATGCAACCACTTAAAGTTAAAAGTTCGAGTGGGACATAGCGGGCCTGGGACTTTGACTTAAAAAAATCATATAGACACATGGCCATAGACATGTAACCACTTAAAGTTAAATGTTCGAGTGGGACATAGCGGGCCTGGGACTTAGACTCAAGTTAGATGGCCTGGGACTTAGCGGTATGGACCCGATGAAGCAGATTAATTAATAACTGCCATTCTAGTGCTATCTGTTGTACCTCTTTTTATTGACAAAATATAATGCTGTGTCCTATCAATGTATCACCATTGATAGTAGACCAGGTTTGGTAGCAGATGTTGCATTCATTGTGTATTGTATGTGTTGTATAGATCTATCATACACTGGACATGCATGTACACATCTCAACATACATTGTGTGTCAAACACAACCTTGGCCATACCAGCTTTGTGGGTTTTGTTGGGGTTTTTTCAAAACAACTGTCACAACTGATGCTGAAATGACATTTTACAAAATAGTACCTAGAGTATCAATGCATAATTCCAAGGATCACATGCACATCTTGTCTAAAACTTACATTTTTTGGGGTTATTGAAATACAGATTTAAATTAAATTGAATCCCTCCTAAGAAGCAAATTATATAAAAGTTAAAAAAATGCATCTAAAACTAAAGAAAGTTTTTTGTACATTCTGTTTACAGGTACAACAGATGAATTCCTTCTTCATCGATCACTCAAGTCTCCTGTCCTGTCATATGAACACAATTGCACCATGCTGCCGTTATGCGTCTAACTAAGAATAGTTAGTGGTAATGTCGCAGACTAGGGAGGTCTCGGGTTCGAATCCAATCAAAAGCAAAGGCAGGGTTTCTGATTTGTTCCTCTCTTAAAGTACGCTCTCCCCCTGTTTACAGTTTTAAGAGGTATATATTCTTATTCTTATTCTCCATAGGCAGCCAACTTCATCACGTTGAAGATTCTGCTGCACTTTAGGGGGTAGTACGAAAAAGAAAGTAAAGAAAATACGTTCAGCAAGGATAGAGTAGAAAGTGAAATGATAAGATTTTATGGGGAGGAAATAGAACCCAAGAAAGTCAGGAATAATTTTTAAAAAATTTTAAGTAGATAACAAAAAAACTTTAAAAATGTTCATCCCCAGTTTCAAATTTTAAAGGGTCAAGCAAGACATGAATGATGAACACGAAAGAACCTTCATCCAAGATTCCAACTACCAGCGCACACGTAGCACACACACGCATGCACGTGCACGTGACAACCTTGTTACAAAAGCCTTTTTGCCTGCTTGTTGAGTTTGATCCAAGATTTGCACCGACACATAGATGGCGTTTGGTTTTTGATTTCTGAGTCATATCATCAGCCAGCCAAATTTGTTCAGCCATTCTAATCTAAACAGCATGGGCGATCTCTGGCAGGGTTCATAGCCAAACAGCATCCTAATTTTCTCAAACTTTCAAAGCCCAACTTTAGGGTTTTCAAAACCCACCCTTCACAACTTTAACACAGATACTACTGTTGCAAAAAGGATAGATGAACATAAAACAAGTACAGTACACACACAACTGGCACTTTTGCAAACAGATAACCATCAACAGGCCATCACATCACAGCACCTCACGGTGTGTGTGTGTGTGTGTGTATATGTGTGTGTGTGTGTGTGTGTGTGTGTGTGTGTGTGTCTGTGTGTACATGTGCTGTCCCCTCTAATTCTCTTTCCTC
>CM065683.1:44652131-44712131 GCA_017654935.2 Phymorhynchus buccinoides | reverse complement strand
TAGATGACACAAACCAACACTAGTATTTAAACACATTTCTTTTGTATTATTTTGCAAATGAAACCATTTGTAAGTCTTTATTTCAAGAAAGTCTGCCATGTTAAAGTGATAAATGCACCATAAAGTCTATTTAAGTGGGTAAAATTATATAATGGAGGACACCATGTTGTCAGCGCTACCAGATGGTGTCCTGTTGTCAGCGCTACCCAGAAATTTATTTGTTAAAATTTAACACTTATTTTTTAATTGTCAAATTAATGGAATATCAGAGATAATAATGAAACTATTCTAACACATTTGAAATAAAATAAATGGCATTTTGAGTGGCACGACATTATATAACGAAAAATAAAACAATCAATTATGGTAAGATCCAAAGACGGTATAAACCAACACCAATATTAAACTTTTAAAAAAAAAAGTTTTTAATGAAATCATTCATAACTCTTTATTTCAAGACAGTCTGTTATTCTAAAGAGATAAATGCATCATAAAGTTTATTTAAGTTGATGAAATTATGTAATGAAGGACACCGTGTTGTCAGCGCTACCAGCTCTGGACGCATATAAATAAAGTCATAAAACCCAGCAACGATAGCCTTGACTGATTTTGTTTTCATTTCATAAGAAAGTTGATTCATAAAGCTACTCTATGCATGCATTTTCTGTTCAATTTGCCCAATTTTATTTTTTGGCTTCTATGTCACATATTGGACCAGTTTTCAGGAGAGAGACCCACTTGCTATCTCTCTCTTTGTAACTGTGCTATGAACAAACTATACCACAAAACACTACCAACCCTCCATGCACTGTACAAATGTGGCTTGAAATGGCTTTATAGCTTAAAATGCCACTGTTAATAGTGGTGGATCCATAAAGGATGCCAGTGGTTCTCACCATAATGGTGGGAGATAATATTTGATCAAAGAAACCACAAACACCACTAACTGTGTAAAATAAAAGTAAAAGATTGTGCTGGTTTACTTTTTGTCCCAATGGGGGACAGACAGTGTATAAGCAAGTACATAGAGAGATCTCTTTCGAATTTATGAAATTTTCGTCAGTATGTATATCTGCTAACAAACACTATCTTGTGGATCAACCCCCAACAGGAAGACATTTCTGATAAAAGAATGGTGTCTTCTCTGTACTAGGCAAAGTCCACAATTTAAGCAAACCAGCACATGGTGAAAAGAAAAATGAAGAACATTTTGGGTAAAATAGATAAGTTATTAAAATGCGGAAATAGCGATTTGAAAAATTTAATGCATGTGGGTAGAAAGAGCCAACCACTGAGGTGATCCTCTAATTAAAAGGATGCAAGTAAACCTTGTGGTGTAGCTACTCCCTGAACCCAAGATGTAAAGAGCTGGAAAGTCAGTGCATAAAGAGTCGGTTATGCTTTACGTCCTCCCGCTCTTTAAAAGAACATATGGGACATTACTTATATATAAAGTTGTGGGATAGCATAAAGAGTTGGCAGTGGATCCAATATTGGATGCCTGTGGCACACACCGAAGTGGAATATAATTATGAACAAACTATACCACAACTGTAACTGTGTGTAATTCTTGATGAAAAGAGGGCACATTCGCTGTCATCACCACCGTAGCCACTCCAGGTGGGTTTTTTAAACACGGTGAAATCATCACGTACACCGCATGCGTTGATTGTGGGCGCGAAATGAAGGGTCAGAGACCTTAAGCCTTGTCCCACGATGCTTCCTCTCGCATGCACCTGGTAGCTACCAAACCTTGGTAAATTAAAGTACCAGTATGACGAATAGTCTACCAAAACCGTCACAGCTGTGCCAACCCCCCAAAAGGAAAAGGAAAAAAAAAAAAAAAAAAAAAAAAAGAAAAGACGCTTGAGAGGCCGCGAGGCCTAGTCGTCTTTATCTACCTGACCTGACCTGACCTGACCTGACCTGACCTGCTCTGTCACGTTGTGAGAATGGGTGAACACTCTTGCCAAAGAGCAAGTGGTTACATCGTCGGACAAGGCCTTTTCAGTTTCACCACAGACTTGTATATTACAAGTCTGTGAGTTTCACGCTATATGTAGCCTTGACCTACCACTAGTACCAGTCAGTCATGAGGAAACCCATAGGCTTTAGCATAGCATAAATGGCACTATGGGCTATTTTGTTAAGCCTTTTGCCCTCTAAATGTGTTTTTGATTTTGGTTAGGTTTGGCTTCATTCACTGATGACTACTATATAGTACTAAGGCATCTGTGTTTTATTCATTTAAATCTGCATATTAACTGAATACATTTTGTTTTGGAAAAACTTGTCTATGATATTTTTGAACAAATTCAATGACTTTGCATTAACTGCTTCATCGGGAAGGTTATTCCATGCATTTATTACTCGGTAAGTAAAAATGCTTTGTGCTAGTCTGGTGTTAGTATCTTTTTTGGACAGTTTGAAATTATGGCCACGGGTTCTATCACCCTCACAAAGAGTTAGTAGTAGAATAATCGTATAAATGGTGACATATCTTATAAACTTCAATCATATCACCCCTGAGCCTTCTATACTCTAGGCTAGGTATCCGCAAATAAATAAGCCTTTCCTCATAGGTCATATCATTTGTACCAACAATCTTTTTTATAAACCTCCTCTGAACTCCCTCTAGCATATATCTATGTGTTTTCTCAAATGTGGACACCATACGGGATTACCATACTCTAACATAGGTCTCACCAAAGCCTTAAATAAAGGAATCATTATAACTTTTGATTTGTTAGTAATAGTGCTAACAAGCAGACCGGACATCCTGTTGGCTATTACAGTATTATTTATGTGAGGTTCGAAAGTCAATCCCGGGTCCACAAACACCCCAAGATCTTTCTCAACATAGTGACCGCTACGGTAGCCGGATTGTTCTTGCCTGGATACTATGAAAGAAAGGACTATGGCCAATAAAAAGGCTGTCACTACCACCAAGACAGCAACTTTAATTCTTCGGTGTCAGTACCATCAAGACAAAAAATTTAATTTTCTTGTATCATTACCATCAAGACAGAAAATTGTAAAGCCTTAATCAAATTAATGTCATTAACATCAAGACATTAATTTCAAATCCTATCATGTGTCATTACTATCAAGGCATCAATTTTAACTCTCAATGTGCTCTCCAAATCCGTTGTGTACATATATACATGTAAAATTACAACGTACTATATCCAGATCCAGTATCCAGATTTAAATGAATAAAACACAGATCATGCCTTAGTAGTAGTCATCAGTGAATGAAGCCAAACCTAACAATTAAATCAAAAAACATATTTAGAGGGCACAAGGTATAATAATAACTTAATATACTATTACTAGGACAATACTAGTCTAGTGCCATAAATCATGCTATGCTGTGCTATGCTATGCTAAACAAAAATGTTTAAACTAAAATCAGAACTGTACAGTCAAAACTAGGCCTACTATATTACTAGTCTAATACTAGCGCTACTTCTCTTGCTTATATTGGTATCGTCTGCTTTCACTAGATCAAAAAGTTCTTCTGCTAGCCAAGTCGGGAGGAATATTCATTATATTGACACTGATACTCGCTTTGATTCTATCGTCGACAGCCCGTCGAGCAGCTGCCCTCTTTCCTTCTTGTGCGGGATCCATGATCTCTGAGTCTCCTGTTTTTCCCATGACAAAGCTGTTTCTGTTGAACTGTCTGAAATGACTGTGCACAAGTCGAAGTTTGCGCACAAACGCCTGTTGACGATGGAAAATTGAACCAGTCACGCACATGCTCCACGGATGTGACCTTTCCAATTTGGGTAGCTGGCGGAAATGACCTTGATTTTCGAAAGTAAAAGTAAATGATAAGGCAATGGCCATTTACCCTCTAGTGGCAATTAGAGAGGGGGAGACTTAGAGAGAGAAAGAGAGACAGCCAGACACAGAGAGAAAGACAGAGACATATATTAAACAGAGAGAGAGACAGAAAGAGATAGAGACGCACAGAGAGAGAGAAAGAGAAAACCAAAGAGAGAGACACAAAGAGAGACCGCGGCAGAAGCACCGAGAAACAGATACAGAGAAAGAGAGAGACAGACAGAAACACACAGAGAGAAAGACAGACAGAAAAGGACAAAGAGAGAGACAGAGTGTGAGGCAAAATAGCCTGAGTTCTGAGGGAAAATATATATAGCTTGAGTTCTATTTTCCCACTAGAAGGTAAAATTATATATAATAGCCACTGTCAACTGATAAAGGCCGTGCGTCTCTCTCTCTCTCTCTCTCTCTCTCTCTCTCTCTCTCTCTCTCTCTCTCTCTCTCTCTCTCTCTCTCTCTCTCTCTCTCGCAGTCCCCCCGCATAAGGACTCTGTTCGCGACGACCTGCCTCTGTTTGTTCTGGGGAGGAGGGGTCCCTCTCCCTCCCTCCCCCCGGCCAAACACGTAGGAATCGCAGCCTCTTAATAACTTATTTTATAAATGTAAATAGTAAACCAAATATTATTGAACATTTAATCCCTGTTGGACCCTGGGTTTGGCGGGCGGGGTGAGGGAGAGACTGGAGTTTGTTTTCTCCCTTCCCCCCCCCCCCCCCCACCCCCCCCCCCCCCCCCCCCCCCCACCCCCCCCCCCCCCCCCACCCCCCCCACCCCCACCCCCCCCCCCCCCCCCCCCCCCCCCCCCACCCCCCCACCCCCCCCCCCACCCCCCCCCCCCCCCCCACCCCACCCCCCCCCCCGTTTAGCCTTTTTTTTCCCCTGTAAAAAAAGCCCCATCTCTTAACTAGGTTTACCAGGATTCGGCCTCATTGGTTTGCGCTTTTTTGAATCCTAGGTATGGAAAACTTGTAAAAAATTTTAAGTAAATCCAACAGGGACCCATTAAAACTTTTTAATACTGTATTGGTTTCAGTAAAAACCAATGCGATAGCTCCGGCTTATTTTAAAAGACAAAAAATAGTCTTTGGCTCGTGACACTCGCTGTCACGTAGTCAAAGATTAGATGTATAGTTCTTTTAACCTTTTTTTGGAAATAAAGTATTTTGTGTAAATAAATGCGCCCTCTTCGTAGGGCAGACCTTAACTGATTTTTAAACTTTTTGACTTCATTTTAAAAAAAGGTGGTCCTGGAAATTTTAATCTGAAGATGCTCAAACACAATTTTATTACAAATTTTACCAAAATAAAAATTATAACTTTTTTAGCTAGCTAGCTAACGGGTCAAATTAATACGAGCCATGGCACTTAAACTTTATTCTAAAAACAAACAAAAACTTTATTAAAAGAAAATACTTAGGTATTTTTTTCTCTCTCTCCCCCCCCCCCCCCCCCCCCATCCCCACAACTTTATATATAAGTAATGTCCCATATGTTCTTTTAAAGAGCGGGAGGACGTAAAGCATAACCGACCTCTCTCTCTCGCTCTCTCTCTCTCTCCTCTCTCTCTCTCTCTCTCTCTCTCTCTCTCTCTCTCTCTCTCTCTCTCTCTCTCCTCTCTCTCTCTCTCTCTCTCTCTCTCTCTCTCTCCCCCTCCCCCTCTCTCTCTCTCTCTCTGTTTTCTCTCTCTCTCTGTTTTTTCTTCTGATCTGACAGATTGCATGGCAACCACACAGGTACACGCAGAGAGAGTACCACAGAGAGAGAGAGAGAGAGAGAGAGAGAGAGAGAGAGAGAGAGAGAGAGAGAGAGAGAGAGAGAGAGAGAGAGAGAGAGAGAGAGAGAGAGAGAGAGAGAGAGCGCGAGCGAGCTGCGAGGAGAGAGAGAGAGAGAGAGAGAGAGAGAGAGAGAGAGAGAGAGAGAGAGAGAGAGAGAGAGAGAGAGAGAGAGAGAGAGAGAGAGACACACACACAGAGCGAGAGAGAAAGATTTGGGGGAGGGGGTGATGGCATATGGCATCACGTGACGCTGATGACCCGCTGAACGTGTTACTGGCTGGCCAGGTCAGGTGTGTGTTTTTTTAAAGTCAAGTGATCGATCGATCTCCCGGCAAATGCTTCGTCGATAATATTCCACGGCGAAGATCGTTCAGCGGGTTTGATGTGATGTAGTAGTAGTAGTAGTAGTAGTAGTAGTAGTAGTAGTAGTAGTAGTAGTAGTAGTAGTAGTAGTAGTAGTAGTAGTAGTAGTAGTAGTAGTCCCATCTTTACAATCAGCAAGAGCCGGAGAATGAGAGAGAGAGAGAGAGAGAGAGAGAGAGAGAGAGAGAGAGAGAGAGAGAGAGAGAGAGAGAGAGAGAGAGAGAGAGAGAGAGAGAGAGAGAGAGAGAGAGAGAGAGAGAGAGAACATGTGTGTACACTGGATTAACTTTTTGGTTCTTTTACTTTTGTATTTATAAAAAACAACATTACCTGTTAATAAAACTTACTGGACGTGGAAAACTAAACCTATCTTTATTTTTCTGTTCATTATATTACAAATTCAGCATTGTTGCTTATGGTCACTTTAAAAAAAATCACAAAAAACTTGACTCTATTAGCCCAATGTACAGTATTCTCTGACACCCTTTTCCCTTGCGTACCAAGTAATACGAGGGGCTCTCGATAAGTTTCTGGATGCAAAGAACTGAGAGGGCGTACACTTCTTCTGTTGGGTCTACATTTTCGAGGTATCAAGCGCACATACAATTGATCATCCTTTACTTTCAAAGCAATGGCACCAGACCAGGTTGACTGGAGTATGTCAAAATAGAGCGCTCGGCGAATCCTCGAGCATTTTAACCTTCAGCTGGACTTGCATCCCCTTTAACTGGCGCTTTGCACAATTAAGCTAGTCGGATAAACTCACAAGGGATTAAATCAGAGAAATAAGTGGGAGTGAGACCAACTGGACTGTTTCTTGCAGAATGTCCAAAGTAGTTGCAGCAGTATGCTGGTCACTTGCGTAGTCATGATAAATTAGATGACGGCATGCAGATACCAGTGCATGGACCATATGTCCAAAGCGCTTTTGGGTAAACAGGTGTTTATGTTTTAATCTGTGGTGATCTAGAGAGGAACTGAGGCCATTATGACAATCGCTAGAGAAGAAACATAGCGACTATTTGTTTGTTTGGGGTTTTCAGTAATCCGTTTCCTGTGGAATTTACTGAAGGGGCATCATCTTGAAACACCCAAACGTCGATTGGTTACTTAATTGGTTTCTGAATCAAACTGACACACACATATTCCATTATCAGTCACGATGTCCCAGTTGCTACCTGACGTCCATCCACTAAAATTGTAGTGTTGGGTGTATCATTCAACCCTACTCCTCTGACCTTCAGTAGCCTAAGCTGATTAATTGGCACCCAGAGGTCATAATGGTTCTGAAGACCCAGGCGTTCAGGTAAGATTTTATTAATAGGGCTTTCTGATGATGAAATGCCTATTGTGTTCCTTATCTCGTCAGCGCTTATTCAAAAATTATTTTCAACAAGAGACTTCACACTCTGACTGGCTACGGTTTTGACAGTTACTACGGCCCCTTGACGATTGTAACGGTCACTTGATCTTTTCTAACATCAGTCTTCTAAAGTGGAAATCTTTGAGCAGTTGTGGACTGTTTGTTTTTCTGTTTCTGTCTGGATACGACACAGACGCCACTTCTGACGATAAATCGCGACGGAACTTGGAGGGCGCATGAACCTAATACAAAATATAGAAGGAGAAAGACCTACTGCTTACCCTGGGTTAAGACCATTAAACCACCCAGTTCAGCCGGGAAGGCCCAGGCCCCATGCACTTACAGAAGCAAAATAATAATACAAAAAATTCCCTAGTGGTCAGTAGTTGCCGGCTCAGATGGTGAGATATATGGTCAGCGCTGACAGAGCCTGCGGTGACAGTGGCCTCGCTTAGTTGGTTCCACTGCATGGCAGTCCGGATGAAGAAGGAGCTATAGTAGAGCAAGATCTTTAAAGCAGTTAAATCCTAGATCCAATTTACCAACGTGTGATATCTTTGTTTCAATGTCTTTCCTTGAGCATAAGCACAAAACATCATATAAAAGTAAATTGAAAGAAATTCTCAGCTTAGGATCAGCGTCCTTGGCGGACATTTTGCTTTGCCCAGCGGTTTGGGTCAGGTGAAAAATAATGAAATTTGCCAAGAAGTATCGTAATAATGGTGTATCTCATGACATCATTTGTATTCCTGTTCTTAGTCAACAGAATCTCCACATCCAGAAACTTATCGAGAATCCCTCATATTTCATACTTTTTTTTTTTTTAAATTTTTGAAATCTGACCTGATCTGACCGTGATTGGTTTTGTCTTAAAAAGCTTGAACTTCTCAAGATTAAAACAGCTTTGTTCAGACAGACGAGTCAACTTGCAATCACCTAGAAGATATTTGGATTTAAATAGAATGACTGTTACGTGATTAGCACAAGAGAAGCAGGAAAGTCTTTATGTGAGGTGTCAGGTTCAACACCTGCCACAGAGATTTTGATGATTTAGCTAGCTTTGTTTGGACGGGTCTATTAGATACAGCAGGGTCAATTGATGTGCTTTACTTAATCTGTTTTCACCCCTACAGCAAGGCCCTCACGATTAACTGTATGGGTAATCAAAGCGGCCTCCATAAAGAATGAATACAATCAGCATTGGATCATTGACATTTTAGTGAGAAACAACAATACTGTCAGAAGTAAGAGCATTGAAACAGACAAGGAAGGTGAAGATGCTAATTAATCCTATGCCACCTTTTTCCTTTGGTGGGGAGGACTGTTAGGATTGCATGTGTGTGTGTGTGTGTGTGTGTGTGTGTGTGTGTGCCCATCTGTTTATTCATTTGTCACCTTTTTGTTGTCAGTCTGTGTGTGCAGTATTTTTTCTCAACTGAACAGAATCTCTTCACTGAAACCTTAAGTGTTGCATGTGTGTGTTTGTGTGTGTGTGTGTGTGTGGGGGGGGGGGGGGGTGAGGTGAGGGGGGGGGGGGGGAGCGGGGGAGAGATGGAAGGGGAGGGAGGAGAGATTGGGTGTATGCGTGTCTGTGTGTGCGAATGCGCAGGTGGTGGATGCATGATGAGTGATTGGTTTGGGGGGGGGGGGGGAGGGGGAGGGAAAAGGGTATGTGCTTGCATTAATTTGAGAATTAAGTGCTGTATAAATATTTCATGACATTTTTATGGAGCATTAATGTTTATTGCTACTTTTAAATTTATATATGTGAGCTCCTGTTTTATCAGGAGGTAAGTATGTACGAATCTGCATTATTATCAACTGTGATGATCATTATTAAAGCTAGAGATGATAATACTAATTTTTATCATGATTGAGCCAACTTGAATTAATTGTTTATAACCACCACCACACACCCCTCACAAAACATGCTCTGAACAATGCATAGCCACACAAAACAACAAAATGTTTACATGATTTATTCATAACTACTTCATAAACATCCAATACAAAATACAATAGTATGCACCATCATTCAATCAGTCCTCTTTAGCATGTAGTAATTAATGTGATCCGCTTATGACTTCTACTCTGAACAATCGTTAGAAACAATATTTGACAATATAGACATCATAAACCCCAGGTAAAAATATGCAGCACAAGATGTGATAACAAGAAACATTTCAGATATAAACAACACATTTTGTGAAAGTGTCGCCTCTGGGCAGTCTAATATTACTATCTAGAGAACAAAAACAAGTAATAAAAAATATTTAAAAAATCCTCAACCACTAAAGAAAACAGTCTGTCAAGATCACAATGTTGTTACATTCGAGAGAGGAAGCATTTCCCTGTGATCATGGTGATAGCTGTTACCGGTACTTGGTGTATGGGGCATTGGCAGTCAGGGCTCCCAGGGACCCCCATTTGGGGGTCTATGGAGCACTAGAATGCTAAGGGACACTCTAAAAGAATGTGCAGGGGGTCCCAGGGATGCACAATAAAAATTATTTTTAGCATTCACAATGTCATTGGGGCCCTCTATCCCTCCTCTAGGACCCTATATACTGTAAGTGAAGGAGTCCCTGGGACCCCTTGTTTTGCGGGACGATTGGGAGCCCTGTCAGTTATGTGTCTAAGCAAAAAAACCACAAACCACTAAAACACACCAGCAACAAGTTTTTCCTTTTGTTTATATTGCTTCTATCTTTAACAAAATAGTTTTTAAAAGGTTTTGTGGAAAACAGATATGTCCTTTCAGGTAATATCACAAACAATAACATTCCAGATTTTGATAATTCACACATTTATCTTATCCCGTAAAACAGGCATATGTCATTTGTGGAATGTCGCCGATCCAAAATGATAATTGTATGCAAGCATGGATTTACTTGTGTGCCCACAAACATGCATTGCACACACACATACACACTATCTATTCAAACATCATTCAACAGCACTAGACGGTAGAGGCAGTGCCAAAGATGTCACACTTCTTAGATTCTTGCAGAAAAATAAAACAACACCTATACATGTACAACAACAGTAAACACCTGCACTTTCTGAAAGATGAGCAATAATCCACGCTCTCCTAAAAAAAACCCCACAAAAAAACAAAACAAAGCCACTCTTGCTTATTAAGGTAACGAACAAAAGAGAAGGCTAACTCTATTTTAGTAAATTGTTCCTAATCAATCGAACAAGGTCCATTGTAAATACATTTTCAGCACTTTAATTGCATGTCAGTTGCATCCCTAGAGCTAATAGATGGTAATAAAAAGAATGTCCTCTGTAACAGAATGGACATAATGACTTAAACAAACAAAAATTTATAACTCAAATGGCAAAATATTGACAAGAACATTATCAACAATGTCCATACATTTTGTTGACCAACGGAAAGCAACCCCCTTTTTTTGGTGTAGGTGACTTTTGTGGCATCTTTCTGATTTACTTCCATAGACAAATTTGTGACACTCAATTTTCAGCAAGATCACTGTTACAAAAAAACAGTGTGCTTAACTGTTGAAACAGACAAAAAGCAGGTCATTGAAGAGAAAATGTTTTTAGCATCCTCCGACCTGGAACAGGTACATGTGGGACATATTTACATGTACAGATAGTGGGTCGATCTTGGAGGTACTGCAATACCAAGAAAGACCGGTTTTTTTAATAAGACAATTATGTTTGAAGCAGGTAACTGAAACAGATACAGCAATGTTTTGTCTGACTATGTGTAATAAAAAAAACCAGTGGTAATACAGTGGAACCTCCAAGACCTTAAAAATAAGCCCCAAAAGGTAGGTGAACACCCAGTAGTCCAGATATGAAGGGGAGAAAATCAGTGAAATATGTTTGGGTCATATCTTAGAAGGAGTCTCAATAGGGAAGGTCTTAATAGGTCTTCTTAATGCTGTATGTAAAATATAAGACATATATCATCAATAATAAGTCTTTAGGACACACATCAGGAAAGAAACAAATGTAAACAACTACAATTCAAATGATGAAAATATATATACTCTTTTACTAATATTAAGCAAGAAGCATTTTTTGGTGTTTTTGATTTTTAAAGGGGGGTAATAAGATCAAAGGTGGAAAAGGGAGTGGGGTTTAGAAGTCTACAAAACTTTCCCTTACAAAATTTTAGATGAAGGTAGTATGTGAATGGACCACTTCTGAACTAAAACTAAATCATATCATGGGACTTTAACAGCATTCAGAAAATGGAAATCTGGTAAACATACAAATGATTTTAGCAGCATCCAGAAAGTAAAACTTTGTTACTGACATTTTGGACAGCTTTAAAAAAAAAAGGAATTGTGATGATTATAAAATCCATTTTAACAAGGTCCAAACACAATGGCATTGCATGATACATTCTAACAGCATAGCGAGAATGGAATCACTGTGATCATATAGAGGATTATGACAACATAAAACAAAGGAACCATAACAATCATGTCATGGATTTGAAAGGCATAGTAGAAGACAATCATTTTGGTGATAATGCTATGATCACACCATGGACTGTTGTTGTCGTGCCCTGGCTTAAAGACTCCAGGGATCATCCCAGCAGCTGAAGGCGGAAGCGCTTGAACACTATGGTACAAATGCACCAGTTAGGGATGAGACCATTACGTGTGTGAGTTTTTTTATTACCCCGTAGGCAGCCACACTCCGACATCGGAGGATTTTGGATACTGACGATGTTAAGCTAGGAGCTTGTCACGGCTAAAGACAATCCCCGCATAACTATGCAGAGCGTAACAACATTTTGATATAGCCTTGGTGTTCTAGCCTTTGTCAATTGGTCTGACACAGCCTTATATTAAGCCAAGGCGACACACCATGGACTAAAAAATATGATTAATTGTGACCCATTTTGACACGAAAAGAACATTAAGTGTCAAAATGACCATTCTAAGAAAATGTCAGTTAGAAGCTTCAGGCAATTCTCTTTCTAATGATATAAAAGACATTCTAGTATATTTTTTGTTGTTGCAGAGTCATGGGTATTTAAAGTTGGTAAGGTGATTGTTGGCCATTTTGAGAAATCATAGTCTAAAGTCTAGCCTATCCTAAGAAAATGCATCAACCTAGTAATTTTTAAAGCCCTTTTTGGAATATTTAAGAAACCATATTAAAGATTATCGTTTATGGATATGAAAGACAAGATGTTAGAGAGCATGAAAATGCCCACAATTCAAAATTGATAAAAACTGAGATTTGTTTTGACTTTGCAAGCCTGTTGTGAAAAACTAGCTGAGTGACTAAATGTCCCTTTCATGGTGCTGGGTCAGAATTGTGGTGATCACACCATAGTATTAAAAGGCATCTAGAAAACAGCTGTGGTGACCACACCATAGTATTAAAAGACATCTAGAAAACAGCTGTGGTGGTCACACCATGGATTCACAAGACACCTAGAAAACAGTTTTGGTGACCACACCATGGATTTAAAAGACATCTAGAAAACAGCTGTGGTGGTCACACCATGGATTTAAAAGACATCTAGAAAACAGCTGTGGTGACCACACCATGGATTTAAAAGGTATCTAGAGAACAGAACTGAGTGTCCACACCATGGATTTAAAAGACATCTATGAAAACAGCTGTGGTGACCACACCATGGATTTAAAAGACATCTAGAAAACAGCTGTGGTGTCCACACCATGGATTTAAAAGACATCTAGAAAACAGCTGTGGTGACCACACCATGGATTTAAAAGACATCTAGAAAACAGCTGTGGTGACCACACCATGGATTTAAAAGACATCTAGCAAACAGCTTTGGTGATCACACCATGGATTTAAAAGACATCTAGAAAACAGTTTTGGTGTCCACACCATGGATTTCAGCAATATCCAGAGAATGGAACTGAGTTCATCATACCATGGAGTTAACTAAACAGTATCTTAAAAACAGAATTGTCGTTATACTATAGCAGACATGCCTAACCCCAAATTTGCTTTTCAGGAACACTTGGTCAAAGTAACAGAGCATGATTTTCAGAACATAGCTCTCGTCCAGCAAAATCTTCATGGAATTCGCGCACTCCGACGCTTGAAGCTGCCAAGCGCGTAGCCGGTCAAATTTTGGCTCAACCTTGGTGAAAGACTATTGGTTGAAAAGCTCTCTCGGAAAACTTCGGGGCTGACTTTCGTAAGCTTTTCGTATTGCTTTCCCGCCTCTCTCTCTCTCTCTCTCTCTCTCTCTCTCTCTCTCTCTCGCAGACGCTAAACCACCAGCCGGCATCATAATTTTTTGCTGTTGATGTTTTTATTTTCCCCGTAACATGTGCCTGTTTTCCGTATTTTCGGAACACACTGCCAAAATCAATACATTTCTGTAACAAATATGGCATGTCTGCTATAGCCATTTTGAGTCATAAAAAAAACAACTCCCTAAAAATTTTAATTAAAAAAAATCCCACACAACAAATTCAACAGCATCTAGAAAACAGATTTGCGGCAATAAATGCGTATCTTGAAAACTGAAATTGTGGTAAATTAAGCAACTCATCATCTTTGTTGATCTTTCTAAACAGTTCATTCTTCAAATGCCGACAGTATTTAACCTGACACTCCCCTGTGTTCTATTATTTACAAACAGAGCAGAGCAAGCTCGGAACCCTGAATCATAATTTGTGGTTAATTGAAGGCACATCATATCATAGCATATTGATAAGTAGGGTTTATTGAAAAAAAAGAATAATGCCAAGAACACACCTGGTGTTATTAGTTTCAAGCACCTTGACTTCAAACCATCCTGAGAGATACAAGGTGAACATTTACTGTACTGGTATTATCTATTAGGAGTCCTCAGCTTTTCCCCCCTTTAACCCACTTACCCCCAACTTGACCTATGCTAACCTTGCTATGAAATCCCATGTCAAGGGAAATAACTTGCGCAATTCACTACAGTAGGTAATGAAAAAATAAAGATATAATTTTAGTCTGTAAATGCATGGAATTATTTCTATCATCTTGATACTCTAAAAAAGTCGCGAAGAAACACTAATTTCAAATTCATGGTACTGGTTACTTAAAAAAAAATGTTACATGTGATGGCAAAAAGAAGAAGAAAAAAAAAAGAGTGAAAAATCAATAAAGACGACTCCAAATTTGGAACAGAACTGAATATTCAGTCTATTACAGCTATGTGCAATAAAACTGCAAAACAAAGTCCATTGCAAAGATGGGCTTTGCAAACATTGCAGCCTACAACATTTTCTCTCTGATTTCCATACTGTAGCCATTGGGCTGATGGCACCCAATTTCGCGATAAGTTTTGGTGTCAGATAATCGATTTTGGCTTTGAGAGCTTCAAAGTCTGTTATATAGGTCACATTCAACACCTACTCGATCAATTTTTACAAGTTACCTTGCTAAAAAGCCGTCAAAATTGCCGTAATTGTCTACAATATTGTGCAATAGATGCCATAATTCTTTGTCGTTTATTGTTGACTTCAAAAAATCATAATTCCATGAAAAGGTAATCCAGTTTGACGCAAAAAATTCCAAAAGAAACTCAGGAAGTGGATTAACATGCAAGTTAGGCGGTGCGAGATTCTCTGTGCATGTCTGGCCATAGTCGGCAAGTGTAAATTGGGCGCCAACGGGTGCTTCGCGGTAATGGACCGCAATTCTTTTACTGGGCGCTTGCGGATGCTGCACTGATTTATGGGTTAACCAGAAGGGTGATCACAACATACAGTTGTCTTAATCATGATGCGCCGTTGCAATAGTTGTGGCCAAGACCACCAAAACATGGGTAACCTGAATGGTTAAGTGGATTTGAACTTTTGTGTAGAATGGGTTTGAAAAGTCTGCACAGTAGTCTTAGAAATTTTTTGCGCAATGGCTTTGGATTTCTACACAGTAGGGAAGGCAGAGTACAATAAGACCCAACCTCTTGCTTTCCACAATTCTTGGGTGAGCACAACATTTCTCAATCAACCATCCATTAGAATATCATATATTTTGTAGAACCATTTTTAGAAAAACTACAGTAACACGGAAATGTGCTACAATTCAAAGCAATTTAATTTGGAAAATAAGCAGAAGAATCTAATAAATTGTAATTTTATTTTTATTGCAAAGTTGCTTTTTTTCCTTGAAAAAGGGAAAACCTAACTGTAAAATGAGTTAAGTGGAATGTGATAGATCCAACGATATCACAGAATAGCAAGTTATTTCCTAACAAGACTACCTGAATCACACAATAAAATAAAATGTATAGAATATATAGTGTGAATAAATGGTAACAAATACAGGAAACATGACTGGCATTAAATGATGCCGATTCAATGAGGATAGATAAGATAATGCTTCAATATGGACAGATTTCTGTCAAACAGTCAAAGAGACTGTTGCTCATCTTCAGCGACTGTCACTGTGCAGCCATCACTTTTATTTCACTCATTTTTCAACATAAATTACAGTCTGTTGGCCACTCTGGCGGAATGTAAATGATATTAGATACCATGTGGTTTTTTGTTCTCCTTACACCAGCATTCATATGGCTATCCAAACTGTCATTCACAATCCTCTCTTCTTTCCATTCCCAAAGTCTCTTTTTGACGTTCTCTAATACCATTTTTTTCACACAAAAAACATACACAAATGTCATGTCAAATAAAGCATAAAAATAATGAAAATATGTTTCTTCTAATGTTTCAAATATATTTAAGCTTAGCGTTCACATATAAATCTGTATTTAAGATCTTTATTAATAAAAGCAACAATGAGATTCCAGTGTCAAATCCACAGGAAAAAGAATGAAAAACATTGAAAAGAAAGTGGACAAGAGAGAAAAATAAACAAGTAAACAAGATCAAGTTTAAAAAATAAAAATAAAAGATAATAAATCTATAGTCATGATATTGTTTCATTTGTGGTATTCTGCATATAAGTTATAATTTCATTATAAGTTGAAAGTAAAATGAAACAACCTTTTCCACTTGAATGCATATAGAGGAAAATGGTGTGTGGAAAGAAAACATTTGAATAAAAAAATAATATTAATTCAGTATTTTCCTTTGAAATGGTGGTTCTACAGATGATTCTTTCTTCCCAAAACAAATACAGTCCAGTCTTCCCCACATGATTTGACATCCCGACCTCAGAATCAGTGCTGGGAGAAATGCTCTCTTTTCTTTCAATTTGTTCATCCCAGCGTTCGTTACAAGGGTCTATTTCTGCCTGGCCTGGGCCATGTTCAGCTTGTAGTAGAAGCCCTGCAGGTTCATCAGCTCGCTGTGCGTGCCCTCCTCGGTGACCACCCCTTGCCGAATGACGCAGATCTTGTCCGCATTGGTGATGGTGGACAGGCGGTGGGCAATCACGATGCACGTTCGACCCTCCCTGGCCTTGTCCAGAGCCTCTTGGACAATCTGAAGCCAAGAACAAGATAGGTGTTGGCAAGTTTTTTCAGGGGTTCTTGCTCGATCTGTTCTTGTTGTATTCTTACATTTTCATACACACACGGTGCTCACACACAAAATTAAGTTTTATGTCCTCTCGCTTACGAAGAACCATATGGGACATTTCTTTTAATAAAGTTAATATTTCTTTTAAATAAAGTTAGAGAACTTAGGGGGGAAATTTATGGAACAGTGCTCACAACCAAAAGGGTGTATGATTCAGATTTCATTTTGAGGAACACAGAGTTGTGCCAAAATTTTTAAGTTACCCCCCAAAAAAGTACAATTTATTTTTTCCAACAATAAGAACAAAATACAGAACAATTCATATTTTGTTGAACCAATAAATACAAAAGAATGGATTTCTTTGATTTCTTTTACAAAAGAAAGGAGGCAGCATTTGCTAAAAAGGGGAGATAAGAGCCAGAAATGTCCTAAACGAAAAGAGGATTTAATAACTTAGAAAATCTTTTATATCAATTGCATGTCAAGAAAGAATACAAATGCAAGGTGTTTTTACTTGAAAGTGTAACGAAAATACACATCTTATTCCTTTAGCTAACTCTTCTCATACCATGGGTGAATGTATTTGCCAAAGACATCACTCTTCACTCCCACCAAATGCAAAGACGTTCACTGCCAAGTGCCCTGCTATGTGTTTGTCTACTTTCAGAGCTTATGTCCATGATTTTTCCATTAAACAACGCATGTGTACTCAAAAACAAAATAGTTAGCCCCCTCTTGTTGGTTGAGATGCAATGGACAACCATGAACATAAAATAATATATGGCTTTAGAAGACTGAAAAAAAAAAAAGAGTAGTTGATTGTTAAAAACTAAATATTAGTAAAACAAAACCCCAACAAACACATTATGTTAGAATTGTAGGAAGAAATTACAAATGCTTGAACAGATAAAGACTAGAGGTTGTAAGTAGTATTTCAATAACTCACGGTTGATAACATCGATAATGATGAACGATGAAGCTTGATTTAAACTGTGACATTTCCAAATATCTTAAAAGAATAAACACTTAGGAAAGAAGGCTGCACAAATACCCTTTCACTCTCCGTGTCCAGGGCAGAAGTGGCCTCGTCCAGCAAGAGCACACGAGGGTTGCGCACCAAAGCTCGGGCAATGGCCACTCGCTGTTTCTGCCCTCCGCTCAACTGAGCTCCTTTGTCCCCAGCCAAGGTGTCGTAGCCCTGAATATGCACAGGGTTCATGGAAATTTGACTGTATTCACATCAAGAAAATGACACAGTAATCACATCAAGAGATGATAAGACTGTATTCACATCAAGAAAATGACAAGACTGTATTCACATCAAGAAAATGACAGACTAAATTCACATCAAGAGATTACAGACTGCAATCACACCAAGATATGATAGCCTGCAATCACATCAAGAGATGAGAGAGCCTAATCACAGCAAAAGAAGACAGACTCATTCATATCATAGACAATAATTACATCTCAGAAAGATGACAGACATCAAGAAATGAGGGACTGATGACAAACATTAGTTAGCTAGCTAGTTTAGCCTTGCACCCCTTCTGAGATATAGGCCCCAATGAGACCTCCACAGCCCCGTGTCTTGTGGTTTTGCCTGTAACTGGTACCAGGTAAAGCCCATCCTGGATGACGGACTTTACGAATCTGAAAAATTGCAACTATTCATTTTCTTTTTAATGCGAGATCCCTTCCTTGATGATGGACATTACTTATCCGAAAATTTGCAGGTATTCATTTTTTTGTTCAGTACTAGAAGTTTTTCTTACGTTAGGCAGAGAGGAGATGAACTCGTGGATGTTGGCGGCCCGTGCAGCGGCGATGATTTCGTCCATGGACACCACTCGTTCATTGTCCCCGTAGGCAATGTTCTCTGCGATGCTGCGGTCGAAGAGCACAGGCTCCTGGGACACGATGCCGATCTGCGACCTCAGGTGCTGCACGTTCAGCTCCTTCACACTGCTGCCCCCCAACAACTGAAACAGTCACAAAACACATCTTTGATGTTGTCACAATCCAAGAGACAGACAAGGAAAGTGAGGAGCGTGGTCGATGCAATTACCTAGAGAATCAGTCTTCCAAATAAAAACAGAGGCATGAAATACGAACTGGATAATATCATCTTTGAATAAAGAATCAAATAGTGTGCACATATAAATAGATATGACAATGAAATCAAAATGAAATAAATGATTAGTCTAATTAAAAGAATAATGAAACAATAATAATAATTACCCTACCAGAAAGAACTCGCGTTCACAAACACACCCAGCCTGCCTGTCAGTCCCTCACACACTAACTTCTGTCTCCACCAACTTTCTAGCCATTCTCCCGCCAAAATCTGTCATCCAATCAAGCTACACGAGATTATCTTCACCAAACTACAAGCGCACGCACACACACACACACACCCCCCCCAAAATAATGGCTACACCTACACTGAGCAACAAAATACAAAGTCACTTTCGTGACAGATGTGCATGCCCACAATCAATCCGTTGACCATTTTGCCATTGAACCTTTTCCAGCACTTCATCCAGATATACTGTCCTGGCCAACTATAACCACCAAAACTGCCATTATGAAGAACTGGATTGAATTTAGTTTAAAGCAGAGAATATCTTGCCAAGATAGATCTCTATTCTATTCAGCTAATGTCCAAGTGATCCACAACAAAACTTTATTCTAGAAGGCATTCAAGGAGCTCAGACGCTAATTTAAAAAGCTTACTCAGATTAGGAAGCTGGTTGTTAAATTGTGGACTAGAGACAGATTAGGAAGCTGGTTGTTAAATTGTGGACCAGAGACAGATTAGGAAGCTGGTTGTTAAATTGTGAACCACAGACAGATTAGGAAGCTGGTTGTTAAATTGTGGACCAGAGACAGATTAGGAAGCTGGTTGTTAAATTGTGGACCAGAGACAGATTAGGAAGCTGGTTGTTAAATTGTGGACCAGAGACAGATTAGGAAGCAGGGCCTGTATTCACGTTGAGATAGCATGAGACTTAGCATCATGCTAACGTAGAAGCTCTTCCAAAAGTCCTATTAAATCCTATAGGACATTGGAAGAGCTTCTAAGTTAGCATCATGCTAAGTCTCATGCTATCTCAACGTGAATACAAGCCCTGGTTGTTAAATATTATGGACCACAGACAGATTAGGAAGCTGGTTCTTAAATTGTGGACTAGAGACAGATTAGGAAACTGGTTGTTAAATTGTGGACTAGAGACAGATTAGGAAGCTGGTTGTTAAATTGTGGACCAGAGACAGATTAGGAAGCTGGTTGTTAAATTGTGGACCAGAGACAGATTAGGAAGCTGGTTGTTAAATTGTGGACTAGAGAGGTTTTTATTTAATTTTTCCTATCACTTTGAGCTCGTCAGGATAGCAGACAAAACAAAACACAAACGTGATGAATTTGTTTTTAAATTTTGTAATCAGATATTGAATTAGATATAACCCTACTGGATTGTGGAAAGTAGAAAACTAAATATTTGTGGATCAGCCTACATTTATTCCTCCATTCTTTCTTTATACACAACAAATTCATTGTAGTCTACATTTGTTTCAGAGCACCTCACTAAAAAGACATTTGTTCATCAGGCCTTGCTTCTTGTTACGAAACTTTTCCAGGGTCAGAGTATTTCGGGGGCATAATCAGAATGGATGATTTTCGGAAAAATAGTATGCGTCTTTTCATCACAAAATAGGATTGTACCCCATGAAAAAGTAGGAGAAAACGCAAGGCATCTGTCCTACCAATTAATGAAAGGTCACTCGCGCAAACCACAAAACGAAGCTACAGTGGAACCTCCCTTATAAGACTCCCTCCCATATAAGACCTACTTCTCTGAGACATTGCCCTTTTTTGTAAGTATTGAAATTACCTCCCTTATAAGACCCCTCCCTTTTAAGACCTCATTTTGGATGATTTTTAAAGGTCTTATACGGGAGTTTCACTGTACTGACCACTTGACCGCCCTCGGTGTCGTAGAAGCGCTCGATGAGCTGCACGGTGGTGCTCTTCCCACAGCCGCTGGAGCCCACCAGAGCCACCGTCTGACCCTGCAGCACCGTGATGTTCAGCTTCTGCAGGATCTTGGCGTCGGGCCGAGACGGGTAGTGGAACTCCACGTCCTTGAACACCACCTCCGACCTGAACCCTTTCTGTGAGCACAAACAGAATTGGTAAGGTGAAAAGGCTGAAACAACGCAAGTATATGCTACAAGCAGAATAAACCACACATACATGAATGCACGCACACACACAAACACACACACACGCGCGTACATACATACACATATATACACACACAGACACACAAACATACACACATGCAGACATACACACACACACACAATTTATACACACACACATAAACACACAAACATTTTCCCTTCGGTGGAATGTCTCACTGCAAGACTATAATTGCAAATATTCTCCTCGTTCCCCCAATGAGGAAAATCCCGAACCTAATGACTTATGGGCAAGATTTGCCTTTTGGTTGAATGTCTCACTGCAAGAATGCAATCGCAAATATTCTCATTTTTGTTTTCTCAATGAGGAAAATCAGGAAACATGTGACAAGTTTGGGTGGAACATGTAAGAATAAATACAAACATTTTCCTTCTTGTTGTTTTCCCAAATGAGTTAAATCATGAAATGTATGACATAAAGACTTAATGGCAAGGTCTTCCCTTCAGTGGAACATCTCAGTACCAGAGAAAAATTGTAAACTTTTCACCTCTTGCTTTCCCAATTGGAGAAAATAACGAAACATGTGACTCACACGCAAGGTTTTCCCTTCAGTGGTATGTCTCAATGCAAGAGCATAATCGTTAACACTTAACCTCTCATTTTCCCAATTGGAAAAATCACAAAACATGTGGCTTAAATAGGAATTGTTTGGAAATAATTAAGGGGAGTAATTTCATGGTGTGTGGGAGTGATCTTGCCTAATTCAATCGGTCAAACAGGGAAAGTCACTCTACCATCAGCTCTCACCTAGCCTATCGACTCGTGTGCTTGAGCAGACATACATCCCTTAGAACACTGTGCGTCATTCTAAAAAATTGCAATTTATATTTTTACGTCACATTTTGCAAGCTTTACCAGTTTGTGGCCACTGACCACCCCTAATTTTTCTTTTAAAAATGTCTGCAAGTCGCTGACTCTCATCCTGCGGTTTCAAGCTTCGACGCCATTGTTGCATTGTTGCTATGGTGTTTGACTGAGTAATGGAGGTAAACGACTCAAATTTTCATGAAGTGCTCTCCCCTAGTTTTTGCCGAAAATCGTCTATTACAGACAAGGTTTTCTTTTCAATGGAACGTCTAAGCGCAGGAGTTTGTGAACATTTTAACCCCTCATTTTCCCAACAGGCGAAAATCACAAAATATCTGACTCACGGGCAAGGTGTTCCCCTCGGGGGAGTTGCTGTTGATAGAGGGCGTGGTGTCCAGCAGCTTGATGATGCGCTGGGCAGACACCTGGGCCTTGCCGGCATCCGGGGCAAAGGCACTGGCGTTACCCAAAGCCATAGCGCTGAATACAATGGCTCCAAACACTCTGAAAGCCACATCATGCATACCGCATTACCCTATACTACATAATGGCTCCAAACACGCTGAAAGCCACATCATGCATGCAGCAGTATCCTATACTACATAGTGGCTCCAAACACTCTGAAAGCCACATCATGCATGCAGCATTACCCTGTCCTACACAATGGCTCCAAACACTCTGAAAGCCACATCATGCATGCAGCATTATCCTATACTACATAATGGCTCCAAACACTCTGAAAGCCACATCAAGCATGCAGCAGTATCCTATACTACATAATGGCTCCAAACACTCTGAAAGCCACATCATGCATGCAGCAGTATCCTATACTACATAATGGCTCCAAACACTCTGAAAGCCACATCAAGCATGCAGCATTATCCTGTACTACTAAAGCCAAACCCCGCTTAACAGGCACCCCGATACCGCAGACACTCTGGTAATTAGGGCACTTTTGTTCAATATCTTCTCTACCTTAGTACTTATTTATTACTAAAAGAGTCTTCAGCATAAAGACCACCTCGCAATACCAGACACTTTGGGCCTGCCAGTTGGGCGGATAGAATATTGAGGTTTGACTGTATGTATCAAACAGAAAGACAAAACGCACACAAAAGACATGAACCTGAAAGATCAACCTTACCAAATGCTAGAAAAAAAGGCAGAATGGATGAAAACACAGAAACAGAAACCAAAAAAATCAGAAATGCTAAAATTTGTTGAAAAATTGTCAGAGAGAAGAGGTGAGGGGTGGAGGCAGGGGTTGGGAGAATAAAGGGTTTGTGTGAATCTTAAGTGCATCTACAAGGGATCAGATGTACTTCTCTTGGATTGAGCAGAGCAGGATTGTCTAAACGGCTCAGAGTTTATGACATTAATATGATACTCACACAGACAGATACACAAATCACTTACGTCAAAATTGAAGGGACTGAAATTATATTTTGAGCCAATATTTTGAGTTACAAACACTTCAATATAGAGATTATTATCCTGGGACCCAAAAATTAAATTCAGCTATCTAGTGTTTTTGAGTTATCCGTTTTTGAGTTATTAGTTCTCCATTGTATATAGAGCGATACACAAATGCAGAAACATTGATACATTCAGAAGCAGACTGACAGAGAAACACTTAATAAAACATAAGACATACACACAGATGAACCACAACAGAAGAGCCCACTCACAAGAAGACATCCTCGAAGTTCATTTCGGACTGCTCAATGAGGTAGGCGCCCAGGCTGAAGGCAGCGGCGTACACAAAGTAGATGCAGCCCTGGGAGAAGCCAAAGGCGAAGCCCACAATGTGGCCCTTCCTCAGCGCGGCATTGTAGGGTCCCCTGAGGTGCTCCATGAAGCGCTGGTGCATGGTCTCCTCCCGCCCCAGGGTCACCACCGTGCGGATGTTCTCTATGGACTCCGTGGCCGTCTGCACAACAAGGCGAAAACCACACAGCAACATTAATCTCGTGAAGGGCAAAATAGCTGCAAAAATCATGTGCTCTTTTTCCCCAATATGTTCTTCTTCTTCCCGTCGATCGCTCTCCTTCCATCAAAAGAAATATCCCAAGTTGCCCAATATCATATTATGCGTAAGTCTGTCTGTCGTGCCCAATATGATTGCCAGATAGAAGAGGAGACATCCATCCCCTATTCTGGAAAAATGGACTGAAATTTTATTTCTTCTGAAGAATGCCGTGCCCATGGTACATCCCTGTTCTCTGGGACAGCATTGTATCAGGACAAACGCTAACAAGGCCAACAAACCCCATGGGCTGCAGAACAGATATCCAATGCAAGGCATCCTCATTTTAGACACAGTCCTCACCAAAGAAAGAATTGTTCTATAACTTCCCTTTATTGTCCAAAACTATTGATCTTGAAGGTCTAACTTTGTTACTGATCATTAATTTTAACCTAGACGGGACACATGAAAGCACGACTTAACACTGCCTCAAACTGACAGGTTATTAATTTATACTGTGAGGCTATTTGTATACGGATGTTGACAACAAGTTGCCTATTTGTGATCCTCCAGTGCCCCCTCCCAATTCACAGGTAAGATTTTAAAACGAGTTCTCTCGTCCATTCACCTTTCCGGCTTCCTCCAGAGCGGCTTTGTTGCTTCCAGCCACCCCAGCCAGGATGCGGATTTGAAGGAAGCCACCAATGACGAGCAAGGGAAGAAAGCCGATGATGAGGAGCGTCAGCTGCCAGCCGTAGATGAAAGCGATGACCAGGCCTGTTCCGATGTTGGCAAGGCTCATGATGGCAGCGCCCAGTCGAACCCCTGTTGCCTGAGAAGGACAACAAAAAACGCCCATGAGAAACAGCACACTATATACTAGTTTCAATAGAAAGTTGTAAGCATCCCTTTCATCAGCTTTGTACTGGCTGATGAAAGTTAAATTTTTTACCAACAAATAGAGAACATTTATTATCTTGTATCTTTTTAAGGCTGATTTTATAATGGATATGTAAAAAGTTACAATTGTAAAGTTTAACCAAAACGATGGTGAGCTAACCAGAAAGAATGGGTCTGATTTCAGCCAATGATACCAACCTCATGAAAATTAAACGGTCACACAAATCTGAACTAAATTATTTTGAATCTCTCATTGATAACCAAAGATGTGATGGAAAAGGTTTTTTGTTTTTAAACATTTTTTTTTTTATCTTAGTGTAGCCTGATCACATTTTACTTGGCTATTTCAAGTCAACTTTGGTGGAGTTAACAAACTTGAGTACCCCTTGTACAAGTGATGCATCTGTGGCTAGTCGTGTTGTCAAAGCTCCTGTGGTGTTGCTCTTGTCATCAAAGAAAGTTACTTCCTGGAAAATACAAAAATACAACCAACTGCAACACAAAGACAACTTTTTCACGTGAAAATGTATTACATCTTAAACAGCTACATTCTTAAAACATTATCTAACATTAATTTTGTGCCAATTAAATAAAGAATTTTTCATCAAATTGACTAAAATACTATGTAAATACCGACAACCTTTATTCATGCATTAATACACACACACACACACACACTTAACCTTTACCGGACTTCTGGGGTCGCCCATGACACACAAAACATGTTATATCTCTAAAACTATTTAAGCAATCTTCATGAAATTTCATGACTTTGTCAAAAACGTAAATGGCTTTAAGTGTGTTAAATTTCATTAATGTGCATAAAATATAAATGACGTAATATGACGCGTAATTTTGATATACCTGTCCGGATGATGGGGGTCTCCCATGACCCCTACTTTAAAGAGCACTGCAGTGCATTGAGTAGGGTCGTGGGAGACCCCCGCCATCCGGACAGGGATAAACACATGGTGACTCATTGACAAGTAGGGGTCGTGGGAGACCCCCGCCATCCGGACAGGGATAAACACATAGGAATTCGCTCTTTGCTGAGTAGGGGGTCGTGGAAGACCCCCGCCATCGTGTCTGTGTAGTCAAAAGCATGATCCGGTAAAGGTAAAAAAAACACAAAAACATGAGTCATATTTCCATTTAATACACAACTGTTTCTATCTTACTTATTCTGACATCTTTAAGAGAAGAATAAATCTTGTCTGTCTGGAGAATGCAAACTGTTTTGTTGTGAATCAGAGCTGATTCTAGGATTTTGAAAAAGTGGGGGCGTTCCCCCCCCCCCCCCCCCCCCCCCCCCCCCCCCCCCCCCCCCCCCCCCCTAAGAATGAAAAAAAGGGGCAGGTCCAATGGATACGAGGGGAAGGGGGGGAGACGGCCTATTCAATCTTTGCTAGGCCTAGCCATGGCCACTTCTTCAGCCACTCGTCTTGGAACCGGTGTTCCCTCGCACTAGTGCCGTTATCTTCGGACTGCTTCTCCGAGACTGTTGATGCAGTAGCTGTTTCTGCAACATCTTCTGCACACTCGTTTGGCAGAGGAGTTCTTTATTTTTACTTTGCCGCCACAAAAATCGAAATCGAAGAGCGTCGTTGTCCGCTTCTTTTTGAAGAAAATTCAACATGGCGGGTAGGACTCTCGCAACTTCTTGTCGATAAAAAGAGATGAACGCGATTGGTAGATTTACACTAACATTGTAAAGGAACCAATGAAATCTCGAGAAATCCGATGCTTTCGGTTTGTGCAGACGACGGATTTAGCAGGCGATGAAGGAATTCCCGCAGCGATCGTTAAAAAGTGCGGGCAGTTCTGCAAATATGTGGGCGTCGGCCCACGTTTAGACCCAATTTTTGCGGGAAGGAACAGATTTTTTTTGGGGGGTTGCACCAATCCTGCACCCTAAGAATCAGCTCTGCTCCATTGAAATGGCAAATGACGCCATTTTGCAATGACACGTGGACGTTCAAACGCTAGAGTTATGTCCCATGCTGGGCATTCCCCGATTGAACTTGCGTCTCTTTCTTTTTTCTTTTTTTTGGACGAGGCCCCCAAAAAATCATAGGGTCGGCCCCCAAAATAGGGTAGGTCGGGATACCGTAACCACACCTTTTTTAAAATTTATTTGCCTTATCAGAAGGTAAGACGATAATCTAGTGCATAGTAACACCATGCAAACAAATACACAGCAAGCGCAAAGTGACACTATTTCATTGACGAGACAAAATAAAACATGTGATATTTCAACAAATATGTCTTTTTCAATCAACACAGAAAACAAAACATTATTTCCCCTTTTCACAGTCAAACAGTCTAAAAAAAATTATTTTTAAACCGCAACAAAACAAACAAAATAAAACTGTCACGCTGCATTTGTTGTGTATTATGGTGTTTTGTTCAGTGACATTGCAGTCTGTTTCAGTTTTGCTAGTGTATAGTAAACAAATGTCAACTCCGTTGTAACGTTAAACCAAAAACCAGTGCAGTGCCTGCCAGCGCCCGGAAAAAAGTCACGGTCAGGTACAGCGGAGGGCCCGCGCCCAATTTGCACTTGCCAACTATGGCCACACACTGTACTGTTTAGATAAACAACAATCTTGAACCGCGAGACTTATGTGTTAACTACTTCCTGCAGTCTTTACTGTGTCAAAATTGGTCAAGTTTTCACGGAGTTATGATTTTTTGAGTCAACAATAAACATTTTAGTTGTCCAACGAAGAGTTATGGTGTCTGTTGAACAATATCATAGATTATTACTGCAATTTTGACGACTTTTTCGCAAGGTACCTTGTAGAAATTGATCAAGTAGGGAATGAATGTGACCTAAATAAAAGATTTGAAGCTCTCGAAGCCAAAATTGATGACCTGACACAAACAATTATTGCGAAAGTGGGTGCTGACAACCAAATGGCTACAGCATAGAAATCATAGAGAAACTGTTGTAGGCTGCACTATTTGCAAAGCTAATCTTTGCAATGGACATTGTTTTGCACAGTTTCATGCCACATATTGTAGTAGACTGAATATTCAGTTCTCTGGTTCCAAATTGGGAGCCTTCTTGATAGATTTATGACATTTATTTTTCATTTGTTTTTGTTCTTTGCACATTTTGCCGTCAAGTGTGACATTTAAAAACCCCCACACAGTACCATGAATTTGAAATTAGTGTTTCTTTGTGGGTTTTTTTTTAGAGTATCAAGAACATAATAGAAATAATCCAATGCATTTACAGACTGAAGTTATATCTTTAATTATTTTGTTTAAATTACCTACTGTAGTAAATGTGCAAGTTACTTCCCTTGACATGGGATTTTATAGCAAGCTTAGTGTTGGGTGAGTTGGGGGTAAGTGGATTAAATTATTTTTTTCTCCGCCTTACCTGATGTAGCATGGCACGGAAGGTCAGGTCACGGATTCTCACAGTCAGGTTTTCTCCAGACACAGCAAAGAAGTACGACTGAAAAAAAAGAAAGAACGCATATACTTCGACGGTCAGGGTTTCTGAAAACATAGACATTGTGCATATTTACGCACAAAACTCTCAAGTCAGTCCTTAGAATCTCAAACCATGCGTGAGATTTACTTAAAAAATTTCACGTAGTGGGTGAGATGACACATTAAAATAATGATGATTCATGTGTTTCATACACTTGATATTCCTTTAAATAACATGGCTCTTAACAAAGCTTGGCAACAGTCTGGCGAGTGTAAAAAAAAGGAGAAGAAACAGGTTGTTCCACAAACAAACAAACAAAAAGCAGTGATCAGTGGGGGGTGAGTGAAAGTGTGTTGTGCGCATACACGCACGCGCATGTGGGTGTGTGCATGTGCGTATATGTGTGTGTACCGTATGTGCGCATGTGTGTGTATGTGCGCATGAGTGTGTATGTGCGTATATGTGAGTGTGTGTGTGTGTGTGTGCGTACGCGCAAGGGGGGAAGTGTGGTTGGGTTTCTCCCATTTTGCGTCTCGACCCTTTAAAATTTGAAACTGAGGGTGAAAATACCCCTTAAAATTGTAAACAGGGGGTGGGCATACCCCATAAAAAAAAATCAGAAACCCTAATGCATACTTTAAATAACAAACACTGAGCTGTCAATATTATGATTATTAGTCACCTAAAGCATGCTTAGGGTCATATTTGAATTGGTTCAAATGAGAGAAAAGAGGCAAAGCAACACCAAAATCAAAAGAACAACAATCACAGAAAAGAAAGAGGTTGAGGTTAGAGAGAGATGGTGACTGACAACAGAGGGGTGAGGAACGGAAACAACAACACATGTTCACCATTTTAGGCTGCATACCTGCGCAAACATTGTGAAAAGAGAGACCACCCCGAGGCCCAGTAAGAGCAAGCTGTACATCATAATTCTGTCTTCCTGCTTTTGTAGATCAGTTTCAGCAAACACCTTCAAACAGAGACAAACAACACATCCTATTCAGTTCCTTTTCCACAGATAAACAGAGTATTAAACCCCGTTCTCATGTCAAGTCCTTCACTAACCAAAAGCTAAACATCAGTAACTTATTATTGTTGTTATCATTATTGTAGACTTATTTCTTGAATAAACATCAGTATCCAGACTTATTACTCTCAATGTTATTATTAGATTACTTATTAAGATAATGGAAGTAAACACATATAAAAACTAAACAAAATACTTTCCTAAATTCCATTAAAAAATTTGTTTTACAGTATACAAAATGAAAACAAATCAGAGAACAAATGAGCTTTTGTCACTGCAGTTATTTCCATTAAAATAAACACTACACACATTGCAAAGTCAAACAAGGGATACATAGAAATTGTGACTCATACATAGTCACTGCACAGTCACTCGGCATATACATGTACTTTATCAGCTCTTTGTGACAAAATGTATGGTTTCTGTTGAGTATTGATAAGCAATTTTCTATCCATTCTTTTATTTGAACTGACATTTTAGAGCCTTTGCAAGAATCGTGTGGAAATATAGTTAACAAACAGGCTGATAAGAGTTTCATGGTAATCAATCAATCAAATCAATCAAAATATTTATTGTCTTTAAAACATACAGAAATTCTTTGTCTGGCATGCACATAAAACACATATACAAATAGAGACAATAAGACAATATACAGTAAATACATCATGAGAATTAAATTACAATACAATATAAGACACACACACACACACACAACATACACACACACACACACACACACACACACACACACACACACACACACACACACACACACACACACACACACACACACACCACCCCCTCCCCTTCCCCACAACATATGTTTCAAAAACTCCACCCTCAACCATGCCTTTCCCCCCTCACACACACATACATACACACACACACACACACACACACACACACACACACACACACACACACACACACACACACACACACACACACACACCAGACCTGTTTACCCTTATAATGAAAAACCCGGAATTTGCCACGAAAAAACCCGGAATTTGAGAACAAAAACCGGAATTCACATGATCTGTACACGACTCGCGATAAAGCGTTTTTTTCTTCTTCTCCTTTCCGCGAACATCGGCGTCGATTTTCAATATTGTGATGATTTCTTGGCTCAATTTTGCCAGAAAAGTTTTATTAGTAAATTCAGTCACTAATTCTTAGTCAATTTTAGTATAAAACAAGCTGGAAAAAGCAAAATACCTGGAAATGTCCACGATGGGACAGAGAAAAATCACTCGGCCGCGGATCGGCGGATGCCAAGTTGCAACTCAGCGCCATCGCGATCAATTTTGACTTCATTTTCCGTTGAAAACTTCAAAATTCTCACATCATCGTATTTTCCAGTGATAATATAATCTAAATTGACTCATTTCAAGCCCTAATTACAATCTCTACCATTAAAAAAACTGCCTGGAAAGCTCTTCGAATCGACAGTAAAAGTCTGGCCGCCATTTGCTCAGTCCCGAAATAGATCGACCAAAATAAAAACATTATTTCACCCCTTTAACCAATGAAAATGCAGCATTTAATGCATGTGACGTCAAGCACAACCCCTTTTCTGATGACGTAGCGTGTTAGGTACACGTTTCGGTCAACCCTTGCGTCTTTTCCTACGAACGGAAACAAATAATAGACGTTTTTTCGAAATCCGGGAATTTTCAGCGTTCACCCGGAATTTACTATTTTACCCGGAATTTTAGCAAATTTCTGGAATAATTCCGGCTAAACCGGAATGGTAAACAGGTCTGCACACACACACACACACACACACACACACACACACATACACACACTCCTGGTATGCCATGGCATGGAGACAGTGCCAACAGACCATGTGCTATCGTGTGTACCTTCATACTAATGACATGAAAGCTTGATCAAGAACTAGTGAGAACAGTTTGGCAATTGAAGAAACAAAGGTACAGGTCGGCTTAACATTTTCGATGCTTTCAAACTGCAATCAATTGACCCCCCTCTCAAACACACTTTCATTATTTAATTTATCTCTCTTTGACATTCTGCTTTTATTTTATACACTCTCCCTAAAGTTAGAGCCTTCCCAAGCAACCTACTGACCCCATCCTTTGGATGAGACCTAAAACCGAGGTCTAATGTGTGAACGCATGCATAAGATCTTAAGCACAAGTTAAAGCTCATTCCACTGTTCAGTAGTAGGCCGTGTTGTGCTGGAAGGATGGATGACACAAATTCAATGTGATTGTCTTAAAGAACATTTTTGGGCTCAAATCCCAAATCGGTAGAACAGCAAATAGGAATCTACTTACCCCAATGATTTTTCCGAAGATAACGGCAAAAGACGGCTGGACTCCACCGTTGATGATGCCTGCCATGCAGCCCAGCAGAATGAACTTCCACTCTGGACCGTTCATCTTCAGGAGCCTGAGGAACGGAGCCTTGGGCAAATCTTCTTCCTTGTCATCCTGCATGGCAACGCACCAAATGTTAACAGTATGTCTCTACAGTAGGGGTAAAAAAATAATTTAAAAACCCACCAAAAACAGAAAACATACACAAAAATGTAACAAAAAGACAGTTAAATGTGGTAAGCTTAATATGTGAACTCTGAAGGTAGATTTTATCAATTGTCATAAATGCTTGTACCCAATGACTGCAATGGTGCAACAGCAGTCCTGAGGTCTTTTTGCACCACACTAAGCTTACTGGAATAATTCCCATTAGAGGAACATTTGTTTGTGGAATAGTCTGGATCCTGATAGTCTCCTACACAGTAGGCTTAATCTTAAATGAGAAGATCTCAGCCAGGCTGTCAAACACCTTGAATGCGATTTAAAACACACACACACACACACACACACACACACACACACACACACACATTACCCAGAATGGTAAGGGATCATATTCAAATGCTATCCCACTGCCATCACATCTGTCTAAATTGATTTAATTGCTTCTGTCAAATGATCAAGCCAATTCAGTTAAATTAATTCAATTGCTTCTAAAAAAACCAACTGATCATGCTGATCCAGTTTTCACAGCATAAATTGTTGACAGATATTGACAAGAGAAGGAAAGAATCACAAACTGACCATATTTTCCAAACTTACTTTCTTTTCCTCTTTCTTCTTTGATTCAGTAACGCTCGTCATGCGTTGCATCTTCTGCCCATCAGCCGAGATCATGCGCGTCAACTGTCCTTTAGAACCACCGGCAACTCCTTTCTGTGCATAGCCTTCTATCTCCGCTGTGGAATAAAAATTGATGTACAAAACGTCAGAAGCTGGTTTAAACGTCAGAAACATGATGCACACAAACTACTACAATATAAGGGAAGGAAGAAAATACACAGAATGGGTTTAAAAAAATAACCCACATAAATAAAAAATGATTTCAGAGTCTTGTAGCTCAACTACTTTGAACACATTAAGATATCATTAAATAGTCCTCAATCAATTACATCCAAATGATATGATTCTTAAACATGTTTTTCAAACGTTAAAATAATATTTTTTTAATTAAAGACAAAGAAGTTTGTAAAGCAGATAAATGTCAATATGTTTTCCCCTGCAAAGTTGTCACATAACTTTGATTTTATTCAGAAATATATTCAGAAATAAACATGCATTAATCTACCACAAGATAATGATGATCGCAAACACACATAGTGTGTATGCGAACACGAACGCGCACACACACAGAGTTGAAAAGAACCCTAAATTAGCAAGCAAGGGTGAGATTTGTTAGAAAATATCAATATACGCCCAGGGAAAATATTTATGGATTTTGTATCATGACTATAAACAGTTAGCAATGTAAACACAACACTCAGAGCTTTCTCGTAGATTGAGGGACACAAAATGAAGGTCTATTAGTACATTTTATTCAAATTTGCTGAACCTTTCTTGCCATTATTTTCATAACTGTAACCTTTTGAAGAGACTTAAATATCCTCTCGCTGAGGATTTTTTTAAAAAACTGTCATAAACCAATAACACACTGAAAACAAAAGCTAACCCTACAAATAAGAAAGAAAACCAAAGTTAAGTAGCACACACCAGACATCTTTGATCTTTACACAGTAAGTAGCACACACCAGACATCTTTGATCTTTACACAGTAAGTAGCACACACCAGACATCTTTGATCTTTACACAGTAAGTAGCACACACCAGACATCTTTGATCTTTACACAGTAAGTAGCACACACCAGACATCTTTGATCTTTACACAGTAAGTAGCACACACCAGACATCTTTGATCTTTACACAGTAAGTAGCACACACCAGACATCTTTGATCTTTACACAGTAAGTAGCACACACCAGACATCTTTGATCTTTACACAGTAAGTAGCACACACCAGACATCTTTGATCTTTACACAGTAAGTAGCACACACCAGACATCTTTGATCTTTACACAGTAAGTAGCACACACCAGACATCTTTGATCTTTACACAGTAAAGAAAGTAATCATGGAATAAGGTTTCCAAAATAATTGTTTTGATGATAAGCCACAGGAATAATTCTTACAGCAAAACTTATCATTGATAACTATGAGACATGTGTACGTCAGAATATTGGGGCAAATATAATCACAATTAAAGCTGTACATATTAGCATCAGGGAGAACTAAAACAACAAGCATTATTGTGGATGCATTGGGCGTTTTTCTGCCAATTTTTACTTAGATCAGTTCAGTTGTCAAAAGCTGTGCCTATTGGAGTATATTTTTGTACACATACTAGCACAGACATGCTTCACACACACACACACACACACACACACACACACACACACACACACACACACACACACACATACAGCCCCTCACAGTTCGAGCATGCTTGGTTTAAACACTTTACGTCACTTTCCTACCTTGTCATTGTAAAGTGCATACATCATTTTCAATGGATTTCGCACTATATAAATCATTACTAATATTATCATAGGACTGGTCAGAAATCAACAACAACAAGGGAATCATCTGAAGCATGAATCCAATGGTGGAACCCTAACAGCAAACATATGAAAGCTCCAACAAGAACAACAACTCTGATCTTAGATTAAGTATTAGGTATTATTAGGTATTAGGTACTTTATAGTCACAGAGGCATCTCTGTGAAATTCGGGTTGCTCCCACCTGGAGAGTGCGTCGCAGCCAGAGGCGTGCCACCCAATTTTTGTTTGTAATTTTTTTTTTGCATGCGATTTTTGTGACTGATGAGGGGGGGGGGGTAAATTTTGACCAAATGACAACTTTTTTGTTGCCATTGGGTTTAACGTATGCTAAGTGCATGGGCACACGGGACCTCGGTTTATCGTCTCATCCGAAAGATTCCACGTTCAGACCAAAATTAAGGCCTAGTGCAAAGTGCGAGGAAATATCCCCTGTACCCAGGTTCGAACTCGGGTTTACTTGACACGAAGCGAATGCGCTACCACTATGCCACTCTACACTGAGTGCAGATATAACAAAACAAGAACAAACCTGGAAAGCAAGCGATGGAACATGACTAATATGAGGGACTGAGGAAATAACAATAACCGCAAATGGATGATGGCATTCTCCTCGCATCCGAGGATCCGTGGGAAGATTCTCGCATGCGGATAGAATATGTTTTAAATGACAAAGCTCGAATAAAATAATAAAAACAAAATCTTGTGTCAAAATTCACAATGAAAAAAAGAAACACTGTAAGTAAAAGAAAGGAAGGGGCTGAAAGCAAAACAAACAACAACAAAGTTTTAAAAACCCACACCAAACAACAAATGGATAACATGCTTTCCACAAAAAAACACCAAAACAAACATAGATCAATAAAAAGGACATTTTGTTTAAACCATGCAGTCTACGCTCAAATGCTTTTTAGCCCTCTTTTATTTATTTCTTTTCTATGCAGTGGAACCTCCCTTATAAGACTCCCTCCCACATAAGACCTACTCTGAGACATTGCCCTTCTTTGTAAGTATTAAAAATACCTCCCTTATAAGACCCCTCTATTATAAAACCTCGTTTTTGGATGATTTTTGAAGGTCTTATAAGGGAGGTTCCACTGTATTTCATACCTGTGAAGAAAAAATAGTTATTCTGTAATTGAGAATTATGAGGCCACAGAGAGTATGCTCATATGTGATTAAAGTTTGGCAATGTGCTGAATTTCAGAAGAAAAATAACCTGACACAGCACTGTCACACTTCAGTCTCATTTTGGCTTGTATCCCTCATTTGAATTATGTTTTTACTCTAAGCTAAGCCAAAATAAGGTGACTGCTACACTGATGTCTGAAATTAGGAACTACCCGGTATACAAACATAATGATCAGAATCTTAAAAATGATGATGGCAGAAGATCAAGGAGGCTGAACATTATATTTATTGAGCCAGAACTGAATCTGTAGAAACGATTTGTTACCCTAGCTTCCAAGTGGGGATACCAAACGTTCTGTGATCTTACCTTCCTCTGTCACTCTCTTTGACTCTGCTTGTTCCCATTGCTTACTGTCATAGACTACTACTATGTTCCTGCCTTACTGGTCCATTCTCCTGCCTTTGTTCTAGAAACTCATACAAAAAGTTTCTCTAGCAGAAGACAGACATGCTGGGCCTAGCTATTTCTTTGCATAACGGGAAACTGTCTCAGCAATCAACAAAGAAGAAGATGATTATCTCAGCTGTAAATTTAGATCATCACAGCTCCAATATTTAGATCCCAGTACTTGGGGAATGTTCACAATACTTGTAACATATGTTTTTGCTTTTTCTTTATGTTATAATGTGAACTTTTCGTTAAATTTTGACACGAAAAGTACACCATAGGCCTAAACCTGGTTGGGATGAATGACTAAGGAATAAGTGGTTATTCAATTTCAGGTGGTAATATGTAAAATTCGACCAATGAGAAACATAAGGAAGTAGATCCTTTTCTGATCAACCAATCAGAAAAACAGGAAGTCTGGCTTGATTATTAATGTTATTATTAAATTAACTTAATTGCAGCAAATAATAATTGAATATACGTTGGAATGTTCTCTTTATGTTGTTGATCAGGAAATAGACGAAAATGGTAGTTTAATTTTGACTATAAGGTGTTAAAGTTTACATGTGTTGGAGAATTGACCAATAGATAATCAGGTCATTTAAAGTCTTTGTTGGGTATGCTATATAAGTTGTAGCCCTAGGCCAAATCAGTCTCTCTGACCTGCTATCTCGATCACTACCTGTACATCCTCCTTTGGGAAGCGATCATCCTTGTTGGGCTGTGAGTATCAGTATTTTTTGACTTTGATTTATTTCATGATGGTGGTGTAGAACAAATTAAATTCGGACTTAGGATTGCAACTATTTCACTGAGATGCTAATTCATTTAGAGCTTAGAGAGCTTGGGATGGCTTCTTTATAATTCATGATAAAACTAACGATGTAAGTCTACAGAAATGATGAAATTGATCTAGGTGCATGATAGACTGAATCCTTGTGGAAAACAGTCCTAGTAAAAGAATGCGAGGAATTAGTGTGTTGATTTTACAAATCTGTGTAAGTACGGGTTTTAAAGAGTGGAAACGTCAGTAAAGAAATCTGAGCTTCGAATCTGTAGTACATGTCGTAGAGGAACTTCGACTAAAATCGGTAACAAACGTCATAATTGGATGACCGGTTGAAACACGTGGCGGACCGAGATTTCTATATTTGAATGAGTAGGTCTAGCGCATCATTCAATCATTCTTTGGGTTAGCAAGACTATTGATTGTAAGACACATGTAGCCAGTTCTCTCTCTCTCTCTCTCTCTCTCTCTCTCTCTCTCTCTCTCTCTCTTTGTGTGTAACGGTTTTCCTTAAGACTCAAACTATGGTTCGTTTTGTGGATCAAAAGTAGCATTTGTTGTTGTTGTAGACAAGTAGATTTTATTATCGTTTTTGGGTTGGATATTTTGGTTTTGTCATGTTTGAGTTTTTCTGTCATGTGTCATGTGTAATGCTTGACATTTAAGTGACTTTCATTGGCTAATGAAAGTCCATGAGGGGCTTTCTCTTTCTTTGTCACATAGAAGTGATAAGGCTTAGAAGAGACTCTATGCTATTTTGTGTTGTGTATCATGTATGTTTCCATTTTAAATCTGATTTTCAATTCCTTTTTGTATTTCTGATTTTCAATCAGAAGTTTCCATCATTTTTATTTTCATCTTTGTTTATGTGTGTTGTGTATAAACACAAAGTTTTCATTTACAAAAAAGGTTTATTTTGGTTTAATTGACTGGTGACTAGGATTGTACGAAAACACATATGCATGCTATGTCAAATCAATTCAATTCAGATTGGATTAAAGCAACAATTGCAGTTTGACATTGTATGTGGGGAAACTGGCTTTGGTTTAATTGGAATAGAATTAAACAGGTTTTGCTTACGCATCAGTTACCAGTTAAAGTCGAGTTTTCTGTCCATTATAAGGAATGCATTTCTTATAATAAGGTTCTTGGGTAAGAATATGATCACGTCTTCGTTCTTCACTAATTACCAGTTAATGTCTAGTTTTATGTTATTTTGACGCAAACATTTTTCCATTGTCATAAAATGACATTGACCACAAGACAGAGTGAGGGTGTGGTAACTCTCCAATTGTGTCCAGGTGTGGCTTGTCATTGTTGGTTGTGTTGGCTTGTTTAGCCAGTAAAGATTCCCTGAGGGTTAAAGGGAAGGAATGTGCATTGGAAGTGTTTAGTGTCAACTGTAAGACATGTAGTAGAAAGGCAAACATGATAATTGGTTCTATACCATACTTGTCATTGTGTAACTGGGAACTGGTATTACAGTTTGCATGGATTAATAGTCCAGGAAAAGTTATGTTACCGTGGCAATGTTTTATGTTTGCAAGTTAGTTATTTGTTTCTTTTTATGTCTTACAGGTGTGTTCTGCTGAGCTTGAAATAAACACCAAATAAACCACTCCATGTGGCCCTGTGGTTAATTGGAGAGAAAGAGACCTCTAAGTTCCTTCCCCTCCTCTACAACCCTGCAAAACCCCCTTACCCCCCTTTTACCCTTTCAACATTTAAAATCTGAATTTCATTTAACGTTTGAATCCCCCCGTCCTTCTTTTCATTATATCAGTTACTTCTTTTCTTAAACTAGCACATCTAAATTGAAAGATGGAGAACAAATCTATTTACATGGGTGCTCCTGGGAAATTAAAAAAATCCTGCAAGGCCGAGGTTCAGGGGCCGCCCAGGCCCCGGCAGAGTGCAGGGACAGCACCCCTCCTGGGGGTTCTGGGGGGCATCATTGCCCCTGGAAGCTGAAGGAAAACAAGTTTCCATTGTACAGTGGAACCTCCCTTATAAGTCTCCCTCCCACAAAAGACCTACTTCTCTGAGACATTGCCCTTCTTTGTAAGGTTTAAAATTACCTCCCTTATAAGACCTTGTGTTGGATGATTTTGAAGGTCTTATAAGGGAGGTTCCACTGTAATTGAGAAGCTCTCGTTGCACTTTCACTTCTGGTTAGACTTCATGACCTCTATAACCAGCAAAATGCTGAACTTCAGGACATCCTGAAAGCAGGAGCATCCATGTATTTCATGGCAAATGCATTTTTACACCCTATAGGAATTATTAAGGAAAAGAGCACAAATGATGGGGAGAATACAGTATCTCCATCGTCTTTGATGGTTTATTATAAAAAATATTAAAAAGCAAGCATCAAACACAATTCAAATCCAGCTACTGAGATAGGAAACAATTATTAATAGCTTCTACTAATCAATCTTCTGGGTTCTTGGGTGGGTTTTTTCGTTACTTCAAAACCAAAATAGGATTTTGCTTTTTTCTTTATATTTTCATTTTTTTAGAGTCTTCTTTTTTTTTTACTCTATAAGATTTGAAGCAAAGGAAACAATTTAAACAAAGATGAACATTATACTCAACTGAAACGACAGAATATATCATAACACAAACTGACATTGTCTGGGTGAAAAGACCTACATTGTCTGGGTGAAAAACAAACTCCATCCATTTTCTCATTCAGTTTGATTTATCACCCTATCCCATCTTATCAAAATCAAATCTGCAGTTTTCATTAACACTCAGCTCCATATTTTAAATTTTAATTTTTTTTTTCTTTTGGAAAATGTCTGTTGCAGACTCAATCTTGTAACTATTTAATGTTCATGCAGCTTTATTCTTAATTCCCGGATACAAAGGGGGTAAAAAACAACAACAACAACAACAACAATAAAAGGCTTTAAAATATAAAGAAGAAAATAACCTTTGTTCTCAGCCTCAGATCCTTGTACTGAGGTAGCAAAAAGCAAACAAAAAACAATCATTTCAACAAGAAATCATCAAACAACACTTCTTGCAAAACAAAAGTGCAACAGAACATAACGGCAATTATTTAATAATAATAATAGTAATAGTGGATCATTTATATAGCGCACTCCTTCACCAAATATGAAGCTCTATGCGCTTAACAACAACAACAACAATTAAAAGCAAGAAATTCAATAAAAACAAATAACCTCTCACACACATGCAAATAGGCATACACATACACCCTCTTTAACACATCAAGCAACTTTTAACTCAAATTTTGCCATTCAACTTATTCATGCTGAGGGAAAAAAGGCTGAATGTTTCATTCTAGAGAACATCAAAATAGAAGTTCACCGCATTCACAAGCAAACTGTTCTCCTGTAAGCAAAAAATACATATTATAACAATGATGTTCACAACGTAATCATTCTTTGCTTTTAGTTATTTTCTTAAACCCTTTCAACGCTAGCCATTTTTCAGCCAAAACTTTCCATGAAACTTACCTGACTAGAGAAAATATTATCTCTGCAATATTGGGGATTCCTCTGCGACATGCATAAAATAAGGCCTCTCCTTATCTCCCAAAATTAAGAACATAATGTCACTGGATACCAGACCCTCATTTGATGCCTTTCAGTGACATGGGTGTTAAATCATTGTGGTGCCAAGAGGCGACAGTGGTGATGAAAGGTTAAACAAGTGCAACCGGATCCTCAATTTAATGTAAATGTGTGACTGAGTGTGTGTGTGTGTGTGTGTGTGTGTGTGTGTGTGTGTGTGTGTGTGTGTGCGTGTGCGTGCGTGTGCGTGCGTGCGCACGCGCATGTACATGTATGTGTGTGCATGCTTGCATATACCCCACTCTGTGTAGCTAAAATAATACATGCACATGTCTGTAATTGATTAACAATTTTTTAAAAACTTGAAAATATGCTATTCATAATACATGTATTTCCTTTCAGCATAATGAATGATGACAAAAACGATAGAAACTAAAAGCAGGCTTCACAATGTGTGCAATCTGGATGAGAAAAAGAAAGGTTGCGGGGGGGGGGGGGGGAAGGGGAAGCGCATCATGCAAATATAAAAGTATAAAAGTTAAAGTAAAACATGTTAAAAGAGTTCATTCCTTTTTGGGGATATTTAAAACACCCATTATAAAAATAAAAGTAGATTACAGAACAAGTTCATGAAATTGATGTAACAAAAATGCAAAGGCAGATATCTTTGTAGGGATTTTGGACGATTAAAAAGAAAGCATTCATTAATCATTACCAGTACCGTAGATTCACTAGTACTGCTTCACTAATTAAGTGAGTAATAGTCTTTAGGAAACAAGGCATGTGTAAATGATACTTCTGGAAAGCTTTTGCCTTTTTTTCTGACTGAAAAGTTACCCCAATCTCTTTATGCCAATACTTTTGAGTAAAAGACTAACTGGAAGCAGTGAAACCCATTCCGTCCTTATTGATGTGAAAGCCAGAATACACAATCATGAATATGACCATCATTAGGTTATTAATATCATTGGATATTTAAAATTAGTCCTGTTTGCCATGCCATGACAGCCAAAGCCTTCAGTATTCGTTATCACAGACTTCATATCCACAGGCAGAAGAATCCAACAAAACAAACAAGGGACAACTCAACACAGATAACAGAAATCAACATTTGAGAAAGGAAATCTGGTACCGTCTCTCTGTTGCTTCTTGTGTAAACCAGGATCTTTTTTCCCCTCTTTTTTAACTTTTCTCTGTCACACGACCGTAAAACCCACAACTACTACAACAAAACTTAGATTTTATTTAATATCAATCAGAATAAGATATCACCTTTGAACACATAATCAGAAAATGTGAACATTTATGACAATGTGTACCGATCTTTGTGGTGCTAAAGCTCTTGTGAGATAAAAAAACAAACCACACACTTCTCTAGAGCCCAAAAGTCATGTACTATGCCCAAATCCAAATAACTAATAATATAAGCAGCAGATATTTTTTCCGCCAAAATAAATCTCTTTCACACCCCTCTACAATTTTTAACCTTTAAAATCTTGACAAATTGCTTTTTGGTAATAAGTTAATTCCACTTGCTTACATATGTGTTTTTCATTATAATGAACTGATAACCAACATGAAACAGAAAATGTTATTATAAGACGTAATAATGTATAATAGCTGAGGAAAAAACTAGGTTTTTCATGTTTCATAAGTATATGAACAACAACAACAACAACACCAAAGCAAAACAGTTAGCAGACACGTGAATTCAATTTTCCTGTTAAAACATTTGGCACACCTGTGATTTAAATCTAATCCCCCATTTCCCACACAGCATGCTGATGCCACGCCTGATCTCCCTGCCCCATTCCCTTCAAGCCACACCATCATAAGGACAAAGTAAGTTACCAATCATCTTGTTCAGTTCTACAAACAAATCACATAAGAATAAAGCATGCAGACATGCAGCTAACTCCCAATAGCATGTAAAACAGAACCTGAAAAATAAGTCTCATAATCACAGTACAAGAGAGATCTCGGAGCAAAATAAAACAGAACTTGATTTAAGAAATACAATGGGGGGAAAAAAATTAAAGAAAAATTAAAAATCCAACAAGAAAAAAAAATCGCTATCTAAAATGAAGAAACAAACCACATGCAGGGTACACTTAATATGAAGAAAGGAAAAACAATGATCATAACAGATGACTTTATTTACCAAAATAAGAGAAAAACAAAAGAATGAACATGCATATTTATATAGTTTTCTTGTAAACATTTGTCTTCTGTTGTGATAAACAATTCTTTTTAACATGCTGTGAAGAAAAAAAAGTTATTAGCAAATTAACACTATTGGTAAGTATTATCTGCAGAAACATTCTCCCATAGTGCGCTAGAACCAATGGTGGAACACAAATGGAGTACTGCGCAGGACTGTAACAGACCTCCTTACCCCCTACACAAGTCTTGAGTAGTCTGGATAGCTGAAATGAGTAGTTTTGGTGCACAATGTGTAGCTTTATTCATTAAGCCATCAAATAATGTTAACTGAAAATGAGTAGCGTTCAAGAATTAAAGAGCATTATTTTCAATTTTGAAGAGTAGTAGAGGTCCAAATTCAGTAGAATACTACTCGAAAAGAGTAGAGTAAACAGGTCTGTATCAGTAGACTTAGGCCCACTGCTGTATTCATATTGGGACAGTTGCGTCACCAAAAAATGCAATCCCCCCTCCCCCCCCCCTCCCCAATTTCTTTCTGTTTTTGTAGTGAGCAACTTACCCAAGAAAATATTGTGGGACACATATTTACAAAGAGGGGCCATTTGAACAATTACTACTTGTTAGTAAATATGATTGACCTACTTCAAGGATCCAACTGACAAGTTATGGTTGTGAGAAAAGACTACTACAACACAGTTTGCAGATGTTTTATATTTTACCGACAAGAACGTACGGAAGCATGCTGTTATTTCAAAGCAAACTGCTACGTCATACAGCATGCAACAGTAAGAACAAATATTTAAAAGACGACGCAAACACAAGCAAATGGCATCCGAAAGTTTTATTAATGAAAACTTTCCCTGAGCATACAGCATTTAAGAACCGAAAAGAGCAGATCCTTTCAAGCCACATTCAAGCGACGCAGACAACTCAGACATATTCCCATCCAGCCTATCTTCCATACTTGCAACGTGAAAAAAGACAATGGGTTCCGATGAACCCTCATCAACAAGGATAAACAAAAGAAGGGGAATCCGAAATTGTACATGCTTTTCAACTCTTCTGTAGCATGCACAAGAGACGAAACAGAAATTAGAAAAACATTTTGACAAAACAATCTGATTATTTTAGACCCAAGAGAGCCCTTTCAATAACGCAGACAATGAGATAACATAAAATGGACATTGAACAAAACGCCAGGATATGGAAGCATGCTTTGGGCTAAAACTCAGCTGCAAATGGTGGGTTGACATTATGCCAAATCAGGTGTCTCTTTAAGTAATTGTTTGATTTTACTGTAATAATTCGCTTGCAATATTTCAAAACAAATTATTCTCTCGCACACGTTTGTTGGCATTTTACAATGAGAATGTTGTTTCTCTTGTCAAAACCCCTCCTTCTGCAGCTCTGTTTTTAGGCTTTGGGCTTTTTTTTTGGGGGGGGGGCTTTTTTTTTAAATTCTAAGATAATGTGATAAATGAAGGGGTTCTGGGGGAAATAATGAAGGTGATAATAACCTTTCTCAGCATCATCAGTTCCTTGAAAAGAAATAGAAGGAAAAGATAGAACAGTTGTACATGTATTAAGAAACACACAAAAAGAAACACACACAAACAAAAAATACCACAACATTTGTACCTAATCATTCTTATAACAAACACACTGAAATAATGCTTCGATAGCTTCCCTAGGACACCTGATGATATAGCAGTTGTTAATCTTATTTACTGCTTTTTAATTATTTAAAAAGCATTATCACCAATTATTCTTCACTTGTGCATTCATATTATAAAGCATGAATTTCAAGCACTGTCATCACAAATCTATGAGATATGTAAATTTTTATTCAGTGTGCTTTTCATTTTTTTCTTCCTCCCCCCCAATTTACAAAAGCTTATAGACATGCTAACAGCCTAAAAGTTTAGAAATAAACACCACATTGTAAGCAAAACAATTCTGTAATATTTTTTAACAGAAACATTTAAACTATATCAAAATCATCACAAGTCCCAATATCTATTCGTCCAATGAAATGGAAATGCATCTGTGGTGGCATGTAAAAGTTAAACAGTAAATAAAAAATCACAGTTCAAATATTAAAATACCAGATTCATGCAAAACTCAAGCGTTCGCAGAAAGCAAACAATCCCCAACACTTCCCTCTTTCTCTCTCTCTCTCTCTCATACATAGTGACAGGCAAAGAGAGAGAGAGGGGGGGGAGAGAGAGAGAGAGAGAGAGAGAGAGAGAGAGAGAGAGAGAGAGAGAGAGAGAGAGAGAGAGAGATTGATTGATTGATTGATTGAATTTTATTTATAGAGGGTAATAGAGTAAGCAATAACATGCTTTTTTACATCCAGCCCTCTGGACAAAAGAGAGAGAGAGAGAGAGAGAGAGAGAGAGAGAGAGAGAGAGAGAGAGAGAGAGAGAGAGAGAGAGAGAGAGAGAGAGAGAGAGAGAGAGAGAGAGAGAGAGCACAAACACACATAATAATCATTACGCAAAAATAATAAACATGCACACAAACAGACACACACACGCACGCACTTAATACATCAAACAATCAAATAATTAGTTCATTAGAAAGGTACATCCTGGAGTGCTGTGAGAACGCCAAATATTCAAGATTGATGAGTAGTGTATGTATTGTGATGTTTATTAGTAAAGAATAATTGCTGAAAATTCATTAGTGTTGTGATGTTTATTAGTAAAGAATAATTGCTGAAGATTGGTGAGTAGTGTTGTGATGTTTATTAGTAAAGAATAATTGCTGAAGATTCATTAGTGTTGTGATGTTTATTAGTAAAGAATAATTGCTGAAGATTGGTGAGTAGTTTTGTGATGTTTATTAGTAAAGAATGATTGCTGAAGATTGGTGAGTAGTTTTGTGATGTTTATTAGTAAAGAATGATTGCTGAAGATTCATTAGTGTTGTGATGTTTATTAGTAAAGAATAATTGCTGAAGATTGGTGAGTATAGTGTTGTGATGTCTATTAGTAAAGAATAATTGCTGAAGATTGGTGATTCAAGTGTTGTGATGTTTATTAGTAAAGAATAATTGCTGAAGATTAAAAAAAGACCCCTACAAATCTTTGCTAAAACTTGAGAAAACATTATTTTCAAAACATGAAAGATCATCAAGAGATGCTAAGATGATATGCAATCAGGGAAAGAAACTCAACCTCAATGACATGCTTTTTTAATTTTTTAAACCTAAGGAATGAATTAAAACTTACCCATTTCATCATCATCATCATCTTCTTTGTTTGTCTGAAACAGATATTTCATCCAATACAATTTCACTTTTTTTTTTTTAAATAACAATTTTATTTTTTAAGAAGGGTCAGTTAATTGCTGCACATATATTCAACAATCTTTAGAAGGAACTGCCTATCCACATGCACTTCTCCTACAGTAATTGTTGTCCTTTGCCGATCTACGATCTACGAGTATGCTTTCGTTCGTGTATGTTTCTTTTTGGCTCACGTCGTTTTTTAAAACAAAGTGAGTCTATAGTATCGTACATGTTCGGTTGTGTGTTGTGTGTGTGTGTGTGTGTTGTGTGTGTGCCCCGACCTTTAACCTTAACTCAAACCTTAACGTTGTCATTTTCTCTAAACATATAAGGCGTTAGAGGGTTAAAGTTAGCAGGATACTTGATTTTGACGTGAGCCTTCAAGTCACGACGATCAAAGCAGTCAGATACATTGATAAAGAACAAAATAAAGATAAGGTTGTGCAACCTTGAACCTTGACTCAGTCACACTCTTCAAACTAAAGAACTTAAGAAGACTCTCACTCTCCACTGAAACTTTAACGTTGTCATTTTCTCAAAAAAACATAAGATGATAGAGGGTTAAAGTTAGCAGGATACTTGATTTTGACGTGAGCCTTCAAATCATGACGATCAAAGCAGTCAGATACATCGGTAAGGAACAAAAGAAAGAAAATCATTTGTTGTAACTGTTGTGTTGTACCGAGTAGGAGGAAAGAAGACTCTCCATTAGATATACAAAAACGCTCTTTAAAAAGAAACACAAGACTTCAGGTGTGTACAAATAGGTACATTTTAACGTCGTCAACTTATATTTTCTGTAACAAATGGATGTACCGAGTGTGTGCGTTGACGGCCCGGTTGTTTAGCTTTTATTTGCGCCTTTTTTGAGTAACGGTTGTTCGTGTTCATTTGCCCATCATCTCTGCGCACAACTTAGCCTACTGCACTTCCGGCAACAAGGCCTAGGCCTAGAGTCCATGCCTTACCTCATAATCAAGACGACGTACTTAACATTTAGCCCACATTCATTTCAGTCTTGAAAAAAAAAATACGGAAAATCCAGGGTTCGTCGATTTCACTGCCTTCGACGTACGAATCCTTTGTTAGGCCTAGACGATTGATCACCACGAGCAGACTGTACAGGGGAAGATAAACATGGATGAGCTTGCTGGCTGTGACCTTGACCTTTGCTTTGTGGCAGAGGGGGGGGGGGGGGGGGGGAGAATTAACGAAACGAAAATAAAATATTAGGACTAATATAAAATATCTTACAGAAATGTAGATGATGTGGAACAAGTTTTCATCGCATGAACGATCAGTTTAAAACAGTAACAGATCACGCAACTTCAATTATTAATTTTCTAAGAGTAAGAGGCTTAGACCCACAGGCAAAGACTAGGCCTACTACAGGTGTCCGTAGACCCCCCTTACCCCGGCGGGGGGGGATTGGTCACTATGTTTTTTCTGAAAGCTTGGTCAATATGCTTTTCAATTTTACTTGTTTGCCAAAAATAAAAATAGGGCTCCACTGTTACATGCGCATACATATAATTAAATTTTAAAGAAAGGGGTAGGGGTGCATAGAAATAATTTTAATTTACACAGTAAAATAAAAATTAATTCTGTTTTCAGATGCACAAGTGTCTACATAACAGTATTCTCTCTATACAGGCATGGGAATTGTCATGGGAATTCCCATGCCTGCTATAGTAATAAAAATCAGACGTGAGCCTTGCAGGCTTTGCCTCTTGTTTTTGTTTTGTTTTTGTTTGTTTGTTTTGTTGTTTTTTCTGTCTGTCCCAAAGATATCTCTGGAACCACTTGACCAAATCGCTTCAAATTTTGTGTGGTGGTGTGTCACCATGAGAGGAAGGCATCCGCGCAATTGTTTTTGCCATCCTGACCTTGGCGTATGACCTTGAAAAACGAAAATCTTTAAGGGGCCATAACTTCCACACCGTTGGTCTTAGAGTCTTCCAATTTGGCATGTAGGTACTTTGGCTTATGGCCGTTCTGCTGATGGCATACTGATCAAGGTCAAGGTCAAGGTCCGGGAGATCGGTAGGCCTTGAAAGTGGTAGAGGTCTACAAATTGGGTTTTAAGCCATATTTTCCACATTTGTACTTGACAGAAGTGCTTCAGATTGTGTGTGGTACTGTATAGCCTAGTGTAGAAAACACCCGAGCATAAATTATCGCCATGCTGACCTTGACCTTGAAGTGTGACCGTGAAAACTGAAATTTCCTTCTTTTTGCTATATATTTCTTGTGCAAGCTGTATCTTGTGAACTAGAAGACAGAATCCCATTAAATTTTGTGTGAGGATGTCAGACTAACTGTGTAACACATTCGTACAAACATTATCCCTTGGAAATACAATGTCGCCGAGCGGCAGACATGTTTCCGTTTTTCTTCACCCTCCTATATCTCGTAAAATTCTGTATACAATCACTCCAAATTTTGTGTGGGGATGCAAAAAGAAGAGTAGAAGACATTGCAGTACAAATTATGCCACGTGGGATTTTAATGTCGCCGAGCGGCAGACATGTCTCCGAGTTAAGGGTGTACACCCCATTGATTAAGGGTGTACATCCCGGTAAAGGAGGGGGTCTAATACTCAAAGTAAAAGACATTGCAGTACAAAATGTGCCACGTGGGGCTTAAATGTCGCAGAGCGGCAGACATGTCTCAGTGTTAAGGGTGCACACCCCACCAATTAAGGGTGTGCATCGCAGAAAAAGATTTGCACCCCAGTCAAGGGTGTGTAGGTGCATCACCCAAAGGACACAAGGAGGACGGGGGCCTAAGATGTCACGGGCAAGGGAGGTACAGGGCGGGGCAGGTACAGGGTATAGCCGGCAAAGGACATATCTGCCGCTCGGCGATGCCCTTGTTGTTAATATTTTGTTGGACCCTCTAATTTGCACTGAACTAACCATAGGCAACTATTTCTTAACAGTTTATTTTAGTATTTCCCTGTGATGTTCCGAGGCCCCGGTCATACACAGTCCGACACAGTCCTATTAAAAGTAAAAAATGTCCTGTTGTGTTCTCAAGTTTCAGGACAAATGTCCCATTGAAATTTAACCCTTGCAGACTTTGTCCAATTGATTTGTGCAAGAACCGGAACATTTTGTCCCATTGATTTTCTAGTTTCAGTGCAGCTTGTCCGATTACATTTTGATCCTCGGTGCATCACCTATTTACAGTTCATATAACCTGTAAAATTTGTCAGGAAATAATAATAATAATAATAATAATTAGCATTTATAGCACCTAATCTTAAAAAAGCTCTAAGCGCTTACAATTATCAATGAATAAACCAGCAAGCAATATAAATAAATAAAAGACAAAAATATATTATACACACGCGTGCGCACGCACGCACACATGCACGCTCTAAACACAGACACACGCATGCACTAAACACAGACACACACACACACACACACACATGAACGCACTACACGCATGCACTAAACACAGACACACACACACACACACACACACACACATGAATGCACTACACGCATGCACGCACACACACACACAACACACACACACACAAACAACACGCATGCACACAAACACACGCAGATGGAAGGGGCACAGTACTTTGAAAAGAAATATAGCAGGCTACGATTTGAAAAGAGTAGTTCTGAGAGAAGACATAAATGAAAAAAGGGAGTTGGCAGAACGGAGAGGTAAAGGGAGTTTATTCCAAGTGGAGGGGGCCTGGAAAGAGAAGGAGCGTTCGCCAAGGGTCCTGGTGCGGTAACAAGGGATCTGGAGGAGAGAAGTGTCAGAAGAGAAGCGTAACTGTATAAGAGGTGTGTAAGCAAAATATTGGCGTATTATTCCTTCCCTCACCTGGTTCATAACAAGCTGGTAGTAGATGCCCTGGTGAGCCATCAGCTCATCGTGAGTTCCCTGCTCAAACACTTTTCCGTCCTTGAAGCTGATGATGATGTCGGCCGTTTTGATGGTGGACAGGCGGTGGGCAATCACAATGGTTGTCCGCCCTTGTCGGGCCTACCACAGCAAACAGGGTTATTATTTTCACTCACAAAAAAAAGGAATCGCTTGACAAAATATCATTTCATCATGTTGTGTCATGTATACTTGCGTGAGGGCAAAATCTTTCCTTTGTTTGAAATTAAACAGACAGGCACATCGCTTGGTCTACAGTGGGTGATAGTAGAGAGTGAATTTTGTCCCCAATGTGATGATTTGAGTGTCCCTGAGTGCTTGTAGTGTGCATGTGAAAAAAGGGGGGGGGGGGGGGGGGGGGGGGGGGGGGGGGGGGGGGGGGAGGGCCGGGCGTGAGCATTTTTATTTTTACTTTAAATTGTTAAAATGTTAAATTATTATTTTTATGCTTCTTCTTAATGTTTTGTAATGTTTTCTTCTACTTGATTTTCTCAAAATATTTGTAAAGTGCTCTGGGGATTAATTTTTCATCGAAGAGTGCTATAATTATAAGCTTTATTTATAACTATTATTATTATTATTAGATGATAGAGGAAGTTTCTATCACAGAATTTCCAGATAGTGGGGGAACTATTTGTACTGAAAGATTCCTCTGAACACTGGCCTTATCATCCTCTGAAGTCGGAGTGTGGTTGCCCACGTGGCGTCAAAAACGGTCACACATGTCATGTTCTCATCCCTAGCTGGTGCATTTGTACCTTGGTGTTCAAGTGCTTCGGCTCTTGGAATGATCCCTGGAGTCTTTAAGCCAGGGTACGACAACAACAACAACAACAACTGACCTTGTCCAGGGCGTCCTGCACCACTTTTTCGCTCTCCGTGTCCAGGGCGGAGGTGGCTTCGTCCAGCAGAAGGATCTTGGGGTTGCGCACCAGGGCCCGAGCGATGGCCACACGCTGTTTCTGCCCTCCACTCAGCTGAGCTCCCCGCTCCCCGACCAAGGTTTCGTATTTCTGCAACATGACAGGGTTGGTGGTTTTTTCATGTTCAGATCCAAGATTCAGACGATTTGAATGGTCTTAGGGAAACTTAGTCTTAGGGAGGGAAGGGTCGAGTTTGGGAATGGAATACCTCTTACAATATTTTAAAACTCTAAATTCATATCAGATAAGGTGCATTTTTGATCTAGTTAAATACAAGTGTCTTTGCATGCACTATACAGTTGAGCATTATACAGTCTGTCCTAGTTTGAAAATCTTCTGGGAATCTTGAAATTTGAATACAAATGATGATGTGTTGATAATTGCATCCAGGAGAAGTTGTTGTTGAAGTAGCATTAATAAGCAGCAAAGCTAAATGTCTATGTAAAATCCCATAAACACAATAAAGCCTTGCTTGCTTCATAGGCAAGAAATTAGCATCACAACAACACACACCCAATCCCAACCAGATTTGTTTTTCTCCATTGATTTACAAGTACATAAGATACATCTATCGGTTTTCTATGCGTCGAAATCAGACTGAAAAATATCATGCTTGGTACAAGTCTCATTAGTATGATAATATGCTCACAAATTGGGTTTTTTTCTGATAAATAATAACGAAATCATGAGCAACTTAAAAGCGCAATGAAATCGCTAACATGAATGTGCAAAGAAGAACACTGACCTCCGGCAAACTCATAATGAAGTCATGAGCATTGGCGTTTTTGGCTGCTTGAATAACCTCATTTTCTGTCACCCCTTCGCGACCATAGCGAATATTTTCAGCAATCGTGGTAGCAAAGAGCACAGGTTCTTGTGAAACAACTCCAATGTGACTTCGCAGCCAGCGCACATTGAGCTCAGTAAGGTCTTCCCCGTCAAGTTTGACCTACATAAAAAACAACACACATTTCAGTCTGAAGATGAAAGAGGCTTAACTCTGTCATAATATAATGTAAAGTTAAACATATTCACAGCAGTTGAAATGCTATAGATAATGTAAGTTATTTGCACTTTGCAATGGGATATTGCGTTGGGCTTCTTATGATAATGTAGAGTTTACCCACAAGACTTCAGGTCCTTGGAGGGTAGTAGAATTTCATTCAGGTTTTCTTAACAACCTTTATACCTTTACAGCTGCTCTTAAAAGCTGGCAAAGAAATATATCAACCCCTTCATGCCATGGCCATTTTGAATTCATAGAGGGAGTACTGATAAAATGAATAGAAATCTAGCTGTTGGATAATTAAAATTTGCCTAATCTATCTACTTTTAAAGATAAATGAACACCCTACCCATTCAAAAATAATAAGGAATTCAAAGGTACATCGATCCCTATTGGCCACTGCAACTAGGGTTATTAATGCCCTTGACAGCGAGAGTGAAGCCCTTGTTGGTCAGTATCCAAAAGGGCATTCACTCTTGCAAAAGGCAGTCATTTAGTGGCCTCAAATAGGGTTAATGCGAGTTACACCCTTGCTTGGTCAGTACTGAAGCATCTACCAAGCATTCACTCTTGCAAAAGGTGGTCATTGCAGTGGCCACTATGGAGGCTTTCAGTGGGACAATCCTACCAGAAATAATGACGGAAATAGTCATGGGGCAGTGAAGGGGGTTAAAACAAGAGGGTGTTAATACCAATTGAAACAGAAATAGCAGGACATTCTTGATGATTTTTTTTTGGCAAAAGTGAAAAAGGGAATGGGAATCTTGGGTAAAGGTAAAGATGTGCCACCCCCCCCTGCATTTCTCGGTTAATTCTATTTTTCCATTATTGCCTTTCTTACCATACATAAAGCTGTATTTTAGGAACATTTTTAGCTAATAACCTTTTTGGAATACTAACCCTAACCCTAACCCTAGCCCTAACCCTAGCCCTAACCCTAGCCCTAACCCTAGCCCTAACCCTAGCCCTAACCCTAGCCCTAAACCTAACCCTAACCCCCCCCCCCCCCCCCCCACTATGTACTGCAGTACACCGTGATTTGTCACAGTTGTGGTTCATTGCGTTTTTCCGTCTTATAGGGTGGGGGGTAGGGTTAGGTTTAGGGTTAGGGTTAGGGATAGGGTTAGTATTCCAAAAAGGTTATTAGCTAAAAATGTTCCTAAAATACAGCTTTATGTATGGTAAGAAAGGCAATAACGGAAACATAGAATTAACCGAGATAGGTAGGGGGGGTGGCACATCTTGACCTTTACCGAATCTTGGTAATTGTTCTGCCAGTGAGATATGGAAAGCATCATAAAATCAAAACATACAACAAGCAAAAATTAAATAAAATTAAATAAATAATTTTAAACTCAAGGGTGTTCCTGAATGCTGCAACAAGTTCTCCATCATAATGGGGCACATCGGCTATTGATTAACATACCTCCCTACAAAATGTAAAGCCATTCTTTGTGGTTATAGTCTTTTTTGGTTGCTGTTGGGATTCACAAGTAATTGCAGATACAAAACGACAAGTAGTAGTTGTTTTCGTACTCTGGCTTAAAGACTCCAGGGATCATCCCATCGGCTGAAGCACTTGAACACTATGGTACAAATGCACCAGCTAGGGATGAGAATATTACGTGTGTGGCCTTTTTTGATTACCCCGCCACGTGGGAAGCCACACTTCGACTTTGGAGGTCAAAACAGCAAGGAAACAGGAATGACAGATTGCACTTGCAGTAGCCCTCCATCTATAAAGTTTGGCATTAAAATAAATAATGAAATATGAATTACTGTTGAATGATGGTTGGTTGATGGTTCGTCCCATATGTGCTGCTTTGCAGCTGAGACTGAGTGGATGTAAAAGCTAACTTTCATTCAATAATGAGGACCATGCAAAGAACATTACTTCTGAACATCTGTACTGAATGATAGCTGTGTTGCTGTTAGCAGCCAGTCTATGAAGATGTCACACACGCACACACACACACGCACACACACACATATGTACACAAACACACACAAAACAGACACACACACACACATACACACCACACACCCATGCACACAAACACACACACGTACACACACACATGCACACACACACACAACACACACATATGATATACACACACACACACACACACACACACACAACACACACACACACATCCACACACACACATCCAAACACACACATCCACACACACATACATACATACGCACACACACACACATGTACACACTCACATACACACACACAAACACACACACACACACACACACACACACACACAACACACGCACACACACACACAACAATACACACACACACACACACACACACACACACACACACACACAACACTACACACACACACACACAACACTACACACACACACACAACACACACACACACACACACACACCACCCCCACCCCACCCCCACACATACAACACACATACACACAACACACACCTGTCCCTGCTGGGGGTCATAGAAGCGCTGCAGCAGCTGGACAGTGGTGCTCTTCCCACAGCCACTGGACCCCACCAGGGCCACCGTCCGACCCGGCTGGACGCTCAGACTCAGCCCGTCCAACACCTGCACACAGACACACTTGCTTTTTAAAAAAAAAGTCTATACACAAAATATTTCTGTGATAGGTGTACAGTTCTAATTTGTGTACAAGTCCTGGGTTTCACTGACCACTGTGTTGCTTTCTTCGTTGGATTATTTCTCTCCCTCTGTGCGTGCATGTGTGTGTGTGTGTGTGTGTGTGTGTGTGTGTGTGTGTGTGTGTGTGTGTGTGGTCCGTAGATACTTTATTTTCCTTTAACCCTTTCAATGCTAGCCATTCCTCAGCCAAAATGTACCATTAAACTTACCCTGGAGTTGTAACTTGTAACTTCTGTAATTTGTAAGTTGTGCTTGTTACTCTTTATTAAATAGTGAAAATATGAAAGTATGTAGTTGCTTTTTAGTTATTCAAGATTAAAGATCAGCCAAAATTGGCCATATTTCGGCTTAATATTGAAAACGTAGCATTAGAATAGTGTCGTTCAATTTTCCTGCAAATGTCAGTGAAATCGAATGAAATTTTTAAAAAATAGAAATAGAAATAAGTGAAAGTAACACAAGCAAATTTACATAAATTTGAATATCTTCCAAACTATTTAAGATATCATCACCAAACGTCTTTCTGCATTGGGCCGGAGTAAGGGCTACAATACCCAACAGTTAGTTTTGTGATGTCACTTCCGGTTTTGGCTATTCTGTGAACACAAATTTACCTGCAGGTTCCTAGCCAGGGCACTTCCAGTTGGTACTTTCGGTTTACTTTTATACCGGAAGCGTTGGAAATACATTCTTAAGTACATGCTGAAAGAATGAAGGCAATCCGTTCAGCCATTTTTAATATATTCAAGATTGAAATTTTGCAGATTTTGCCGTTTTCCAGCCAGATTTTGCGGAAAAATCGACTAAATTGTTTAATATTGCAAATTTGGTAATCCCTTTATTGGCCCGCAACTTTCCTAAAAATGTCAGCGAAATCGGACGAAAAAAGGGGAAGAAAAAGAAGGAAAAAACCCCAAACTCTTACAAATGCAATAGTATTCTACCTAATGGGTAGAATCCTAATAAATTGAAAAAAATGTGAAAAACCCATAATAGGCAGCACATCTCTATTATCCCCACCAACCATCATCACTACCTACCTGGCTTCCTTCCCTCCATTAATGAGGCTTTATATCAAAAATTATCTGCCCCTGTCTCGCGACCTCAAATGCGAACGCCACCTACTTAAGATTATCGCCCTTGCCTGTCAGGAACTAGTGGTATGAAGCCACAGAAGATTATGTGCTCCTGACTTGTCACAAGGGGGCATCGGCAGTTCAGCCCTAAAATTATCGCCCTTTCGTCTCGGCAAGGAGTAGTATAACGCCTCATTTAAATGGGCAGTATTCATCCAAGTTACTCTGAATCCTTGCTATGCCCGTTTACAGATTTTTTAAAATTTATCAATGAGAAGTGACACACCAAACTTTTCCTATTTAGCAGTTGTTGCAACGTATGATAATTTTGTGTTCTTCTTAAGTAAACAGTGTCAGCTACCTTTGTCTCTGGTCTTGAAGGGTAGCAGAAGTGGACATTGTGGAAGGAGAGGGTTCCAGTGACGTTCTGCGGCCGCTTCCCTTCCTCCATCATGTTGTCAATGTTGGATTTCTGCAGAGAAATTCATATACCGTCAACGATTCGTCAACAAACATTTTTACAAGCCATATTTCAATAAGTCAAACATCAAAACCATGCGTTTTTCATTTTTAAAAACACCAAAGAAAACGGCAGAAATTAATGTATGTACGTGTCTGTTTGATACATTTTACAATTTCTGAAGCCAAATCTGCATGCACACATACATACTTCATAGCGTCGCTGTTCGACGCTAACCGTGTATTTACACAATCAGTGATTTTACAGAAGCATCAAAAAATATATTGTTGCCTGCTACAAAGTCAATCCCCATTTGATATACGCTTGACCCTTCTTCTTTACCGATGAGTAAACATGTGACACAATAAAAGTTGCATTAACACCCAAAAATTTCGTGATAATTCAGTTACACGGTTAGTCACAAAGTTAGTGCATTGTTCTCACAATGGGAGATACGACAGCTGCCGGCAGTTACACGATTAGCATGACCAGTTACACGCTTATCGCGTCAAAACCAGCAACAACCCGCCACATACATGATTATTTCTGTGGTATCATGTCACAAATTCGAGCATTTTCATTGGTCGCAGACACAAGATATTTATAGAAGACCTGCGTGAGGTCACTGGAAGGAGTTTCAGTAAAAAATATATTTTTGTCAAATTTTGTAGATACACGGTTAGCGTCGGACAGCGACGATATACATCTGTACATGTGCATGCACGCAGACAGAAAAAAACCCATCATCTATAAAGACCAAAAGAAAACAAACAAGTTTGCTTACCAAGTCTATGAGCTGAAAGATGGTATAAGCCGCGCCTCTGGCCCCAGTCATGCTTTGCATGCTGGGACTGGCATTGCCGAGGGAAAACGCACCAATCAGAACAGAGAAGAAGACCTGCAAACATGATCAAGCCAGTGAAAGATCCTCTCTGAGTTGTTAGCTCTAGATTTCCGGTTTGATTAGTCAAAACAATTGCTATACTTTTAATTCAAAGACTTTCCGACTCTAGGGTAGTCAGGTTTTGGGGGGTTCTTAGTCACACACACACACACACACACACACACACACACACACAATTTCTTTTAAAGAGAAAGAAAACAGAAAACAAAACAAAATCCTCCATGCATGGGTGCAACTACACAAAATGAAAAAACCTGAAAGGCTGGGGTCTAGGGGTACTGTGCCCCTGCAGCTGAAGCAAAAATTGATTTATGAAGGTATTTTAGTTTACTTTTTCCACAATTTATACAAATGCTTATTTTAAAGTGCTTGGTAAAATTCAAAAACAGGAAATCCTTGTATACCAGGAAAAGTTGCACCCATGCCCAGGTATTTTGTTTTCTTTTCTTGTTCTTTTTGTTTCTTTTGTGTGTGTGACCCTGACTAAGAACCAAGAAAACAATCACGAATGCTGTATTTTTCGGACCATTAGGTGCTTATGTACGGTAAATAAGGCAAATCTGACTATTTTTAAGAAAAGTCTGAAAAAAGGTGATACAAACCTGGCAAAAGAAAGTAAAAATTCAAAGTCCCCATAGGTCATAAGTGCTTGATACATATACACTTGCAAACCATTGCAGGAACTCTTATTGTTGACATAAATGAGAGTAGGCTCCCCTCTCAAATGAGGAAGAGTTCTGTTTGTGCGATTTCCTGTTGTTTTATTTGCTATTTTCTTTATGAAAACTCCTCAAACTTTTTGTAAAATTGTGATATTTTAAGGTCAACAACAATGGTATCTGTTGGATATCTTTGATGATAAAAGATATTTTGCAGTGTTCCCGATTACGCAGATCTGTACGTAAATTACGTACAAAGTTTTAAGTTTGATGTATAAATTTTTCAGTTAATACGTCATTGTGACGTACAGTTTTTCTGTCAGCCAATTGCTTCCTCAAACGTGTTCGCCGCGATCAGAATGTCGAAGCCTTTTCGGCTTGCGGGAAACGGTCAACAAAATATACTGGGCCTATTCTTTCACTACTATACCATGCTTGAAGCAGATGACAAAAGCTATCATGAACCACAGAGTAATTTCCCTTTGTTTATCGCCACCCATGCTGCTCGCACGTGCACTGCTGCCAAGCTGAGTGCGCGCGTTTCTTGGAAGCAAAAAAATTGCGCTGCTTCGCTGAATTGCGAAAACTTTGACGCAAAGTTCTTCCAAAGACTCTGAATTTTAAGTGATGTGACAAAAACCCTCGAACCAGTTCCAGGCCCTTCAAGTTCTACTTCAACTGTCAGTAGTGATGAAAAGAAGAAAGTAACTCGCAAATTCAAGTCAAGTTGGTGTGAAGAATTTGACTGGCTTCAGCATCATGATGGCAAGCTCTTCTGCAGCTTTGTACACATTGTTAAAGAGATTTGTCTTTATTTTAGAGCATATTGTCCATTTATTATGGCTTTTATTTTGACCCTTAAAATTTGGGGGCAAAGGGTCATGATGACCATTAAAAATTTGGAAGCATGGGGAACACTGTCTTGAAGGAATCTAAACTGTTTATCGATTGTATCGGAAACTCATGAACATTTGTGACTTAGTGATGTCTAGTGTATGGTGTTCAGCACTCTGTTTCCCTCTTCTCATGTTTTAGTCCACCGAATAGGACGCCCTCGTATATTGGGCTCATATATCAAAATCGAAGAAGGAAAAAATGCAAGGCTATATAGTTCAAAATTTACGGTAGATGTTACAAGTTAAATCATAAAGAATATGATACTAGAGAAAAGCAGGGTATTGAACTTCCATAAAGAGAATTCACTCAAATGACGTGGCAATGAGTCACTCACAATGAGCATCTTGCCCACAGTGTAGTTGTCCGGTTCATCCCTGGTCAGCTTGCCCCCGTACCAGAAGCCCAGGGCATAGGAGCCGAAGATGACGAACCACACAAAGCCCATGGACAGCCCTGTGGTGAAGCCCTTCCTGATGCCAAAGGCCTTGGCGTCTCCCAGATTGTCCTTGTACCTGCACAAACAGCCACAAGCAGGTGTGTAACGTATTGTGAACCATTCACCTTAGAAAGGATTGATTTGAAACCAAGGTGTATTTCCTTGCACCTGCACAAACAGCCACAGCCAGGTGTGTAACATATTTTGAACCATTCACCTTAGAAAGGATTGATTTGAAACCAAGGAGTATTTCAATAAAGGCATCAGGTGCATTCTACATATTTTAATAGACACTGTGTGCATTGTAAGGCGAGCTTATAAATGCATTATTAAAAGGATGTCAGTTACATTGATCATGATAATTCTTTTTAATAATTGCTTTTGCTTTAGAAATGCTTACAAGATGCAAGAAACAGTATACGCTCAAGGGACATTGCAGCTACAACATGGGTATATTTTTCACTGTGTTTACCTCTGTGCCTCTTTGTTCTGGCCGCCAAAGGCCACCACAGTACGTATGGAGCTGAACACCTCTTCCGCCACAGCTCCTGCCTTGGCGTACGCTGCCAGCTCCTTGGTGGTCATGGAGGCTGCAAGCTGGGTAGGAGAAAAAAACCCAGTGGAAGGACAAACTATAATTACTTCCCTTTGCTTACTGACAGGGCAATTGTTATAACTAAACATTATTTTATGAATGTGTAAATCGAAACAATGGCGCAAATGTGTGCAATGCTTCCATTCACGTTCAGGTGCGTGGGATCTCCCCCCCCCCCTCTCTCTCTCCCTTTATGTTGTTTGTTAATAATTATGTTGTACCCCCTTCATGAGGGACAATGGCCTAAAGTGATCAGATCATCAGAATAAGTCTATCTCTTCCTCTCTATGCCCTCTCTATCTATTTCTCTCTCTCTCACACACACACACATATGTTTTACTCATGCACGTGTGTGTGTGTGTGTTCGTGTGTGTGCGCTGTTTGTGTGATCATTCTTTCATTTGAATTGCATTGATTAGTTTTTATGTGTGATTTGGTGATCATATTTTATGCTGCATTTCTTTGTGTGAATTCAGTGTCAGCTTCAATTGTTTGCTTTGCTAAGTTCGGTTTTATGTTGTTTGTATGTCCAATTATTCAATCCATGCAATACTTAATTTGTTTCTTTTTTAGCCATTAATATAACCTCAGGTGGTGTGAGCATGGCAGTACTTGAACATAAATACAGCGTCACATTGCTTGTTTGATTTCGTGATCATCCTTTAAGCTACATTTCTTTCTTTTATATAGAACAATAAACAAAAAAAATTTGAACAATAAACCATTTGATTAATTGATTGATTGGTTGAATCATTCATTCATTGACAAAGCGAGAGAAGAGAGAGAGAGAGAGAGAGAGAGAGAGAGAGAGAGAGAGAGAGAGAGAGAGAGAGAGAGAGAGAGAGAGAGAGAGAGAGTGAGAGAGAGATGCTTCAGAGACATTTTTTATTGACAATGGCCTAATTAAGCGAGAGAGAGAGAGAGAGAGAGAGAGAGAGAGAGCGAGAG
>CM065683.1:44614631-44649631 GCA_017654935.2 Phymorhynchus buccinoides | reverse complement strand
TTGCCAAAGACATGCCACTGAAAAGAGTCAGCCGTGGCCTTGGATGTCCGACATCTCTGTAATAAAACCTGTCCATGACATTGCTGTACACTACCTTGCCAAAGACATGCCACTGAAAAGAGTCAGCCGTGGCCTTGGATGTCCGACATCTCTGTAATGAAACCTGTCCATGACATTGCTGTATGCTACCTTGCCAAAGACATGCCACTGAAAAGAGTCAACCGTGGCCTTGGATGTCCGACATCTCTGTAATGAAACCTGCCCATGACATTGCTGTACGCTACCTTGCCAAAGACATGCCACTGAAAAGAGTCAGCCATGGCGTTGGATGTCCGACATCTCTGTAATGAAACCTGTCCATGACATTGCTGTATGCTACCTTGCCAAAGACATGCCACTGAAAAGAGTCAGCCGTGGCCTTGGATGTCCGACATCTCTGTAATGAAACCTGTCCATGACATTGCTGTACGCTACCTTGCCAAAGACATGCCACTGAAAAGAGTCAGTCATGTCCGACATCTCTGTAATGAAACCTGCCCATGACATTGCTGTACGCTACCTTGCCAAAGACATGCCACTGAAAAGAGTCAGCCATGGCGTTGGATGTCCGACATCTCTGTAATGAAACCTGTCCATGACATTGCTGTATGCTACCTTGCCAAAGACATGCCACTGAAAAGAGTCAGCCGTGGCGTTGGATGTCCGACATCTCTGAAATGAAACCTGTCCATGACATTGCTGTACGCTACCTTGCCAAAGACATGCCACTGAAAAGAGTCAGCCGTGGCGTTGGATGTCCGACATCTCTGAAATGAAACCTGTCCATGACATTGCTGTACGCTACCTTGCCAAAGACATGCCACTGAAAAGAGTCAGCCGTGGCCTTGGATGTCCGACATCTCTGTAATGAAACCTGCCCATGACATTGCTGTACGCTACCTTGCCAAAGACATGCCACTGAAAAGAGTCAGCCGTGGCGTTGGATGTCCGACATCTCTGTAATGAAACCTGTCCATGACATTGCTGTACGCTACCTTGCCAAAGACATGCCACTGAAAAGAGTCAACCGTGGCCTTGGATGTCCGACATCTCTGTAATGAAACCTGTCCATGACATTGCTGTACACTACCTTGCCAAAGACATGCCACTGAAAAGAGTCAACCGTGGCCTTGGATGTCCGACATCTCTGTAATGAAACCTGTCCATGACATTGCTGTACACTACCTTGCCAAAGACATGCCACTGAAAAGAGTCAGCCGTGGCCTTGGATGTCCGACATCTCTGTAATGAAACCTGTCCATGACATTGCTGTACGCTACCTTGCCAAAGACATGCCACTGAAAAGTCAGCCGTGGCCTTGGATGTCCGACATCTCTGTAATAAAACCTGTCCATGACATTGCTGTACACTACCTTGCCAAAGACATGCCACTGAAAAGAGTCAGCCGTGGCCTTGGATGTCCGACATCTCTGTAATAAAACCTGTCCATGACATTGCTGTATACTACCTTGCCAAAGACATGCCACTGAAAAGAGTCAGCCGTGGCCTTGGATGTCCGACATCTCTGTAATAAAACCTGTCCATGACATTGCTGTACACTACCTTGCCAAAGACATGCCACTGAAAAGAGTCAGCCGTGGCCTTGGATGTCCGACATCTCTGTAATAAAACCTGTCCATGACATTGCTGTATACTACCTTGCCAAAGACATGCCACTGAAAAGAGTCAGCCGTGGCCTTGGATGTCCGACATCTCTGTAATGAAACCTGTCCATGACATTGCTGTACGCTACCTTGCCAAAGACATGCCACTGAAAAGAGTCAGCCGTGGCCTTGGATGTCCGACATCTCTGTAATGAAACCTGTCCATGACATTGCTGTACGCTACCTTGCCAAAGAGGGATGCTGAAACGACCAGCAGGGGGCTGACGGCCAGAATGACCAGGGTCAACTTCCAGCCGTAGTAGAAGCCGATGATGAAACCAGCCAGCGCCCCGCAGTTCCACTGGATGAACGTCGCCACCTTGTCCCCAATGCCGTCGTGGATCTTCAGAATATCGCTGAAAAACAAATGAACAAACAGTGACCCGTTGTCAAACCTGGCCGGAGGGGATGGTGCTGCAATGAGGACCCACAAAGACGCTGAGGAAGACGGCGGACTTTGCCTTCAGGACTGCATTAAAGATTTAGGCATGGCCCAGGAACACTGAAGAATTCACCAAATGTAGAGTGTCACTTTATTATTATCATTCATTTTTGTTGCATGACCTGGAACAAAAAAAACCTATTTCTGCAGGACAATCTATAGTTTGCCTTGATATAAAAACATGTGTCAGATTTTAACAAGCATGATCTAACAACCAGTACCGTATTTTACGGACTTCAGATTTTGTTACTCTATTTTCTTACTATATTATCAGTCACATTATAAGGCGCAGGGATCTCAGTCTGGGAAAACGTATCGCCTTATAGTCCGTAAAATACGGTACTCGTTACTTTAGATGCATAAACCAGTATTTATAAAAGAAAAAGCATAATAATAAGGCAGTGTTACTTAAGCAAAGGTGACATTTAAACTTTCTTGAAACGAAAAGAATTTTGAAACATGTTGAATTCAAAAGTTCTGAAATGCAATACACAAAAAGTGTCACCTGTTGAAGCAATTAAGGAACCTTTCCAAAAGCCAAATGACGTTCAAAACCACATCTTTAAAGAAGAAAAAAATAAATAGGCCATGAAAATGGTTTATTTTTTGTTCTTAAAATTCTAGAACATGACACTTTTTTTATTTTCCTCGGTCAAATGAAAATCTTACTCAGCCAATCGAGTATTGAGCTCCCCAGTTTCGTGAGTGTCAAACCATCCAATGTCTTGCCGCAGGATGTTGTACAAGAAACGATCGCGGATGCGGTGTGATTGTCTCTCGGAAGCTGTCATCCAGGCGACCACTTGGATGTAGCCACAGACAATAACCACCACACCAATGACTGCAAACACCATACGTAAAACAAAACTACATTAATTCAAGCAAAATGCAAAATAAATAGGAATCATCAAATAAGTTATCTACAGCAACAGTGAGCATGTTTTACAGCTATAGAAAATATTCTACTGCAGAGAGAGTGAGAGAGAGGGAGGGAGGAGAGAGAGAGAGAGAGAGAGAGAGAGAGAGAGAGAGAGAGAGAGAGAGAGAGAGAGAGAGAGAGAGAGAGAGAGAGAGAGAGAGAGAGAGAGAGAGAGAGAGAGAGAGAGAGAGAGAGAGAGAGAGAGAGAGAGAGAGAGAGAGAGAGAGAGAGAGAGAGAGAGAGAGAGAGAGAGAGAGAGAGAGAGAGAGAGAGAGAGAGAGAGAGAGAGAGAGAGAGAGAGAGAGAGAGAGAGAGAGAGAGAGAGAGAGAGAGAGAGAGAGATGCAGTCTTACTTTTTCACATCATGAACAACATAACCATATAACTACTATAAGCTTACATTTTTATTGGAATATTGATTTATTGACAATCTAATCTCATCCAAACTCTGACATTAAGTTCAAAGCAAAAACAAAAATAACATTTAAAAGGACCCTTTTCAAATCTGTAAGGGTCCCCAAGCAACATTTAAAAATCTACAGGTGAATTTGCAAAACACACAAGCTACATACATACCTTGTCAAGCAGAACACTTCTTTTAGTCCAAATACCACTATACACACACACACACCACACACACACACACACACACACACATATATATATATATATATATATATATATATATATATATAGTATGAAAGAAAAATCTCAGTGAATAGCCAGCTCCGTACCCCTACTCTGAAGGACTGAAAAGTTAGTGCATTTGAAATGCAGAATAGTTTGCTTTGATAAAACTTTTCTGTGTCCAATGTCTTTATTTGTGAACCTCAGAAACAAAACCAGTTAACGTTAACTTTGAGCAATGTTCCGTGTTAAAAAAAAAAAAAAAACAAAAATCAAAACAAATTATATAAATTGTGCTGATTTACTTTTTCTCCCAATGGGGGAGGGACAGTGCCTTATGCAAAGACAGCTGTATATATATATATATATATATATACACACACACACATACAAACTTAGGGGGGGGGGGAGGGGGGTCAGAATAGTTTGCTCTGGCATTGTAACCAGATTAAAGGTATGAAGGAACACACCTCCAACTATCTAATAAGCCCCCAAATTGTCTGCTCTTTCACGAGTGCATAGTATCGGGCCTTGCCGGTACCATGTGCTTGGTTGACACAGTTTCATTATCTTCTGCTGCATAACACTTTTGGTGTCGTGTGCTGTGCTGACAACAGCGATACCTCTTGGGTCGGCAGTAAGCCTAAAAGATCTACTGTGTGCAAGATTAAAATTGGTCTGTGAAAAATGTTTGTATCCCTGGGATGCACAGAATTGAAATTAAATGGTCCCTTCTGGATTAAAAAAACAACCTTCAGGACATCACTGCCTTAGACAAGCATCATCACTGGCCTGGGGTTGCCTAGAAAAATAATATAACAAATAAGAAGTGCAACAAAACTCAGCACTGTCAATGATTCAATTTTGACAACTTTACTGGTTGATCCAAGTTTATTTTCCGCTTTAAAATCATAGTTACTTGCATTAAAATTGGAATCATTAGTTTCCACATTACTATCACTGTTAATGAAAACATATTGGAGTACTTTTTCAGGCTCGTGTAGGGCCGATTTGATGCACATTTTTAACATTAAAGACTGAAATAGAAGTGCCAAACTTAAGTGAAATGAAAGCTGGAAGAGTGATGAAGAGAATTAATACCAAAAACGTGGTTTGGATTGGAAAAACATGGATTTAGATAAGTTTTAGACTTAGAAATCACTGTTCCGAGAATACTTGGATTTAGGCCCTGACTGGTGTTCTCCTGTTCCGAGTATACTCGGAATTCGTCCGCAATGAGTTAAATGCTTCAGGGAAGCACACACATGTGGCATGGGAAATAACTGAATCTCTGGCATGGAAAAACTACAACAAAGAGAAAGTACCTTATATAACTAAGGTGAAGAATATGAATTATATTTACGCATGCTGACACTAGATTATTTGATGACTACTTACTGACATAGTAGATGGCGAACGTTGTCATTTCATCCAGAATTTTATCCAAGACATTAACATCATCGCACGTATAGTTGCCATTGTTTAGGTAGAAGGCTTGTATCTGTGAACAGTATCCTCTGCAAAACAGTGAGCAAGGAAAATACGCTGTTAGAAAAAAAGCACTTATTTTTGTTTCATTTGTTAATTTTAGTGCTATGAATGCAATTTCACATAACGAAGGTATATTATGAGCAGTTTACAGGATCTATGTGTTGACTTTTGAATGTGTACAAATAACCATGCACATCATCATAATTTCAACATCTTTCTTTTTGTTTATTGCTGCCAACCCCTCACCTCCTCACACTCCCCTCCCCCCCCCCCCCATCCACACACATAGCATGGACAGCATTGCACATTCCCACTTCTCTGTTGTACAATACACCCATCATTAAGGAACACCATCCATTATCGTGGAACGGAGAGTCAAACTTAAACCTTATTTTCCACACTACATTAATACATGTATCTGTTTAGTGTCAAAGGGACACCCTGACGGGCAAGTTTTTGCAAGAAACATGTTGAGATCACCAGAAAGACAGCCTTTTCAAGGATCAGAACACTCACTTTGCTCTGGTTTCATAGAAATCAAACTGTCAAAACGGCGATTCCTCCATGGACGGGGTGGGTGGAGGCCACTCGAGCGGTTGAAGCTTTTTCTTTTTTGTAGTGCAGTTAAAAAAAGCTATTTCCTTTGTTGTGAGCGAAACTCCTTTTGGTAAACTGTAAATTAAAGGCTTGTATTGTGGAAATTTCGTGATTTGGTCTAAGCGACTCAGACGGCCAAGGAGGAATTGCCGATTTGACGGTTTGATTTCTAGGAAACCAGAGCAAATTGAGTGTTGCGATCTCTGTAAAGGGTGTTTTCCTGGTGATTTCGACATGTTTCTTGCAAAAACTCACCCGTGAGGGAGCCCCTTTAAGATAGTACTCACTCTAGCTTGGAAGCATCCTCCAGCATGGAATCTTTGGTTTCATTGACGGTGGCCAGGAAGGCACTAATGTTGTCCAGAAACTGCGAGTAGACGCCCGTGTCGACAAACAGATCAATCATGTCGCCAAACACAATGATCATGCTTGGCAGAGCCGCCCCGTTGCCAGCTGCACATATGGCTCCCACAATCATGAGAAATCTGTCCAAGCAGTCCGCAAATCGGTACTGAAATCAGTGAAAACAAATCTTGTGCTTAAACAGCTGAGTGTTATTAAGATAACATTTTAGTTTAAATACAAAGAGTGATCTGTGCTTGAAAGGTGCATTTGTGTGTTTGTGGCTGTGTGCAAACTGGCTTTCATTCAATCTTGCTTGAGTGGGTATTATTACATAACTTGCTCTCAAGAATAATACGGGAGACAATTTGTGGTCAGGTTATGTAGGTTTTATGTTTGTCGAGTTAGAAGAACGACAGAGAGAGAGAAAGATATGTCTAGAATAGATTGTCTAAAGACCACAAAGTACCAAAACTGGTGAAAGCATGCATTAATGTATAAGTACCTGTACATTTCTATTGCATGTGTACACATTTCGGATGCATGTCAGTTGTCATGCTTTGTGGATATTAACTGGATCCTCTAGCACCATGGGCGAATACATTCGCCCAATGCATCACGCTACACTCCCACCAAATGCAAAGACCTTCACTGCCAAGTACCATGCCATGCATTTGTCTATTTTTAGAGCTTATCTGTCTGCTTACTCCATTCATTTGATTAAAGCAGCACATGCACACTCTCAAAAAATAGCTACAGTTGAGATGCAACGGACAACCGAGGACGTCAAATGACACAAGACAGCAAGGGTCAAGAAGGAAACAAGATTGCAAAGGCCTTTTTAAACATGAATGTGTTTGAATTTTCACACTCATTTCTGTCAAAGAGCATTCTAAAGTGGAGGAGACTGTAAAGAGGTCTGCTGTCAATGTCAATATCAACTCACCACTTCGAAAAAGCCAACCATTTTGGGCTTTTCTTTTTTCTTCTTTTTCCCATTGTCCTCCACCTCTTCCTCTGCGTTGGGTGCTGCATTGCCATTGTCAGCTGCACAGGATCAGGAAGACTTAGTTTAACATCACTTTTAACAAGTTTTATCAGCAGCTGCAGCATCCATTGAAAAGAAATTTAGCATTTAGTCTATTTAGCTATAATGACATGGATGCTCCTTCTGTCAGGATGTCCTGAACGGCAGGGTTTTTAAATTGCCTAAAATCGTTAGGCTCAGCATGTCCGTCTTCAGCTGGAGAAAATCTTTGTAATTGAGTTTCTCGGGGGAAAAAAAAGCAGAATAGACCAGTAAGGCAGAAAGATAGTAGAAGACAGTAAGCAAAGGGACAAAAGGCAGAGTCAAAGAGAGTGACAGATAAGAGGATGTTACAAGCACAGAATAGACCAGTAAGGCAGAAAGATAGTAGAAGACAGTAAGCAAAGGGACAAAAGGCAGAGTCAAAGAGAGTGACAGATACAGATACTTCTTTGTCAATCGCAAATGCGTCATGCTGCCGTAATGTGTCTAAAAAGGAATTGTTAGGGTCAGAATGTATGTCTTCAGCTGGAGAAAATCTTTGTAATTGAGTTTCTCGGGGGTGGGGGTGGGTGGGGGTGGGGAGGGGGGGGGGGGGAAGCAGAATAGACCAGTAAGGCAGAAAGATAGTAGAAGACAGTAAGCAAAGGGACAAAAGGCAGAGTCAAAAAGAGTGACAGATAAGAGGAAGTTACAAGCACAGAACTTTCAGAAGGTGGGGGAACTGTTTGTACGAAAGACACCCCCCCCCCCCCCCCCCCCCCCCCCCACCCCCCCCCCCCCCCCCCCCCCCCCCCCCCCCCCCCCCCCCCCCCGTACCCCATGGGGGAAATACACAGACACAAAGAGAAATGGTGAAGAAAGAGACAGAGAGATGGCGAAGAAAGAGACAAAGATAGACGGAGAAACACAGAGAGACAGTCAGAGAGAGGTTATAATTGGTACATAAACAAATAATTACAGATCAACATTCACGGAAAGGTAACATCCTTCTTTCTTCTTCTGCGTTCCCAGGCCTTTAGGCCATAATGGATAAGGTACGTATGTGTCCGGTTTTCAGTTTTCACTGGTCTCCCCACTGCGTACAGGCGACACATTCCGATTTCGGAGGAGATCAAAGGAGAAAAATTAGTTGGAAGATTTTTTTTTAAACAAAGGCAGGAGAATGGGCCATAAAATCAGAAAGATAGTAGATGATAGAAAGCAAAGGGAAAAGGCAGAGTCAAAGAGAGTGGCAGATTAGAGGAAGTTACAAGCACAGAACTTCAAGAAGGTGGGGGAACTATTTTTACGAAAGACCTCCCGGTATCCCCACGGGGGAAAGGTAACATCCAAATGTGTTAGTACCACCGAATGCAAGAAACCCCAAAGAATACACAAGAGTGTTATATTTTTTTTTTTTTGCTGTAACATTAATTGTTGTACTATATTGGTACCAGTTTAAAAAATATTAAAAATACAAATAAAAAAGAACATCCCATGGAACTTTAGGCCCCTATGGGCATGTGCTAGAAATTATCACACGATATTAATGAAAATCATGTTTTGATACCAAGAAAATGTGTGCAAGACACAGCACAATTCAAAGTCAAGATGAATGCAGAGGCAGTATAAATCATACCTCTTCCCCCCACTTCTCTCTCTCTCTCTCTCTCTCTCTCTCTCTCTCTCTCTGCTCTCTCTCTCTCTGTGCTTATTACTGTTTTATTATTATCATTATATTATTATTATTATTGGTGTTACTATTTCGTCGTTCTTTTGCTGTCGTGTTTAATGATGATGTTATAATATTGATGTTTGTTTGTCTATTCATTTATCTATTTTGCTTGTTTATTATTTTTATTTGTTTGAGGACCTGATGAAAAGAAATGTTGTTATGCTTATTGAGTTCATCCTCATTAAACATTTCAAGTTCAAGTTCTCTCTCTCTCTCTCTCTCTCTCTCTCTCTCTCTCTCTCTCTCTCTCTCTCTCTCTCTCTCTCTCTCTCTCCTCACATTTTCCATGAATCAATCAATTATGAATAACTTTTAAATTATTACTGCATTAGTGCATAATATCAAATGCATGTATACAATGCAACTAGGCTATGCCACAAACAAAAGAATAAACAACAGCAACATAGATGCAAAAGCCATAACCCAAAAGTTTATGTAGCAGGAACATGTCTGTTATAGATATTCAACTGAAGATTAAACATACATAAAATACAACAGAGAAAGAACATAATTGCAGCTAAAATTAAAATTAAAATAAAGACAACATCGAAAACGCATAATGGCAACAAAACAAATTTTAAAAATTGTTCAGAAAGATGATCGAAAAGGAAAACCATTACACAAATGAAAAAAAAGACTGAAAATATAATAGACTTGGTCAATGAATCACCAAACACCCCCCTTTGAGAGCACAAATTTTCGATTTTAATTTCTTTTTCAACAACATCTTTAAAAATGGCAGCAATTATCACACTTATGCACCCACGTTCACCCACATAATAAAAGATAATAGACAAAGAATACATTGCAGGAGGGAAAAGAAAAAACAAACAAAAAACAACAACTTTGGAATGCAGTATTGCAACATCATCTTTTTCAAAACAATTCTTGAAAAGACAATTAGTGAAATACAACACGCAAAAAGGAGAAGAAAAAAAACAACTACACATACATCCAATAGCATTCTGTGTTAAAATAAGCACGGGTAATTGAACTGTCTACATATTAGACAGGCTACATACAGGCTGGTGAATTCACACAAATCTACGTAGAGAAGAAAATCGCTGACGGCGACATGTGAGCAAGCCCATGTCAACAGCACGTGGTGTTACCTGGGTCGAGGTCCACCTGTGAGGGGGATTCTCCGATCCTGCCTAGAGGCAGGTCCGTGTGCAGGGCTGCACCACAGCAACAGTGCTATCATTGTTATCACAACTTCAGAAATGACCACATGGGCCGGGGTAGGGAAGAGGAGAAAGAAGTGGAATTGGAGGGAAATGGTAGGGTTCAAGGGGGGTGGGGTGGGGTGTAAGTGTGTACCAAGAAAGGAAAGGATGCCAAGATCCTCCCCCTCTCCATCTCCCCCCCCCCCACCTCTCTCTCTCTCTCTCTCTCTCTCTCTCTCTCTCTCTCTCTCTCTCTCTCTCTCTCTCTCATATTTTAAGCAAGTACCGGATTCTCCTCCACTCTCTCAAAAAACAAACACAAAACAAAAAACAAGTGTACCTGTCGCTGAGCAGCACTAATGTCTCCTCGTGGCTTGACCTTGACCTTGATTGTTACTCAATATTGGGAAGTACCATGATAAGCCAATGCACTCGCATACCAAGTGTGGACGTCATAAGTCCAATGATGTGAAAGATATGACCACAATAAGAAATTTTCGTTTTCAGGGTCAAACTTCAAGGTCAAGATCAGCCCAGTTATAATTAGTATATTGGACACTTAGTGTACCATGATGTACCACTACACCAATTTTGAAGCAATTCTATTTAGCAGTTCACGAGATAGAGCGTTGGGGATCGAATCCCATAATTTGCTCGAATGCACGCACGCATGCATGGAAGCACAAACAAAGTAAAGCCCATGATATCATAGTTTTTGTGGGAAAACGTTATAAAAAAACCCAACTGCATTGAAATATGCGCACAACTTGGCGAGATATTGACGATTATTAGTTTTCAGGTTCAAACTCCAAAATTGGCATGACCTTGACCATGGGGAAAAAAACCTACAGCAATCAGTCGATAGGTAATATTCTCGCAAACATGCAGGGCTCCCCATTCTGTGCGTCTGTGCGTCAAATGTGCGTGACAGACGCATTAAAACTTCGTACTGGGGGTGAAACAACGCACTATAATTACTACTCGAGGGTTGAGACGCACTATAAATCTGCCGAGTGCGTGAGCCCGTCTCCCATTTCATCCAGCCCGAAAAGCAGGTCTACTGCAGACCCATGAGACCAATTAGGCATGTCAGCCCAAAGTTTACGAGTCTGGTACCACTGCTGTCTGTTTAGGTTAGAAGATAAATACCCTTCCTCTTCCACCCCTCTACTCGCTAAGTCCAATGGAGCCCTCAACTTCCTTCCTTTCTTTCTTCCTTTACTTTACTTTTTTTTGACAGTACCAACATGTCTTTATGCTTATTTTGTTTTGATTTTTCACCCTCTATAAGTTCACCCTGGGGGTGAAGAGACCCTCTATAGCTGCTTCCTGGGGGTGAAAATACCCTCTATGGTCAAACAAAATGGGGAGCCCTGACATGTGCACCAAACTTCATTCAAATAGACTAAGTGGTTTTGAAGAAAACGCAATTTAAAAACGTGACGGATGGACGGACAGAACAGACGAAGGCACCCATGCAAGCCGCACGCCGGACAGGGACAAAAACAATAGTCTCCTGAGCAACTTTGCTCAGGGAAATGCAACAAACAAAAACCATTGTCAACAGCCAATCATTATGTTAAAAAGGCAACTGTCCGTCCGTCCGTCCGTGTGAAACACAGAACGGGCCTTATAACTCCGCCGTATTTTGACCGAATCGCTTCAAATTTGCTGTCAGCCCTAACGTGGCAATGGCAACCGCAACGAAGGTGGCTGTGTCATTTGCGCGGCTTGGCAAATGCGCGAAACGCCTATCCACCGGCCTCTCGGCGCCCGTATCTCCGGTATTTCTGGACGGATTGCCTTCACATTTGGAAGGTAGATGACCTGGGACAGTGACTATCCGTGTGCCAAATTGGAAGCGAATCGATTCTTAAACGCGCACGATATGCGCCACTTCACCATTTCACAAAACGCGGCCAAACAGGACCCGACATTGGCTCGAAAGTTGGAACGTACATGACCAGGGATAGTGACTATATTGGTGCAAAATTTGAACAGCATCCAGGGCTGCCAACCCTCTGTTGCAGTTTCCAGGGACAAACTACAGAAAAACCAGGGACACAGACTTACTTCCAGGGACAAACATCGCAATGTCATACATCAGGGTCAAAACGAGCATTAACTTCCAATTATTTCATGATCTAGCAACATTTCTGTGACTGTTTTTTCTGTATTCTTGATGTTTTTGGGCGCCAATGTGCTTTAATATTCAAGGTCCCTTTGCTGTTCAGTAACCTATGTGTAACCTGCATGTTAGGAAACATTTTAAGTGTTGTGTTGGGTGTTCCTGTGTTCAATAGCAAGGCCAGCAAACAACACAAGTGATTGTTCTACAATTGTTTTTATTCTACTCAGTTTCCAGGACACCAGACAGAAAAGTGGATTCCAGGGACAGGGTGCCACTTTTTGACTGTTTCCAGGGACAAATACCCCTTAGGGGGGACAGTTGGCAGCCCTGAGCATCCATTAACAAACGTGCGCAATATGCGCCACTTTACAATTTCGCGGACCCGGCGAAATGGGTACTCAGCGTTACGGGTACTTGGCGTTACAGGTACTAGGCGTTACGCTAGTAATAATTACACAAGGAAAACAAAACATAACCACCACCAACAACAACAACAATAAATATGTACAAATATAGTACGTACTGCTACTGTCATTCAAAGAGCATTGGCTAGGGAGACAGACTGTAATGCGAGTTTGGCCATCTCCACAACGACCCAGCACCAGAACAACTTAATTGTCCCTAAGGGCTTTCCGCCATGAGGACGTAAAACCTCCACTCAACAACAACAAATGCGAGTTTCACACAAAAGAACAGCCGACAGTTAGCTCAGCCTTCGTGAAGGACACGTATCTTGGCCCTAATAGTAATACGATACATAATGCAAACGTCTCGCTGCCAGCAGTAATCAGATCTCCTCATTGCATGAACCGCGCTGGGACCTTGTCAGGGAATACACGTCTGTGGTTATGGGCTAGGTAGGCCTACCCAGTAGGTCATTCTACAGCCGTTTCCTTGTCCTGAAGCAATGGATACCTGCAGGCCTTGTATCCGTGGGCCTCAAATGGCCTTGACTGATTTGATGTTACAAAACTCTTGGGTCGTCTTCTTTCGTGGATGAAACTAGTAGGGCCTGCATGTACATGTTTGTACCCTTTCAGTTGAGGATCCCTTTATTCAGTTGAGGATCCCTCTCTCTCTCTCTCTCTCTCTCTCTCTCTCTCTCTCTCTCTCTCTCTTAAACAACTTTGTTTACACAATTTGATGCAGATACAAAAATAACTCAGCGCACGAGTACAACAAGCTAAAGCTTATGGGCGTACTCAACACATTTATAAATTACAAAAGAACAGCTGCATAATTAATTAACAAAAATCATCATGGAAAAAAGCATTTAACAAATAAGGCAATAAATAATATGGGAAAAGGTAAACGTACAAAGGTACAGCATTTACAAACACACGTGTAAGAATAAATGTAAACGAAAAAGCGTAATCAAATATCTCTCTCTCTCTCTCTCTCTCTCTCTCTCTCTCTCTCTCTCTCTCTCTCTCTCTCTCTCTCTCTCTCTCTCTCTCTCTGCACGTGTGTGTGTGTGTGTGTGTGTGTGTGTGTGTGTGTGTGTGTGTGTGTGTGTGTGTGTGTGTGTGTGTGTGTGTGTGTGTGTGTGTGTGCACGTGCGTGTGCGAGAGAGAGAGAGAGAGAGAGAGAGAGAGAGAGAGAGAGAGAGAGAGAGAGAGAGAGAGAGAAAGAGAGAGAGAGAGAGAAGGGGGGAGGAGACAACACGTAGGCCCTAATCTTAACAAAAGAACTTTCATCATTACATGGGCTCAATTTTATCAATTACGCATTACATTTTTTTAAATGGTGTCACAGAGTAAGCCTACAGCAACAGATCTTCCACCGTTTACATATTCAAATAACATGTACACAATTTTAAGTGATTTTGCATAGCAGTTCATAGGCTATTGGGCGGACAGACAGATAGACAAACAAACGAAGACAAGTAATCGCATAGGCCACCTTCACGGATGACAGAAACCTACATTGAAAGTATTGTCATTTGGCCTTCAGCTGATCAGGCCATGCTCCATGGACAGTTTCACAAGAGATCGCCTTGCGCGCACAGAACGTTTGTGATGAAAGGGTTACGAGTTTACGAAACATAACTAAGTGGAACAATACCATAAGCGTTTGCTGGAATGGTCAAAATAGGTATAAACATTATCTTAATCCAATCTTAATGAGACCAACAACAACAATAAATACATTAACCCCATGCAGCCATTTGCATCACTCTTGTCTTCATGTTCCTCCTTCCCTTAACTCCATGAGGAGTCACAGTGAAGTCTTCACCAACTTCCTCCAGCTCTGTCGGTGGTGAGCCAGAGTCTGTGTTTCTGCGAATGATTTTGCTGTCCATTCTGTGATGTTGTCAGACCATCGTTTCTTTTGTCTTCCCCTCCGTCTCCCTCCCTCAACAGTTCCCTGGAGTATAGTTTTGGCAAGGCCGTTGGATCTTGTTACATGGCCATACCAGCGTAGCTTTCTTTTCTTTACTGATGTTAGCAGATTATGGTCTGATGGTTTGGCGTACTTGTTCATTGGTGATATGTCTTCATGAGAGTTTTAAAAAAAGACGAATATTTTTTTTAATAAATCATGTGATAGTTTTTGGCGTGCAAGTTCTTCTTCTTCGCAGTGCGTAGCCACCAAGTTTTTGGCGTGCAAGTTCTTCTTCTTCGCAGTGCGTAGCCACCTTCAACACACTCGGATTATTATGCTACAGAACCGGAGTGGCTCAACCACATATACCAGAAGAAAGGGCCAGGAGGCCTGATAAGATTAAAGTAATAGAAGAGAGGACAGATAAAAGAAATAAGACTACTTTAACTTTGTAAACTTTGGTGAGGATCTGCTGAAATAAGTTGGGAAAAGGAGCGAGAGCACTCGCAAATTAAGGGAAAAGTACTGCGTTTCTTAGACTTTTTTGCCGTCGAATTGCTCGAAGCGCTCCAAACTCCTCCAGGATTGCACTTGAGCCATGGATTTACAAGGCTTTAGCAAACACTAAAGGCTTATATAATTCGTGCATGGATAGCAGCCAACAAGAAAAGCCCTTTAGGGTACACGGCCTATGAGACATGTTGTAAATTTCACCATGGCACGCATGGCTCACACTCTCACAGATAAGAACAGTAGTCAAATTGATTCAATGTAACTATGAAAGCATTCTATCAGAGAGAGAGAGAGAGAGAGAGAGAGAGAGAGAGAGAGAGAGAGAGTGAGTGCACAAAGTGTGTGTGTGTGTGTGGGGGGGGGGGGGGGGGGGGTGCGCGCAAGCGCCCGTGTATGAAAATATTTGTTTATTAAAGCCGAAAATATTTCAGGGTGGACATAATATAAATTAATACAATAATATAATAATACAATTACGTACTTTTAACAGTTGAATGAAACTATGCAAGCATAAATTTTATACACTGTAAGCTCTTCCTTAACTTTCATTGTTTTTGCTGCATTGTCTGCAACACTAAAACGCGCGTCAAATCGTATGGGGTGCGATGCGATTGGGTCACGTGAGTCATGATTCACGCGCAACACTTCCGTCTAAAAATAATTCTGCCATTTTCGCTCACTATACTCAAGTAGACCCAATACACGAATTTCACGTGAATCACGACTCCACATCGTCCAAATCGCATCGCATTCAGATCCGAATCGTATGTGTGTAGCGGACCCTTTTTAAACTGGATATATCTTCATGAACAGAGACCATTAATATTTCAACATACAACTTTAAAAGCATTAAACAAAAACACAAACGATAATTAGCACGTTTATGAACAAGCCTCCATCTACCACCCCTTCCTCTTCTTCTACCACCACCACCCACACTCTGCACATCTGGCGACTGACAAGGAAACCTAATTGTTTGTCCGTTTTCTAATCGGACAGACGGACTAACAAGCAAAACGAGACAGATAGATGCACAGATGACAATGCAGTTATGTAGGCTACGAGAGTCTATGGTGCTTTGTTCCGAGTAAGTTTAAGTTGATTATGTGCAGCCTGTTATCTCATCAAAAAGATTGTGGTGTCAGTTTCTAATCGATTGATTTAATAGTACTGCAATAGCAATTAGTCAAGATTCATAGTCACCCCTAAGTTTAATTTAAAACAGATCACGGGATATTATGAAATAACAGCACACACGACGTCGCACACATACATATTCGCACGTAGGCCTCGCACGTGCACGCGCGCGCGCACGCACACGCACGCACGCACACGCACACGCACACACACACACACACACACACACACACACACACACACACCAATATATTATTATGTATACACAAACACACTCATTCATGTACGCACGTAGGCAGAACGACGCATGTACTCAGGTGCAAGAGCGAGAGAGGAAAAAGATGGAGAATGGGAATTAACATTAACATTTTCTTCCATTATTGAAATACGCATTTTTATGGAATCAATTTGAAGATCAGCTGTCACACACACACACACACACACACACACACACACACCACACACACACACACACACACACACACACACACACACACACACACACACACACACACACACACACACACACACACACACACACACACACACACACACACACACACACACACACACACACGCCGGCACACACGCCACATGGGCTTACATAAAATGATAAACGGTTCAGCACAGGTCTGGAGAGATGAGAGATGAGAGAGAGAGAGAGAGAGAGAGAGAGAGAGAGAGAGAGAGAGAGAGAGAGAGAGAGAGAGAGAGAGAGAGAGAGAGAGAGAGAGAGAGAGAGAGAGAGAGAGAGAGAGAGAGAGAGAGAGAGAGAGAGAGAGAGAGAGAGAGAGAGAGAGAGAGAGAGAGAGACTCAGACTCAGAAACTTTATTTTACAAGGAAAAGAATTTAGGCTGGGCCTAGTCTTCCATTCTGTCCTTGGTTCTAAACATGCAATACATAACTACTACCATAAGAGAAAGAGAGAGAGAGAGAGAGAGAGAGAGAGAGAGAGAGAGAGAGAGAGAGAGAGAGAGAGAGAGAGAGAGAGAGAGAGAGAGAGAGAGAGAGAGAGAGAGAGAGAGAGAGAAATGTTGGACGTTTTAGAGTAGAAATGGCTATCAAACAAGGCCCCTTATGATCGATCATGCATTACTGAAAACAAACGTTAAATCAAAGAAAAAACATCTATGACGTTTAGAAGAGAGTATTGATACTATACTTGGTTGGTTTTTTAAAGGTACAGAAACATGCATGCATAAGACCATACAAAAGCTATGTTCATGCATGCGGTAGTTTATTATCAAATAGTACATGAGTAGCTTGACCTTGTGAGTATTATTATTTGAAAAGGTATTTAACTAAGAACGACAGACAAGAGGAGAGAGGTGAGAAGTAGGGACAGGGGCGGACACTGGCACACACACACACACACACACACACACACACACACATGTTCTTGTCATTCTCGTTCTGTTCAGTGTTGTGAACAAAACACTCAAACAAAGAAATCAACAGAGGAGATGGAAAAAAACCGCGTATGAGAAATAATAAAATGAGAGAGAGAGAGAGAGAGAGAGAGAGAGAGAGAGAGAGAGAGAGAGAGAGAGAGAGAGATCAAAGGCACGACAGTTACATTGATAACACCATGCCTAACTGAGTGAGGAGGACACATACAGACGCGTCTAGAACACAGTCTGAACACACAAACTGCATATGACTTACATGTTTTTGGCACACCATCGTTGAGAGGCTCTAGCCTGCCGTGATGAGGGGCAGGGGCCCCATTCTCTGACCCCTTGTAGCTGGTCAGCTCCGCCATTCTGACCACTCTTTGGCTGTCTCGCTCACACACTACTGCCGTCTCTTTCCGACGTTCTCTCGAGTACAACTGTCCTACTAGGCCTAGGCCTACCCCAAGCTGGGCGAGTCGCGGGTACAAACAGTCGAGAACTGACCGCCAGCAACACCCACCCACTTCACCCCACTGTGTACACTTTTTTCCCCTCCCTCTATTTGGCGGCAGGTAAAGAAAAATGTATGCCTGTCAACCTTTACGGTTTCTACCCGAACCTCAGTAGACAGGAAGAAGAGAAAGCATAAATGTCAGAGGTGCGGCTGTCGGGGTTGACATGTCGATAGTGGTGGGGTCGTAGTTGATCAGTTTGCTGTAGAGCTGAGTCAATGACTGAGTTCACTGAATCTTTCACCCTCCTCCTCTCTCTCTCTCTTCTCTCCGGACCTGAAAGAAGAAAGCAAACAAAACGCCTTTTCAAACGGAGGCCATGATGGAAATGTGACCCGAACCGACCCCACTGAGGGCAAATACAAAGTTCGTTGGCCAGGTTGAAATGAACAAGAACTAAAACAAGAAATAACGTCTAAGAATCAACGAAAGTTACCTTGGAGACATTTTTGTTAATGTGTGGAACGGTCTGTGTTTTATGTGGTGTAATTATGGTGTGAGCCAGAGAGAGAGAGAGAGAGAGAGAGAGAGAGAGAGAGAGAGAGAGAGAGAGGGAGAGATCAATCGTGTTCTATTAGTCCCCTAGCACTGAAACGGCTCTGACTAAAGTTCTTAACGATCTCCTCTTAGCTCTTGACAATGGAAAAGTGTCAGTCTTGACTCTCCTAGATCTGTCGGCAGCATTTGATACAATAGATCACACCATTCTTCTATCCCGGCTGGAACGTGTTTTTGGAATCCATTCTACAGTTCTACAGTGGTTCTCCTCATATCTAACAAATCGCTTTCAGACTGTCTTGATCAACAACTGCAGTTCAGATCCGAAGTTAATTTCTTGTGGTGTACCTCAGGGATCTGTATTGGGGCCAGTTCTCTTTGTCCTGTACACTGCTCCTCTCTCTGATGTTTTTGCTAGTCACTCTGTTATTGACCATTCCTTTGCTGATGATACCCAGCTTCAAAAATCGGCGGAACCTACCCAACTTGACAGCGCTATTCAGTCTATGGAATCCTGCCTTCATGATGTCAAATCCTGGATGACATGCAACAAATTAAAACTTAATGATGACAAAACGGAAGCTCTGATTGTTTCCTCTCAGCGTATGTCTGCAACGATATCTCTTCCAGAAACTCTTACAGTTGGCAATGCTTGTGTTCAGTTTTCTAAGTCAGCAAAGAATCTCGGAGTTACCCTCGATTCAAATCTTACAATGCATAAACAGGTTAATCTCATACGTTCCATCAATTATGAGCTCAGACGAATCAGTGCTGTTCGACACTTTCTGTCTGTTGCAGCCACGAAAACTCTTATTTCTGCCTTTATTCTTTCCCGCATTGACTATTGCAACTCTCTTCTCTGTGGCTGTCCTAAGTATCTCCTGCAACGTGTTCAAAAACTGCAAAACAGTGCAGCACGCCTCACTCTCAAGATTCCACGTTCTGATCATATAACACCTCATCTTCGTAACTTGCACTGGCTTCCAGTAGAGGCTAGAATCAAGTATAAAATAGCTTGCCTTTGTTTCGGTGCTGTTCACTCCTCTGGTCCCGTCTATCTCTCCGAACTAGTAACTGTCTACTTACCTGCTCGCTCCCTACGTTCTTCCTCTGACTGCTGCACACTCAAGGTTCCTCGGGTCCACACGAAATCGTTTGGTGAACGATCTTTCTACTATTTAGCACCTCACTTATGGAATTCCCTCCCACAACATGTCCGCTCATCTGACTCTATTTCCGCCTTTCGCTCTGCCCTTAAAACTCACTTGTTTCGGACATATTATGATTGATTAGTGTTTGTGTGTGAGGTGTGTGTGTGTGTGTGGGGGGGGGGGGGGGGGGGGGGGGGGGTCCGTTTTATTGCAGAAATCTTGTAAAAAAAATTATTTACAATTATTTTATTATTCGTATTTTGTATGTAGAATGTCTACGTCTTGTAAACTTTAAATGCTTGTAAATGAGGTAGAAGGGTATTTTTGTTTTTGCAAAATTTCTCTATTATACTTGGTCATGTAATTGGTATGTCGATGGCAGTATGATTTTATTTCAAGTTGCAGTATTGTATTCAAACTTGATTGTGAATGTGAATGTGGTCTCTATGTTTCTTCTTAGAATGTTCATGTTGTAACTATTTTACTCTTGTATAATTAATTGTGTGCGAGTGTGCGTGTGCGCGTGTGCGCATGCATGTGTGTGTATGTGCGTGTATGTGCGTGTGTGTGTGTGTGTGTGTGTGTGTGTGTGTGTGTGTGTGTGTGTGTGTGTGTGTGTGTGTGTGTGTGTGTGTGTGAGTAAGGAAGTAAGAGAACGTTGTGTGTAAGCATCGTGCTTATTTTACTTTCTAACGATTAATGATTAATTATTTGTTTGCCTTTAATGTTCTTGTTATCAATGTAAAGCGCACTGAGCTCATGTGAGAACGAGCGCTATATAAATTCCCATTATTATTATTATTATTATTAGATGGTTGGATTTACGTCCTATGGGCAGAGCCGTTAAGGACAAAAATGTATATAATATAACCCATCTTTATATTCACAGTTTAGACCTTGCTCAGACACGAGATTGGAGAATTATGATTCAGGCTGAAAAGCGTGGGTCCCGCAACACAATCGATGTAGTCAGGGGGCGCTGTAGATAATTTAAGCCTTTAATTATTAAAAACGACATAAGAACTGACGTCTCTGTCACGTATGAGGACACAACTCTCATCTGCGATAGGTTCAAAACGGACTGGGTGCACCGAAATGACGGCTACCAGGCGCACAAGACCAGGACCCTGTCCGGACACTGGGGAGGAGACAAATATCAAACCACCTGGAGAGAGCACTATGGTCTACACGGAAACTAAAAAATAAAAATAAGATTTTTGGGGTTATTTATCGGCAGGCTACACGATTCGCTTTTCATCCAGCTGACAAACAGCTGGACTAGCCGACCCCCAGCACCATCTAGTATGGTAACTGGGGCCCCCACCTTAAGTTCAGTGTGCTGGTTGATTGCTGTGCCTGGGATCAGACACAGCCCTCCTGAACTGGCTGGCCGACGACATGGTGACAATATCGTCTGGCAAGCTGTTCCACTCGGTTGTTCGTGGAAAGAAGGAATTTCTGAAGATGATGGTATTTGATCTCTCGACAACAAAGCACTGGCTGTTGTTTCTGGCCATACTAGACACCACGTTAGTTCTTATGTGGTCCTTCTCTAGGCGGGGCACTTTCTTCTTTTTGTCTGGGCCACAGGTTTGAGGAACTGTTCTGCTGGTAAAGCTGGTATCTCACCCCTGATGATCTTGTGTCGCTGCGGAGAAGCTGATCAGAACCCATCCCATGTTCTTCAGGACTGCCCTCTCAGTGTACGACGAGAGGCGGCAACAGACCTGGTATGGAGGGACGGACCTCGGAACCAAACTCAGAGGGACGGCAGACGACCTTCGCTGGACATCCAGGTTTTTGACACCACTTGGTCTGAGGTTTCAATGCATAGAGTGAGAAACCAGACGGTTGTTGAACGCTGAAGAAGAAGAAGAAGAAGAAGAAGAGAGAAGGAGGACGTTCATTTTGCATACACTCACTATAACTAGAAGTAGGCTATTTATAATATTCAGTTGGTCTCATGCTGTCTTTTTGTCTTAATATTACTTTACAGACACACACCAGTCCTGTACACGCGCAAACGAACCAGCCAATCAACAAAATACGATACATTATGATTTCCATCGCCGTGCGAGAATAATGTTTTACGTCCTCTTGGACTTATAAAAAGTCCAGGAAATTTAACATTGTTTAACTATTAATTCATTTTGCAATACTGTGGACAGTTCTAGTGTCCTGTTAGAATAATTCACTTTAAAGTTTTGAATAAACCGAGAGGAAGATGTACCAGGTCAAGAGGACGTAAAGCCCAAAATTTCATTCAAATAAACCGAGTTTTTCTTTAGGTTATTGTTTGTTTTTAACCCTGAATAAAGGAGCTCTATGAACGAGGATCTGTGCGTTTTTCTGCCTCTCCACACGGTATGTGTAGACCTATGATTGTAAACTGCGCCACTTTCTACAACCTAAATTACTGTAGGCGTACCAATCTCTCTTTTCTAATGGCAGAATCGTTCCCGGTATCGAGACGATGATGCCGTTTTCGTTTAACCCCAGGTTTAATAGCTTTTTTTCGATAAAGGAAAACAAAGTTGTAAAACGTTTCGTTTGAAAAAGAATAAACTTCAAACCGGAGGCGCTTTACCACTAGACCTCAACATGCTTTATGACACAGTTATTTACAAGCACAGGTCCGAGTGATCGAAGGTCAGAAGCAGCGGTCAAGCTGCAAAAAAAGAAAAAAAGGCGGGGACAGGGTGCCATTTTTGAGACACAATGCAGAGTCACTTAATATTCAAATGTTAGAACTCTTCATTGACTTACGTGTCTATTCGTATGTTAATAGTAGGCCTACAATGGTCTCCCGTTTTACGTTTGCACTTTATAATTGCACTATGTCCGTCCCTTCTACTTAGCGCTTAAAACTGTATGTTAAGAATAAGATTTCTTTCACCCTCTCATCAGTACAAACTGTCGCTTAGCATTCAACTGCGATGTGTTGTATCTCCTCTTGTCCTCATTTCACAGTCGATTGATTTCACAAACATCGGACAACTGTGGAACACATGACGACACTGAGCCTCCGTGTTTCCGTGGCCTGTCCTACTGCCCCCCGGTCATCAAACGGTGTGTCACGGACGTTCATTTCAGCACTTTTAAAAGATCAACTCGATGTGCCCCCGTCTTATGTGCACCCGTCTCTGTGTGTCACCCCAAACCTGAATATACTAAGAGTGAAAACTCCGCTGCTGACTGAAGCCGGGTTTTTCTACTCCCACCATTTCATATGCCGATGAAATAAAATAAAAAATACAAGGGCGTCGCCGAGCGGCAGACATGTCCGTCACCAGCAATGCCACGCACTTGCGACACCCCGCAGAGTGTCACATCCTGACACAAAATTGGAAGGGATTCTGTCTTCTAGTTCACGAGATACAGCTTGAAGAAGAAACATATAGCGCAAAGAAGGAAATTTCGGTTTTCAAGGTCACACTTCAAGGTCAAGGTCAGCATGGTGATAATTTATGCTCGGATGTTTTCTTCGCTAGGGTATACAATACCACACACAATCTGAAGCGCTTCTGTCAAGTACCAATGTGGAAAATATGGCTTAAAACCCAATGTGTAGACCCCTACCACTTTCAAGGCCTACTGATCGCCCGGACCGTGACCTTGACCTTGATCGGTATGCCACCATCAGAACGGGCATAAGCCAAAGTACCTTCATGCCAAATTTGAAGACTCTAACACTAACGGTGTGGGGGTTATGGCCCCTGAAAGATTTTCGGTTTTCAAGGTCGTACGCCAAGGTCAAGGTCACGACGACAAAATGGTTTGCGCGGATGCCTTCCTTTCATGGTGTGATACCAGCACACAAAATTTGACGTGATTCTGTCAACCCGTTCGAAAGATATCCTTGGGACAGACAGAAGGAGAAAAAAATGACCCTCCGATTTTCAGGCTCCAGCGATCTTTTTGACCTTGACCTTGACCTTGATCGGTATGCCATCATCAGAACGGGCATAAGCCAAACCACCTTCATACCAAGTTTCAACATCCTATGTTGATCGGTGCCCGAGATATGGCTAAAAATAGATTTTCGGTTTTCAAGGTCGTAGGTCAAGGTCAAGGTTACGACGGCAAAATGGTTTGCGCCGATCTCTTCCTATTAAGGAGGCACACCTTCACACAAAATTTGACGCGATTCGGTCAAGCGGTTCGGGAGATCTCCTTGGGACAGACAGAAGAAAAAAAAAAAAAGAAAAAAAAAATACAAACCAGCCCATCGCAAAGTCCGTTCACCTTCGGTGACGGACAATTATGGGTGAATCCTACAGTGCAAGACGTGTGTGTACGTAAAGGGAGAGAGGGGAGGGGGGAGAAACAGAGTGACAGTCAGAGAAAGAGAGAGGGGTGAGACAGAGAGAAAGAGAGAGAGAGAAAGAGAGAGAGAGAGAGAGAGAGAGAGAGAGAGAGAGAGAGAGAGAGAGAGAGAGAGAGAGAGAGAGAGAGAGAGAGAGAGAGAGAGAGAGAGTATTACACTATTACCGCTCGCAATCCCTCACGTGACCGTCTTACTTCCAATTTTGGTTGTGAACACGTTTTTTTCCGAGTCACTGAGCACGTTCATACCCCATAATACTATACATTATGTCAATAATCTGTGGTTTTGGCCCACGGCTTATTAGTCAAGTGTGTTTTAAGGTAGTGTGAACGCGGACCGTTTCATTTAACCCCTGTATAAGATGATGTAACGCCCAGATGATGGTCTTACGCACAATACATACACGCAAATGCACTTACACACACACACACACACACACACACACACACACACACACACACACACACACACACACACACACACACACACACACACTGACACACACACACTGACACACACACTGACACACACACACTGACACACACACACACACACACACACACACACACACACACACACACACACACACACACACACACACACACACATTTTTTGGGAGGATATTTTAACCACAAAAAGGACCATATAATACTAATAGTTTCATCAGAATCCGTTGAGATCTTTTACGGCAAAATTGAAAGAGACCACCAATAGGTCAAAAATGTAGGCCCCTTATCTCTGAAAATAATAAACAGTATCGCGTCTGGATGACATATGTGACCCAGCACCACGAAAGGGACATTAAGTCGCTGGGCTAGTTTCTCACAACAGGCTTGGAAAGTAAAAAATCTCATTTTTGGTCAATTTTGAGTTATGAGTATTTTCGTGTTCTCTAATATCTAATATTTTCATATGTATAAAGGACAATCTTTAATATGGCCTCTAAATGGTCTTATAAGTGCTTTAAAACGAGTAGGTAAATGCATTTTCTTCAGTTAGGCTAGACTTTAGACTGTTTTTTGTCTCTTGCATCCACACTAAACCTTTTTTGTCATATTAATAAGTCAAAGAACACACAGGATTGAGAGTGAGAATGGGCAACTTTATTTAAGTGCCCACATTTTTTTAATGAGACTTAACATTGTTTTCCATTGTATACCAATCCATAATTAGCATACAACTAATTCATAATCACATTCACAAGAAAATGATTTTACTTGTAATGACGTAAGATTGAAGTTGTGTAACAACAATGTTCCTATATTTGACAGCATTTTACTTTAATAGTGTGGGACTGACCGCCACAGCTGGCAGAAGAGCACTTCTGACAACAGCCCCACACAAAATGTTCGACACTCACCCTAACTTTAAATGCTTGTAACTCTGGAACGGAAAATGGTACAAGAATGGTTTTTGTATCACTAGAAAGAAAATTGTTTGAAGTTTTCAAATGCATCATTTTCTCAGAATGGTCAGTTTAACACTTAATGTCCCTTTCGTGGTGCTGGGTCACAAATAGCGCTGGTTCAATATGAAAATTTAATGGATTAGGTTGACAGCCTTTTTGGTTAGGCTTGTCGCATGAAAAAAGGTAGCTCGTAAAAATAAGTAGATCGCTACTATGAGAGTCTGTATTTGCGACAACCACAAATTTCACTTTTTCTGTACTTTAACCATTTACCTAACCCTAACCCTAACCCTATCCCTAACCCTAGAAAAAAAGTGAAATTTGTGGTTCATGCTCAATGTCGCAAATACACAGTCATAGGTAGCGAGCTACTTATTTTTACGAGCTACCTTTTTTTCATGCGACAAGGCTTACCAACCGGCATGCCTTAATCCTCCACATTCAATTATAACCTCATTCGTAATTTTTTAGTATTTAAAAAAAACAAAAACATACAGTATTAAATTTTATACGGCGCAAAATCGTGATAAAAATAAAATCGAAGCGCGCACACACGTTGAACATTCAAAACGCATTAAAAACAAAGACGAACAAGAAAATAACACACACACACACACACACACACACACACACACACACACACACACACACACACACACACACACACGTTTGAGACTTGAAATGGTCCTAAAGGCAAGAAAGAGGAGGGAAAGAAAGAGAGAGCTTCAATGACATCTATGATGGCGGTGGCGGTTGTGTAAAGAGAGAAGAAGAATTTTGTTGACAAACAGATCAGATAGAAAGAAAGACATACACATCTTCTTCTCTTTCTTTGGGGCCCACGATCATTTGCAGTTGACCATTCTGGTAGGCTACCCTCACATTAGCCTAATAATGTAATTTTAACACGCGCAGCCTGGGTTAAAGTACAGTAAATAGTGCGTAGACGTACAATACTATATATTCAAAGTGACACCAGCAAACTAAAGTCACTACCAGAAACAATGGATACAAATTAAGGACCTACTGGCCATGCTAATTTTTGTTTAGCGGTCTTCCACAACGAGACGTACTACACCAGTGAGACTGACCAGGTCTATCGAACCATAGCGGCCGGAGTTAGCCGCAAAGATCTCAGTTGTCCACCCGTATGTTTTCATTTCAATAAGCTAACTCACCGATTCTTGCAGAACTAATTCCCGACCCAGGTAATATAGTGATTATGATTAAGACAACGCCACTGTGTTCTTCTTTCTTATCCCAACCACCATCATCAAGTTGATGGTTTGTTACATTGCAAACTGAAATCGTCAAAACACGCACGTGTAGTGGTCTGCGTCAGTGGACTGGTACTGTGGTAGACAAGTCACAACACAATACACTTTCCATCTAATACTATAGGATGACAGAGTAGGCTTACCTTCAGAAAGCGTCAGCACTTGTAAAAGTCACACAGATAGCAAGATCCATCCACGTTATAAGATTTACGGGTAATATTATGCTCTGAGTCGATGTTGCGTGTCTTCGGGTAGCAAAGCTGAGACTGAACAGCGCGCGAGCACACACCTGCCTTATCTCCCCTACTATGCGTCGCGAACACGTGCAGGTAACATTAACCCTTTCACCGCCAGCCATATTTCAGCCAGAAATGGCCATTGAAATTACTTGGGTAGATAGTCCTTCAGCTAGCCCCTCAAATCAAGGGGGTCGGTACCACTCATAGTGGCAAGTGTTATCATATATTTTTTGAATCGTCTATGTCCCTAGATGTCAGAAAATCATGATAATGTTGTGAACGTGGCAGCTTTCTGCCTGTTATCACGTGATTTCTAACCCCACCCTAACGCGTCGAGAACGCACACCGTGATCAAGCTCTGTTCTCCCAGAGCCTAAACGATTGAAGATAGAAAGACAATTATTGAACACAAAAATGTATAATAGCTTTTGTTCTTATAAGTATATCAAAGTATTATTCGTTCATGAAACGTAGTGGCGCTCTGAGTATTTCACGACACATTCACACAAAATTCGTCACGTTGTCTTTTGTCAAAGCTAACTCGCTATATATAGGAAGACACTTTATGAAGCAAAGCAAAGCGCAAGGGACTTGTGAACAACTGTTATTCTCATGAAGCTATCAAAATGTTGATCATTTCGGAAAAGCAATCACTTTTGTGAGTGTCATCAAAGATTACGCAACACGACAAAATCCTCAGTTCGTGTTCTGCTTTGTCTAAATGATGATCGGTGACTTCCACGAAGACGTTGGACAAGTGACATCCCAAGCTTTGCTGGACAACCCAGTTGTGCATCAGATACTTGACCTTTGGGATGAATATCTTCAACATCTGCGTCATGACAACGGGGATCTGTCAGCATTTTGGATGACCTATGTTGACATGGTTGAGGATATTTTGCTGGGCCTTCTGCGATCATCTCGGGAAGGAAACTGGGACTTGCATCTACACGCAATTCGTTCCATGATCCCGTGGTGCTTCTCGTACGATAAACTGAACTACGCACGATTTATTCCTGTGTACTATGCTGAAATGACCAACTTAGCAACAGACCATCCTGAGATCTATGAAGAGTTTCAGAAGGGCAACTTCTCTGTGCATCTTGCAGCAGGAAACCCATTTGGACGCATTCCTGTGGACCAGATCACTGAAGTGACGGTGAACAAGGACACACAAACTGTAGGAGGCACAGCCCGGTTCAGTTTAAAGACTGGAGCAGTGAGCCGATACTACCTCACCGCAGAATACAGAAGTGAATTCTTGACAAGGCTGAGAAACATGGTTCACTTGAGCAAGCATGGATTTGAGCATCCTGAACTTCAGAACTCTAGAATCAAGAAAGATGAACAAGCTGTCAGTGCTGTTGTTGAGACGCTTACAAGCTGGGTCAATCCCTTTGAAGCCAATGTGGACCTCATCAGCATCTCCACTGGCGCTACTGCCCCAAAAGATCTCGCTGAAGACAGTAGAGGCACACGCAAAAGGAGAACATGCCTACGCAACATTCAAGATCGAGAGACTAGAATCAAATCCACCCACAAAGACGTTTCATGCCCCAATGAAGAAATGTCAGATCAAAACATTTGCAACAGCCACCAAGAAGAAACAACCCAAATGTATGGATGGTCGTTCTGTTATATTGAAAGCTGACAGAGCACTGTTTGGTCGCATGATCGTGATGGGGCAGTGCCGTGATATCAACATGCTGTACCATCCACTTGGGCCTCTTCCATGGTCTCTGGCCACCCCTGATGGCAGTTTGCGAAAAAAAAACCCCAAGGTAGCACTGGCTACAAGCATCAAGAAAAACATCCCACTGGCTGACGCTGTGCCTGCCCAATCAGCAACGATCATCGATGGCATGGCCCTTGTACAACGCTTGACCCCTGTACAATGCTTGACCCCTGATGCCCAGCAGACCATCTTTGATGACATCGCAGAACAGATCTTCGCCATGGCCATGAAGGAGGCTTCATTTAGCAGAAGGGTTGACATCGTGTTTGACACGTACCGAGAAAAGTCCATCAAATACGCAGAGAGAACCAACAGGGGTGCAGAACTCGGCCTGAAGGTACAAGACGTGACACCAGGACAGATGATCAAACAGTGGCGAAGGTTCTTGACGCAAGATGCAAAGAAAACCAGCTTGATCAAATTTCTCGCCAATGAGTGGCAAGGAGAGAAGTACAAGCTTGCACGGATGAAGAAAGTTCTGTACGTCACTTGTGAGGATGTTTGCTTCCACATTACTGGACTCCGATGCCGTGAAGTTCTTGAGCTGCAGTGTTTCCAGGAAGAGGCTGGTGGTCGCCTGTTGCTGAACAAGATCCATCTGCAGTATTGGGGATTCTTCTGTGACATATAAAATAAGGTCTATCCTTACTTCCCAAGACTATAACAATAGGGTCTTTCGATAATAGACCCCAATTTGATGCCTTTTAGTGACATAGGTGTTAAATCACTGTGGTGCTAAAATGCGACTTTGGCGGTGAAAGGGTTAAGTGACGTCACTTATTCATTGTATTTATAGCCGGCTGGTTACGGTTGACGGACCGACCATCCGGAATGACCGTGACTGAGTTTTTAGTATACCTGTACTCAAAACGAATGAACAGGGAACTACCATCGCTGCGGCACACGCGCAGTGAGTGTGAGAGAAAGAGAATGAGAGATTTTTAGTGAAACATAAATCCTTCAGGGCCTAATAAAGCATGCACATGCATTTTTGTTTGCACTTATTCTATGTTTTCGTTGTTGGTTGTTTTTTGTTTGTTGTTTTATTTTGTGTGTATGTCGGATGAACTAGTCCCCCTTTTCAAGTTAGGACTTTAATTAAACATTCAATAAACCTTGAAACTCATTTTTGGAACGATTCTATGGGGTTATTCTCATGTGCCTTTACCTTCTCACACCTACGCAAATTGGTGCAGAAAAAAGGGCGAGTGTTTAAAATGGATATGGGCATATTCAAACATGTTTGTTCATTTTGTTATCCTTCTCATTCGAAGCCTATGCACGCCTATTTATGCTATCAACTTGATATGCATTTTTATACATTAGGGCTAATATGTATTTCATAAAGGCCTGTAAATTTCGTGCAATCACAAAAAACATAAGCTTCGTGTGTGTGTGTGTGTGTGTGTGTGTGTGTGTGTGTGTGTGTGTGTGTGTGTGTGTGTGTGTGTGTGTGTGTGTGTGTGTGTGTGTGTGTGTGTGTGTGTGTGTGTGTGTGTGTGTGTGTGTGTGTGTGTGTGTGTGTGTGTGTGTGTGTGTGTGTGTGTGTGTGTGTGTGTGTGTGTGTGTGTGTGTGTGTGTGTGTGTGTGTGTGTGTGTGTGTGTGTGTGTGTGTGTGTGTAAAAGAAGACAAGTACACACCCCTTGCATGTACAATTTTTTAAAAAAGACAAGGGCATACTTGCCTTTTAGTAGTACGGGTTAAAGACACACTGACCCACCACGATTAAGTCCCTTGTTTTTTTTGTCTGGGTAGCTGTGACCCACAAACAAATTCTCGCAACTTCAAACTGAGGCTGCTCTTTAAAATTATGTTTCGTTTTGAATTTGGGGGCATTTATATGGGAGTCAACCCTGGTCAAAAACATTTTCTTGGGTGCAGGTAAACAGAGAGGGAGGGGGGGGGGGGAGAGAGAGAGAGAGAGAGAGAGAGAGAGAGAGAGAGAGAGAGAGAGAGAGAGAGAGAGAGAGAGAGAGAGAGAGAGAGAGAGAGAGAGAGAGAGAGACATACAGATATGCACACAGACAGAGACTGAGAGATAGACTGCGGGACAGACAGTCAGAGACATAACGATGGAAATGACGACGATGACGGTGATGATGGTGACGATGATAGTAGTGATGGTAGTGATGGTGGTGATGATGATAATGCTGCTGATGATAATGCGTTTTGAGAAAGTAAATCTGAGCACACAAACACAAACAGCGCACACGCACGCACACGCGCACGCACGCACACACACACACACACACACACACACACACACACACACACACACACACACACACACACACACTTCTAGGAGACAGTGCTTCGCTGACTCAAAATAATAATAATAGTAATGAGGAAAATTTATATAGCGCCCATCCTAAAAAAAAGGTTATATCATTCATAAGAAGTTATTTTTAGAATAGTCAGTTACTCTGACTGACTCATAAGGAAGCAGCTTGTTGAATCCAAAAATGGATTACCCAAAAAAAATCACTTAATTAAGTTTAGGCTCGGATCGCTTTTGCATCTATCTGTTAGTCAGTCCGAAGCATTGGGTAGATGGTCTGAGGCAACCAACAATTGACTCCCCCCTCCCCTCCCTTCCCCGCTCTATCTCTCTTTCTCTTAGTCCCCTCCCCCCACTGATATTCAAATGCACCCACAGCCACCCCCCACCCCCCTCTCTTTCTTTCTCTCTGTTTCACAGCAAGGTTAAAAGTACAAATAAGAGTACACAGGTCTTTAGCCAGTATTTTAACAGGTAGCATTATTAAATGGCAATGGGAAATAGGCAAGACGAGTAGGAGGGGGGGAATAGGAAAGGGGGGGGGGGGGGACAGAATTTTGGGTGGCTTGGGATGGTGCATCTCAATTGCGCCTAATTTGTATTACCATTAGTCTCCATTGCGCCCGTCGTGGTCATCAATTGCGCCCTTGAAATAGTTAAAATGGTTCATGAGACAACTAGACATAATGGAAGGTTTGCATAAATTCAGAGTTTTCTTTTAGAAGATAGAGCTAACATTCAAAAGATACAGAAAACAGAATTTGAACAGCTTTTTGTCCTTTGCCGATCTACGATCGCAAAGAAGTATGTTTTCATTCGAGTTTGTTTCTTTTTTGTCCTTTGCCGATCGACGAAGTAGATCGCAAAGGAGTATGTTTTCGTTCGTGTATGTCACTTTGTTGTTTTTTCTGTCTGTCTGTCTGTCTGTCTGTCTGTCCCAAGGATATCTCCCGAACCGCTTGACCGAATCGCTTCAATTTTTTGTGTGTCACCATGAGAGTAAAGCATCCGCGCAAAAATTTTCGCCGTCCTGACCTTGACCTTGTTTGTTTTTCTGTTGTTTTTTCTGTCTGTCCCAAAGATATCTCCCGAACCGCTTGACCGAATCACTTCAAATTGTGTGTGGTGGTGTGTCACTATGAGAGGAAGGCATCCGCGCATAAATTATCGCCGTCCTGACATTGACCTTGGCATATGACCTTGAAAACCGAAAATCGTTAAGGGGCCATAACTTCCACACCGTAGGTCCTAGAGTCTTGAAACTTGGCATGTAGGTACTTTGGCTCATGGCCGTTCTGATGACGGCATACCGATCAAGGTCAAGGTCACGGTCAAGGAGATCGGTCAAATTGGGGTTTTAGCCATATTTTCCACATTTGTAATTGACAGAAGCGCTTCAGATTGTGTGTGGTACTGTATAACCTAGAGTAGAAAGCATCCGAGCATAAATTATCGCCATGCTGACCTTGACCTTGAAGTGTGACCTTGAAAACCAACATTTCCTTCTTTGCGCTATATATTTCTTGTCCAAGATTAGTCCAAAGTTGGCAAAACCAGCTGTTCTGCGACAGTGACGTTTTCTCCACAAAATAACTTGTTCTGTTTTTCTATTGTGTTTTTTTGTTGTGTCTGGATACAATCATATAATATTCTGATCATAATTTTCTGCTAATGTGAACACATTTGCTGCTGCATGTATTGCTTCTCTTGCTATATCAATTATTTCTTTCTGCCGAGTTAAATCAATTTTGATAGTGACTGCTTTCTGCTATTTCTACTTTTTTTTCTGATGGGTCCATCTTTCTTAGTGTCGATTTGGTTTTGGTACCGGTACGTGCCTTTTTCCGAAATAGGCGCAATTGAGTGGTAACTCCTGGCGGAAGGGGTGGGGAGAAGGGATAAATCACTCAATGAGACACGAAATTGACGCCGTAGGCGACCTTGTTGTGTGTGTGTGTGTGTGTGTGTGTGTGTGTGTTTGTGCGTGAGCGTATGCGTGTGTGTGTGTGTGTGTGTGTGTGTGTGTGTGTGTGTGTGTGTGTGTGTGTGTGCGTGCGCGTGTGTGCGTGCGTGTGCGCGTGCGTGTGTGTGTGTGTGTGTTTCGAGCTTCCGGTCCATGACCATAAATATGGGATGGTACACTAAACAAAAACGACAGAAAATGATCAGTTACATGAAGTTTGATTTGTCTCTCTCTCTCTCTCTGTCCCCCCTCTCTCTCTCTCTCTCTCTCTCTCTCTCTCTCTCTCTCTCTCTCTCTCTCTCTCTCTCTCTCTCCCCCTCCCTCCCTCTCTCTCTCTCTTTCTCCCAAGCCTTTATCCACCCTGTATTAACAGGCGAGACACGAGAAATGTTGGGGGTACACAAAACACCGGTCAGCTTCTGTAGGTAATCCCCAAGCCCTGTGGTCATGAGTGCGAATTAGACATTCAAAACAGGGACTAGTATGTAAATTAGACGAAACTCCCAAAACGATTGGCTGTTTAGCCTAATTTACATACTAACCCCCGTTTGGAATGTCTAAGACACAGTTATAACTACAGGGCCAAAACCCAGTGCTACCAAGAACAATCAGAGGTTACGCAAAGTCTCGCTTAAGCATGTGTCATAGGGGCTATACTAAACCACAGAACCAGACATTTTAAAGACCCCCCACGTCACGTGTCACATTCCCTGTTGTGCTTGGAAGATTTCTTAAAGACCCAGTGACGCACCACGATTAAGTCCCTTGGTTTTTGTCTGGGTTGCTGTGACCCACAAACAAATTTCCCCATATTCAAATTGAGGCTGCTCTTTAAACTGATGTGTCGGTTTCAATTTGGGGCCATTTATATGGGAGTCAGACCTGGTCAAAACAAGATTTCTTTCCAGCTCTTTAAACTGATGTGTCGGTTTCAATTTGGGGCCATTTATATGGGAGTCAGACTTGGTCAAAACAAGATTTCTTTCCAGTTATAAGAGGGAAAACACGTGAAACCCGTGATTTTGACACGTGATCGGGTGGATCTTTAAGATTTCTGACCAGCTAGAAGAGGGAAAGCACGTGAAGAACATGATTTTGACACGTGACGTGGTGGATCTTTAGGGCTCCCGTGTCGGAGGCCACGAGAAGGCGTGATAAATTATAAAGACTAGCGCAACGCCTAGTACTGGCAATGCACCGTACTGGGAACACCACGTACTGGTAACGCTGAGTACTGGTTTCGCCGGGTACGCGAAATATTATTATTACTTTTGTCTCTCTCCCTCCTTCCATCTTCTTCACTCATCCCGTTCTACTACCCCCCGCACCTTACTGAGTACAGCAAATTTGAAGCGATTCGGTTAAGAAAAGGCGGAGTTATAAGGCCCCGTTTCCAGTTGGCGCTGCTCTGAGAGTGATGCGCTCTCCCTAGTAACGGTAACGCCTAGTAACGGTAACGCCAAGTACTGGTAACGCTGAGTACAGCAAATTTGAAGCGATTCGGTTAAGAAACGGCGGAGTTATAAGGCCCTGTTTCACGTTGGCGCTGCTCTGAGAGTGATGCGCTCTCCCGATTCTCTTCACATTTGCTGCCAAGCTTTGCCCGGGCCATAGCAAGCCTGACAGCAAAGTTGCAGCCATTCGGTTTAGAAACGGCGGAGTTATTCATGAAACGGTGAAGCGGCGTATAGCGCAGGCGTTTCTAATCTGATTCGCTTCCGGTTTAGCACACCGATAGTCACCGTCCCCGGTCATCGTCCTGCTAAATTCGAAGGCAATCGGTCCAGAAACACAGGAGATACGGGTGCCGAGAGGCCGGCGGATGCGCGTTTCGCTCATTTGCCGAACCGCGCAAATGACACGGCCGCCTCGGTTGCCGTTGCCATCACTCACAGCAAATTTGAAGGGATTCGGTAAAAAAACGGCGGAGTCATAAGGCCCGTTTTGTGCTTCAGACAGACAGACAGACAGACACACGGACACTTGGCTTTTTACTATATGATGATGAGCGCCATAGCAACACGAGGTCTTCAATGCTTAATGCATGAGGCCTTATCCAGAAGCACACTTGGCCTTTGC
>CM065683.1:44597131-44604631 GCA_017654935.2 Phymorhynchus buccinoides | reverse complement strand
GCAATACCAAGAAAGTCCCGACGTTTTTCAATAAAACAATCTGTTGTGAAGACGGGATAAACCCGCTATGTCCCAGGCCCAATAGATCCCAAACTGGGATGTAGCGGGCCTGGGACATATCGAGCCGACCGTGTTGAAGACAGCTCCGCATGAGTGCACAGACTCCAAATAGCCTTCCGCCCACCTGCAAGTATAACGCTTTACCAGTTAGCCGATACTTTCTGACTACAGCATTATTGCGAACAAAAAACAACCCACAACACGATAGCAAAAGCAAAACGACGCAGGCCTACTACATACTAATTATTTTCATAGACTGTTATTTTGTTGTCACAAGGCGAGAAGATTAGCATTCTCACGAGGTAGTAGTAGTAGCAACATTTTGTCGTGCAGGAAACAGATATTTAAATGCAGAAGGACTGTTAGGAAAAGGTTTTTTTAAAAAGTTTTTAAAGAAGACGGGGTAAGGGAGAGAGAGAGGGAGAGAGAGAGAGAGAGGAGGAGAGAGAGAGAGAGAGAGAGAGAGAGAGAGAGAGAGAGAGAGAGAGAGAGAGAGAGAGAGAGAGAGAGAGAGAGAGACTTTTGCACGGTTTCGTTCATTGGCATGAACGGATCGTTTTTCACCGAATGGCATTCACTTTCAAACGACATTGTAATGCAAACACATAGACGGAAAGTCGAAGCAGGGAGAGGGGTTAAAGGGGCACACTGACGGATGAGTTTTTGTAAGAAACACGTCCAGATCACCAGGAAAACACCCTTTACAGAGATTGCAACACTCACTTTGCTCTGGTTTCCTAGAAATCAAACCGTCAAATCGGCGATTCCTCCTTGGCTGAGGTGCTGGAAGTCAAATTCTTTCACCCAGAAAGAAGGCGTGTGCCTTTTTTAATGGCCACCAAATCGTTTGCACGAAATGTTCGCAATACAAGCCTTTTTTTAATTTTTTTCTTTTTTATACAGTTTATCTAAAGGAGTTTTGCTCACAACAAAGGAAATAGCTCCAATTTCTTTTTTTACTGCACTACAAAAAAAGAAAACGCTTCAACCACGATGAGTGACCTCCACCCACCCCATCCAAAATGGCTACTCTCTCCGGCATCTCCGCCAAGGAGGAATCGCCGTTTTGACGGCTTAATTTCTAGGAAACCAGAGCAAAGTGAGTGTTCCGATCCTCGTGTTTGTTGCAAAAACTCATCCGTCAGGGTCCACCTTTAAAGGAGAATGGAATAGAAAGAGAAGGGAGAAAGAGAATAATGATGAGAATAATGAGTGGCTGGGTTGGGTACCCATGTGCTAAGGTTTGTCAGCGAAATTCGGTGATAATAACATGTGGTATCTTATTTCGGCCTAGCTGTAAAATGTCCATGGACTCCTCATTCTGCTGGTGTCACAATAGCTCAGTGGAAGATTATTTTCTAACTACACAGACTTGTGGAGCAACTACGAAGCAAATATGGAAGTATTTTGGGGTGATTTACGGGCAGTGCATGTCATTTAGTATGCTGCATTTGGTTTCCCGAACTCTCAGTCTGTCCTCAAACGGCATGATTTTTGCTCAGCATATGGAAGAATATATTTTACACAGAAACATGTGTACTATCATAATGTGCAATCACATTGCACCACAGAGAAGGTGTTAACGAAATCCTATTTGTATGCCCTTTTATTTTTTAGCCTTCTGACCCCAGTCTAATAAGACTTATAAAGGAAAACCAGGGCCGGATCTAGGGGGGGGTGTGCTTTGGGTGCTGCGGCACCCCCCCTCGACTGTCAAAAAAAAGAAGGACAAAGGAGATGCTCTTGCGGCTGTCCCCCCAAAAAAGGACAAAGGAGATGCTCTTGCAATAAGGTGATAATGTTTGATTGTCTTTTGTGTGTTATGACTGCAAGCTAAGCAAGGTGCAAATCTGATAAAAACGCTCTTAAGAAGTTCTGTTCTGAGCTCACAGGAGATGCCACAAAACAGATTTAAAATGTTGAAAACTCGTTTTCGGCAGGGAGGCTTTTTGGCCCCCCTGAACCCCCCACCAGGGCTTTACCCCTGGACCCCAACGGGGCCTAGGCGGCCCCTGGACCCCGGCCTAAAAAAAAGTTTCAAGCACCCCCCCCCTTCAAAAGTCTGTGATCCGGCCCGGGAAAACAGAAAACAGTGACTTGGAGAGTGCGGGCCTTTGCCAAAGAAATTCCTTTTTCCTTTGTTATTTTTTGTTTGCGCTGAATAAAGGGGAATTCTTAGATGCAGATCATATCTGATTTGATGTGCACTGTTACATGTTTCTTTCTGTAGGCCTATCACTGATCACTGGTCCCTTGACCGGGAATGGTCGTGGGGGCGCTGCGCTGACAAGAACATCAATTGTCAGTCTAGTCGTTAACAAAAATGAAAAGTGTAGGCCCTATTGTTCGCTAACAAGAACGTCACTGACTACAGTGTCAAAACGGACTATCTTTAGATAGTCTATTGACTTATTATTGATGTTATTGCAAAAACTAAGAACTTGCATTAAAAAAGACTGCAAATAATGTAAAATGAAGATTATGCTTTTTTAAAATATATTACGCATGTTCCCGCAAATCTCGAGTCAATGTCGGGTCTGGTTACGCCGCGGTTTGAAGCGATTCGGTCGAAAAACGGCGGAGTTATAAGGCCCGTTTCGTGTTTCAGACACACACACACACACACACACACACACACACACACACACACACACGGACAGTTGGCTTATTACTATATGATGATTTCTGCAGTCTTTTTAAAAAAAAACAAGTTATTAGTTTTCACAATATGTTCAATGATACGTTTTGACTCCAAGCCATCGTACTATGCTTATTATTAAGATAATTTCGAAATGATCTAGCTAGCTATCTGTGATATTTTCTACGCTGGGTAAATATGGACCTAAAACCTTGAAGATATTATTGCGTCTTCCCCAAAAAAGGAAACACCATAAGCACCATCGGAATTTATTCCTATTCCTAGTTGCCGCATGACTTTTTCACTCCATTGACACACCCGATTGCGGCATTCGTGCATATTTTGTTTACTTTCTTTCACGATATAACTGGCTACTGCCTGAAGGTTGCAGGACAACTTTGTAAAACGCTTTTCAAAAGGAGTGAAGGTGGGAATTACTTATATTGGATGACGAATAGTGTGCACATTGTCACGTAAATAAACTCGTGCGTGCGTGCGTGTGTGTGTGTGTGTGCGTGCGTGCGTGTGTGCGTGTGCGTGTGTGTGTGTGTGTGTGTGTGTGTGTGTGTGTGTGTGTGTGCGTGCGTGTGTGCGTGCGTGTGCGTGTGTGTGTGTGTGTGTGTGTGTGTGTGTGTGTGTGTGTGTGTGTGTATGCGTGTTGTGTGTGTGTGTGTGTGTGTGTGTGTGTGTGTGTGTGTGTGTGTATGCATGCGTGTGTATGCTTGCGTGTGTGTGTGTGTGTGTGTGTGTGTGTGTGTGTGTGTGTGTGTGTGTGTGTGCTTTTACACATACTTGATATGATCACACTTTTGTGTATGAGTAACATGTTACGGTTGTTTTTGGCTGTCTCTGTCATCAGACTACATCAGGAGCCGTAGAAGCTCTAGGGGCCTTGGGGTCGAAGTATCTGTCACTTTAAAATATCACATAATATATTGATATGTATGTATGTTACGTATATACATTAGGTGTGTTTCTGTCAGTGAAGCTTAATGTCAACTTGTCAATCAAGCAACCAACCAACAAAATCAGAATGCTCATTAGCACACCACTAGCGATAGTGTCAGCGATTGACGGTTGAGGACAGGAATTGTTAGGAAATAATGAAGTGGAGTAATTTCATGGTGTGTAGGAGTTACCTTGTCTAATTCAATCGGTCAAACAAGGGAAGTTATTGTACCATCAGGTAAATCCCCAGCCCAGTGTGTTTGAGGAGACACACAGCATGTAGAACGCAGTGTGTCATTCTAAATTCGATGTAATTTATATTTTTACGTCACAGTTTGCAAATTATATCACTTTGTAGCAAATGTCCACTCCTTTTTTTTCTACAAAATGTACTCGCATCCTGCGGTTTCAAGCTTCGACGGCATTGTTGCATTGTTGCTATGGTATTTGACCGAGTAATGGAGGTAAACAACTCTAATTTTCATGAAGTGCTCTACCCTAGTTTTTTATCTCCCGAAAATCGTTTATTGATTTGTTTCCTGTGCTCGCCGACAGTGTCAACGTACCCTACAGGTACAGCTATGAGTACACGGGTAACTGTAAGCAAGGCCAGCTGTCACATTAAACGCGAGGTCAAACTGCGGAACTATGGAATCCTAGCAGGCTCAAAAGGCAAAATATGGGCCGGTTTTTGTTGTTGTTGTTGTCGCTGTTGTTTGTTTGTTTTCTTGACGACATGTATTTCTTTATCTTTATTACGAACGTTATAGAAGGTAAGCCTGCTAGCTTTGCAATTAATGGGAACTGCTTTTAAAAAAAATGGTAAAAGCGCCGTCCTTTTGTTTTTTAGATTGATGGGAACACTAAAATTTTAAAAGATGGTACAAGTTTTTGTTATCTTGTTGACCAATTTTTATGCCAGCACCAGAAGTAAAATTAACCCCTTGACTGCCGTATAACGTATCACGTACTGACTTGGTGACATCACTGATGACGTCATCAGATGAAGAGGAATAACTCTGATATGCTGGCTTTTGCTCTAACGCAGTCAAGAGAGTTATACCCCCAGACCAGTTTGCCAGATTGGCTCTATGAGTTGTCTTTCTCATGTTATGACTTGAGATTTTTTCTTTAATTTTCTCTGGCAGTCAAGGGGTTAACAACAACGTACGTGTTGGTCGAAAATGTGTACGCTCATCCGTAATTTGATGAAAACATTTAAGAATGAAGAAAAGATCGCTGCTTTAATTGCTATTCCTTAAATGAAGGGGCATGATCCAACACATTATCTAATGCTACCTGTTTATTGTCGGTGGTCTTAGTTCATTGTCATGAAGGTTTTCTATGATGTTTCGGAATATCACAACCATAACTTCTCCTCTCCCCCCCACTCTCCATTTTCAAGGATAATAATCATAGTCAACATTTGTATGAATCCAGACTGGATTACGAGCTTGAAAAGTGATTTCTTTTTACTTCTTCTTGAACTTCTTCTTCTTCTTCTTCTTCTTCTTCTTCTTCTTCTTCTTCTTCTTCTTCTTCTTTCTTCTTCTTCTTCTTCTTCTTCTCTCTTCTCTTACTCTTCTTCTTCTTCTTCTTCTTCTTCTTCTTCTTCTTCTTCTTCTTTCTTTCTTCTTCTTCTTCTTCTTCTTCTTCTTCTTTCTTCTTCTTCTTCGCTTCTTCTTTTCTTCTTCTTTCTTCTTCTTCTCTTCTTCTTCTTCTTCTTCTTCGTCTTCTTCTTCTTCTTCTTCTTCTTCTTCTTCTTCTTCTTCTTCTTCTTCTTTCTTCTTCTTCTTCTTCTTCTTCTTCTTCTTCTTCTTCTTTCTTCTTCTTCTTCTTCTTCTTCTTCTTCTTCTTCTTCTTCTTCTTCTTCTTCTTCTTCTTCTTCTTCTTCTTCTTCTTCTTCTTCTTCTTCTTCTTCTTCTTCTTCTTCTTCTTCTTCTTCTTTCTTCTTCTTCTTCTTCTTCTTCTTCTTCTTCTTCTTCTTCTTCTTCTTCTTCAACTTCTTCTTCTTCTTCTTCTTCTTCTTCTTCTTCTTCTTCTTCTTCTTCTTCTTCTTTTTGAACATCCACCACTGGTCAGTTTTCTTTCTTCCGAGGCGGAGGCGGTTTTCTCTGTAGCTATGCCTTCTTGTTGTTACCCCCCCCCCCCCCCCCCCCCCCCCCCCCCCCCCCCCCCCATTGAATGGGGAGAAGAGAGTGCGGACATCAAAGTAAAGTCACACTCGTGACATTCTACAACGGGTAGTAAAGATAATTATGCTGTGTCATGTCTCGAAGTAGAGGGATGGCAGCGAGCCTGAAGAGACAGTGACACAAACGATCGTTACCTGCTGCCTTGTGCAGGTACTGATGCCTAGATGAATCGATCACCAGTCTGTGGGTGGCTTCATGTATTATTATGTCTCTTTCTTTTGTCTTTTCTTTTCCGGCAAATATGTACTCTAGTCACACACACACACACACACACACACACACACACACACACACACACACACACACACCTTCAATGTTTACGATCATCAGTCTCAAACTCTGCTTCTTTCACTTTTATGAAAAATAATCCTAGGCTGATCCTAACCCTAACACTTCTACCCCCCAAAAATGGCAGAATGTTGCTTCTCAGTGAAAATGTTCAGTGCGAGAATTTGAGGGGGAGGGTGTGTGTGTGTGTGTGTGTGTGTGTGGGGGGGGGGGGGGGGGGTAAATTACATTCTTTTCTCTCTGAACGTAGCTGTTAAGTTTTCAGATGAGGATAACCTTTGTCTCCTTCTTCTTCTTCTTCTTCCACAGGGAGAGAGAGAGAGAGAGAGAGAGAGAGAGAGAGAGAGAGAGAGAGAGAGAGAGAGAGAGAGAGAGAGAGAGAGAGAGAGAGAGAGAGAGAGAGAGAGAGAGAGAGAGAGAGAGAGAGAGAGAGAGAGAGAGAGAGAGAGAGAGAGAGAGAGAGAGAGAGAGAGAGAGAGAGAGAGAGAGAGAGAGAGACATTTGTTTATTGAGGGAAAAGAATAAGCACACAATGGGGTTGTTTACATATCTATGACTTGCCCTCGAAACAAAAGAAGAAAATCATAATTAAAACTTCCAATAATGAACAAAGGCAACAGGGAACAAGTGCAACTCCGAGCGGCTGCAAAGTCCCCTCGCAGCATCGCCGAGCTACTCCGAAATCGGAATGTGTCGGCTGTACACATACATAAAAACACCAACAGCACGTAACTACATAAAAACGCATCAAAACAGCACCGTAACTGAACAGGTTTTTTTATATCTAGCCTTGGGGTTCGGACCCGTGATTAGAGCGCGCGCGATCATGCGCACACGCGCGCACAGAAAAATTCATGACAACTGTGTTATAGACCATTCATCAAGAAATGTTGTGGAAAAACACTGCATTGAAATACATACAAAACTTCGCGAGATATTAGCGATTATGTGTTTCGGGGTTTGAACCCCGTAACTGGCGCGACCTTGACCTTAATGTCAAACTAAATATATCAGTGGATAGCTTGCATCTTGGCAAATAGTATACCAAATTTGATGTTGATAGACTGAATAGTTTATGAGAAAAACGGACGGATAGCCGGACGGACGGAGGCACGCAGGACGCCGGACGGACACCGGACGGACGGACCAGACAGAAACAATAGCTCCCCGAACCGAACCTTCGGCTCGGGGACTAACAAACCCACCAAAACTCCTACACATTCATCCACGCATCCCCCCCCCCCCCCCCCCACACACACACACACACACACCTCGCACACAGCACAGTAATCATATGAAATAATATAAATTGAATTAAAGACCCACCAAAATCACCCCCATCTAGATGTAAAGTAATGTCTCATTTGACTT
>CM065683.1:44554631-44587131 GCA_017654935.2 Phymorhynchus buccinoides | reverse complement strand
CCATCTCCAGACTGAAGCCTTCACCCAGGTTAGGCCTCCTGGGAAAATCGTCCTCCACACTTTTGTAGTTCATTGACTGGCCAAGTGATACATAATCTAGAATGCGGAACTGCCAGTGTTGCTTGATGGTGAGGGCAAACCATAAAACGACCCAGAACACCATGTAGACCACCTCGCACACCAGACCGGTCAGCACCAGACTGTCTTGGGTGGGCCGGTAGAGCGTCACCAGATCATACATCACCGGACCTTTGCAGGCTGCCACTGACACCAGAGCCAACAACGCGCACGTGTGGGGCACGTAGCCATGACAACCGGTCTTGACTGAGATCGACGTTTCCGAGAGAGAGTCTGGTTTGTGATGCCTCCTCTGGATGATGGCCATCTTGTCCATGAAGTAGTGCCAGCCGTACTGGCACACGGCGAAGGTGGAGAGCAGCATGACAGTAGAGCCCAGGACATAGAGGCTGAGGGCAGCGGGGCAGCCCAGCAACAGGTCGACGTTGATGAACAGCTGCTGGTTCCTGCACACTTTGTACAGGCAGGCGAAGGCCGAGAACCCGAGCGAAGATGTCAAGGTCAAGGTTAGCAGCTGAAGGGCGAACACTAAGGTTAGCACTTTGTTTGTGTACCTGAAATCAGACCACGCTGGTGTCAATCAAATGTTGTTTTTCGGTTTCTGAAAATTCAATATTGTGAGGGTCGAAAGTCATCTACCGTATTGAGGCTTATACAAATAGTTTTTATTCACAGGATATCTAAGCACCAACATCACCCTGAAATACACTCGATTTACGTTTGCGATATACAAAATAAAAGGCAACTAAAGCTGAAGAGCCCTTATACTGAAAATTGAAACGTGAATTGGTGTATGTGTAAAATGTCCGTGCACACGCTCCACATGTATATCGAGTTACAGTCATATTGAATCATGAAAACAACAATGGAAACAGTACTACAAAGCCACCCACCCACCCACATCCCTCCCACACACACCAACACACACACACACACACACACACACACACACACACACACACACACGCATACGCACGCACACACACACACACACACACACACACACACACACACACACACACACACACACACACACACACACACACACACACACACACACACACTCTGTACAGTGGCACAGAGGTATTGCGTTCGCCTCGTGTCAAGTAAACCCGAGTCCGAACCTGGATACAGGGGATTTGTCCTCTCATTCTGCACTAGGCCTTGCGTTCTGAACGTGGAGTCTTTCGGATGAGACGATAAAAAGAGGTCCTGTGTGCCCATGTACGTAGCACACGTTAAACCAAGTGGCAACGAAAAAGTTGTCATTTGGTCAAATTTATCCCCCCTTCCTTCTTCATCAGTCACACAAAGATCGGATGCAAAAAAACAAAAAAACATTGAGTGGTGCGCCTCTGGTTGCGAATTTCACAGAGACGCCTCTGTGACTAGAAAGTACCTAATACTTATCACACACACACACACACACACACACACACACACACACACACACACACACACACACACACACACACACACACACACACACACACACTGTCCTCCTAAAAAAATCCAGACACTCACCAAAAGATGGCAGCATATCTGATGCTGAAGGCAAGCAGAGCCAACACAAAGTTGACATAAGCGAGAGTCATCCAGTGGTCCCCAGCCGTCCAGCTGCCAGCTATGGGGGCATGTGGGGCTAACACCACATAGCTTCCGTTGGCTGCCTTCAGCGTCTTGTTAAGGCTAGCCTTCAGGTCGCTCACCAGGGGGCGTTCTTCTCTGAACAGGAAGTCGACGTCGGAAGTCCAAGCAAAGTCTGAAAACAAAAGAAACTCGGTGGTTATATTACCAGCCAATGTTTAGTGTACTATTTCAGTACGAACTTTCTCCGAATTCTTCAATTCTTATGTTTTATGAAAAAGCATTCAGAGTTCGGTTCCCATCATTCTAAATGTAAGTAATGAAAGGAAGATCGGAGTTGAAAATGACCTATTCACATTGAAACCGCAACAGCAAATGGACACATCTAAATATGACATTTAGATTGAATTCTAACGATGGCCACACGCACACCACATGCCTCTGATTTATTTGTGTTACATTTGAGGCAGGAAATTTGTCGTGAACCATGTTTACAACTATTGGTTGGTTCCGTACCCCGAATAAAATTGTATTATGTCATTGCCATGCCCATCTGTATAGATACACAAACGCCGCCAACTTAAGTTAAGGTCACTTTTTTATATGCGCATAAAACGAAGACAGTTGATCCAAATCATTTCAATTTTTGACGACGCCTAATTCAATTATTAGTGTACCCCAATCGCAAGTGTCATTGCAGTCATGCTATTACTTTTGATACAATAGCTGAACAAACAACAACACCCCAAATTTGAAAATCACAAAAGCGTGACTACTCAAAAAGTGTCAAAGGTCGATATCGTCACTGTTGTTGGCAAGACAAATAAATGAAGCGATGTCTCATGAATGCCCTAATGTGTCAACAAAGCCCCGAGGAGCTGCTGCTAACACAAGTAAAGTTACAGCTGCTTTGGTCCACCGAATACTCGATTTGGACACGTTTTGAGTGGCCGCGCGTTGTGATCTTTAATTTGCGATCGCGTTATTTGTGGAGCTATTGCTTCAAAACCAATGCTACAATGGAGTGACATTTTAGGTTCGGGTGTACAAAGAATTGAACTAATGATATGCATAATAGCAAAGGATTTGATTCTGCCATTTTTGTTCTCAGTATATTTTGTTGCTCATTAATTTTAAAAAAACCTATGGGATGCCAGAGATAAGCCAATTGAGATGCATGTCAAAACTACACATCTGTGCTCATTTTCGTGTCACACTAAGATTTTATTGCCACAAAAATTAACATAACTTCAACATGCTCTAATAATAGACAATAGAGCGAACCGCGTAGGTGGCTCTTACCCATTTGATGATTGTAGTTAATTGTCCGTCACCGAAGGTGAACGGACTTTGCGATGGGCTGGTTTGTCTGGGTTTTTTTCGGGTTTTTTCTTCGGGGTTTTTCTCTGTCTGTCCCAAGGATATCTCCCGAACCGCTTGACCGAATCGCGTCAAATTTTGTGTGAAGGTGTGCCTCCTTAATAGGAAGAGATCGGCGCAAACCATTTTGCCGTCGTGACCTTGACCTTGACGTACGACCTTGAAAACCGAAAATCTATTTTTAGCCATATCTCGGGCACCGATCGACATAGGATGTTGAAACTTGGTATGAAGGTGGTTTGGCTTATGCCCGTTCTGATGATGGCATACCGATCAAGGTCAAGGTCAAGGTCAAAAAGATCGCTGGAGCCTGAAAATCGGAGGGTCATTTTTTCTCATTCTGTCTGTCCCAAGGATATCTTTCGAACGGGTTGACAGAATCACGTCAAATTTTGTGTGCTAGTGTGTCACCATGAGAGGAAGGCATCCGCGCAAACCATTTTGCCGTCGTGACCTTGACCTTGGCGTACGACCTTGAAAACCGGAAATCTTTCAGGGGCCATAACTCCTACACCGTTAGTGTTAGAGTCTTCAAATTTGGCATGAAGGTACTTTGGCTTATGCCCGTTCTGATGGTGGCATACCAATCAAGGTCAAGGTCAAGGTCACGGTCCGGGCGATCAGTAGGCCTTGAAAGTGGTAGGGGTCTACACATTGGGTTTTAAGCCATATTTTCCACATTTGTACTTGACAGAAGCGCTTCAGATTGTGTGTGGTACTGTATACCCTAGAGAAGAAAACATCCGAGCATAAATTATCACCATGCTGACTTTGACCTTGAAGTGTGACCTTGCAAACCGAAATTTTCTTCTTTGCGCTATATGTTTCTTCTTCAAGCTGTATCTCGTGAACTAGAAGACAGAATCCCTTCCAATTTTGTGTCAGGATGTGACACTCTACGGGGTGTCGCAAGTGCGTGGCATTGCTGGTGACGGACATGTCTGCCGCTCGGCGACGCCCTTGTTGTTACTGATTCGCTTGAAGAAAGTTTCATCCACCATCATGACAAGCCATTTGCAAATGAATTAGGCTTAACTAGGCCTACCAATTTATTTTCCTTCTCCATCCCACTCGCACCACCTTCAGTATACTCTAAATGTGGTCTGTGGAGGGCCTTGATATAATATCATCATATGAGCAAACACACATGCTGGACACTGGACACTGGACAACTTTATTTGACAAGGATAAAGATTTTAGGCGATGCATATTCTTACAATCTGTCCTTGGATAAAAGAAAAACAAATAACAAAACCCCAATTAAAATGGACTGGTAACATGAAAGTAAAAAAAGAAGAAAAAAAGTCACTACAAACAAGAAACGCATTTGAAAACACGAACGTCTCTCTCTCTCTCTCTCTCTCTCTCTCTCTCTCTCTCTCTCTCTCTCTCTCTCTCTCTCTCTCTCTCTCTCTCTCTCTCTCTCTCTCTCTCTCACTCACACACACATACTCTCTCTCTCTCTCTCTCTCTCTCTCTCTCTCTCTCTCTCTCTCACACACACACACACACATACTCTCTCTCTCTCTCTCTCTCTCCCTCTCTCTCTCTCTCTCTCTCTCTCTCTCTCTCTCTCTCTCACACATACTCTCTCTCTCTCTCTCTCTCACACACACATACTCTCTCTCTCTCTCTCTCTCTCCCTCCCTCTCTCTCTCTCTCTCTCTCTCTCTCTCTCTCTCTCTCTCTCTCTCTCTCTCTCTCATAAAAACATTAAAGAAACCCATAGTGAAACAAATAATTGATGAGAGAGAGCGAGAGAGAGCATGTTTATCAATCTAACGATTATGCAGACCAATAAATTAGTCAACGCGGGAGGTCATTTACTACTTCAGGCACCTTCGTACACAGGTAAAACACGAGGAGCCAACCATGCAACAAGCTTGTTTTTCGTTCCCCAGTTCCTGTCGAAAAAACTGTCGGCTATTCTTAGACCGTGGGAATAGGAATGTGGCCTCTCTGGCACTCAGTGATGAGGCTACAAGGAGAACAGAGAAGGAAGGGGTAGCTAACCTGGTGTAGGGAGAGAGCGAGATGCAGGCAGATAGACAAGAGGGAGGATGTGAAAAAAAACACCCCACGTAGAGGTGGAGTCAGGGTGAAGAAAAGTTCTAAGTGATTCACTGCCAGCCCCTTTAAACAGAAAAACAGATGTATGCATTTGTTTGTCTGACGAGGTCTGTCTGTGTTTCTCTGTCTGTCAGTGGGTTGGGGGTAAATTGCATCCAAGTCAACTAATCAAATGGAATGTCTCTAAGACTCACACCTTGGTATGTAAACAGTGATGCACATTTTTAGGACCCCTTATCAGAGAGAATGTAACACTATATAGTCTGTGCCCTTATAGGACAATGTGTCCTGACTCAGCATTATCGATAGGACAAAATATCCTGAACTTGCCGTTTTAATAGCGCACTGACAAGATACAAATGTGTCAAGTAACTTTTTTTGTTCACCCCCCAAACGTGTACAGAGTCAGAGAGAGGCGAGAGAGAGAGAGAGAGAGAGAGAGAGAGAGAGAGAGAGAGAGAGAGAGAGAGAGAGAGAGAGAGAGAGAGAGAGAGAGAGAGAGAGAGAGAGAGAGAGAGAGAGAGAGAACTCGGAACTCGGGAGTTTATTTGTACATTGGCCTTAGGCCACAATACAACATTGGGAGGAAGGGGAGAAGGGGCATGCCAAACTAATACGAAAATTAAGGACAATAACTAAAACATTATTATTTTTACAAAAAAGAGCATATATCACCCGATCAGTGAGATCATGAATGAAATATTTATGCTACTGCTATCTCTCTGGGAGAATACATTTTAGAACAGTCACATTATACATTTAATCAGAATTATTTCAAAAATATTCTCTTGCGTCTGTTGATCGCATGGAAACTATACCTGGATAAGTCATGCATATCGGTTGGACTTCTAGCTTTAAGTAAGCTTTGGAGAGAAATTCTAGCTGATTGTTGAAGAAATTTCTGTCTGAGGTCATTGTAAGCTGGACAGTCAAATACAATGTGTTCTTCATTCTCAGTCTTGTTTCTGCAGAATGGACAAGCTTTAGCATGTGCCGATGTACTAAAACGATGGACATTGTTATTTCAAGGAAGAACATTAAATCTCACCTGCGAAATGGCTACGCGGAAAGAATACAATATATTTTTCTTTTTTAAATACAGTCTTGAATGATCGATATGATATGTATCTATCTCTATCCCTAATTGTTCCTCTCCATTCCTGTATGTACATATCAATCAATCTCTGTTTGAAAATGTTTAAAAACATCTTAACATCACCAACATTCTGCTGAAGCCAGACAATATTAAAACCACTACAACACAGAATTTCTCTAATTTTTTGTAACCCAACATATTTTACCCAAAGGGTCCATGTTTAACAACATCTGATAAGCCTTATGATGTAGCATTTTGCTATCCATTTGCATTAGTTTAAACCACAATCTTACAGATGCAACATACGAATTTATATATAAAGGATATCTGGCAAGATCCCCGTACACCATTTTGTTGGGAGTCCTGCCAGGAACGCCCAAGAACCGTTCACATGCTATCATATGTATTCGTTCTAGATGCTCTAATCAACTGATTCAACCCCCACATTTCTGACGAGTAAATATTGGCTGAATTTTGTTGTCCAAGAATATGAAAAAAGTGGATACTGTTAGTTCTTTACACTTTTGAAAAACTCTACAAAGTTAAAAAACTGCTTTCTTCCCTTTAGTTGCCAAGTGCAATGTGTCTTTTTTTAACACTGTTCATAGTAGTAAAAAATTATATCCTAAATAACAATAACTGTTTACAACTTCTAGCATCATTCCATTGAAAAACCATTTTTCATTCTTACCTAAGAACCCCCCTTTCCTAAACACCATAAACTTGGGTTTGTCTATATTGACACTAAGCTGCATTTTATCACAGCACACATTTAATATATTAAGCTGATTCTGAAGGCCATTTGCAGTGGTAGAAAGCAAAGCTACGAGAGAGAGAGAGAGAGAGAGAGAGAGAGAGAGAGAGAGAGAGAGAGAGAGAGAGAGAGAGAGAGAGAGAGAGAGAGAGAGAGAGAGAGAGAGAAGAGGAGAGAGAGAGAGAGAGAGAGAGAGAGAGAGAGAGAGAGGGGGGGAGAGAGAGAGAGAAGAGAGAGAGAGAGAGAGAGAGAGAGAGAGAGAGAGAGAGAGAGAGAGAGAGAGAGAGAGAGAGAGAGAGAGAGAGAGAGAGAGAGAGAGAGAGAGAGAGAGAGAGAGAGAGAGAGAGAGAGAGAGAGAGAGAGAGAGAGAGAGAGAGAGAGAGAGAGAGAGAGAGAGAGAGAGAGAGAGAGAGAGAGAGAGAGAGAGAGAGAGAGAGAGAGAGAGAGAGAGAGAGAGAGAGAGAGAGAGAGAGAGAGAGAGAGAGAGAGATTCTCCCCTACTGAACGATCTTTGATTACACATAGCACGACAGAAAAACAAGATTCTTAGCTGCGGAGGTGTGACTGCGAGTTGGGACTCGGATTGAGCGGCGTGGGAGCAACGCCAATGTACGGCCCAGACGATGGGACAGCAAAAAAGAAAAGAAAAAAAAAGATTCTTAGCTGTCCGCTTTCTTACAAAAATAATAGGGCACAAATCCGCCTCCACAGTGATGCAATAGGACAATTGTCATGTCAGAGGTCAAGACAATAGGACATTTGAAATTTTAATGGGTCAATGTCCGGAAAGCGACAGAAATGTGCAACACTGGTAAATAAGGCCCGATGTATTTGTTGTTGTCTTAGCACATCCAGTTGTTTATCCCATGTTAACGCGCTGCCAAGAGGGCCTGTACGTGCGCCCATTGTGCCCTCTTATGATCTTCACTCAAATCTGTGAGTCTACAAAAGCGTCACCCTCACCCCCCTCCCAACCGTTTCCTTCTTTGCTAGCCAAATCGAGAGATTTATCAACAATCTCAACAGCAAAAAACAACAAAAAACAACAACAGAAAAAACAGAAAACAAAGAAATAAATTAATTAAAAAAATAATAAAACGTAATATCGCCTTTGAATTGTGAACAGTGTTTTATTGAATCAATATATCACAATAACATTTTGTTGGATGGAAACGGTTAAAATTGTTAGATTTAAATTCCAAATTGTTCCTCTTATATTAAAAGTTATTCATGACAAGGGAGAGAGAACGTTTAGTTGAAAGACAGTTTTACGTCCCCGTGGCTTTTGCCCATAGGGACAAGTTCTTTGGGTGCGGTGGTCTTCAAATACAGAGTGGACCGATCCTGGGGGTACTGCAATACCAGGCGAACCCGTGGCGACACTTCGCCGACATTCAAACATCAGATACCAAGCTATTGCATAACTGACGTTTAAATATGCAGGTATTGAAGTATGCAAGTTGTGCTCACAAACGATGTGGAAGCGTGTGTGTGCATATGAGTGCAGTTGTATGTGCGGGTTAGCGGGGGGTGTAGTGTATATGAGACACAGAGAGAGAGAGAGAGAGAGAGAGAGAGAGAGAGAGAGAGAGAGTCGTTGTGCATGTATAAGCTTTACTCATAATCTTATATCTGTGATATGTTACTTCTCGTGTGCATTGTGTTTATTGTATGTTTTAATGTGACAGCAACCAAAATTTCCTTGTTCATTTTAATGGGGATAATAAATATTGATTGATTGAAATATGCTCAAGTGTTTATTCTTTCTTTCTAACTATTAGAGTGGGCTTGGCACACCCGACACGAGGAGAATGTTTAAATGATGATCATGATTCCGATCGATTAGCTGTACATTCTAATACCTTGTTTGTCGAGTAAAACCATAGCTTTCAGCAAAGTTTTATTAACATCCCAGTCCATTCGTAACATATTGGTCAACCCGCTAGGTGACAAAAAAATCCCCACACACGTCATAACGTACATTTCTTGAATGTAGACCATTCTATGCCATTAATCTAAAAGAAAAATTAATTGGTTGATTCATTGTCTCCGAAATGTCTTGAAATTGTGCTAGTAAGTTTTTGTTTGTTTGTTTCCTTAACAGGTGTTTAGAATGAGAGAACCAGATAATCAACAACGACCAAAAATGTTTTTTTTTAAAATCCAACCAACCAACCCATCAAACAAACAAAACCCTTTCTTGATGGAGATGACAAATCTGCAAGCAAACATAACGCTGAATTTTCATCGCAGAACAGAAGGTTGCAACCACCGAAACTCGGCTATGCAACTTACAAGTACGAGACTTCACTTCTGTAAGAAAACCAGTTTTAACCCTTTCACCGCCAGCCATATTTCAGCCACACATTTCCATTAAATGTACCTGGGTAGAGAACAAAATCCATCTGCAGTATTGGGGATTCTTCTGTGACATAATTATATAAAATAAGGTCTATCCCTATTTCCCACAACTAAGACAATAGGGTCTTTGGATAATAGACCCCAATTGTATGTCTTTTAGTGACATAGGTGTTAAATCACTGTGGTGCTAAAATGCGACTTTAGCGGTGAAAGGGTTAACAATCACCAGAGAGTTGAAGGGGGGCGGGGTGTGCCAAGTCAATCTACATGATTGCCCAATCACCACAACTACCACTCTTTCTAAGATGATAGTCACACATCTGTGATGAATCACGCTGTCGTATTAGCCTACTACCTCCTGTTTATTTTCTTGACTAACCTTTTAATCAACCTTCCCCGAGTAATTAGAAGATGGCCTAACTCTGCAACCTTGCAATGCCGAAGCACCGGCCAATGTGGCATCGGGTCTCGTGGCCATTTCAGAAAAGCCAGCACTTGGAAAATGTCTACATAAACGATCCGCCGATGAATTGGGTGAGGTTAGGGGAGAGGGGGAGGGTGGTGGTGGACAAAATTATGCATAATCGAAATATTACTTTTTTTTTTTTATACTTGGCCCTATGTCTGCGAAGCTGACAGTCGCGTTTTTGTTTGTGGCACAAGCCACAAACCTATAACTCACTTTGTCTGTCTGTCTGTCTGTCGGTCGGTCGGTCCGAAATTGTCGCACTTCAAAGTGAGGCTGCACTTCAAATTGAGGCTGCTCTTTAAAATGATGTTTCGTTTTCAATTGTTGCACGCCACAAACGATTGCGAATCCGCGCTTGTTATTTCACAGTCCCAAATCGTGGCGTCCAATGTTCTCTAGATTTAAAACTCCCCCACTTGTGTTGAGTATGCATAGGCCTACTCGATTCGGTTGTCTTGTATCAGGAAATGGTTCTGTCCTTTGTATTCCTCTATCTGACAAAGCGTCCACTGACCTAAGGTCTTGTATCAGGAAATGGTTCTGTCCTTTGTATTCCTCTATCTGACAAAGCGTCCACTGACCTAAGGTCTTGTATCAGGAAATGGTTCTGTCCTTTGTATTCCTCTATCTGACAAAGCGTCCACTGACCTAAGGTCTTGTATCAGGAAATGGTTCTGTCCTTTGTATTCCTCTATCTGACAAAGCGTCCACTGACCTAAGGTCTTGTATCAGGAAATGGTTCTGTCCTTTGTATTCCTCTATCTGACAAAGCGTCCACTGACCTAAGGTCTTGTATCAGGAAATGGTTCTGTCCTTTGTATTCCTCTATCTGACAAAGCGTCCACTGACCTAAGGTCTTGTATCAGGAAATGGTTGTGTCCTTTGTATTCCTCTATCTGACAAAACGTCCACTGACCTAAGGTCTTGTATCTGGAAATGGTTGTGTCCTTTGTATTCCTCTATCTGACAAAGCGTCCACTGACCTAAGGTCTTGAATCAGGAAATGGTTCTGTCCTTTGTATTCCTCTATCTGACAAAGCGTCCACTGACCTAAGGTCTTGTATCAGGAAATGGTTCTGTCCTTTGTATTCCTCTATCTGACAAAGCGTCCACTGACCTAAGGTCTTGTATCTGGAAATGGTTGTGTCCTTTGTATTCCTCTATCTGACGAAACGTCCACACCGTAAGGTTTCGTATTTAACCAAACAATCAAATCAATGCATCTGATGTTTGGTACCTGGTAAATCAGCTCCCTCACCTGCAGTCTTGTTACTCTTGTAACTAAGACATATTACTGCATTCGTCTGATGACTAGCATCTGACAAATCAGCACACTCACCAGTGATCTTGTAGCGAAGAAATTAGTCTATTCATCTGTTGTCTTCTACCTAACAAAACAAACCACTCACCTGATGTGCCTAACAAGACAGTCCATTGTAATGCTAAAAAAAACAACCAGCACTTGATGCATTGAATCTAACAAAAAGAAAAACCACTAGCTTATTTTATATTAGCTCAGTGCACTTTAGTTGATAATGTAGTCACCTGACCCTATAGTCACGTGTGCGTCTTAAACAGTTAACTCGGGTTGGAAAGTGTAAATTAGACAACACTGCCAATCCCATTGGCAGTTTAGTTTAATTTACATTTTACATCCCGGATTAAGTATTTTAGATGTACTCTTGTCTACAGCGCCTAAGCTCTTGTAGAAAACAAATGAACCTATTTATGATTTTATTTTAGATCTTGCATCTGACTAAGCAGGCGTCATATACATACATGAGCAAACAGAGCACTCACCCGAGGTCTTGTAGCCGAAGCGGACCTCCAGAGCCGTCAGCAAGGTGTGGGGCAGCAGCAAGAGGAAGGCAGAGGTCACCTGCAAGGTCTGGGCCAGGGGCAGGAAACTGTACCACCACCTCCACCTCCTCGACCCCCTTGCCCTCCCATCCAGCAGGCAGCAGCAGCAGCAGGAGGCGTGCGTCAGGTGGGGCTGCAGGGCGTGGTCCCTGCCCAGCTTCAGCCCGTCGTTGGCCAGGTTGCCCACACGCAGGCAGGAGGCCAGAAGGAAGAAGGGAAGACAGAGCGCGGAGAGGACGAGGAGGACGAGGAAGGCGCCGAGTTCTGGGGGCAGGCCTCCCGTGGACCTGGAGTCCGGCCAGAACCTGGAGGCAGCCCTCTGGTAGCGGCGGTACGCCTGGGACAGGGCGTAGCCGTGCAGACCCAGCGTCAACAGGCAGAAGCTGATGGACCAGAAGCTGTTCAGGTGGATCTGTTGAACACGCTTCATCCTGTTATAGGGATATGCCACGCTGATTTGTCAAACACCCTCAACGCTGATGGCACGTGCAGACTCAGAGATCTCAGGGGCTTGAATATTGTGTCTTTGGTAAGGGTATACAAATGTAGAATTTTGTTTCCATTTCATTTGAATTACGACTTGTTCATTTCATTTCACGCACAACACTCTTCACAAGTTCACAGTGTTGAAAGACCCGGTGCAAAATAAAGCTGTTCAGGTGATCTGATGAACACTTTTCATCCTGTTATAGTGATATGCCACGCTGATTTGTCAAACACCTTCAACGTTGACGGCACGTGCAAACTCACAGACCTCACGACGGGGCTTGAATGCAGTTAAATAGTTTTATCTTGGGCATGGGTAGGCCTCTAGTATCTTTTTTTTCCCCATTTGAATTCTGACTTGTTCATTTGTTTTCACGCACAACACTTCACAAGTTCACAGTTTTGAAAGACCTGGTGTTAAATAAACGTATTGCTCGACACAGCATCTCATAATTTCTGCCGCCCATCTGGATTGTCCTTATGTTCCATATTGCTAGAGAAATATTGACGGAGAACAGTTTCTACAGAACCGGAAACACAGTTCTACCTGATGCGAAGTATCAACATGGAAATGTGGTTGAACTGCAAACCGCGCCCGTTCTTGAAAATCCCACGGTCATTATTACCGTCACTGTGCATGGAGTATGGTCGACATGTGTTGATCTGCGACCACAAATAACGCAAAGAAGGTTTAAGTATTAAACAACTAATATATTCGTGCTCATATTCTGTCAACAAAGTATTGCAGGCACATCACAATTCTCTCTGGGCACATCACGAGAGAGAGAGAGAGAGAGAGAGAGAGAGAGAGAGAGAGAGAGAGAGAGAGAGAGAGAGAGAGAGAGAGAGAGAGAGAGAGAGAGAGAGAGAGAGACAGAGAGAGAGAGAGAGACAGAGAGAGAAAGAGAGAGAGAGAGAGAGAGAGAGAGAGAGAGAGAGAGAGAGAGAGAGAGAGAGAGAGAGAGAGAGAGAGAGAGAGAGAGAGAGAGAGAGAGAGAGAGAGAGAGAGAGAGAGAGAGAGAGAGAGAGAGAGAGAGAGGAGAGAGAGAGAGAGAGAGAGAGAGAGAGAGAGAGAGAGAGAGAGGTGGAAGGAACAGCATATTTAAACGAAACGCAGCTGAGCTCGTCATTCTTTTTATTCGAATCTGTATTGTTAAAAATTCGGGACTTTCCTGTTGTTGCACAGCCTCCGGGCATTGCCTCCAGGATCGTTCCCACCATCTTTATATTTACTAATGTCCCATATGTGTCTGTTCCAGACCGGAGAACATTAAGCAGAATTTCACACAGCTCGTCACTAGGCCTAAAAGTGATCCATCTTTTATCTCTGCGACAATGGTAAGGCCAACAACAAGTAATTGCTTTGAACGACAAGTACCGCTTTTACAATAATTTTATATCATCCACTGTTCTTCCTTCTCTCTCCCTCCTCCCTCCTCTACTCCCTTCCATCTGCCCGTTTTTCCCTGCCTCTTCACTCACACCGTGTCCTCCTTTAGGGGCTGCTACTATTCCAGTGATGGTGCTGCTGCCTGGCTTTCTCCCTGGCCTTTGCCCAACACGCGCAGCGTAGCATCGGTATCATGCCGATACTCCGACATGTCAATAGTCCGACGTGCCAACAGTCATTGATCCAACGTGGCTAAAGTCCGACGTTTAAAAACTCCGACGTTTTATTTAGCTGTTTGTTTGTTTGTTTATTTATAAGTAATGGTCGAAATTCACTTTGTTAGGGTTTTTTCTTTCGCCATGGCAACAGTCATACGCTAGTAAATATAATAACGTGCGCATCAACCGCTTCCTCCATTTAAAAAAAATCTGGTATAGATGGCTACTTTTAAACTGAACAGAACTTTCCTGCAAAAGGAATCAAACGACAAGCTGATTTTGTTTTCTCTGTTTCTCTTGAAGTCTCTGTCTTGAGTCTCAAAGAAAATGAACATAAAAACACGTTTCATCCGCCATGGTCAAATACACTAAAGAAAACAAATATTATCCTTTTGTTAAAGGTGGACCGTGATGGATGAGTTTTTGCAAGAAACACGTCGAGTTCACCAGAAAGACAGCCTTTTCAAGGATCGGAACACTCACTTTGCTCTGGTTTCCTATAAATCAAACCGTCAAAACGGCGATGCCTCCTTGGCGGAGATGCCGGAGAGATTAGCCATTTTGGATGGGGTGGGTGGATGTCACTCATTGTGGTTGGAGCCTCTTTTTTTGTAGTGCAGTAAAAAAATAAGGAGCTATTTCCTTTGCTGCGAGCAAAATTCCTTTAGTAAACTGCATAAAATTAAAAAAAGAAAGAAAAAAGGCTTGTATTGTGAAAATTTCGTGCAAATGATTTGGTCTAAACTCTGGCGGCCATTCTTTCACTGAAATGATTTGACTTCCAGCACCTCCGCCAAGGAGGAATCGCCGATTTGACGGTTTGATTTCTAGGAAACCAGAGTAAAGTGAGTGTTGCGATCTCTGTAAAGGGTGTTTTCCTGGTGATCTCGTCGTGTTTCTTGCAAAAAAAACGCATCCGTCAGGGTGCCCCCTTTAAAACTGAATGGGTTTGAGAATTGTAAGCGACATCGTAAGCATCACACTCTGCCATCATTTGAGGTCATCTGAAAAGACAACTTCTCCTACCTCCCTGCTCCCCCGCCCCCCAACTTCTCTACCCCCTCCCCTATCTTTCACCTTTTTGTTTATCTTCCACCCCATCCTTGTCCTCCTCTTCTTTGCCTTCTTCTTCTTGTTCGGTTTTTCTGTCTGTCTGTCTGTCTGTCTGTCTGTCTGTCTCTCTCTCTCTCTCTCTCTCTCTCTCTCTCTCTCTCTCTCTCTCCTCTCTCTCTCCTCTCTCCCTCTCCTCTCTCTCTCTCTCAGGATCTCGTTCTCTCTCTCTCTCTCTCTCTCTCTCCTCTCTCTCTCTCTCTCTCTCTCTCTCTCTCCTCTCTCCCTCTCTCTCTCTCGCTCTCCTCCTCTCTCTCTCTCTCTCTCTCTCTCCTCTCCTCTCTCTTCCTCTCCTCTCTCTCTTCTCTCTCTCCTCTCTCTCTCTCTCTCTCTCTCTCTCTCTCTCTCTCTCTCTCTCTCTCTCTCTCTCTCTCTCCTCTGTTTGTCTGTCTTTTCCTTTGCCTGTTGTATGCACGTGCGTGAACTTGTGAACACAAAACAGCGTGCATGAGAGATGATTGTTTGGCTTTTAACTTGTACTCCTTGGAATGCCAGAATGTTAAAAGCAGACGGGCCTCAGAGGTATAACTTGGTTTTGTTCTCCACACCCCTCCCCCATCCTGCCCCTCCTCCACCCTTCATTCATTCTTTCTTTTTTCCTTTTAAATATAAATTGCGTTTATTTTTTTACATCATCTAACCACCTTCCCCACTAGCTCTATTGTCACACTTCTATGTCCCATTCGCCTCTTACTGTATGTAGGGGAAGACGGGGTAAAAAAGCGCATGGGCGGGTAAGAAGCCCACCCCAATTATCTCATGAAATGAAGCAAATTTCAGTCTCATTTTGCCCATGAGACGAGCGTTAATGTCTAGCATTCGTCTCATGGGCAAATTTGACTGAAATTTTCTTTATTTCATGAAATAATTGGGGTGGGCTTCTTACCCGCCCATGCGCTTTTTACCCCGTCTTCCCCTACGATGTACTGTCAAATTTCGTTCTTTTTTGTGTCTCCGTCTGGCTACATCTCTTTATCTGTCTGTCTGTCAATTTGTGTTCTTTTCTGTCTCTGCCTTCCTTTCTCTCTCTCTTTTAAGTTCTGTATTCTCTCTCTTTTAAGATATGCATGCTCTCTCTTTTAATTAAGTTGTGTATTCTCTCTCTTTTAAGTTGTGTATGCATCTCTCTTTTAATTAAGTTGTGTATTCTCTCTCTTTTAAGTTGTGTATTCTCTCTCTTTTAAGTTGTGTATTCTCTCTCTTTTAAGTTGTGTATTCTCTCTCTTTTAAGTTGTGTATTCTCTCTCTTTAAGTTGTGTATTCTCTCTCTTTTAAGTTGTGTATTCTCTCTCTTTTAAGTTGTGTATTCTCTCTCTTTTAAGTTGTGTATTCTCTCTCTTTTAAGTTGTGTAAGCTGTTTTCTCTGTCTTTTAAGTTGTGTATTCTCTCTCTTTTAAGTTGTGTATTCTCTCTCTTTTAAGTTGTGTATTCTCTCTCTTTTAAGCTGTGTATTCTCTGTCTTTTAAGTTGTGTATTCTCTCTCTTTTAAGTTGTGTATTCTCTCTCTTTTAAGCTGTGTATTCTCTCTCTTTTAAGTTGTGTATTCTCTCTCTTTTAAGTTGTGTATTCTCTCTCTTTTAAGTTGTGTATTCTCTCTCTTTTAAGCTGTGTATTCTCTCTCTTTTAAGTTGTGTATTCTCTCTCTTTTAAGTTGTGTATTCTCTCTCTTTTAAGTTGTGTATTCTCTCTCTTTTAAGTTGTGTATTCTCTCTCTTTTAAGTTGTGTATTCTCTCTCTTTTAAGCTGTGTATTCTCTCTCTTTTAAGTTGTGTATTCTCTCTCTTTTAAGTTGTGTATTCTCTCTCTTTTAAGTTGTGTATTCTCTCTCTTTTAAGCTGTGTATTCTCTCTCTTTTAAGTTGTGTATTCTCTCTCTTTTAAGTTGTGTATTCTCTCTCTTTTAAGCTGTGTATTCTCTCTCTTTTAAGTTGTGTATTCTCTCTCTTTTAAGTTGTGTATTCTCTCTCTTTTAAGTTGTGTATTCTCTCTCTTTTAAGTTGTGTATTCTCTCTCTTTAAGTTGTGTATTCTCTCTCTTTTAAGCTGTGTATTCTCTCTCTTTTAAGTTGTGTATTCTCTCTCTTTTAAGTTGTGTATTCTCTCTCTTTTAAGCTGTGTATTCTCTCTCTTTTAAGTTGTGTATTCTCTCTCTTTTAAGTTGTGTATTCTCTCTCTTTTAAGCTGTGTATTCTCTCTCTTTTAAGCTGTGTATTCTCTCTCTTTTAAGTCTCTCTTAAGTTGTGTATTCTCTCTCTTTTAAGTTGTGTATTCTCTCTCTCTCTCTTTAAGTTGTGTATTCTCTCTTTTTCTCTCTCTCTTTTAAGTTGTGTATTCTCTCTCTTTTAAGTTGTGTATTCTCTCTCTTTTAAGTTGTGTATTCTCTCTCTTTTAAGTTGTGTATTCTCTCTCTTTTAAGCTGTGTATTCTCTCTCTTTTAAGTTGTGTATTCTCTCTCTTTTAAGTTGTGTATTCTCTCTCTTTTAAGTTGTGTATTCTCTCTCTTTTAAGTTGTGTATTCTCTCTCTTTTAAGTTGTGTATTCTCTCTCTTTTAAGTTGTGTATTCTCTCTCTTTTAAGTTGTGTATTCTCTCTCTTTTAAGTTGTGTATTCTCTCTCTTTTAAGTTGTGTATTTTCTCTCTTTTAAGTTGTGTATTCTCTCTTTTAAGCTGTGTATTCTCTCTCTTTTAAGTTGTGTATTCTCTCTCTTTTAAGTTGTGTATTCTCTCTCTTTTAAGTTGTGTATTCTCTCTCTTTTAAGCTGTGTATTCTCTCTCTTTTAAGTTGTGTATTCTCTCTCTTTTAAGTTGTGTATTCTCTCTCTTTTAAGTTGTGTATTCTCTCTCTTTTAAGTTGTGTATTCTCTCTCTTTTAAGCTGTGTATTCTCTCTCTTTTAAGTTGTGTATTCTCTCTCTTTTAAGCTGTGTATTCTCTCTCTTTTAAGCTGTGTATTCTCTCTCTTTTAAGTTGTGTATTCTCTCTCTTTTAAGTTGTGTATTCTCTCTCTTTCTAAGTTGTGTATTCTCTCTCTTTTAAGTTGTGTATTGTGTATTCTCTCTCTTTTAAGTTGTGTATTCTCTCTCTTTTAAGTTGTGTATTCTCTCTCTTTTAAGTTGTGTATTCTCTCTCTTTTAAGTTGTGTATTCTCTCTCTTTTAAGTTGTGTATTCTCTCTCTTTTAAGTTGTGTATCTCTCTCTTTTAAGTTGTGTATTCTCTCTCTCTTTTAAGTTGTGTATTCTCTTTTAAGTTCTTTTAAGTTGTGTATTCTCTCTCTTTTAAGCTGTGTATTCTCTCTCTTTTAAGTTGTGCATTCTCTCTGTATTCTCTCTCTTTTAAGTTGTGTATTCTCTCTCTTTTAAGTTGTGTATTCTCTCTCTTTTAAGTTGTGTATTCTCTCTCTTTTAAGTTGTGTATTCTCTCTCTTTTAAGTTGTGTATTCTCTCTCTTTTAAGTTGTGTATTCTCTCTCTTTTAAGCTGTGTATTCTCTCTCTTTTAAGCTGTGTATTCTCTCTTTTTTAAGTTGTTTATGTGCATGCCGAGAAAAGTTTCTTTTCTATTTTGGAGACAATAAAATGAATTGATTGATTGATTGATTTAAGACCTTTAATCTGCTTTTCATCACAGGATTATAATATTATTTTGCTTCTGCTGGTGTGTATCTCAGTTGGTCTGTCTCTTGTGTTAGTAATCTCTCTCTCTCTCTCTCTCTCTCTCTCTCTCTCTCTCTCTCTCTCTCTCTCTCTCTCTCTCTGCCTCTCTGTGGGTGCAAACGCGCGGGCGCGTGTGTGTATGTGTACGCACGCGCGTGTACTATTTGTGTGCACGTGTGTTAGTGTGCGTGTGTACATGCGCGCGCACACTTTGTTCCGTATGTTATTTCACTCCGTTTGCTTTCTTATTATTTTCAAAAGATTTGTTGTTTATATGTTTGGATCTTGGTTGCCTGTGGTGATTGTTTTATTTTCGCTTATTGGCACAACCAGAGTACAGAAATAAAAATGCAGGCTTAAACATGCAAGCTTAAAAAGTGTTGGGTTAGCAGGAAGAAACTGGATGGATTGCTTTTTATAATTTTTACTTATTCTGCCTGTATGTCTGTTTGTCTGTCTGTCTCTCTCTCTCTCTCTCTCTCTCTCTCTCTCTCTCTCTCTCTCTCTCTCTCTCTCTCTCTCTCTCTCTCTCTCTCTCTCTCTCTCTCTCTCTCTCTCTCTCTCTCTCTTCTCACTTTTCTTTCTTCTTTCCTGTCTGTCTGTCTGTCTGTCTGTCTGTCTGTCTATCTCTCTTTCTCTTTCCACTTTAATTCTTTCTTTCCTGTCTGTCTGTCTATCTCTCTTTCTCTTTCCACTTTAATTCTTTCTTTCCTGTCTGTCTGTCTATCTGTCTGTCTGTCTCTTTCTTTCTCTTTCCACTTTAATTCTTTTTTTTCTGCCTGTCTGTCTATCTGTCTGTCTCTCTCTCTCTTTCCATTTTAATTCTTTCTTTCCTGCCTGTCTGTCTGTCTGTCTGTCTGTCTCTCTTTCTCTTTCCACTTTAATTCTTTCTTTCCTGTCTGTCTGTCTATCTGTCTGTCTCTCTTTCTCTCTTCCACTTTAATTCTTTTTTTTTTCTGCCTGTCTGTCTATCTGTCTGTCTCTCTCTCTCTTTCCATTTTAAATTCTTTCTTTCCTGCCTGTCTGTCTGTCTGTCTGTCTCTCTTTCTCTTTCCACTTTAATTCTTTCTTTCCTGTCTGTCTGTCTATCTGTCTGTCTCTCTTTCTCTTTCCACTTTAATTCTTTTTTTTCTGCCTGTCTGTCTATCTGTCTGTCTCTCTCTCTCTTTCCATTTTAATTCTTTCTTTCCTGCCTGTCTGTCTGTCTGTCTGTCTCTCTTTCTCTTTCCACTTTAATTCTTTCTTTCCTGTCTGTCTGTCTATCTGTCTGTCTCTCTCTTTCTCTTTCCACTTTAATTCTTTCTTTCCTGTCTGTCTATCTGTCTGTCTCTCTTTCTCTTTCCATTTTAATTCTTTCTTTCCTGTCTGTCTGTCAGTCTGTCTCTCTTTCTCTTTCCATCTTTAATTCTTTCTTTCCTGTCTGTCTGTCTATCTGTCTCTCTCTCTCTCTTTCTCTTTCCATTTTAATTCTTTCTTTCCTGTCTGTCTGTCTGTCTGTCAGTCTGTCTCTCTTTCTCTTTCCACCTTTAATTATGTCTTTCCTTTTCCCCTTCCTTATGTCTCCCAGTCTCCCTGTCTTTCGCTGTCTCTTTGTCTTCCTCTGTCTCTCACTCTCACACTCACCTACTAAATCAGTGTATGTTTGTCATGCTCATCCATGTCCGTAGTTCTCTCTCCCCCCCCCCCCCCTCACCCAATAGCTTGTCTGTACTGAAGTTTCATTTTTGTCATAGTCATCTATGTACCCCCTCCTCCCATCCCCCACCCCCATCAATAGCTTGTCTGTACTGAAGAGTTTCATTTTTGTCATAGTCATCTATGTACCCCCTCCTCCCATCCCCCACCCCCATCAATAGCTTGTCTGTACTGAAGAGTTTCATTTTTGTCATAGTCATCTATGTACCCCCATCAATAGCTTGTCTCCTCCCATCCCCCCCCTCCCCCATCAATAGCTTGTCTGTACTGAAGAGTTTCATTTTTGTCATAGTCATCTATGTACCCCCTCCTCCCATCCCCCACCCCCATCAATAGCTTGTCTGTACTGAAGAGTTTCATTTTTGTCATAGTCATCTATGTACCCCCTCCTCCCATCCCCCACCCCCATCAATAGCTTGTCTGTACTGAAGAGTTTCATTTTTGTCATAGTCATCTATGTACCCCCTCCTCCCATCCCCCACCCCCATCAATAGCTTGTCTGTACTGAAGAGTTTCATTTTTGTCATAGTCATCTATGTACCCCCTCCTCCCATCCCCCACCCCCATCAATAGCTTGTCTGTACTGAAGAGTTTCATTTTTGTCATAGTCATCTATGTACCCCCTCCTCCCATCCCCCACCCCCATCAATAGCTTGTCTGTACTGAAGAGTTTCATTTTTGTCATAGTCATCTATGTACCCCCTCCTCCCATCCCCCACCCCCATCAATAGCTTGTCTGTACTGAAGAGTTTCATTTTTGTCATAGTCATCTATGTACCCCCTCCTCCCATCCCCCACCCCCATCAATAGCTTGTCTGTACTGAACCCCCATCAATAGCTTTCATTTTTGTCATAGTCATCTATGTACCCCCTCCTCCCATCCCCCACCCCCATCAATAGCTTGTCTGTACTGAAGAGTTTCATTTTTGTCATAGTCATCTATGTACCCCCTCCTCCCATCCCCCACCCCCATCAATAGCTTGTCTCACCCCACCCCCATCAATAGTACTGAAGAGTTTCATTTTTGTCATAGTCATCTATGTACCCCCTCCTCCCATCCCCCACCCCCATCAATAGCTTGTCTGTACTGAAGAGTTTCATTTTTGTCATAGTCATCTATGTACCCCCTCCTCCCATCCCCCACCCCCATCAATAGCTTGTCTGTACTGAAGAGTTTCATTTTTGTCATAGTCATCTATGTACCCCCTCCTCCCATCCCCCACCCCCATCAATAGCTTGTCTGTACTGAAGAGTTTCATTTTTGTCATAGTCATCTATGTACCCCCTCCTCCCATCCCCCCCCCCCATCAATAGCTTGTCTGTACTGAAGAGTTTCATTTTTGTCATAGTCATCTATGTACCCCCTCCTCCCATCCCCCACCCCCATCAATAGCTTGTCTGTACTGAAGAGTTTCATTTTTGTCATAGTCATCTACCCCCCCCCCATCCTCCCATCCCCCCTCCCATCCCCCACCCCCATCAATAGCTTGTCTGTACTGAAGTTTCATTTTTGTCATAGTCATCTATGTACCCCCTCCTCCCATCCCCCACCCCCATCAATAGCTTGTCTGTACTGAAGAGTTTCATTTTTGTCATAGTCATCTATGTACCCCCTCCTCCCATCCCCCACCCCCATCAATAGCTTGTCTGTACTGAAGAGTTTCATTTTTGTCATAGTCATCTATGTACCCCCTCCTCCCATCCCCCACCCCCATCAATAGCTTGTCTGTACTGAAGAGTTTCATTTTTGTCATAGTCATCTATGTACCCCCTCCTCCCATCCCCCACCCCCATCAATAGCTTGTCTGTACTGAAGAGTTTCATTTTTGTCATAGTCATCTATGTACCCCCTCCTCCCATCCCCCACCCCCATCAATAGCTTGTCTGTACTGAAGTTTTCATTTTTGTCATAGTCATCTATGTACCCCCTCCTCCCATCCCCCACCCCCATCAATAGCTTGTCTGTACTGAAGTTTCATTTTTGTCATAGTCATCTATGTACCCCCTCCTCCCATCCCCCACCCCCATCAATAGCTTGTCTGTACTGAAGTTTCATTTTTGTCATAGTCATCTATGTACCCCCTCCTCCCATCCCCCACCCCCATCAATAGCTTGTCTGTACTGAAGTTTCATTTTTGTCATAGTCATCTATGTACCCCCTCCTCCCATCCCCCACCCCCATCAATAGCTTGTCTGTACTGAAGTTTCATTTTTGTCATAGTCATCTATGTACCCCCTCCTCCCATCCCCCACCCCCATCAATAGCTTGTCTGTACTGAAGTTTCATTTTTGTCATAGTCATCTATGTACCCCCTCCTCCCATCCCCCACCCCCATCAATAGCTTGTCTGTACTGAAGTTTCATTTTTGTCATAGTCATCTATGTACCCCCTCCTCCCATCCCCCACCCCCATCAATAGCTTGTCTGTACTGAAGAGTTTCATTTTTGTCATAGTCATAGTCCTCCCATCTACGCCCCCCCCCCTGAAGAGTCCATCCCTACGCCCCCCCCCTCCTCCTCCCATCCCCCCCCCCCCCTCAATAGCTTGCATGTGCTGGAGCGTTTCAGACAGACAGCAGCGCAGAGCAGAAGTTGTCAGTTTTATGATGAACTAGTTCCTTCTTCCCCCCTTTACTTTTGTTTTCTTTCTTTCTGTTGTGTGTGGCTCTCCTCGGCTTCGTTTCTTCCTTCTCAAAACTGGATAAAAAGAAAAAACACACAAAAAAACGAACACTGAACACAAACGAAGTACGCGTGGAGGTATTAGGGGAAGACGGGGTAAAAAGCGCATGGGCGGGTAAGAAGCCCACCCCAATTATCTCATGAAATGAAAAACATTTCAGTCTCATTTTGCCCATGAGACGAGCGTTAATATCTAGCATTCGTCTCATGGGCAAATTTGACTGAAATTTTCTTTATTTCATGAGATAATTGGGGTGGGCTTCTTGCCCGCCCATGCGCTTTTTACCCCGTCTTCCCCTACACTAGGTTATTTATTCTGTCTTTTCTACCTTCTTTTTTTCTGTTCTCTTTTGAAATATTTCTACTTATTTGTTAATGTTCTTTACATACCTTTACAATAAAATTCACCGCGTCCGTCTAAAAACAACAACAACAACAACAACAACAACAACAACAACAACAACAACAACAACAACAACAACAACAACAACAACAACAACAGAAAACAAAACGAAAACCACAACCAACGGTGGCCATTATTTTGAAACCATTGGCTGGTTTAATAACAATATCTTTATGATCAGCACCACTCGAGGGATGTGGTGGGAGACAATAAACCTGCGCCATGCGATGCGATGCGCTCCGAAACCAGTGGCCATAGTTTAGAAACCATTGACTGTAGAATGAAAATTCGCTTAACGTCCTCCGGTCTGAAACAGACACATATGGGACATTAGTAGATATAAAGATGGTGGGAACGATCCTGGAGGCAATGCCCGGAGGCAGTGCAACTCCAGGAAAGTCCCGACTTTTTAGCGATACGGATGTATAATCTTGTGTTGTATATTATATGCATTGGCTGTAGACCCTAATAACCATATTATATGCACCACACGAAAGATGTGAAGCGATCACCGGAGCGCTAGTTTACAGTGAAAAGACCACACATCCTACATAAAACGGTCCCAGTGATAGGGGAAAGAGGGGTAAAAAGCGCATCCTACCAGGGTAAGAAGCCCATGGGCGGGTAAGAAGCCCACCCCAATTATCTCATGAAATGAAGCAAATTTCAGTTAAATTTTGCCCATGTTCCTTTGCACGTCTTTTAAAATACCTCATATTTAAGTTTCATGATGTTGTGGTCAATAATATGAGTTTTTGAATATTTGTTGACGTTCTTTTTTTTTTTTTTTCATTTTCTGTCCTTGGAAAAGTTAAATAAAAAACCAACAACAGCAAACTACCTCCATATTTTTATATTTATACAAAGCTTATTCTATGGGCTTTTGAACGATACTTTTCTTTTTTAACAACACTGTGATTGTCAGCTACACAGACTGAAATGAATTAGCTGACTGTGACGGGGGAAAACGCCCACGGGAAAGAAGCCCATGCGCGTTTTGCACGCCTATAATTGTAGGTGATGGTCATCTTTTTTATTGCCACATATCCTGACAAACGTTGTATTTAAGTTTTTAAATGATTAGCGAACACGTTCTGCAATGTTCAAAGGTGCCTATCAGCACAAGCATTATTCATTAAGATCAATTATATGACAGTTTCAGCTTTGAATTTAAGTGAAAATCTTATTCCGCGCACTGCTTCATCCATTCACAACCGATTTAATCTTCCATTGTCGAATGTATAAATATATAAAATGTTTCCTCATTGTATGACGGTTCCTTGGTACAATGGTATAATGCGTACCTCGTAATGTTGCAGCATGTTGGATCTGTGAGTTCGATACTTTTTTTAAAAAGTTTTGTGAGTGTACGTTCCTTTTTCATTTTTATTTTTATTTTTTAATGTAATGGAGACATTTATAAGTGTATAATAATTGCAAATCCGATCCACTTTTTGTATTCTAAATATCTTGAACTGAAGCAGACTATTTAACTTAGTAGGCCTACAACAGGGATTGAAGAATACACACTGTGTCAAAACGGCTACACGCGTAGAACTTCGTTGTTTCAGTCGAGACAAAATGGCGTCGATGGTAGGGCCTAGCATGGCGCGTTGGGAGAGTGACGGTGACTTTTCAACTTAGAGAGGGGGGGTGGGGTGCGCTTTTTACCCGACCTGGGGTGCGCGTATTCCCGACTACGGGGCAAAAAGCGCACCTGTAATATGTTTGCAAAGAAAAAGCATTTTCTATCAAAATCCTTTGTTTTTTCCGCCTAAAAATTCATGGATGTATAGAATAACTATTCTTGCATATTTTGCAATGTTTCAGAGGCTTCCTGTGCACGAAATAAGCAAATTATCCAACTCATAAGGCCTATCCTGAGACATCCATGCGCTTTTTACCCCGTCTTCCCCTACAATACAGGACAATCCTTTGACGGCAACGATGATCAAGTTCTTTATTATAAAAGTAAAACATTTGGCTTTGATATAGTGAAAAACAATATTAAGCTCTGCTTTTAAAGATATTATTAGAAAGGTAGCCTGTAACATACATGAGGACACAGGCCTGCTACAAGCAACGTTTTACATTAATTTACAAAAAATGCGTATATACCTAGATCAATGAAGTGACTGTTCGAAATCACGCTATCGTACCCTGTAGACTATGTGTGTGATTATTAAGTAAAGATCACTTTTGTCTGTTCTTAAACGTTCTTTAATTAAATATTGATTATGATGGCGTTTCCCGTGTAATTTATGGTCAGATATATGAAACATCAACCTGTCCTGCAAAATGTGCTAAAATATGACCCGTGTTTTAAAAAACCCAACCTATCTGGACCTACATGTCTTTCTAGATAGCTAAAACTAAAGAAGCATCAAGTTTAGACTTTTAGTATTTCGGTGCGCTTATACTGGTTTTTCAATGCGATCATTATAATAGTATATTAGGCATCACCCTTGCGACTTGAGGCCTTCCAAGCCAATTGTCATTATGATCAATTTAGTATTATGGTTTATTTTTATTGATAGTGTCGACACTGATTGGAACAGCTTTTTGCTTACACACAGATGGAATGAAAGAGTGGAGCATGAATATGGAAAGGCGTTGGGACACTGTTTAACTCTCCTAGCACCATGGGCGAATATCATATCCGCCCAGGACATCACTCTACACTCCCACCAAATGCAAAGACATTCACTGCCAAGCACCCTGCCCTGTGTTGGTCTGCTTTTAGAGCGTATATTCCTGTTTCTTCCATTGAAGCAACGCGTGCACACTCGAAAAAAAATAGTTAGCCCACTCTTGTCGGTTGAGATGCAACGGACAACCAAGATCGTCAAACAATACATGGCGCTAGAAGAGTCAAAAGAGGTCTTATCTACAATTTTAAACTTTACCGTTTGTTACAATACATCAGCTCTTAATGGCGACAACGACGACGACGACGACGACGACGAAGAAGAAGAAGAAGAAGAAGAAGAAGAAGAAGAAGAAGAAGAAGAAGAAGAAGAAGAAGAAGAAGAAGACGGGCAGAAAGAAAACAAGAAAACAAAGAAAGAAGAAGTGGAGGAAAACTCAGGCAGGCAGCAGGCAGGCAGCAGTGGTGTCACGGTACACTGCTTGTTCGATACAGCGGAAAACAGCCTTGGGAGATTTAGTAGGCCTACTGTATTGTTTACCAAAATGTGTAGCTTGTCAGCTCTCTCTCTCTCTCTCTCTCTCTCTCTCTCTCTCTCTCTCTCTCTCTCTCTCTCAGCAATATTTCCATTCAATCAATCAAGATACAATAATAATATAATCATAACAAAACCAAGAATTGATTTGTTTAAAACTAGTTTAATTTATTCTGGTGGAACACTTTGGAATTCTATCCCATCACATATCAAAGAAAAAAACACCCCATTAACTCCTTTGAAGCAGCATACAAACGGTTTTTATTTGAAAGAATGGAGACACATACATCAATCCAAGGGTAATTTGTGATCTATGGTGTCATTTGTAATGTCATAACTTTATTTCCCCCCTCTATTCCTGGTATAAAAGCATAAATCGTGCATGGTTTGTCTATTCTACTTGGTGATTTGAATTATGTGTGTCATATTATATAGCCTACAGAAGATTGTGTAGGCCTAAATATTACCCATGTGCCATTTAAATCAATCATTGTACCTTTTCCCGCCTCCAAGCCCTCTCCCCATCACCTTCTTCCTGTATTAGTCTTGTACATTGATGATGTATACAGTGCTGTGTTATGGGTTTTTTGGATATTTACTTTTCTTGAATGCTTTGTATTATTATTATTTGTTACGGAAGCGCTTCATTTTTTTGTATCTATTTTTTGGCTTAACCTTTGTTTAGCCTCAGGGCTGAGTGTAAAAAAGCAAATTGTATGCTTATCTTATAACCCTGATTAAACAAAATTTCGTTCATTCGTTCGTTCGTTCGTTCTCTCTCTCTCTTCATGGATTCCTCCCCCCCCCCCCCCCCCCCCCCCCATTTTTGTTGTTCGATTTAACAATTCCCCCTTTCCACTGTTACCTTTGACATGGGCAGATGGCCCGGTTCATTAAAACGTTGTTCATTGTTCATTGTTCTCTCTCTCTCTCCCCCCCCCCCCCCCCCCCTCTCTCTCTCTCTCTCTCTCTGCCTTACTTTCTCAAGTGGTAACGTATGGAACGACATCCCAGATGATCTAAAACTAGCACTAGTCTATAATTATTTGTTTCGGAAATCATATCATAAAAGCGCCATGGAGGTCGTCTTGGATTTCCCTGGGATTCCAGATGGGCCAAGAGCCCGCCTTCTACCTAAACCCCTCCCCCCTTTTCTCCTAAAAAGTGTTTCCATCAGACTCCGTGGGCCAAATTCTTCTGGATAGTCTCGTTGATCCAAAATGTTCATGTATGGTGTTATAATACTACACCCACCAATTCACGCCTATATTTATTTCCAAATTCTATGTCATACTCCCCCCTTCCCCCCCCCCCTGCCCCCCCCCTCTCTGTTTCTCTCTCTCTCTCTCTCTCTCTCTCTCTCTCTCTCTCTCTCTCTCTCTCTCTCTCTCTCTCTCTCTCGTGTTTATTTCCCTATTTTCTTTTATCCCTATTTTTACTTGTACTTTTTACTTTTTGCTTGTTTCTTCCTCTTTTTACTTGTAACAGTTGTTTTTGTTTTTCTTTTAAAATGAAATATTCTGTGCTTATTATTTATTGATTGTATTTCTTGTTGTTTTTTTTTTGCTTGACTGAATCTTTCTCCATTTTCCATCATGTGTGAAGGTGTCTGTGAGAGGGCATGGTGCAACGAAGCTCTTGACGTTTATCAATGTTATGCTCAATAAAACAGTCGTATTCGTACAAACATTCATATTAGCATTAGTCTTCTTATGTTGTGAAACTGAAGCATTTCTACTGTCTGTCCATAGCATGCCACAAGCTCCACAACTTGTGCAAGAACAATTAAACGACAGAACGAAAGAAAAAAGAAAGTAAGGACAGAAAAAGAAGAAAGAATAAGACGGACGAAAACACAGACATACAATGCGACAGACTGACCGACCGACAGACGGACAGACAGATGAATAAGCCAAGACTTCTTTACTTTTAGCATTATGCCCTGTTCTCCAAAATAGTAAATTGCCCCTTTTGCTATGTCAGAAAAAATATAAGAAAGAAAGAAAAGAAACAGAGGTAGAAATGTAGTCCCATGCTTTAGCTTATTATCCCATGAGAAGCATTGATTGCATCCTTTACATTCAAACTATCGTCAGCTTCGGGGGGGGGGGGAGGCCCCACAGACCCCCTACCCCCACCTCAACTGAGCACTTGGAACTACCCCCCCCTCCTTCCATGACTGACTGATCCGCCCCTGTATTTAGTTCTACTTTTATGCTCTTCTCTTGTCTCTTTTCAACGCGCAGAATATTTTCTTTAATTCAGAATTTTTTTTATTGCTGATTGCGGTTTAAAATGCCAATTATAAAGTGTTTTTGGAACATTTACTAAGACGCGTAACTTAACAAATCCATCCGCCTTATATGTGCGCTCGTGCCCCCCCCCCCCCCCCCCCCCACACACACACACATCCAGGTTTGCTGGCAATCCTGCCCCCCCCCCCCCCCCCCACCCGTTTCAACATGTTCCTACGCCACTGGCTTGGCTTGTCAATCTTTCTGTCTTACTGCCTGCCTGCCTGTCTGTCAATCTGTCTGTCTGTTCGTCTTTCTCCCTCTCTCTCCCCTTGTTCACCAAGTTTCTCAGAACTTCACAAGGTGAGGTCTGATTATAGAGCTTTATGATGGCGGAGCCTTTCTCTCTCTTCAGTACGAAAAGAGTTTTGGTTACCATCCGCGCGGCGAAGCTGGTACATGTAATGTTTTCAGTGACGTTTACTGTTTGTTCCTGCAGACTATGAATGTATGTATGTTTGTCTGCTTGTTCCTGGCTGGCTGACTATGAATGTATGTATGCTAACACGATACAGCCGCGAAGCTGCTAATGTTTTCAGTGATGTCTGTTTGTTCCTGGCTGGCTGACTGTGAATGTATGTATGTTAACACGATACAGCCGCGAAGCTGCTAATGTTTTCAGTGATGTTTGTTTGTTCCTGGCTGGCTGACTATGAATGTATGTATGCTAACACGATTCAGCCGCGAAGCTGCTAATGTTATTAGTGATGTTTGTCTGTTTGTTCCTGGCTGGCTGACTATGAATGTATGTATGCTAACACGATACAGCCGCGAAGCTGCTAATGTTTTCAGTGATGTTGTTCCTGGCTGGCTGACTATGAATGTATGTATGCTAACACGATACAGCCGCGAAGCTGCTAATATTTTCAGTGATATTTGTCTGTTTGTTCCTGTCTGGCTGACTATGAATGTATATATGTCTTGTTTCGGTAGCTACGTGCATACCACTATCTATCTATCTATCTGTCTATCGATCTATCTATCTATCTATCTACCCGACTGTCAGAATGGCGCTAACACGATGCAGCCGCGAAGTTGGTAATGTTTTCAGTGACGTTTGGCTGTTTGTTCCTGGCTGGCTGACTATGAATGTATGTATGCTAACACGATACAGCCGCGAAGCTGCTAATATTTTCAGTGATATTTGTCTGTTTTGTTCCGGTCTGGCTGACTATGACTGTATGTATGTTAACACGATGCAGCCGTGAAGCTGGTAATGTTTTCAGTGACGTTTGTTCCTGGCTGGCTGACTATGAATGTATGTATGCTAACACGATACAGCCGCGAAGCTGCTAATGTTTTCAGTGATGTTTGTCTGTTTGTTCCTGGCTGGCTGACTATGACTGTATGTATGTTAACGCGATGCAGCCGCGAAGCTGGTAATGTTTTCAATGACGTTTGTCTGTTTGTTCCTGGCTGGCTGAATGATATCGTTTGAACAGAGGGACCTAGGAGGCTCTAACTTTCCATGCACATAGGCAGTTGGTTTAAACAACTTGTATTAGATATACAGCACATAAACATACATAGATATAGATATCAAACTCATCAGCAACAACAAGCTAGAAGCTTACATTGTGCTCTCTTTACAGGCATGTGACTTAGGTAGTTAGAATATCTAGGTTCTGTAAATAACTGAAGGTCAAGTCAAAGGTCAAGGTCACTGGAGCAGAAAATGTTCCTGTCTGGCTGACTATATGTATGTATGTTAACACGATAACGTTTGAGCGGAGGGACCTAGCAGGCTATATTTTGCACGTGCATAAGTAGTTAGGATATCTAGACCAAGTTCGAAAATCAAGGTCATTGGTCAAAGGTCAAGGTCACTGGAGCAGAACATGTTCCTGGTAGACTGACTATGTATGACATTTTGAATGTATGTTAACACGAAAACGTTTGACCGGAGGGACGACACATTTCGCGCATAGGTAATTAAGATATCCAAGCCAAGTTAAAACTTGAAGGTCAGCGATCAAAGGAAATGGCCACTGGAGCAGAAAATGTGCCGCGCGTGGCTGGTGATAAAGTATCTTAACGTTCGAGTGTTTTCAACACAATTACCAGTCTGCCGGCCTGGCCTGTCTGTCCCAGTGTCTATCTGTGCCAGGGTTTGCGGCTTACTGCAGTACAGAAATCCACTAGAAGTGCATCTGCCCGTCATAAAGCAACTTGTTAACCCGAATTTCACAGAGACGAGTTTCTGTGACTAGCAAATACCAAAATACAAACAAATAAAAACCAAAAAAAGGAATGACCTTCATCTTCGAACACTCGAAATTGGCTTGAGATCTCGTAGTTTATTACCTAGCAGCATGCAAAAACCGAGGGTCTTACGTTCCTCCGTTCAAACCAGGGTCTGTGTGGTTCAAATACTGTCGCGGTAAAGCCGGCGACAGACTATGTGACTGCCTCATGTGACTCGATCAGGTCGTGACGTTTCACCTCATTTGCATACCATCCTGCTCGGTCAGTCTGACTCAGTCAGGCCCAGTCAGGTGACAGGGCCGAATAGGGCGGGTTGTGGCAGCGCAAAATGTTACAACGCGTCAAAATGTTACAATTGCAACAAATTGCGTGAGGTGCCCCGGGCATAGGCCTAGTCAGATAGATAGTCCTAGCAAGAAGTCTTCTTGGTCCTAGTCAGCCAGGAACAAACAGACAGCCATGAAAACACTAACCAGCTTTTGCTTCGCCGTTGGTGTGTCTCCATGTCTTCCTCTTCCTCTTCTTCATTATCATCATTATCTTACTCGTTGTCGTCAGCATCATCAAGGAGAGGACAGGACATTTGTAATTAACTAAACATAATGTAATTCTTTAAACACTGTAAGTACAGAGAAATGAGAGAGAGAGAGAGAGAGAGAGAGAGAGAGAGAGAGAGAGAGAGAGAGAGAGAGAGAGAGAGAGAGAGAGAGAGAGAGAGAGAGAGAGAGAGAGAGAGAGAGAGACGATCAGACACAGACACAAGCTCATGGAAAGAAAGACAGAAAGAAAACAGAGAAATAAAGCAACCGGCTACCTCTCTAAAACAACCGAGACAGCAAACATCGTCGAACCCCTCCCGTACCGTAGACCAATACAGCAACGTTCCACCACTATAACAACACTGCTTCCAGTAGCCTTTCTGAGAGAGTGGGGGATGTACCCTGGACAAGGCATCTCCACACACACACACACACACACACACACATTTAAGCCTACCCCTCCAGAATAGTAGCTGCCTCCTCTGTTATCTGGACGTCATTGTCGGAAGCGAGAGACTGGATTACACACGCACACAGCCTAGTATAGGCCTACCTGAGTGGTGATGGTGAAATTTCTGCGTTTCCTTGTTTGCCTCCATCCTGTCTTTATCTCCTGTCTGCACGTTATGCCTGTACCGACCGTGTCAAGCCTGTCTTGGCACAAGTGTAGCAGACAGACAGATAGTCTGGCACCAAGTTTGAACTGGGGTGTGTGGGTGGAGTTGGTGGGTGGATTGTGGTTACCTGCTGATTTTTGCTGTTCTCCTATGCAGATTTTTTATTCTGTCCCTACCCTCTTAATTGCCCCATTCTTTTTATGTCTGTTTCGTGCCCTCAGTTCAATAAGAACGGGAATATGTCTTGTTTCGGTAGCTACGTGCATACCTCTATCTATCTATCTATCTATCTATCTATCTGTCTATCGATCTATCTATCTATCTATCTATCTATCTACCCACCCGACTGTCAGAATGGCGCGCGCGCGCGCGTAG
>CM065683.1:44539631-44549631 GCA_017654935.2 Phymorhynchus buccinoides | reverse complement strand
ATTCGAAAGCTTATAAAGTATTCTTAAGATCTCTTCAGGAAAGTCATTATGTAATGTCAAACCACTTATTCAAATCAAAAGACAAGCCACTTTAAAAATAAAAAAATAAAAATTTCATATTCGTAAATCAGCAACCAGACAAGTGGACGAAATATACAGTACAGTGGAACCTCCCTTATAAGACCTTCAAAAATCATCCAAAATGAGGTCTTATAAGGGAGGGGTCTTATACTTACAAAGGGAGAAGTAGGTCTCAGAGAAGTAGGTCTTATGTGGGAGGGAGTCTTATAATGGGAGGTCTTATAGGGAGGTTCCACTGTAGGGGAAGACGGGGTAAAAAGCGCATGGGCGGGTAAGAAGCCCACCCCAATTATCTCATGAAATAAAGAAAATTTCAGTCAAATTTGCCCATGAGACGAATGCTAGACATTAACGCTCGTCTCATGGGCAAAATGAGACTGAAATTTGCTTCATTTCATGAGATAATTGGGGTGGCCTTCTTAACCGCCCATGCGCTTTTTACCCCGTCTTCCCCTAACAAGTACAATCTGAAAGAATCCATGATATGGAACCCACTCATACAGATCCATGGCATATCTTTAGTCTGTTAGAAGTAGTCTATGGTAGCATTAAATCATCAACAACATTGTTGTCATCGTCGGTGTCATCATGCATCTTCTGTGCATTATTTCACTCCTAAGCCAACTATGTGCCCGACAATATGGCTGATATTTGACAAGTAATTGCGTCAGTTAAGAATGCTAACTTCAAATAACACACACACACACATACACAAACATACAAACATACACACACACACACACACACGCACTCTCACAACACACTCGCAGGGGCGGATCAGTCAGTCATGGGGGGGGGGGGGGGGGGGTTGGGAGTTATAATTGCTTGGTGGGAGCAAAGACACTACATGTATAATACTAGTCTACGGTGGGAGTTCTGGGGGCCGGCGGAACTCCTGACACCCCCCTCCCCCAAGGCAAATCCGCCTCTGAATCGACTCGCGCATGCAACACACCATTATGCTACATGCCACACACAATAATTATATACACGCGCGCGCGCGCGAGCGTACACTGACATACACACACGACAGCGAGAGGGAGCCGATTTTCAAGTTTTGTTTCATGTTTACCCACTCTCACAGCTTTTTCCATTCCTACGTATTGCCTCCCCTTCCTAAACTGCCTAAGAAGAAAAACATATCCGGCGAAAAGGTATTTTATTTTCTGGATTGCCAGTTTGGGCGGAAATTGTTGAGACAGTACCACGGAAATAGGTCAGACAAAAAAGGAACGAAAAAAGTCAGACGACACTGTCAGCAAAATTACAGTAAGTAGAGAAGAGGGGAGGTGGAGGTTAGACAAAGAATGTAGGCCTAAGGAGACTAACAAGTGCAGAGAGATGGGGGGGATGTGAAGAATGTTCCTGAAAAGGAAGGGAGTATGTACACATGCTATAACTATTTTGTCTGCATCTACATTACATCTGAAGTGTTTATTGTAGAGCTCTATTTTTGGAAAACAACAGAATTGGTGCGCTTTATTTTACATTTTTGGTTCTATCTGCCTTCAATGATTTGATCAACCACTACTTGAAGATAAAATTTATATATAAATAGTAATTTTACACAGAGAATGAGGTAACCCCCCCCCCCACACACACACACACACACCCGTTCAATAATATGTCCAAAGTATTTCCTTTCAATTCTGCATCGTTCGTTTGTACACCCCCATCCTGCCCCCCAACTCGACCAGATACTAGGCTGGGGCATGCCTGAGCCATATGTTGAATCGACCGTTTTATCAAATTAAGTCTGAATAAAATAATTGTAACTCATCTACAGATGAGATTTATCATTCGTTTGAACCAATTCTTGATCCATGTGTGCTAATGAACAAAAACTATTTTTCATTCATATTGCTTTTCTCAATTGCAAGTTTTAAATGGGCTATTTCACGAACTGGGCAAACCATTTGCCCATTAATGGGGCAATTTCATGGATCACACATACCAAAAACTCCAAGAATGATAATGTACGTAAAACTTGAACACATTCACTCTCTTGTCCGTTTAACCACATGCAGATAGAAGTTATCATCTAGGACAGCAAGTCTTGTTAATGTTAAAAATATCCATAAAGAAATGAAAATAGAGAAACGAAAAACAAGAAAAGCGCTGCTCAAACATTTGAATTCATTTGTCAGAGGAGGTGAACCAATACATAATTGAACTCCAAACAAATATCCACAATATCCAGTACATTTTCACAGTTTGGCTTTATATTTTAGAAGGATGAATAAGTTGAAAAACATTCTTGTAAGGCTATTGTTACTGATTTAGGTATCGGAGTTTATCAGTTTGGCATGCCTCTCTCAAGAATAAATACATTACAGTTTTTAAAACTGTTATAAGTATACTTTTGATATACATCCCCAGACCCTCTTCTTCGTGACCATCAACCGCTTTGCGGCCATCTCCACATCGACCCAGCACCAGAACAACTTGTCCCTAAGGGCGATCTGCCATGAGGACGTAAGACCTCCACTCAACAACAACAATGATTCAGGAAGTAGCACAGAGTCCATGTGGGGACATTCCGATAGCCCTATGTGTCAACAGTCCTACGTGTCATTAGTCTTCCACAAACCACTTTCGGACCAATGCAACCCTTTTTGACTCGTGATAAAATTGCTAAACAGTGTTGCAACAGTACTACGTTGCAACTATCCGACAAAATCAAAGTTCCAACATTATTCCTACGTGTCAATAGTTCTACGTGTCATCAGTCCGAAAACGGTATCTACAAATCTCTCCGCTTCTTAGACAATCTCTCTCTCGTAGTACCACACAAACAAATACACAAGTGCGGAGTGACGTTATTTTATTGACGAGACAAAACAGAACATGTAATATGTCATCAAAAAAATGTCTTTTTCAAACAACATAGACAACACAACACTACTTCCCCTCTTCACAGTCGAGCAGTCTCCAAATGACCAGGCTTAGGCAGAAAATGTAAAAAGAAGAACCAAATGGGGGGAGAAAGTGTGAATTCATAGGGTAGCAGTTGGAGGGGTGGTGGTGGTGGTAAAGGTACAAATTACAATACCATGCTGCAAAGATATAAGCAAAAGACCGGCCCTGATGTAAATTAGGCTAAGCAGCGAATCGTGTTGGGAGTTTAGTCTAATATACATACTACTACCTGTGTTGACTGTCTAAGATGCACTCATGACTACACGCCATATGTGTCCCCAATTTCGTCTCTATGATGCTACCGTCTTATATCTCTCAGTCTCTCTTCCTAACCCTATCCTTCTTCCCTAATCCAAACACAGAGACATACGTCCACACAGAGACATACAGACAGAGACGGCAGACAGAAAAACCCAGAGCTAAACAGGCAGACACACAGAACAGAGAGGACAGCAACAGAGATAGACAGACAGAGATTAACCCCTTCAGGACTTCACTGCCTTATGTAAACTTCATTACTGGCCTGGGGCTGCCTAGAAAAATAACATAACAAATAAGAAGCGCAACAAAACTCACACTGTCAATGATTCAGTTTTGTTACTGGTTGATCCGAGTTTGTTTTTCGCTTTGAGATCGTGGTTAATTGTATTAAAATCTGAATCGTTAGTCTCATTATTACTATCACTGTTAATGAAAACGCACTGTAGTATTTTCAGAGGCTTGTCTAGGGCTGATTTGTTTTACATTTTTAACAGATAGAAGTGCCAAACATAAGTAAAACAAAAGCTGGAACAGTGATGAAGAGATACAACTCGAAAAACGTGGCTTGGGTTGAAAAAACCCACATGGATTTGGACAGGATGTAGCCTAAAAAATCGCTGTTCCGAGAATACTCGTAAGTAGTCCCTGACTGGCGTTCTCCTGTTCTGACTATACTCGTAATTCGTTCTGAATGAGTTAAGTCAGAGATACAGATATGTAGACAGACAGACAGACACAAACAATTCACAAACATCTATTGTCATCAAATATATGTCTTTAAACAGACAGTCAGATGCAGAGAGAGAGACATTCTCGGACTATCGCTACGTAGGACCTATGCTACGTAGAACAATTGGGACTTGACAAGTTTGGTTTTGGTCTGTATGTCGAAACGTCGGACCAGTGTTACGTCGGAATCCTGACACGTAGGAGTAATGCGACGTAGGACCAATGCAACATTTTTACATAACTTTCGGACTATCGACACGTAGGATTCGTGGCACGTAGGACTATCGGGAGTGTACCCAGTTCTGAACACACGTCGAATACCATCTATGGCTTCTCTGTAGAGTTACAGTGGTCGCTATAGTTTCCCTTTGCAGTATAACAATATTCGTTCTAATACAAAATAAGTGTAATCTGTGCTTTTACACTGATGAAACGTTTCTGTATCAAGCATTTTGTTTTGTGCCTTTTCCTTTTTTTTCTTCTTTTTTTTTAACCCTGAAACAGTTTGATCAAAGGTTTTCTAAACTTGTCAATGTCCCTCGAACATGATCACAAAATTACTGGAGTGTACGGAGTGAAACAGGAATCACATGAATACAATATGAATATACAAAGTATACCATGAGACAATAAACTATTGAGACATAATGAAATCAACAGTCCACATTCATTTTAAGCAGAATAATTGAAACAAAATTATACAGAGAGAGATAGAGACAGACAGAGAGAGAGAGAGAGAGAGAGAGAGAGAGAGAGAGAGAGAGAGAGAGAGAGAGAGAGAGAGAGAGGTATAATAACAAAATTATACAGAGAGAGATAGAGAGACACAGAGAGAGAGAGAGAGAGAGAGAGAGAGAGAGAGAGAGAGAGAGAGAGAGAGAGAGGAAAAAACAAAATTATACAGAGAGAGAGAGAGAGAGAGAGAGAGAGAGAGAGAGAGAGAGAGAGAGAGAGGGGTATAACAAAATTTAAGGGTCAGCCACACGCCCACTAAAATCGTACAACTGTACGATCCGATTCGATCACGTTGGTCTCCAAGAACAAATGTGATTCGCGCTTCGGGATCACGTGATCGAATCGTATCGTACAGTCGTACGATTGTAGCTGACGTGTGGCTGGCCCTTTAGACACGGGCAAATAGAGATGAGCAGAAGGGAGGTGACACGAGTTTCCTTTATGAGTCAAACGCACGGATGATGAAAACACCAAGGAAAGGACATACATAGTTTCTAATGACAGGAACAACATCAACATGAATATTCAACTGTCTGTCTCGTTACCAGTGGCGCGGGCAAAAGGACACCTATCCGTCTTACTCCGCCACCATCCATCGTATGTGAAAAACATGACAGTCTATCACTTACCATCATTCAAACAAATAAAAATAAACAAGAGGATCTATGTTTGCCTTTCAGAGCAAACACAGACGGATTCCCCCTCCTCACTTCCGGTTGGTACTTCCGGTTCCGTTTTATACCGGAAGTGTTGCAGAATTACTCCTTAATAAATAATAACATGAGCGCATTCTGTGCAGCCGTATTTGAGGCTTTGGGGCCAAGGTTTTGGGCATATTTCGCCAATTAGTTTAATATTACAAAGTATAGCTTCCTAACAATGAAAATACAAAGTGGTGACTGCTAGAGCCTCTATAGTTTCCTATTCAGTAGCATAAGAAGAGTTTCCTTCAACTTACCTGCAAATTTCAGCGAAACCAGGTAAAACAAACACACCAAGAAATCCTTAAAATGGAAATCAGTGCATGTGACAATCCAATTTACATAAATTTGAGTAACTTCCAAACTATTTAACATATTATCACCATTCTCCTTTCTGCACTGGGCAAGAGTAAGGGCTACAATTTCCCAAAGTTAATTTTGTGATGCTACTTCCGGTTGTGGCTATTCTATGAACACAAATGTATCTGCACTTCCGGTTTAGTATTATATTGGAAGTGTTGGAAATTTACTTTTTATTAAATTTTGAAAATATCAAGGCATTCCGTTCAGCCGTTTTTGAAATATTCAAGATTGAAAGTTTGCCAATTTCAAAACGTTTCGGCCGTATTTCGCTGAAAATTCTGTCAAATCGTTTAATATTTCAAATTGCTCATACCCACATGGTCCTGCAACTTGCCTGAAAATTTCAGCCAAATCGGATTAAAAATTCGGTAAGGAAAAGAACAAGAAAAGAATTTGTACAAGAGCAATAAGATTCCACCGTATATAATAGGGGGAATCCTAATAAAATAAAATAAATACCCCCTCCTTTCCTTCCCCTCGCTTTGTGTCCTCTTTGACACCACAACTGTTTGTGATTTTTGTCTCCCGCCATTTCTCCAACATGGCGTCTGCCGCATTCTTGATCGTCTGGGCTATCTGTCATAGTGAGTGTCTGATCAAACACTGCCTCCAGTTACAACGCGACAGGTAACATTGCCGGCCACAAGAATGTCCGCGCACGAACTTGGTCTCTCCACGCACGTGCAGTCATGGCCCAACACTTCCAAGAATGCCCGTGTTGTGAAGAGCTGTCCTTCTGTCACACCATTCCCCCCTTCTCGCAATTGAAGAACGTTTGGGTCAAAAATGAAAAAAAAACGAGCATAACATAGAGAGTAGTTTGTTCTGTTTTTTGTGTGCCCACCCACCTTCTGTCTTGGCCTACCTCTCTACCACCCTTCCATCACAAGTCAGGGAAAATGGGACTGGAATGAAGCTCTTTGCACTTCATCTGTCTTGTATGTATTTTATCTTGTTTGACAGAAGCCACGTTGACGTCTCGAGCTTGTGAAGAACCTAGGCGGATCAGGCTGCATTGAAGCACCCATCACTGAATCAATCACCCTGAATAAAGCCAGTTCTAGGCACACATTATGACAGTAGACATAAGTACAAGGGCATATCACTTGAACAATGAAGTCAACAGAGTACTTCAGTTTCCCCACAAAACTTCACTGGTCTATAAACAGGCGGATATGACCAAAATTGGACTGTCGTGGGACTCGACAGGACTCCACAGATAATCTCAGCAGCCGCACGCAACGATGCGGGTGAAGGGAAGGATTTTCTTTTGGCTGGTTCCATCTTTTAAGCGGTAGTGTCCTTTTACTGCTGCAGTGTGGGGTGGCGAACACGGTCTTGGTGTACACTGAACAGAAAATAATCTGGTTGTAATAGCTTGTGTGATTGTTACTTACTTGACTTTAACCCTTTCACCGCCGAAGTCGCATTTTAGCACGACAGTGATTTAACACTGTCCTATGTCACTAAAGCAGCACATTTGGGTCTATTATCCAAAGACCGTATTGTTTTAGTTTTGGAAGTAAGGATAGACCTTATTTTATATGTCACAGAAGAATCCCCAATACTGCAGATGGATTTTGTTCGCTAACCAGGTAAATTTAATTGAAATCTTTGGCTGAAATATGGCTGACGGTGAAAAGGTTAATGTTAATTTGTAAGAACTTTCTATAACACTTATTGAAAAAAACCCACATTATAGTGCATTTGGTTACTATTCCAACATTAATGCATTAGGTTGAAAACTCAACATTGCAAAAAAAGTACATCAACAGTCGTGAAAAAAATCATAGTGTGATTTGACCCCTTGATATAATACTTGTAAAACAACTTCTACAGGATTCCATCACAACTCATTTTGCTGCTTGACTTTATGAGAGAGAAAAAGAATACATACATATATTGTAAAAACAAAGCTAAGGAAATGAAATCAATATAGTAACTTCTTTGAATCATCACAGATTGACGTACATAAATTATAATTTCCCCCCTTTTGTAATCTCTACCAAACTTTTGCTTTCTACTTGTTCATCAGAGTTGGATGATGTTTCTGTCCAGGTCAAGCTAAGTATCTCCCCGTTTTCCCGTTATTTTAATTGAAGTTTAGACTATTTACCGAACATGTTAAAAGTATGCAAAATTCTTTCAGTAGTGTTACTTAGTTTTACATAAATCAAAACGGCTTCGATTACCCCACGCCTACAGTAACATCGATCAGTTATTGTCCCTTTTCTAGACTAGTTCAAGAAAGATAGTCTCGTGAACTTCCAAATACCTTAACAAATATTACTTCGAGGAACCAGAGAGAATATCACGTAAGCATGGTGGCGAAAATAAACACCAAGGCTTGATCTTTTTCTTTTAAGCACAGCGAGTGCACTTGAAGAAAACCATTAAAATATTGGTCAAGACAAATGTATAAAAAAAAACATCCGTATGCATCAGTATATCAATCCGGCATAGTAAGTATATATGATATACTTATAGAGTCGCTTAGAAAAAAAAGAGCAAACTCGCAGAATCATATAGATGATTTATTTATCTATTGTTTAAAATAGGAAACTGGATCCAAAATTCCAAAGGTGTACGATTGAACGTACCCCTACTCCCCCAAAAAATATAAAAGAGAAGATTAGATGCTTTATTTAAAAGACTATACAGATAACTGTCTTCTAACCGATACAAACTGAAGGGCATAAAAAATACCAACCTGTCTCCAGGCTGCACAATCCCAGCACTGTGACGGGCAGATGCGTGACACAAAAGATTTCGGTTCTTCTATGGCAGGATCTGAAACAGCCATTAAAACGCTTCTATGTTAAAAGCACGATTTGACCCCCCCCCTCCCCTCCCCCCCCCCCTCCCCCCTTGGTACACTCTTATCAACAACCCCCTGCCAGTCCCTTGACTTACCTTATCTGAATGCTCAGTTACAAAAATAAATGCCACAACGGATATTTTGCATTAATGAACATTGGCGCAACTACACAAAAAGAAACAACCTGAAAGGCCAGGGCCCAGGAGTAATGTCCCCATGCAGCTGAAGCAAAAATTGATTTATGAAGGTATTTAGTGTGCTTTTTCCACAATTTATACAAATGCTTATCTTAAAGTGTTTGAAAAATGCAGTAAACACACAAAGATCTTGTTTGACAAATTTTAAAAAAAGGAACGTCCTTTTCTGGTAACATTCAAAAACAGGAAGTTCTTGTATACCAGGAAAATTTGCACCCATGTATTAATAAAATTGATTAATACAGAAGCTATAATTCACCTTTTCGTATATGATTTTATTGACATGGTGTCCGTCCCATTCGCACATTATGATTTAAATCTTCTATATAAAAAATAATAATGATTCAATAGGATTGAATTTCCATGACTTATTTTCTCTTCTTTCTTTTTGTTCGTTTGTTTGCTTGTTCATTTCTTTATTTCTTTTAATGAATACGTTCACATAGACTTGCTTTGAAATATCACCGCGGTGTTAGAAGTGGTCGGAATGTTCTAAAGTTAACCCTAAAGAGAACATATATTTTGTCTGCCCTGATAATGAACACCGTGCACTGTACATAAAAACGGGCGATTAAACATAGAAAACACTAACACGCACGCACGCACGCGCACACGCACACAAACACACACACACACACACAGAGCCCAATCTTAAAGTAAGCTATAATATTTTGCGACCACTCATTGCAGCATGGGAAATTTCAAGGTCTAGACCAAGACAACTTTGGTTTCATACTAATAATATAAGACAAGCCTAATTAGGAATCTCCCTTTCGGGCTGGAATAGTGTTCATATTATTTTTTAGAACTTTTCCTGGAAAATGTAGACTAAAATCATCAATCCTTCTTCTTCTTCTTTCAATTAGTATCCTCTTTCAACATTTCGAAGATTATGATACTATAATAGACATAATTTCAAGGTCTAGACCAAGACAACTTTGGTTTCATTCTTGTTAGTACTAATAATATGAGGCGAGCCTAATTCGGAATCTCCCTTTCGGGTTGGAATAGTGTTCAAACTACACACACAAAAGTACACAATCCTTTGATATTTGGAACGAGAACTGCAATAACTAGTAGGGGAAGACGGGGTAAAAAACCCATGGGCGGGTAAGAAGCCCATGCCAATTATCTCATGAAATAAAGCAAATTTCAGTCAAATTTGCCCATGAGTTGATTTGAATGCTAAACATTAA
>CM065683.1:44512131-44534631 GCA_017654935.2 Phymorhynchus buccinoides | reverse complement strand
CTTTCACCCAAAGAGAAGGCGTGTTCTGTCTCTTTTCTAATGGCCGCCAAATCGTTTGCACGAAATTTGCGCAATACAAGCTTTTTTGTTTCTTAAAAAAAAAATGATATACAGTTTATCTAAAGGAGTTTCGCTCACAACAAAGGAAGTAGCTCCATTTCTTTATTTACTGCACTACAAAAAAAGAAAACGCTTCAACCACAATGAGGGACCTTCACCCACCCCATCCAAAATGGCTACTGTCTCCGGCATCTCCGCCAAGGAGGAATCGCCGTTTTGATGGTTTAATTTCTAGGAAACGAGAGCAAAGTCAGTGTTCCGATCCTTGAAAAGGCTGTCTTTCTGGTGATCTCGACGTGCTTCTTGCAAAAATTCATCCGTCAGAGTCCACCTTTAACATCCCAACAGTCTTTTGTACACCTTGAGTTTCCAATCTCAGTCGATTTGCAAGCATTCAACGAGAAATCGCAAACTGTGCACAAAATAGCTTCTTGTAGAAAGTCATGCAAAACCTGAAATTTAATAAACATCGTTGAAACCAGGCGCAATTGATGTACATACCCGGATAGGCGCAATTGAGTACTTTTCAAATAGGCGCAACTGAGTACTTTTCAAATAATCGTAATTGAGTACTTGAGTACTTTTCAAATAGGCGCAATTAAGTACTTTTCAAATAGGCGCAATTGAGTCATCTTCAAATAGGCGCAATTGAGTAATTTTCAATTAGCCGCAATTGAGTAATCTTCAAATAGGCGCAATTGAGTAATCTTCAAATAGGCGCAATTGAGTAATCTTCAAATAGGCGCAATTGAGTAATGTTCAAATAGGCGCAATTGAGTAATCTTTAAATAGGCGCAATTGAGTACTTTTCAAATAAGCGCAATAGAGTAATTTTCAAATAGGCGCAATTGAGTAATTTTCAAATAGACGTAACTGAGTACTTTTCAAATAGGCGCAATTGAGCACGTTTCAAATAAGCGCAATTGAGTGGTCTAACCTCTTCCTCGTCGTCTGATGGACAGCGGTCGGATGTACTGGAACACCTGCACCAGAAACCCGTTGATGGCGGGGCACGGCCTGTCCACCTCCCCGTCCTCCTCCTCCCCGTCTTCACAGTCACTCTGCGCCTGCCTCGCTGCACCGTTATCAACATGGTCATGATAGGGATCACATCATCATCATAATCATCATCATCATCGTCGTCGTCGTCGTCATAGTGCATTGTACTCCTAATTTGTCACGTCACCGTAACTATCATCATCATTAAAGTAGATATTGCCCTCAACATTGTTATCATCTTTTCATTGTCGTGTCATCATCATCACCACCACCATCATCATCATCATCAACAGCATCAGCATCAGCATAGGTCTAGTGTCATCGTTGTTGTCTTCATCAGCATGAACATAACTGATGATCAGACACTCGCGATGGCTTGGAGTCTGTAGATAGTCCATTGACGTATTATTGGATTTATTACAAAAACTAATAACTTGTATCAAACAATGACTGCAGAAATATAAAAAGAGGGCTTTGCTTTTTATATTTTAGCAGTCTTTTTTTTTATACAAGTGATTAGTTTTCGTAATAAGTTCAATAATATGTCAATGGACTATCTAAAGATAGTCCGTTTTGACTCCAAGCTATCGCTTAAAAAAAAAAATTCAATCTGGATGGCGACATCATTAAGACGCTTCTAGCGCCATGTATTTTATGACGTTTTCCCCTTGCATACAAAATATTTTTTTATGGGTGGAGTAGCCTTTTTTACCGAATGCTCAAGCTTCGCTTCGCCCCCCCCCCCCCCTCCCCCCAAAAAAAAGCCAACAAAAAAAACAGTGACAAAAGCTCTAAAAACAGACAAACACGTGTCAAGGTGCTTAGTGGCGATATGTAACCGTCTTTGGTGGAGAGAAGTGTAGCGTCATCGGCACAAGTTTTGCGCCTGAGGGCTTGCAACGGAAATGCAGGAACCCCCACCCCACACACACCTTCTCTCTCTGAAATGTGTGTGTGTGAGGGGAGGGGGTCCTCTTCCACCCTCTACCATGTATTAGGTTTGAGGAAAGAGTGGTAGAGAATTCCCCCCGTTGCTTGCTTACCAGCGTTGGGCTTGAGGAAGAGGTGCAGGGTGGCCGACTGCAGCGTGGCCTGGTTGTTGCGGTCCCTGGGCACAGGCACAAACAGCTTCAGGCCTGCACTGCTGGAGTTACGCCACAGCGTCTCGTTCACCTTGTGGGGCACGCTGCCTGCAAGTGGAATGGAGCACCGTATTTACTTCCACCATAGAGATTAGTGGGTTTTAAAAAAATGGAACATCATATTTACCTCCACAATGAATAGTGTTTTTTTCTTCTGTTTTCGTGAATGCTCCAAACATTGGGGATTTTTGTGGAGGGTTAAAAAAGGTTAGTTAAATACTGAAGTTGATCGGGATCGCTCTTGATATTCTTATAAAGTGCTGTTAACGGTCACATCATGGTCACTCGTCGACCACTAAGTTTACGCTATCAGATATTGGGTAGGAAATAGTTACCATAGACACCTTATTAAGCGCATGAAATGAATGGCATGCAAGTCAGGAAATATAATTATATGAGTGCAAGCAAACGGGCTTGATTTTGTATTCCATTGTGGTTATGTGGTGTTTAAATCAAGGTAAAGAGAAATGTGGGTGGGCTTTAATCAACGTTACATCAACGTTGTATTGACTGTGGATTGCAGAGCAAGAGTAAGCGCATTATGTTATGAATTAAGGTCTTTTATAACACTTTTTGAAGTCCTCTTCAATGAGCATGAGCGGTAGCACTTTTTCACACAAAAGCATGCATTGAAAACTAGAACCTGTTATTTTTTTTATAACCAATATCTGAATAATTTGAAGAGCGATAGCTAATCCATTGATGGACGATTGCAAGCTGTTGTTCAAACTATGCAGCGTGCGTCAGGGGATACAATTTGTTGTGGTTCAAAAAGCAAAACGAACCGTTTAAGAACTAGATAATCACAGAAATCACATGATTTCTGTCCTAATCTAAACCGATGTAATGCGAAATATATCTTCAAAATCAGATACTTATAGATAAACAACTTATGCGTAGTTTGACATGCTCTATTCAGTACAATTTGTTTGCTCGGAATAATATAAAAGGTTAGGATGGCGGTGTCGCTGGGAACCACCGCGTAAGAATATCAAAACCTCGTTGCTAAGGTGTCTCTTTCAGCATTGAAGTTTAGTAGGATGTGGCCATGGACCCTGTCTTCATGGTTACGTTTGGCTGCAGGTATGTTCACCACCAACTAGACCCTAAATTGTAAAGCAGAAAGAGACAGCTTAGCAGCCAGGGTTTGCTAGTCATAGGCGGTGGTCCCCAGCCATGTACAACTGACAGGAAGCCGAGTAGCAGCGCCTCTCGGTCTGGTAGAGAGGGGTGACCAGGTTGGTGAGGTCGGGCACACCCTGCAGGGACTGCATCACTCGGTGGCGGGTCTCTGGACTGACAGTGATGCTGGGTGGTCGGTCCATGCCCAGCCTCTGCAGGATCTGAAGCCTCAGAGACTGCAGGCGATGGTTCCGTGACCTGTGGGCCACACAACAATAAAAATCATTATCGTCCTCTTTCGCATATTCCTCATTGCTTTTGTTGTTAGCCAGAAACGTTTTATGTGAATTTTGTTTTTAGAAAAATGGAGCAATTAAGTATTCTAACAAGAATATAGAATTTTATGCAAATTCTCTCTTTAAACGGTTATATCTTTATATTGATCCGGATATAAGTTGCGATTTTTTGCCATAATGCTTCATACTACCAACACCAGTTGGAAGTTTGTAGCCGTCCCCGAAAATACAAAACATGAAATATCTCGTTTTCTAGGCGATTTATAGACGGTTTCCTTCTGGGCTATTTGTAAATTTGTACAACTGAAATTAGAGCATTTTGGACTTGGTGGCAGTATTTCCTGAGCAATGAACAGAGTGTTCAGGCCACAATTGTATGGAAATGTAACATAAAAAAGTCAGCTCCTACATATTTGCAATTTCAGAATTTTCTGTAAAACAACTAGACAAATTCCTGCTTTTCCTTCATTCATGTGTGTCCGTGCCATGATCTTTTAAACCCGTTTTGCATTCAATTTGGTTACCTGGATATTAAACAATATGTAGTGTTACACTTATGTCAGGATGCACACCCTTTTCTTGTTATGTGATAATCATTATGCTATTTTCGTATAAAAGATATTTTTCGTATGATATAGCAATCGATTTAAATTAATCATTAGTCTTTCTTTTAGTCTTTCGATATCCCTTTATTCTACAAAAAACGGATCTGACTGAATATTAGAAAAAACTAATATATTAAGTTATTTGGTCTAACTGGTATCAGATACATCACAATAAAGTAATTAACACTTAAGTTTGATATGAAATCAATGGTCGACTTATGGCGATGATTTGACCGCCAGGGGGCAGTCAAACCACTAGGGGCTTATCACGCGATATTCTTAGTTGGGCGTAATGAGAGAGAGAGAGTGGGAGGAGTCCCACTCTCTCTCTCTCTCTCTCTCTCTCTCTCTCTCTCTCTCTCTCTCTCTCTCTCTCTCTCTCCTCTCTCTCTCTCTCTCTCTCTCTATCTCTCCCCAACGAAGAATACAGAGAGGATTAGCCCCACTCGCTATGCCACCTGGCGGTCAAAAGAGCCAGCTAAGCCGCTCATTCTATAGGGGATGTGTTAGCGAGTTCTGAACAAATCCCATAAAAAGTCGAATTTGCGTAGTTTCGTACCCTTTAATGACAGCGCTTCTAGATAATATTTTAATATTTTCTTCAATATTTTTAAAAATCCTTTTTGTAAAACGGTAGAGCTGATCCATGCTGCTTAACCTTTCGGTACAGTTCGGTCCTTTTTGAATGAAGACCTTAGCAGTATAATAGCATTCTTTATGTCCGTATTAGTTCACCTATCGTTTTTGTGAGTAAAATAATAAATATCCTGCATCACGTGCTGTTAAAAAAAAGCAAACAAGCAAACAACAGGGAAGAAAGAAAGAAAAGAAAAGAGAAACAAGCGCGAAATCGCAATAGTTTGTGGCACGCGGTCTATTTTTACCACTCCAATCATGAGTCACCTCCCCTGACTTTTCAATAATTTTAATCTGTAAACCAGAATGTTATCTCTGCACCATTTCGTAACTTTTTATATCTTTTGGAACACATTTAAAACTATGTATCCTACTTATACTCATCAAAAGAAGCACCGCATGCTCGTCGTGTCTGTTGTAGTGTCTGCATTACGTATGTTTATTATTTTGTACGCTTTTAAAATACATCATTTTAAAGAGTGGCCTCAATTTGAAGTGTAGATTTACTACCCTTTTTTGTTTTTGTTTTTTTTTTTGAAATTACAAATACTTGTAGCGGTGCCATAGCCGATGAGGTTTAACCAAGGCGTGGTTACCGCTACACCTATCTGTATTAATAAAACAAAATTGGGACTTTACTGGTTTCGTACTGCCTCCGGGCATTGCCTCCAGTATTGTTCCCACCATATTTGTATTTACAAATGTCCCATATGTGTCTGATTCAGACCAAGAGGACGTAAAACACCATTTTCGTCGATTTACTACCTTTACTTGTGGCGGTGCCGTAGCCGATGAGGTTTAACCGAGGCGTGGTCACCGCTACAGCTATCTGTATTAATAATTAAAAAATCGGGACTTTACTGGTTTCGTACTGCCTCCGGGCATTGCCTCCAGTATTGTTCCCACCATATTTGTATTTACAAATGTCCCATATGTGTCTGATTCAGACCAAGAGGACGTAAAACACCATTTTCGCTCGCCTCGATTCGAAGCGCGACAATTTTGGACCGACCGACCGACCGACCGACCGACAAAGTGAGTTATAGGTTTGTGCAAAAAAAAAGGGGGGGGGGGGGGGTATGGACAGGTCGTGTTCCCTTTAGGACTGAGTTGTTTTTAACTACCCGACGTTGGAGAAGACAAAGACGAAGGTACAAGCGTCGTAGATAAACATAGACTTTCATCTTCTACACACAATAGCCAGATTGGATTTTTAGATCGTGACATAAAAACCAAAATAAAAAGAGTGTGAATGAATGGAATTCTGCTTAACGTCCTCCGGTTTGGAACAAACACATATGGGACATCAGTAGATGTACAGATGGTGGGAACGATCCTAGAGGCAATGCCCGGAGGTAGTGCAACACCAGGAAAGACCCGATTTTTTAAAACAATATATGGATGTGCATATCGTAATGTGCTATATAATAAAAAGAGAGGCACAGCTGTTCCACCCCATACAAAATCAAGCTATTTAGCTAAAAGACTGAATTTAGAAATCTTAGATAAAAACTGCACCAAGCTTTTGCTTGTAAACATATTTGGGCTGTATGTTCTTCCTTGTATTTTTAATATATTTCTTCCATCAGATTTATGGTAAAAACTGATTTTGTTGAGCAGTATCATACAACATATTTAGTAGAAAATGTTCTTGAATAATACACAAACATAAATAAAATTGCCCGTGAGAGAACATCTAGCAATATCCACTGAATATAAGTAATTTAGTCACATACTACAACATATTCGTGATTGTAATTTATGAAAAGCAACTTATGGTAAACTAAAGTTGGCTTGAAACAACTTCTGAAAATATAGATAAACTAAATGTTCCTCCCGAAACAGCTGTGGAGGAAAAAAGCCCACAAAAGCCAACTGATGAAAAAGCAACAACAAAGCGCTCCATTGCTAGTATTGTACGAAAATGTACTGTGTGTTTGTGTTTATGAGGGCTGTGCCAAAAAGTACCAAAATCAAACAGTGTACAATATTCCTTTTCCAATCTGAATTATCATCATATACATCATTTTGACTTTTATTCATTTATTTTATTTTAATTGTTTTTAAAAATTGAGGGGGGGGGGGGGGGGTTTGAGGGGGGGGGGGGGGGGGGGGCTTTATAAAGAACGAAACAGGAAGAAAGACAAAAGGGGAGAGGACGAAACAGGACGTGCTGGTGGCCACTACGAGCGAGCGCAACAGCTCGGTCATTTCGCAAGAACGGGCGCTTCGAGCAATTCGGCAACTTGAAAGAAACTAAGAAACGAAAGCGTTTATTGCCGAACAGCTCGGTCGTTTCGCAAGAACGGGCGCTTCGAGCAATTCGGCAACTTGAAAGAAACTAAGAAACGAAAGCGTTTATTGCCGAAAAGTTTGCGAGCACTCTTTACTTCTCCACTAAAGGTTACGTACCGAGAACTATCACGTGACATCACGGGTTTAATGTACTTCTTGCTGTTGATTGGCCTATTCTAATTTGGTTAAAACATGAAATATTTTTTTAAACCAATCAGCCAAGAACTTGTGAAAACATTTTCGCCAAAGTTTTGTCCATTTTGTTTTCTTAGACCTCGTTTTTTTTCTTCACAAACGCACAGCGCTCGCACAGTGCTCTCTTGTGAAACTCTGTCGCCCCAGATCTGGCGCACCTGTTGTGGTTGTTGTTGTTGGCGGGGGAGAGAGTCTGGGCTGTCGTCTGCCCCTGAATCGGCAAGCCATCACTGTCCCTCTTCCTACCTACCTTCCTGACTGCCTGCCATGTTTGAGTGTGACTGACATGTTTGCTGTCTGGGAAACGCGACAGTACCAACCTTCGCAGCATAAAGCTATGATTTTGTTTTCTAGGCAAAGGTGCACTCTCAAGTCAAGTCAAAAATACTGTATTATCACTAGGTGCAGTTACAGTGTGGTCTCGTACAAGCACAATACAAGCAAGGAAACACATTTGCATGCATTAAAAATAGAAACAAAACTAAGGAAAAATGAACAACAAAGCATGCTTCGCAAGAAGTTGGACATAGTTAGGGTCGATACAAGCGACTATCAAAACAAAGAACTGCCCTCTTTGCCACCATTTCTATCCTCATATTCATTTATTCATCCCCACCCCACCCTCTCCAATTCACCCCAAGCGTTCACATATTTTGGGTCCCTTCCCGTTCCCAACATTACATGCGCCGCCCTCTTCTCTCTCTCTCTCTCTCTCTCTCTCTCTCTCTCTCTCTCTCTCTCTCTCTCTCTCTCTCTCTCTCTCTCTCTCTCTCTCTCTCTCTCTCTCTCTCACACACATTCACACATAGACATAGAGACATACGGCCAGACACACACATACACACACACACACACACACACACACACACACACGCACTCGCGCACACACACACTACTGTACAGGTTTTTAATTAACATGATCAGATAGGCCTTTAGGCCTAAGCTAATGTATAACTCCTAATTATTTGGTCTTAGCAGAGATCTTGTTCAGAAGTTCGACTGACTTAGGGACCAAACTCGCTGAAATCATAATTGTTCTACAACGAATAATGCGGAACCGTCTATCAGATGGCAATAGTTCATAGCAATGCGATAGAACGTGACTGTGATCATTAGCGATCTCCCTGGCTTTTCGAACTACACATGTTTCATATAACAAACACAAACTGTCTTGTTTGCTACCCACGATTTTGCTACCAACATTCACAATCTTATTCAGAACACTCTTGGGTTTTACTCTAGCTCCCCTCTCATGTTCTTGCCGTTCAATCTCAAAGTATCGTTCTTTATGTTCCATGAAATTGACCCTAATCTAATACTTAACCTATCCCTTACGGAAACTTCAATGAGAAACAGTCGAAGTAGGGTAAGGAATCTGCACTAAAGCCGAATTGTATTTCCAAGAAACCCATAGTGGCTGATTTTCACCGGTTCATGTGAATTATCTTGTACATGTTGTGTTTGCTGGTAAACAAACCCGTAATGTGTGTACGAAAGAGGGGCATGGGGTAAAAAGGAAGAAGAAGGGGACCTAGCTTGTAAGAAGCTCTGCAGGGCCGGACCTACGTTTTTAAGGGGTGGGGGCTAATTAATCGGGGGTCCGGGGGCATGCTCCCCCGGAAAATGTTTTAAATCCGAGAAGCAAAAGAGTGCAATCTGGGCATGAAATAAAAGACTAATGCCATTACTATTCATACCCCTATTCAAACATGTTTTGAACCATTAAGTAAGCCTACCTAGTACCTATCAACTGGCGGTGCCGCTCGGCGACATGATTTTTCTAAAAAAAAATGGTGTGGGAAAAACGGTGGGGACTGCAGCCCCCTAAGCTGCTCCAGATATTTTGTATTGTATGATCTTTTGTTTATGGACAATACAATAAGGGGGGGGGGGGAGTCATGATCTATCAGCGATTTGATCTATTTGGTAGCCGACAGCACAATTATATTCCTAGATTTGTTAAATTTAGGCCTACCGACACAATATGTAAGGGTTTTCCATTTGCTTTATCAAATATTAAGATTAGTAAACAGCTGTTTCGAACATCTAGGCCTACGACGTAACATAACTTTCAGTTGTATGCTATATTTTGCATTATGTCGTAAAATAATTTTCTATATAAGACACATTGAAATCAATTGCTGTAGGATATCAATGTTGTAGTGTTCCAAAATCTTTGAAAACTTCTTTTCAATAAAACATTTCTCCAGGATATAAGAGTTGTGCATTTGCTTATGAGGGTTGGCTGTTCTCTACGAGCACACAGGGACTTGCTGCATGTATCCTTTGACGCATCACGTCACCTCCAGCATCTATTCCAAGTCGATGACCGAATTAACCCCCCACCCTCCGTCCCCTTACCCTCCTCCATCTCACACACTCCGGTGCCCCCCCCCCCCCCTCTCTCTCGCTCTGTCTCATTCTCTTCCCTCTCTCTCTCTCTCTCTCTCTCTCTCTCTCTCTGTCCCTCTATCTCTCTCTATATTCCCGTCTTATCCTTTTTTCTTCTTCTTCCTTAAAAGTGCTATTATTCTGAACAATTGTCATTTGTCTCAGAATTGTCCTTTTTCCCGTAATCAATTCAAACCACCAATTCAAGTTCACCGTTGCTCATTATTATCCATGTTTGCTTTTAATTCCCATTTTGATTCTCTGTCAATTATTTCATGTGCCAATTTTTGCTTCATTTTCTTGACTTGATTGTTTTTATGTCCATTTTTCTTTGCCTGATGCATGGTGTGAGTATGTGAGTGAGAGGGCCAGGTGCAAAGAAGCTATTGTAGCTTATCCTTTTTACCCTCAATAAAACATTCGTATTCGTATTCGTATTCTCTCTCTCTCTCTCCAACTCCCCCACCATAGTAGAAGCACCTAATTGTCACCCGCGTTCCCAGACAAAGTTGCTCCCATTTCTTTCTCGTTGCTTGTCTGCCGTAGAGCCTATAATGAGTTCCAGACGAAAACAAGCAGGAGGCATCCGTCTCGCTGTCCTTTTTCTCGCCGACAACAATGATTTTGCTCTCAGTGGTTGTCTGCCGCTTAAAACGTAAACCCACTTTGCTGCACACATGCACCGTACCGACCGTGCGCCACTCCTGACGGTGTCAGCATCCACCCACGTGTCTGAGTATCCCTTAATTAGCAGTTTAGGACGCACATTTCACCACCAGAGATGAGAGATGAGATGGGGTAGTGAGAGAGAGAGAGAGAAAGAGAAGAGAGAGAGAGAGAGAGAGAGAGAGAGAGAGAGAGAGAGAGAGAGAGAGAGAGAGAGGGAGGGAGGGAGGGATTCATCTGCCCCCCCCTCTCTCTCTCTCTCTCTCTCTCTCTCTCTCTCTCTCTCTCTCTCTCTCTCTCACTCGCTACCCAACTAAGAATATCACGCGCTAAGCCCCTACTGGTTTGATTGCCCCCTGGCGGCGAAATCAGCGCCCTAAGTTGACCATTGCGCCTATTTTAAAAGCACTCAAATGCGCCTATCTTACCAAAAACATCTATATTCTGAGAAAATCTCTTTTCTTTTCCCCTTCCCCCTTTTTCCCCAAAATCTAAAAGTCACAATAATGTCCCATATGGCTTTGCCGAGAGGACGTCAAACTTTAACTTTGGCGCCTATCTTAAAATTACTCAATGGCGCCGGTCCGGGTATGCATATCAATATTGCGCCTGGTTTCCGCATTTGATGTATCTTAGAATTTGATGCATCAAAGATGCAGATTAACACTCACCCTCCATTTTCTCGGTTCTTTCTGTTTTTGTTTTTTTCAGTCTTGCCTTTCTTACTGCAGATTGAGAACAGAAACCTCCTTCGTTTTCTATATTTAAAGTTAATGTTCATCCTTTTAAGCAATAAATTTTAACAAATGCATTTGCTAATAGTAGAATATAAAGGCGCGACTGAAAACACGCAATGAACCAAGATGTTGCGGGGTGTGTGTGTGTGTGTTGAATCTGCATTATAAAATAAAAACTAGAAAAGCTGTTTAAACTCTGTTTTCTATGTCTTTTTTTTAATGGAATGTTAGCTGGATCTTGAGAAACACAACTTCAATTTTAATTTAAAAACATTTCCACTATGTCTATTTTTCTCATAAACCATTTCAACGGGCGCAACTGATGACTGCAACGGGCGCAATTGAGCATAGGTGTGATTAAAATAGGCGCAATTGAGATACACCGATATACACACACGCTTTACACACATGTGTGTGTGTGTGTGTGTGTGAGTGTGTGTGTGTGCGCGCGCGCGCGCGTGTGTGTGCGCGCGTGCATGTGTGTGTGTGCGTGTGCGCGTGTGTGTGTGTGTGCGTGCGCGTGCGCGCGTGTGCGTGTTTGTGTGCGTGCGTGCGTGTGCGTACATGTGTAGGAGTAAGAACGGAAGCTAAACAGGAAAGAACGCTCCTCATGCCCCTCAGTGGCGGGGATGGCAGGACCATCAATTGTCTTTTTTGTGTGTGGCCATGTTGTGTCTACGTCAAGTCCCCCCCACCCAACGCCCGCACTGAACCCAGTGAATAAGGGACGGGTTTGTAGAGGTTCGTCGACTAGCAACTCTGCAGAAGACAGAAAATAGGGGGGGGGTCTCAAGATTCCATGCACACAAATCCCGAACTCAAGCTAGAACTAAAAAGGCTCCTCTGGTCAGGCTCCAACCCCCTAAAAAAAAAACTTAAACAAAAACAAAAAAGACAACAACAACAAAACAACAAGTGCAACGCCGAGCGGCTACAAAGTCCCCTCGCAGCATCGCCGAGCTACTCGGAAATCGGAATGTGTCGGCTGTACACATACATAAAAACGCATCAAAACAGCACGTAACTACATAAGAACGCATCAGAACAGCACGTAACTGAATAGTTGTTTTTTATATATAGCCTTGGGGTTCGGACCCGTGATTTGAGCGCGCGCGATCATGCGCACACGAGCGCACAGAAAAATTCATGACAACTGTGTTATCAAGAAATGTTGTGAAAAAAACTGCATTGAAATACATGCAAAACTTCGCGAGATATTAGCGATTATGTGTTTTGGGGTTTGAACCCCGTAACTGGCGCGACCTTGACCTGAATGTAAAGCTAAATACATCAGTGGATAGCTTGCATCTTGGCAAACTAGTATACCAAATTTGATGATGATAGACTGAATAGTTTTTGAGACAAACGGACGGACGGACGGAGGCACGGAGGCACGCCGGACAAAACAATAGCTAAAAAAGCAAGAACAAAACGATCAAGGCTTAAACTGTTCTTTTTTCTTTAAATACACTGTTTCCTTTTTTCACCCAACCATCAAAATTACCTTTATGTCTTCTCATTCTTCTTTTCAGAAAGTCGTCTTTCTCTATTCAGTTTGAAGAACAATCCTCATACTTTTTATTTTTTAGCTCACTAATGTAGCTTTTCAGAATGGGCCCCTCCCCCCTTTTTTTTCGGAATGGGCCCCCCCCCCCCCCCCCCCCCCCCCTTTGACCCCCCTCCCCCCCCCCCCAAGTCAGATTTATAAACTCTTGTTCCTTCTCTCTCAATTTCAAAATTATTCTGTTCAGTGCAATGAACTTGTCTCTCTGTTGGTATGCAGTCCAATGGACACTTCTGCAGTATTTCACGAACCACATACAAACAGTAACAGAAACACTTTTACTTCCCGCATTAAGAACATTATTTTTGTCTTCGATGGCTGGTAAGAAAATATGTTCAAAAGTTACAAACGAGCTTTGGTAGAATATACAAAGAGTCACAATTCTCATTCGGGGGTAGTAGTAGCAAGAGACCTCATCGATTGATCATTCATAGACCATAAGCGCAACTGCTTTCGAGCCATTCATGTGGAATTTTCTTGGCAGATGGAGCATGGGAAAAAACTACATAAGTCGCTCAGAAAGTTTTTAGCAAAAGTCAAAAATGAATGAATGAAAAATTTTGGGCTTTACGTCCTCTCGACCTGGGAAGGCACATATGGGACATTTGTATTGGGTTAGTATGAGGAACTAAAAATAAAACAAACGCAAGACACAAAAGACGAAACAAGGACGTGGACGGAACATATAATATAAAGGGGGAGTTCTTAAAAGCGCATGTTTATTTATTACATTGAAAGGATTTAAAATTTATAAAATTTTGTGTCACGTGACACTTAATAAATGACTATAGTGATGTAAAATAGATTAATAAAATTCTTTTGTTTGTCTGGCCATAATACAACTCTCCCTGTTGTATTACAATTCAAGGGCTACAAGGTTAAAATTTCCCAAAAATATTGTATTCATAAAAAGCCAAATTTGGCCCTTATTTATTATTAAAAGGGAATATGTACATATATCTATTTCATATTTACAAAATATATATATATATTCTTATGGCAATTTACAAAAATTCATATCTAACTAAACATTAATATTTTATTGTCCTACCCGGGGAAGGAGTTTTCCTTCCAACGTCTATCTATATGATAGGGGGATTAATTTACATCACGGACGTTTATGTATGCTCTTCAAAAGTGAATCGTTCTATTTTAAAATTTATATAAATAAATACCTGGGATCCTTTAAAAAAAATGTGGGGGGGGGGGGGGGTAGTGGGTAACCCGGAGGATCTCAACACACCGAGTGGGGGCGGGCCCACTGGGGGAGGCACACGTAAGCCATCCTCGCGTCAACAACCCCCAGCGGGCCCGCCCCATCAAGGGGGAGACCAACTCACGGGCTTTGGGGAAGGGGTGGGGGAGGGAGGGGACATCCCGGGGGTCCTCGCCGCCAAGGGGAGAAGCGCCCACCGCGGGAGGATACGCAAAACATCCTCGCGCCAACAACCCACAGTGGGCGCGACTTCCCGAGGGGGGCACCATCGCACGGGTTAAGTATTAAAAAGGATCAAAAGTCAAAAATGGAAGTTCAGTTTAACGTCGCGTATCGGCTTTCGCCATGTACGACGGGCTGAACAAACCAACCAGGGTATAAACAAAAATTTATGTTCCTGAATCACTGTCCCAGCCAGAAGGCCGAGAAGCGATCAGAATCAAGTCAAAAATAGTCAACAACACCCAAAATATCAATTTTCTATTTAGGGCATATTTATGTTTATTTGCATGTGTTCTACCAGTATCCACAACATAAAAGACAATTTTCAATTATTTCTTCGTTAATTTGATTGTTTTCTAAATCAAGTCAATAGAAACAAAGTTGTGTCTTCTATGCCCAATTTCTGCAAATGATCTATTTCGATTGCCAAACTTCAAATCATTATAAAATAAAAACTAGACAAGATAACTCAATTCGGGTTTCTGTGTATTAACAAGGAATCTTTGCTCCACCATGCAAAATTAAAATCTCAATATATGCCAACATTCCATTATGTCTGTTTTTTTCAAAATGTAAACAAGTAAATTTTCGTTTGCCACAAGAGCAACTAGAAATTGTCAGGATTCGTACTTGTGAGCTGGGAAATAATTCAAGTTTTCCAGGGTTTTTTTCAAGGGGATAACATTTGAATTTTTAAAGGGTGACTGAATCATGATCACATCAATGATTACGAAAAGATAGACAACATATTTTTTTAAAACTGCACTCTCTTTTCTACTGACATACACACACACACACACACACACACACACACACACACACACACACACACACACACACACACACACACACACACACACACACACACACACACACACACACACACACACACACACACACACACACACACACACACACACACACACACACACACACACACACACACACACACACACACACACACACACACACACACACACACACACACACACACACACACACACACACACACACACACACACACACACACACGTACAATACAATGATACCATATAATCATGCAAACTTTTCACGCAAACTGCAAACAGCAACAAGTTTCGGGCATAGCCCTCCGTCAGACTGAAGTTCTGGGGTGAAGTTGGGTTGAAGCAAAGACTGTATAGGGGAAGATAAGCATTCGGTCTCTTTTCCCTATATGAGTAGTGAGGACAGAAACACTGGTTATGTCCCTTTTAAACAGGACACATTTTAGACGTCAATAGGCCAGTTGAATTCTCCGTTCAAGTTCAAGTCTGAGTTTTTGGATAGCCTCCACTGTGAAACGTGTACTGTCGCCACTAACGATAACTCTATCAGCCCGGTTCGCCGAGCTCTTAAGTAATCCATCTTACCCTTTTAGAATATCTTTGGTTGAAGTGAAGTTGTGATTAGAGTTGAAAACAGCTCAGTGTATGGGTAATAAGGTGATTACTTTTCAGTAGATGGAGTAGCGAAGAACAGCATGGTAAGGTTGAAGGGGTGAGTGGGAAGGGGGCGGGGTGGGAAGAGTGGCTGTGAGAAGGGAAAGTTGTGGTGTGGGTTTGTGCGTGTGCGTGCGTGCGTAAGTAAGTATAATGTGTGTACGATGTGCTGTAAGTCAACTGAAGATCAAGACACAGACAGACAGGGGGGAAACTCGGTCAACAGATCCGGGTTACTAAGTTAAAGGTAAAGATGTGCCACCCCCCATGCATTTCTCGGTTAATTCTATTTTTCCGTTTTTGCCTTTCTTACCATACATAAAGCTGTATTTTAGGAACATTTGTAGCTAATTACCTTTTTGGAATACTAACCCTAACCCTAACCCTACCCCTAAACCTAACCCTACCCCCCACTATGTACTGCAGTACACCGCGATTTGTCACAGTTGTGGTTCGTTGCGTTTTTCCGTCTTATACGGTGGGGGTAGGGTTAGGGTTAGGGCTAGGGTTAGGGTTAGGGTTAGTATTCCAAAAAGGTTATTAGCTAAAAATGTTCCTAAAATACAGCTTTATGTATGGTAAGAAAGGCAATAACGGAAAAATTCAATTAACCGAGATAGGTAGGGGGGGTGGCACATCTTGACCTTTACCTGCGATTTTTGTGTGACTGATGAGGAAGGAAAGGGAGGGGGGTACATTTTGACCAAATGACAACTTTTTCGTAGCCACTGGGTTTAACGTGTGCTAAGTGCGTGGGCACACGGGACCTCGGTTTATCGTCTCATCCGAAAGACTCCACGTAAGGCCTAGTGCAAAGTGAGAGGAAAAATCCCCTGTACCCAGGTTCGAACTCGGGTTTACTTGACACGAGGCGAACGCCATACCTCTGTGCCCCTCTTCACCACTCTTTTTTTCACACCCACCGTCACTTCCTATTATTGTTGGCCTATACATTAAAAAAAAAGAACTCTTTCCACCTTTCTAACTATCAATGGAAACTACAAAAAGGATTAATTGCTTCCGTTCCACCGACTCAAGGGGAAGGGGTGTGGTGTGTGTGTGTGTGTGTGTGTGTATGTGGGGGGAGATCAAAAGAAGTGTTAACTGTACACAATTGTTAGTTCTGGCACACTCGAGACAAAATTATGTGACACAAGAGCGACCAAGACTCGACTCGGAAGACTTTACGGGGGGGGGGGTAGAGGGGGTGCTCGCACGCTCGCACGCACGCACGCACACGCACACGCACGCATACGCACACGCACGCGCACACACACACACACACACACAAATGGTTTTGTTTTCCATTTAGGGGGGATTTTGTTTGTGCTGTTATTGGTTTTAATCCTATTATTTTGGTTTATTTATTACTTCTACCGTGCAGTCCTATCCATTCATATTGATTGTGCATACACCTGCATGCACACACTTTGACATACACACACACACACACACATGCACATATTCACATGCACGCAACCACTTTAACATACATAAACGTTTTTGTGTGTGTGTGTCTAATATGACGAGAAGTGGATAGACGTTATATGAGAGAGAGAGAGAGAGAGAGAGAGAGAGAGAGAGAGAGAGAGAGAGAGAGAGAGAGAGAGAGAGAGAGAGAGAGAGAGAGAGAGACAGAGAGAGACAGACACACACACACACACACACACACACACACACACACAAGGAAGAAGTTGGCGAAGAGGTTAGGAGTAAGGGGGGGTAAGGTGGCACGGATATAATTTTTGAAAAAATGGTGTAATGGAGGCAGGGAGGTGGGGGTAGGATAGGATAGCAGTGAAAGCAGCCGACATTATTGTGACCTTGTCAGGCCGGGAGGGAATTTTCCACAGACCCTGGTGCGGGGGGGGGGGGGGGGGGGGGGGGGGGGGGGGGGGGGGGGGGGGGGGGCGGGAGGGGGGGGGGGGGACAAAGGTCAAAGATCAGCCAGTGTGGAGGAGAGACAGTAGCCCAGATGTCTGAAGACCCTGTCTGAGGAACCGTGCCAGAGTTCAAAGACTTATGTGGAATCCCACCTACCCAGGGCTTTTTGTCGTCCTTGTTGTTGTTGTTGAGGTGTAGCAGAGAGAGAGAGAATACGAATACGAATACGAATACGTTGAGGTGTAGCAGAGAGAGAGAGAGAGAGAGGGGGGGGGGGAGAGAGAGAGAGAGAGAGGGGGGGGGGAGAGAGAGAGAGAGGGGAGAGAGAGTATTGTATTCCACTTTCTATGAGGATTCTCCTGCTTGTGGGTACTTTTAGGACAAGGATTGATTTTTAACCCTTTCACCGCCAGCCATATTTCAGCCCAAAAATTCCATCAAATGTACCTGGGTAGAGAACAAAATCCATCTGCAGTATTGGGGATTCTTCTGTGGCATATATAAAATAAGGTATATCCTTACTTCCCAAAACTAAGACAATTAGGGGAAGACGGGGTAAAAAGCGCATGGGTGGGTAAGAAGCCCACCCCAATTATCTCATAAAATGAAGCAAATTTCAGTCTCATTTTGCCCATGAGACGAGCGTTAATGTCTAGCATTCGTCTCATGGGCAAATTTGACGGAAATTTTCTTTATTTCATGAGATAATTGGGGTGGGCTTCTTACCCGCCCATGCGCTTTTTACCCCGTCTTCCCCTAGCAACTTTGAAACAACAGTTAGTCATCCACCGTGTCATAACTTCCGGGTTCCTATCAATTTTGAAGTTCAGTTTGACATTACCCCCACCCCCCTCTTTATAACTGAATATGGATTAACGCCTCGCCGCCTTTCTGTTTTTCCATTCTTTCATTATACCTTGATATTTAAAAGTGTTTTGGGCGAGTTGCACAATGATAATTCCAACGCAATACACCAAGCCCGTAGCGGACCACACACACACACGCGTGCGCGTGATAAACTGCACGTAACCAATCCCACCTGTAGCCTACTCTATGCTCCTTGCCCTCTCTTTCACTGTCACCGAGTGTTTTATTTGTAATACTGAAGACTAGGACACCAAACGCATTCATTTATGTTTACTTGAATCTTTGAAGCATTATAGAAATAACACCTAAAATAGCACTTCACATAAATTAGATTAATTCCAAGGCTGCTGTCAATATTGCAGTTTAAATAAATCAGTAAATAATGCGGTGTCATCTCGATAGTCCGACGTTTAATGTTCCGACGTGGCATTGGTTTGACGTGGCGTTGGTCCGACATTTTGTAGGGGGGAATCCATCTCTCTCTCTCTCTCTCTCTCTCTCTCTTTCTTCTCTCGTGTGTCATTGGTCCGACATTTTGTATGGGTGAAAGCCTCTCTCTCTCTCTCTCTCTCTCTCTCTCTCTCTCTCTCTCTCTCTCTCTCTCTCTCTCTCACGTGGCATTCTTCCGACGTAGCGTTGGTCCGACATGTTGTATTGGGCGCATGCATATCCCCCCCCCCCTCTCTCCCTCTCCCTCTCTGACTCTGACTCTCTGTGTGTCTCTCTCTGTCTCTCTCTCTCTCTCTCTCTCTCTCTCTCTCTCTCTCTCTCTCTCTCTCTCTCTCTCTCCCCTATTCCTCTCTCTGTATCACAGTCTCCTTCCCTGCCTTTATGTCTGTCTCTGTTTCTCTCTGTGTGTTTGAGTATCTCCCTTCCACCGCCCCCCGCCCCCCACTCTACCCTGTTTGTCTCTGCCTGTCTGTCGATCTGTCTAGATGTCTCTCTTTCTCTCTCTCTCTCTCTCTCTCTCTCTCTCTCTCTCTCTCTCTCTCTCTCTCTCTCTCTCTCTCTCTCTCTCTCTCTCTCTCTCTCTCCGTATTCCTCTCTGTATCACAGTCTCCTTCCCTGCCTTATGTCTGTCTCTGTTTCTCTCTGTGTGTTTGAGTATCTCCCTTCCACCGCCACCAGCCCCTCTACCCTGTTTGTCTCTCTCTGCCTGTCTGTCGATCTGTCTATACGTCTCTCTTTGTCTGTCTCTGACTCTCTCTCTCTCTCATTCTTTGTTTGTGTGTCTCTCTCTTTCTCCGTCTTTATCTCTCCGTCTCACAGTCTGTCTTGTTTCTGTCTGTGACAATCTCTGTCTCTCTTGTCTCTGTCAATCTTGTCTGTCTGTCTCTCTCTCCCTTTCTCTTTCTGTCTCTCTATGCCTGTCTGTCGATCTGCCTGTTGATCTCTCTATCTGTCTTTTTCTATTTGTCTGCTTCTCTCAGAGACAGAGAGAGAGAAAGACAGACAGACAGAGACACGGAGAGAGAGAAAGAAAAAAAAGAGAGAGAGCGACACACATAGATAGAGAGAGAGAAAGAGAGAGAGAGAGAGAGAGAGAGAGAGAGAGAGAGAGAGAGAGAGAGAGAGAGAGAGAGGAGAGAGAGAGAGAGAGAGAGAGAGAGAGAGAGAGAGAGAGAGAGAGAGAGAGAGAGAGAGAGAGAGAGAGAGCAGGACATAAAACGTTGAGGTGACTGTTCCTTGACCTGGTCGCAGCACACCTATAATGGTCAGTGGTCAATGGGGTGACCAGACGTCTGACCCCGCTGCCACGACTGGTCATCAACAGAAAGTCGGCGAACACACTAGACTGACCTCACTCACTGACGGTCACGTCTCGGACCGTAGGGGAAGACGGGGTAAAAAGCGCATGGGCGGGTAAGAAGCCCACCCCAATTATCTCATGAAATAAAGAAAATTTCAGTCAAATTTGCCCATGAGACGAATGCTAGACATTAACGCTCGTCTCATGGGCAAAATGAGACTGAAATTTGCTTCATTTCATGAGATAATTGGGGTGGGCTTCTTACCCGCCCATGCGCTTTTTACCCCGTCTTCCCCTACGTCTTTCGTCACTCTTTAATCCTCCTTACTCCATTGACACCCCCCCCCCCCCCCTCGAGAAAAAATGCTCCGCTCCCTGACTATGTCTCCCTCGCCCACCCCAATCACCCATTTAGCCACAACGTAGGGGAAGACGGGGTAAAAAGCGCATGGGCGGGTAAGAAGCCCACCCCAATTATCTCATGAAATGAAGCAAATTTCAGTCTCATTTTGCCCATGAGACGAGCGTTAATGTCTAGCATTCGTCTCATGGGCAAATTTGACTGACATTTTCTTTATTTCATGAGATAATTGGGGTGGGCTTCTTACCCGCCCATGCGCTTTTTACCCCGTCTTCCCCTAATGATCTTTGATCTCGGTGTGATGGCTAGCGTAAATAGGATGTGGTGGTGAAGGTGGGGGCAAAAGAAAAGAAACTAACTTGGATATATATACTGTTCACAAAAAGAAACGCATACTTTTTGATTTCTTCACTGCTGATGCCAATGCGTTAGTAGGATGTAGCCAACTAGTCCAAAATGTCTGTTTACTTCTGTGCTTCACGTGCGCTCACGCTTTTAGCGCCTGTCGGATTGCACGTGCACAAAATGACGAGTTGAACAATGTTTCGGTTTTTTGGTCCTGCTTTGCGACTGGTTGAAGCAAATTCATGCACACCTTGGTGAATTACAGCTCACACAAAGGCAAACAAACCATGCACACACTGGGTCATTCTGATGAAAACTTGTGCGTCAATTCCAACTGCAAAAATGCCGCGTCTCAGTCAGCCAGAACGTGAGAATGCACTGGGGCGTTTGCAAGCTGGGCAAAGTCAACCTGAAGTCGCCCGACACTTCAACGTGAGCCAGAGCACCCTTAGCAGGCTTCTGAGTCGTCATCGAAACACCGGCTCCACGGCAGACCGCCCACGCTCTGGAAGACCTTTAGTGACTACTCCAGCGCAAGATCGCTTCATCCGGGTCATCCACCTTCGGAATCGCTTTCAGTCAGCCTCAGCAATCGCCCAGCAATTACCCGGAGGTCGCAGAGTCACTGGCCAGACCGTTCGGAATCGCCTGCATGCTGCAGGGCTCGCAGACCTGTCAGTGGACCTGTCCTCACACAGCGCCATCGTGGGAACAGGCGGCAGTGGGCCACCCACCATCGTCCTTGGACCCTCAGGAACAACTGGAACAGGGTCCGGTTTTCAGACGAGTCCCACTTCCTGCTCCAGCGCCATGACAGAAGGAGGAGGGTGTACCGTAGACGTGGGGAGCTTTTTGCCCAGGGCTGTGTGGATGAGGCACCTGCCCATGGTGGTGGAGGCGTCATGGTGTGGGGGTCCATCCACTATGCTGGCAGGAGTCCTCTGGTGCGAGTCCGAGACGCGCTGAACGCCCAGCGGTATGTGACTGAAATTCTCCAGCCTCACGTCCTGCCTCTTATGGCCGAGCCTCGCTTGATCTTCCAACAGGACAACGCCAGGCCTCACACTGCGCGACTGACAATGCAAACCCTCGCCAGCAACAACATTAACGTTCTTTCTTGACCCTCAATGTCGCCAGATCTCAACCCCATTGAGCACATATGGGATGAGCTGGACAGACGAGTTCGGGCGCGAGTGCACGCCCCTGCCAACGTCAACGAGCTGTTCACTGCCCTCCATGAGGAGTGGGACACCATGCCAGCAGAGGTGATCCGCAATGTGATCCGCTCCATGCCAGCCAGGTGCCGCGCCGTTGTTGCTGCAGGTGGTGGACATACCCCTTACCGAGTCCTCGCTGCCTGGAACGGGGTGTATCGGCAATGGGAACTGTTCACACACTGGAAATGAATCTGGAATCGTTTACCTTTGTTCCAAAACAAATTCTGTTGTGAAATGTTTGCAATCGAATTTTTGCGATTTTAATAACATTTGGAATAACATTTATTTAAAAAAAGTATGCGTTTCTTTTTTTGAACAGTATATATATGTAACGGTGAAACTCCAATCTGGGGCAATTTCAAATTCCCCCGGGGGAAAGTCCGTTTGCCCCGTTGAAACTGCAATTGGAGTTTCCCCTTAGGGCGATTTCAAATTCCATTTGCCACGCGCCGGCGACCTTGAATTTCACT
>CM065683.1:44494631-44509631 GCA_017654935.2 Phymorhynchus buccinoides | reverse complement strand
ACATATTTTGCGATATTTTTGCAACCGAAGTATCACGATTCACGAATTCGAAAACGCGATCCATTGTCAAGAAACGATAAACCGATGTTTTCATTTCGCATTGTTATTACTGTAGATTTCTGGTGTGCTCTGGAGATTTCCGTCATGCCATAACTGCCGAATTTGACAACTGTAAAGAGATATTGTGTTCTAAAAGTGTGACATTCAAATGAAGTAAACAAGTATTGAACAAAAGAAGAAAATACCGTATTGTTTTGTAAACAACATTACAAAAATAAATAACAGATTTTTTTAAGAACAGACATTTTGTGACAGTTGAGTACGTAATGTTAGAAAGTAGTGTAAATTTGAGCTAAGGTGGTTTATAATTCAGGTAAACAAGACTTTATTGTTTTATTGTACTTCAATTGGGGGTTATTCAGTAAGATTGGTCAAACTATTAGCTCTTACCTTGATGAAATTCGAAGGAAAATGAGTTATGATGCCAGCAATAAATTTGTACAACTGTTTTATCATTCTATAATGTGGTTTTTTTTAAACTTGTGTGTCTTCACAAATACAAGGCGACCGAAGGACCGCTTTCTAAAACAGAAGGACGTGCATTAATATACTTTGACACTCACAGTCACGAAATAACCCATCAAATGATATGATAAATCTCCCTTGAGTGCGATTTACTGGATGTTGGTGCTTTCTTATGGGTGTTTTTCGATTAACGATGCATAGCATGCCGGAATGCTCTAGGCTTAGGCATAAGGGTCTCTCCCTGTCTTCATAAGCCAGGGATTTGACGCACAGAGTTGGTTTGAACGAAAGTCTAAAACTACAGAAACAGTCATAGATGATTTTAGCTTTAGTCCTTGACTATGGTTTAGTCTCAATTCACACCTTTTTCTTTACATCATTGCTGTGTGGGTGCGCTTTACAACCCTTTCTAATTCTGTCAAATATGCCTGGGTAAATAAACATTGGCGTCTGCAGTACTGCGAAGCCCTCTTCAACATGTATCGATGAAATAAGACCATTCCTTATCTCCCAAAATTAACAACAAAAGGTCTTTGGATAACAGATCTTTGTTTCAAACCTCTTAGCAAAGGCACTTGAAGCTCAGGCCATTTAGTGCAATGACAAGATTGATAAATCAGTGGGGTGCAGAAATGCAACATCGGTGGCGAATGTTGTTTTTAATTTCTTCTGGCACCTCCATCCCCACCCCATCCCACACTCCATCGCCAGAATTATCTCTTCCCTCTCCAACCGCGATTTTGGTTCTGTTCTAGTTTGCTTGTCTGACTGTCTCTCTCTACAGGTGCGTCTGCTGCATCGTTAATGATAGCAGAGAGAATCATCAGAATGTATATAGTCTGTGATAATAGCGCCTATCCCTCCTATCCCTCCCACCCCGGCACACCTCTCTGTCAATAAGGGCCGGTGGTAGTCTGTGGGGGGTAGGATGATAGGATGAAAAGGGGGGGGGGGATATTGAAGCTAAATCAAATAAACAATTAAATGGGGAAAAACACCGGGTGCACTCACTCACTCACAAGATAGAGGGAATGAATTGAATGAATTTGAATTGAATCGAATTGAATTGAGAGAGATAGGGAGAGGGGGGGGGGAAGAGAGAGAGAGAGAGAGAGAGAGAGAGAGAGAGAGAGAGAGAGAGAGAGAGAGAGAGAGAGAGAGAGAGAGAGAGAGAGCAGTTACATGCTTTTTTCCACCCAGCCCTGGTGAGAGAGAGAGAGAGAGAGAGAGAGAGAGAGAGAGAGAGAGAGAGAGAGAGAGAGAGAGAGAGAGAGAGAGAGAGAGAGAGAGAGAGAGAGAGAGAGAGAGACCTAATTTTGTTGAGTCACAGTACTCCTTGAAACTGCTATTTGGTTTAACTAGATCGTTAGAGCTAGTTCGGTCGGCTAGCATAGTTTTATTAGCAGCTATGCTACAGAAATGATTGTTGAGTTCTTCTCTAGAGAGAGACACAGAGAGAGAGAGCAAACATTTCTATGTATCATCACTACAACAGTGCAAACTACCACCGTGGTGTCATCATTGTGGGGCTGGGGCAGATTGTTAATTTGGGGGAGGCCTGGGACATTCTGGAGAGCCCTATAGGTCCCGATGTCTTGCACGAAAGGCACACTATCAGACTAATTGAGTCAACACCGACTGTCTCCAGATGGTCCATTGACTTATTAATGAACTTATTGCGAAAACTAATGATTTCTAATTTTTTAAAATAACTGAAAATGGGGGTTATGCTATTTATATTTCTTGTCCTTTAAAAACAAATACAATTAATTATTTTTCGCAATAAGTTCCATAAGTCCGTGTTGACTTTAATGCACAAATGCACAAAAATACACACACACACACACACACACACACACACACACACACACACACACACACACACACACACACACACACACACCCCGCAATAATTGTATTATATAAGTATGGAAGATTGTTGATATTATGTAGATTGACTGGTGGTTGGTTCTATAGTGTTTCTCTTATTCTAATGTGGTCTTCAGACAGATTATTAGGACGATTGGTAGATAGCTGTTTCTTTTGTTTTGCAGTGGCGTTAAACCGGATGGTGGGTGGATTAATCTCCCATCTATGTGTCCGTTTTGGACCGGGAGGACGTGAAATCTAAAACTACCGGATGGTGGGCATTTTGACGCTCGTGACGTTTTTAAGTTGTTTTCATACATTTCGTCTGTTTAAAACACAACAGATGTCCATAACTGTATTGTGGGGGCAATTTGGATTTAGTCTGCATCGTGTTGAAGAAAGGATGGATGGAGATTACTGTGATTTTGTCTGACCATTGACAAGGTGTTTTTGCCGTTTCAGAAAAACTTCGAAGACTTAGACTGGCAGCAAAGTACCTCAGACACACAGAGTTCTCTCTCTCTCTCTCTCTCTCTCTCTCTTGCTATTTGGTTTAAATAGTATTTTTAGTTTTCAACGTCACGAACCAAAACCAATATGCATGAGGTAGGGCAACACGAAAACGTATATAACCTTTCTTACAAATAAATGCGCAGACAAAATTGTGACAGACGGCTAAGCAGAGTAATAAAACGCCATCGTATATAACCTTTCTTACAAATAAATGCGCAGACAAAATTGTGACAGACGGCTAAGCAGAGTAATGAAACGCCATCGTATATAACCTTTCTTAAAAATAAATGCGCAGACAAAATTGTGACAGACGGCTAAGCAGAGTAATGAAACGCCATCTTAATTAATAAAATAAACATTGACTATTTCAATAGAGTTCGCTATTTTGCTAATGTCCTCTTTATGTTTATCAATAATGTTAGCGTGATTGAACTTAATGTTCATTCAAATGTATGTCTTGGCGGGTGCGCCTCACTTCGCTTAATTACACTTCGCCTAATCCTTTGATCGCGACCTTCCGTGCCGGCATTAACTTCCCGATGTCACGAAAACCCAAGCGTAACATTCCGATCCGCCTAAACACATTAGCACGTCTCGCCTAATCAGCCTAAACGTGGGTTATTGCGTCGTTGCTGACATGAAGAAACGAGTCACTAAGCAGCCACAGACACCTAACCCTAACCACAGACACCTGACCCTAACCACAGACACCTAACCCTAACCACAGACACCTAACCCTAACCACAGACACCTAACCCTACCCACAGACACCTAACCCTAACCACAGACACCTAACCCTAACCACAGACACCTAACCCTAACCACAGACACCTAACCCTAACCACAGACACCTAACCCTAACCACAGACACCTAACCCTAACCACAGACACCTAACCCTAACCACAGACACCTAACCCTAACCACAGACACCTAACCCTAACCACAGACACCTAACCCTAACCACAGACACCTAACCCTAACCACAGACACCTAACCCTAACCACAGACACCTCTGCACAGGATAGACAACGACCCTGCTTCAAGAGGCTGTTCAATATAACGGAGAAGATAACATTGCACCAGCCTTCCTACCTAACCCTAACCACAGACACCAGTGACCCTAACCACAGACACCTAACCCTAACCACAGACACCTAACCCTAACCACAGACACCTAACCCTAACCACAGACACCTCTGCACAGGATAGACAACGACCCTGCTTCAAGAGGCTGTTCAATATAACGGAGAAGATAACATTGCACCAGCCTTCCTACCTACAATGCATGCAGAATGGCACTCCGTAACCCTAACTAACCCTGACTCTAACCCTAGGTTTGAAAATGTTAGGCGAAGTGTTACATATGATCGAGACTCGATAATGATTAGGCCAAGTGTAATTAGGCGAGATGTCATTAGGCTAGATGTGGTTTGGCGAAGTATAATTAGGCGAAGTGTGATGTACCGGTCTTGGCAAGTTTAGTCATTATTTTTTATTTGTAATGTTTAATGCCGTAAATATGAATGGGTTTTATATTCAATTTCTTGTGCCCCCAGGGTTTTTTGGAATAAAGTTGACTTGACTTGTCACTACAGAAGCCTCAATGACGTTTTCTGTCAATGAATTAATCTCCTTTAAAGAATGACGAAAGAATGATTTTCATGTTTAGCAGAGGATAGACACTGTTTAATAGAACAGCCTGGAAGAATGAAGGGGCGGAGCTACACAATATTAATTTTCATCACTGCATGAGAAAAGATCATACCCGAGTGTGCGCGAAGGAACAGGTTACAAAACTTTGCAATTGCCCATGTCTTTATATGAGTGATTTCGTTTAAGGTTTCTGCTACTGTCCTGATTGTCATTTTGGTTTGTGAGTTTAAGAGGTATGGGCATATGTATACATGCATAACTGCAGGTGTTTCGTTTTGATTTGCTGTTGGTTAATTAATTAAACTGCAAGGCTTTTGATTATTATTTTGTGTCTGATCTTATTTGTTTTTTGGGTTTTTTAAAGTAATGGCAAGCATGGAATTTGGCCAGAATAGGCCAATGCTTACCATTGTAAAATTTAGATTTTAATTATTAGTAGCTAGTCTATCTCTTTTAATGATTTTTCTTTCTTTCATCTGTCTCTCTAACATGCCTAATTAACACACCAAGAGACCGTCTTGGATCAGAGTGTTGACTGCTGGGCTCTTACAACTCTTGGCCAAATTGCAAACAATGATAGTGCAGTCTCTCTCTGTCTCTGTCCCCCCCCCCCCCCCCCCTCCTCTCTCTCTTTTCTCTTCCTCCCTCCCCCCCTCCCCCTTTCTTCTCCCCCCTTCTCTCTCTCTCTCTCAACCCTTTGTGCTCGCCCTTACACCTTTGACAATCCGCTACGGAATGTTGCCTTTGTCTCGAGTACCCCTACCCCTTCCTAGGGGAAGACGGGGTAAAAAGCGCATGGGCGGGTAAGAAGCCCACCCCAATTATCTCATGAAATGAAGCAAATTTCAGTCTCATTTTGCCCATGAGACGAGCGTTAATCTCTAGCATTCGTCTCATGGGCAAATTTGACTGAAATTTTCTTTATTTCATGAGATAATTGGGGTGGGCTTCTTACCCGCCCATGCGCTTTTTACCCCGTCTTCCCCTATAACCCCTCGCAAACAGTCGCTTCCGCCTTATTAGTTCTTTGACCTGGCTACTTCACTGGACAAATCACATTGCTAAGGGTGGTCGCAACGGTACTAATATAAAAGAAATGTCTCCTATGTATGTGCTGTGTCCATTCAATGAACTCAGGAGAGGGGTGGAGAGCTCGAGAAACGCGGGGGTGGTAGGGTGGGAGTGGGCGGGAGCGTCGCCATCGTGAATAGAGTATAGTATAGTTACCAGGCATCAGAATAGTCTGAAATCTAATCCTCTGAAAACAGGGGTACAGGGGCCACCAAGGCCCCAGACTGAAGGAGAACACTGAAATCCGTTCCCAACACGACCAAAAAGGCTTCATGCAATGAGAAATCACTTTTAAATGCTATTTAACAGAAAAGATAACACTCAGTGAAAAGACGAAACCTCTGACAGTACAAGCCAATCCTCTGTTAGAAATTCTCAATCCTCTGACAATTCTGATGCCTGTTTAAAGACCCAGTGACGCACCACGATTAAGTCCCTTGGATTTTTTTTTATGGGTAGCTGTGACCTACATACAAATTTCCCCAAATTGAAATTGAGGCTGCTCTTTAAACTGCTTCGGTTTGAATTTGGGGCCATGTATATGGGAGTTAGACTTGGTCAAAACAAGATTTATTTCCAGTTATAAGAGGGAAAACACGTGAAACCCGTGATTTTGACACGTGATCTGGTGGATCTTTAAGTTCTATGCAGAGGGCAGTGGCTGGAGGGTATTAGGTAACTTGTGTGTGTGTGTGTGGGGGGGGGGTGCAGGGGGGGAGAAGAGTCAACTTTCTTCCCCAGACGACGCTACGTTTTGTCTTCACTTTCGTAACAATTGGCCCTACCTTCCCCACCTCCCTTTCCACAAGCTGTCCCCTAAACCCACCCTGACTTCACATACGTCCCTTTTCTTTGTCCTCCGGTGTAGCGCCAATGCTAAGGTCAAAGCAGGTCACGGGCACGCACATTCCATCAATCAGTTTCATCAGACTTTAGAGGTAAAGAACCAGCTCCACACATCCAGCTTCGGTCGTACGACTATCCACCTGTGACGACGTGTGTGAGGCATGACTCTGATGAAATACACTACTAGTTTCCTTCACTGTTTTCATGTACACTCCAATACACGGATCTGATTATTTTTCAAATATATGATACTTAAATACCGATCATTCATCAAATTATTTTGTGCATGGATGTTTTCAAACATAGCGAATGAAACAGGTAGTATTTCAGATTCGTCTATTCAGTAACATTTTATTAGATTCACACCTCACAGTCACATATGTCACAGTTGGATTGTACGATTGTAGTTGGATGTGTCGATCTCAGCCTTAAAGGGCTGTGATCCTTGGACCTGAAGGCCATGAATGGGCATGGAGGATGAGAAGTGAGGGTGCCCACGGGTTCGCATAATGCGTTTCGCATAATCTTTTGATCAGAGCCGCGGGCGCAAGTCGAGTGTCTCTTCCAAAAAAAACTGGCAGTTCGCATAAACGGGTTTGCCATTTCGCATATTATGCACTCTTGCAGGTTCTAATGCACTATACGTGACTTTCTGTTACTTTCTTACTATCCCTAACCCTATCCCTAACCCTATCCCTAACTTTCTGAGTTTTATGCGAAATGCCACGCCCACAAAGCTTTGTATGCGAAGCGGCAGTATGTGAATCGGCTTTATGCGAAGCGGCAGTATGCGAAACAGCAATATGCGAACCAGGGCGCACCGAGAAGTGAGAATGGGTTAGAAGAAGAAAAATCTGTTTAACGTCCTCCGTGTGATGGAATGTGTCACGCACGCCCCACTTTCTTTCCCCCCCCCCACCCCCCCCCCCCCCCCCACCCTTACTATTTCACCCCGCCCCTCTTTAATCTTATCGGCGGTTTGCCATCCTGTGACATCACAGAATTGGGGCTAAACTTTTCAGGCAGACAAAAGTCTTGTATAATCCTTTCGGATTTCATTTTTTATACATGTTTTGTTTTGGCGCTGTTGAGCTGCTTTCTTATTGCAGCATAATCTGCTATGCAGATTTGTGAGTAAATAAAATACAAGTGTACAAATAATTCTGAACCCCTCTGGTCAGACTGATGAGAGTGGAAGTTTTGTAATTTTCATGTACAAATCTACTTATCTCTGTCTGTCATTTAGAGCAAATCTACCACTTGTATATCCTTCAATCATATGACCAGAACCCGGGCAAAAATATAAATCTATTAAGTCAAAAGGGACCGGGAAAGTTGCTTATCTTCCACACCCTAGAGAAGTGGGCTAAAGGAAACTTTTCTCATTGAAAGTATTACACTACCCCTAGAGACTTCAGCTTTAGCACATTCCCTCGTCACATCTAATTGGGGGCTCGCGTCCAGGATAAAACCTTTTTTTTTTACATAAAGACTAACATCAATTTCATATTCAAACTTTATTTACTTTTCAAAACTTATTTTGTGTCCACTGGGGAAGTTATTGTGATTTGGCTCACTGTGTTTTGATTTGATTTGTTTGAATGCTATTATTACTTTATTTTGATGTGCATGCTATTTTTGCTATGTTGAAATAGTTAAGTGTTGTTTGATACATTCAGCTTTGCAACTGTGTTTGATTTTGGATAGTTGTATTTGCAACCATGGCAGAGACTGTTAAACTTAGGAGGGAACTTAAAGAATGGGGAGAGTCTCTAGGATTGTGAGGCCAAGAGTTAGCTAATTTTGTCATATCCGAATATGATAAAGAGAAAGCTCGAGAGGCTCAGGAGGCTGATAAAGCTCGTATCGGGAGGCTCAGGCAGCTGCGAAAGACAAACATGATGCTCAAGAGAAAGCTCGAGAGGCACAGGAGGCTGAGAAAGACAAACAGAGACCTCATGATGCTAAAGAGCAAGAGACAATCTGGGCTCATGAGTTAAGGAAAAAGCAGCTAGAGCAGAAAAAAACCCAAAGAACTCGACGCAGCTGAGCAGGAAAAGGCACGGGAACATGAGTTGGCTATGAAGCAGCCAGAACAATCGTCAGACTCCGAGACTGCCTCTACCGCTTCCCCTCAAAACTTTCTCCCTCCCATTCAAGCTCCAGCCATGACCTTCACCTTGGAGGCGTTCAATGAGGCAACAGAGTCTATCGATGCTTTCATTTGTTGTTGTTGATTTAATCCTTTGGTGTTTCTTTATCATCGTGTAGAGTTGTGTCACAACCTATCAACCATGACACTTTTTAAATCAGTTATTGATTCCCACAAAAAAAGACGAGAGAGAAAACCCACACAACCCAAATAAACTGTTTTGAGACAGATGTTGTAAGTATATTTCACTTCGCTAGTTTAACCCCTTGACTGCCAGAGAAAATTAAAAAAAAAAATAATTGTACAACTTTTGACATGAAACAGACAACTGATAGAGGCAATCTGGCAAAATGATCTGGGGATATAACTCTCTTGCCTGTGTTAGAGCAAAATCCAGCATATCAGAGTTATTCCTCTTTATCTGATGACGCCATCAGTGATGTCATCAAGTCAGTACGTGATACGTTATACGGCAGTCAAGGGGTTAATGGCGTCACCTTCGTTACTTTAATGGACAATGTAATGACATCATATAGGGTAAGACGGGGTAAAAAGCCCATGGGCGGGTAAGAAGCCCATGTCAATTATCTCAGGAAATGAAGCAAATTTCAGTCACATTTTGCCCATGAGACGAGTGTTAATGTTTAGCGATCGTCTCATGGGCAAATTTGACTGAAATGTGCTTTATTTCATGAGATAATTGGCATGGGCTTCTTACCCGCCCATGGGCTTTTTACCCCGTCTTCACCTATTACTGTATTGCGACTATTGCGACTATAAGGGTGCTTTCTATGAAACAAAATACTTGTTATTTACTGATAGTTTGTTATGACTGGTTTTGCTGTCTTCAGATGGGAAGTGCAACAGCGTTATTCTTTCGTTAGCCATGCCTTTGATGAATATATTTTATATGCTTATGGTGTTTAATTGTTGGAAACATTATTTTGTAGCGTTACCGTAACGTTTTCTTTGAAAAATGCAGAGCTCAGTATTTCCATATCTACCGAAGAAACAAAATAGAAAGAAAGGATCACTTCATTGTTTGGCGATGCGCGTAACATATGAAATACCAAAAAGAACATTTTTACAGTACATTCAAAAATGTAAGTCATCTGCAAAGGCACTTGTTTCTCCATAGCACTGAATGATCCGAATGGAGGCAAATTGATTCAGGACGCCGTCATCAATATTTAAATCAAAGAAATTAAACAAAACAAAACTGCACAAACACTCACCATTTTAAAACAGAGACCAATGCATTGGCATTACATTATATGAAGTTGTTTTTACTTTTACGATAAACTCCTACTTAAGTTGGCCTTACATTAAATATTTATAAAAATATATATATAACGTTAATAAGCAGAATATCATAGTATCTGAATAATATCCAGGTTAAAGAGAGTTTCATCAAAGGATTACCAAATCATTTATGTTATTATATTAAACAACAATAAAACACATTGCTTGGTCATTCTTTTTTTTACACCGAGAATATTAATTTTCATCAAAATCTGTTTATCAGCAGGGTGTACTATATAGGCTTATCCATTTCAACAAAGTCAAGACGCTCATTTTAGAAACTACTAATGCATGCCATTACATTGCTTACATGAAAAAAGTCATGTCAATGTCGGTGATAACGACAATTCAGAAAATAGTACTGACGTTGAAAGTGCTTGGTGCAGGACAGAAACTTTCTTCAATCATATGATGACCGTCAAAAACAGCTCATTAAATGCCACACGTGCAGATCTCTCCTGGAAGAATATCAGGATCAAAGGGCAAATAACTGACCCTTTCAACCGTGAGTGAGGAATGCAAAGCCTCTACACCCCCACCCCCACCCCTTCAACAGACACGCAAACACCTCATGCTAATCCGTTCGATCACTGTGAGCTCGCTCTATCGCAATTATTGTTATATCTATTAATATTAATAATAATAATGATTATTTATATAGTGCCTATTCTCTGATTTAGGGCTCTCAGCGCTTTACATATGTAATACAAATACAACATAGAATATGCATATCTTATGCAATCAGAACATGACGAACATGACATGCAATCAGAACATGACGAACGTACATGAGTAGAATATAGAAAAGTACATACAAAGGCACACAAACGCATATATTGAAAAAGATACACACCTTACACACACACACACACACACACACATACACATACACATACACACACATACACACACACACACACACACACACACACACACACACACACACACACACACACACACACACACACACACACACACACACACGCGCGCGCGACGATGTTATGATTTTCTGCGCTTGTTTTGGGGGGCGCTGATAGTTTTACATGGTTATTGGAAACAAAATCATTACATTAGTACTTTATTATTTTTACTTATCTTTTTTTCTTTCTTTTTTTAAAAGGAGATCAGAGTTATATATCATCCTATGTTGGCCATAGCGTGAGGAACAAAAACGCAAAGCATTGTTATCCCATTCACGTAGAGGCCCTTTTTTTTTTTTCTTTTTTTTTTTACTTATCAAGACTTCTGTCAAAATTTTCGAAGCATTACAGATACAATTCGATGGAGAGTAAGACTGTGTGCAGATATACGCGTAAGTTCCGCGCGGAAACCCATGCGCAATCCGTAAAAAAAATCTGGAAGTAATAAACATGAAAAAGTGTGCACATTACGCGCGGAAACTCATGCGCAATTCCGTCCGCTCATTTAATACTATTTATAAGTGTATGGGGTTTCCGCACGGAACTTACGGATTGAGGATCTAATGTGTGTGTGCCCCTTATTAACCATTATGCTTGAAATAACATACAATTTTGTCAAATGAATCGAGTCGGGCTTGTCGTTTAGATACAGTTACAACCATTGTTTTTATTCCACTCTCGCAAGAACGACAGATAAAGATAAAAAATAAAATAAATGTAGGCTTGACTCATCTCCTCATCAACAAAATTGTAAAAAGAAAACCTCCGACGCCATCATAATTATTATTATCATCATCATTGTCATATGAAAACATCATTATAGCTAGTAACGTCGTCATGGACGATTTTTTTAAAAACGGAAAATGTAATAGAGACACAGACAAAGCAGAATTTAGGAGCCATGCACATAATTATGTGTAAGTCTATCCACTTCATCAGAGTTTCTAATGTATTCTCATCTACACAAGGAACGTTTGAATTTATTACATGATTAGTACACCAATACAACGATTGATTTGACTTTGGGTGGAGGTGTGAATTGTCACAAACAAGCATTATAATAGCAAGAAGAAGAAGTCACAGTCGTCGAACCATACTTTCCTATGTAAAGATAGCACAATATGTAAGCTTCTAGCTTGTTGCTGCTGATGTGTTTACAATCTATGTATGTTCATGTACTATGGACATAATAAAATTGTTTAAGCCATGAAGAAGAAGAAGAAGAAGAAGAAGAAGAAGAAGAAGAAGAAGAAGAAGAAGAAGAAGAAGAAGAAGAAGAAGGAGGAGGAGGAGGAGGAGGAGGAGGAGGAGAAGAAGAAGAAGAAGAAGAAGAAGAAGAAGAAGAAGAAGAAGAAGAAGAAGACGAAGAAGAAGAAGAAGAAGGACAGCAACAAGAGTTTGGGCTCACCGTTGCCTCATTCGATACAAACGATCTTCGTCTCTTCCTGGTTGGTTGACTGACGACGACGACGACAACGACGACGACGAGGATGATGACAGACTGTTGACTGAGTGAGCTTCAAAAGCAGGCGTGGTGGTCCTGCGGTCGATGGCATTGTCATGGATGAAGTCGTTGAAGAGGGCCGAGGGATCTCGGTGCAGCTGCCCATACCTCCCTGGCAGCAGGACTGCCACCACTACCAACACCGCAATGCCCATCATCTCTTTCATCGCTGCCATCATCGATGTCTTGACGATAACCACAATTGGGTCTTGATTTTTATTCACAAGTGTTTGTTTGTTTGGTTAAAAAGATCGGCCAGGTCTTAAAACAAGACTCTCCCGATTTTGTTTGCCTATTCCAGGTCCCCCCCCCCCCCCTCAAAGGCGCAGTTTTCACTTACTTAACAACGGTGCTTATGTTGCCAGCCCAATGTTTCTTCTTCACGCTTGAGCTATAATGAAGACAGCTTGAAAACAGTAGGGGGACAAAAGAGTTATGCTCGGAATGTAGGAGTCGAAGGTATTGAACAAGCACGTGGTGAGACGAGCCGATTCCCTGGGCTCCGTTTAGCAATATTGAAAGCAATCAGTGGAGCTTGAAGTCGCTTCGTCTGGCTTGCACACCCCCCCCAGGTCACTCAGTTCAGATTCAACAGCAGTCGGGTCGCCCCAGTCACGACAGAACTGTCAAATCAAACAGAAAAATGTGTTCATGCGTAATTGCGTTTGAGTGTGTTGCTGTTTCTTTTAGAATGCACGCATAACATATGCAGTGATATACAAAATACAATCATGGTTACTCTTTTTAATTCGTTTAAAAAAAAATTCTATTGACAAAAGAAATTCAACTCAATTAGAATGTGTTTTTCTTGTTCTACGGGCAAACACGGTAGAGTCAATTAAAAGCGAAAGATCCTTGTTATTGATAGGACAACATAATACAGTCAATAAAGAGGAAATGGTTATCTTTCTTATTGTATGGACACGACATAGTCAATAAAAAGCAACGTCCATGTCTTTATTCAGCGGAAAACATAGTGCAACAACTAAACAAGTTACTGCAAAGAGAAAAGGTGAGTAAAAATGAGAAAGAAGACGTTGTGTATGTGACAAACTGCTTTGGTTAAGTAGCTATAATGAAAAGGAAAGAAATTGGAAATTCAGACAGATGCCTTTTGCATTATGCCTTAGAGTCAAACGGACTATCTCCACAGCTTGTTATGGAACTTAATGCGAAAACTAATACCGTATAAGCATATTTTATATTAAAAACAGACAGATATATTATTGTCAGTCTTTTTAATACAAGTTATTAGTTTCCGCATGGACACTACATTGTAAATATAGGATCCATGGTTTCCGCAATGAGTTGATTAACAAGTCAGTGGACTATTTGGAGATATTCCTTTTGGACTCTAACGCATCGTTATATTCTATTTACATAAAGATTAAAAGCCACACAAATAAAAGTCCTTTAATTTTAATTCCAAGCTTGTACGTAGATTCGAAAAACAAAAACACAAAACAATTACCAAAGATCACAAAGGAACGCTGAAGTAACTTCCTAAGTAGTGTCGCCTAGCCTGGAATGAAGCGTACAATAAGTGCAACCACTTGATGAAACACGGATGTCTACAACTTGGTTGGCTGTCTGGCGGGTCTGTCCAATGTATGTGCGCTGCCTCCCCTTATAGCCCTCCCTCGCCCCCTTCACATATTCATACCCGCACTTGCGACCGCACGTGTCGCACGCGCCCCCGCCGTCTATGGGGGGTTTGATGTATGGCCTTCCATTGAGAACAAAACTTGCTAAAAGTAAAACGCGGCCAAGCGTGGGCGGCAGAAGACACCAGTGACCCTCCCAAAATGTCAAACGAACGGAAAAAGCACTGGTTATTAGTGGAAGAGGGCTAACAGTTTGCGTACTAACTGTCACGTATTTTTAGAGTGTGAGCTGAATGTCCAATGATGTTGGACACAAATAGAAAATCGGGCAAACTCGTAGTTTGGTCATCCGCGCATGTTTACGACTCACAGTCTCAAAGCTTGATTCTTTCACTTTCTTGGCAATAACCCTAGGCCGATCCTAACCATGTCCCTTTCCCGAGAATAGAACGGCAGAATGTTGCTTCTCAGTGAAAATGTTCAATGCGAGAATGTGACAGGGCGTGTCTTAACTACAACGTACTGACAAATCGTTTTCGTCTTCCTCTTTGATCGTTCAGACAGTTTCCTGTCAATTATGAGCGCAGATGCATCATGATGCCGTTATGCGCCGAACCGAACTAAGAAATAGTTAGGCCCAGCAAGTCCGACTTTGACTGGAGGAAATCTTTTTCAAAGTGTTTCTAGAGAAAAAAAAAGGCAAGAGAATGGACCGGTAAGGCACAAAGATAGTAGATGACAGTAAGCAATGAGAACAGGCAGAGTCAAAGAGAGTGACAGATTAGATAAAGTTGCAAGCACAGAACTTCCAGAAGGTGGGGGAACTATTTATACAAAAGATGCCCCTGTATCCCCCACGGGGGGACGGGGGGTGGGGTGGGGGTGGTATCGTTTTCTTACAGCCTCTGTCTTTTGTGCAACAGAATGACTTCCAAACTAAAATGTATTGCACTGTCCTAGGGCCCGTTAGCGTTTCTGTTGGGAAAGGCGTATAAATAACTTAATATTATGAGCTTGACTCCATCATTTAGCCAAAGCTA
>CM065683.1:44467131-44489631 GCA_017654935.2 Phymorhynchus buccinoides | reverse complement strand
CTCATCTGCCACATCATGTACATTACATTTTTCACAAATTCTTTCATGTCTGGGTGTACCAGTATAACGCAATGTGTTCACAGGCAAGTTATTATTAGTAGTTCTGAATTTTAACACAGTAATCATATAGCTATATGGCAAGACTAAGTAATATGGGTCAACACAAAAAGACGTTTTAAACATTCTGTAGCGCTATGATCATTTCATACCAGGCACAAAAAACGGCTAATCGCCACTTCATAAAAACACGCACTAGAAATATACGCGAAGACAGACATTTTCGGTGTTTTGAATATTAATACCGAAATCTTTTTTAGTAGTAGTAGTAGTAGTAGTAGTAGTAGTAGTAGTAGTAGTAGTAGTAGAGGGACTGGCTTCTGCCTAAGCCTCGCGGCATATAAAACTTCCCATCCAAAAACCTTTTTTCTTTAATTAGGTTGCATTTGCATGCGAAAAAACCCAAACAAAATATGATTGCAATTTGAATCATCATAATCATAAAACATTTCACTAAAATTTCCATTTTTGTCAAGTAGATTTTTGAGGGCGTTAGTAGATGATGCATTTTTAAAATTATAATTAAAAATCGGAACAAAATCATCGAAGAGCTATAGTCATTTAGATGGCCTACCCCCGTTTTCACAAATCATTGAAATATACCAACATGCGAGTGGTGTACTTCATGATCTTTAATAACTGTTTTGTCTCCCATTTCTACCAAAGCACTCGATACATCTCCGGCACATGGAATGGACCAGGGTATGCAATGTCATCGATGGCCTTGCCACCCACTCCTGCTGCAGTAACTGCCATAGCTCATCAACATGATTTGACAAATGAATTGTTATGTATTCATACTCCAGAAGGAAACCGTGTCTCTAAATCGCCTAGAAAACGAGATTTTTAGTCCCGGAACCTTTAGTCCCCGAAGGTTCGGGAACTATTGTTTCTGTCTGGTCCGTCCGGTGTCCGTCCGTCTATTCGTCCGTTTTTCTCAAAAACTATTCAGTCTATCATCATCAAATTTGGTATACTAGTTTGCCAAGATCCACTGATGTATTTAGTTTTACATTAAAGTCAAGGTCGCGCCAGTTACGGGGTTCAAACCCCAAAACACATAATCGCTAATATCTCGCGAAGTTTTGCATGTATTTCAATGCAGTTTTTTTCACATTTCTTGATTTTTTCTGTACGCTCGTGTGCGCATGATCGCGCGCGCTCAAATCACGGGTCCGAACCCCAAGGCTATATATATATATATAAACTATTCAGTTACGTGCTGTTCTGATGCGTTTTTATGTAGTTACGTGCTGGGTAAAGGTAAAGATGTGCCACCCCCCCTGCATTTCTTGGTTAATTGCAATTTTCCGTTTTTGCCTTTCTTACCATACATAAAGCTGTATTTTAGGAACATTTTGAGCTAATTATCTTTTTGGAATACTAACCCTAACCCTAACCCTAGCCCTAAACCTAACCCTACCCCCCACTATGTACTGCAGTACACCGCGATTTGTCACAGTTGTGGTTTGTGTGTGTGAAAATGGAGTTTTACGTCCTCTTGGTCTGAATCAGACGCATATGGGACATTTGTAAATACTAATATGGTGGGAACAATACTGGGGGCAATGCCCAGAGTCAGTACGAAACCAGTAAAGTCCCGATTTTTTTAATTAATACAGATAGGTGTAGCGGTCACCACGCCTCGGTTAAACCTCATCGGCTATGGCACCGCCACAAGTAATGAGTATTACAATAAAGTATAATAACACAGTTGTGGTTCGTTGCGTTTTCCCGTCTTATAGGGTGGGGGGTAGGGTTAGGCTTAGGGCTAGGGTTAGGGATAGGGTTAGTATTCCAAAAAGGTTATTAGCTAAAAATGTTCCTAAAATACAGCTTTATGTATGGTAAGAAAGGCAATAACGGAAAAATACAATTAGCCGAGAAATGTAGGGGGGTGGCACATCATTTGCAGTTCTCAGTTCAGCGTGAAGGCTGCTAGAAGTGACAAATCCGCAATACAGCAGTGTATTCCCAATCAGTTTCAAACATTTCTTTTTAAAGTCACCACTGCGTTTTCATTTAAGTTCATCGACCCAGCACCAGAACAACTTGTCCCTAAGGGCTTTCCGCCATGAGGACGTAAAACCTCCACTCAACAACAACAATTTTCATTAGTGTTGTTTGCTTTAGGTCTTCATTTCCTTTTGTGGCAGAACCAACGATGCAAAAAATTCAAAACAGTTAAAACACTTAAAAACTGTACGGTGTCACACTAAACAGTAAACGACACAAGGAGACACACACACACACACACACACACACACACACACACACACACACACACACACACACACACACACAGAGAGAGACAGAGAGAGAGAGAGAGAGAGAGAGAGAGAGAGAGAGAGAGAGAGAGAGAGAGAGAGAGAGAGAGAGAGAGAGAGAGAGAGAGACAACAATAGACACAGAGAGAGAGACAACAATATGCCAGAGAGAGAGAGAGAGAGAGAGAGGGGGGGGGGGGGGTTGACCGTGTCGTTACCGAATCAAAAGTACACCTTCTGCAGGTGTAAATACACATTCTACAAGTTAAAATGAACCTACTGGAAAGACACAAATAAGGCTCTGCATACACTGTCAGCTTTCCCATTTTGACCTGAGCGCACTGCAAGAAAAAAAGGAGTGTCCATGAAACTACAAATCACCGCTACACCCATATTTCTGTCAATGTCTGTTCTGAATGAGCATACTTAGAACATTTATCGTACTAACAAATCTATCCCATTAAGTCAAGCACTGATGCGCAATTGCACACGTACACTGAAACACACGGGCATTGGGTGCACGTCAGCTGTTGATTAGGTTGAGTGCACGTAACCCCTGATGCGATAAAGAAAGATAAGTTGGTGCACAGTTGTACTTTATTCCCCCCCTCCCCCCCCCCCCCCCCCCCCTCCATCGTGTGACTCTCTCAATCTCAAATTCGGCTTCTTTCAGATTTTTGAAAATAATTCTAGCCCTGATCCTAACCCCTAGCCCTTTTGTCCTGAGAATGGCAGAATGTTGCTTCTTGGTTTATACAGAAGAAATACTGATCACTGGTGAATTACTGATATTTTAGTAATTTGATAAACCGACAAAACGCAGGACACATCTCTATTGTGAATTGCTCCACAATACTTTCTTCTGCAGTCCTCCGAGAAAAGAGCTGGTATCGAAATGACCGGATCTAACACTTTCTGAATAATTCATTCTGACCGAATCTAACACTTTCTGAATAATTCATTGAGCAAGACCATGTGGACCGATGAAGAATATGGATGTGCTTTGTGACGAGGAAACTACTAAGCATACTTTTCCCCTATGGAAACGCTTAATGTCCAGTCCTATTGAGCCATTTAGGCATCGACATAAAACAGACCACGTTCTCTTGATGTTGACTGGCAATAACAGAATTAATCCAATCGAACAAAACTTCTAATCTCAAAAGATACTTTTGTGTACGCAAGTTAGCTTATACAGAATCAACTAAGCTGTCAATCAAAACGCGCAAACGAACAAACAGCTGATAAGTAATCCAGAATTACATACACTGGTCAAAATTTGCTAAGGATAAACTTTTATAAGCTTGATTGCTTCGACCTTGCATTCGGAGTTGAATTAGAAAGGTTAGCGTAGCTCGGGCAGAACGAGCGCGGGCAAATTAGTAGTCTGGCATAGAGAACGAACACTCGTGGCAAATGCCCTATTGTAAGCAACAAAAATTATATGAACGGAAAGAGCAATCATCCGTGAACTCAAACTTGTTTTAACTAATTTCCTGTTCACGTGCATCACGTGATCTTCGCATGCCACCTCAAAAAAGTGTCAGTTCGCTGAAATAGAGTGAAAACATAAAAGCGAGTAAAATTGTCAGAATCAACGACATTTTTTGCTCACATCGTAAACGTCCTACAAGAGACAAAGTTTAATGGTCGAAGTGATAAAACGACGTCATTTGACACGCAAAGAGTTGTCTTTCTGTGCTGGCACACTGGAGACCAGCTGTTCACAGACTCGTTGTGTCATTCATGTTTGGAATATCGCAGTGCGTCGCTTCCAGAGCTTGGATTCACAGCCATGAGGTTGGTACTGCTGATAGACGTCGTGAAGGTAGCCGAATTTGGGAGACTTGTAATAGAAATTGACGTGTTTTGCTTTTTCCAGGCCTGCCAAAATCGTTTCACACACGCTCTCTGGCAGCATTTTATTTGCTGAATGCCTCAGTGCGGTTTGGGCCTGTATCGGCATAGTCGGGAAAATAGCGTCACAAGTTCTTCAAAAGGAATACCTGATAGCTGTGCCCTACAGGGATGAGTTAATCGACGTCCATGTCAAATCTTCTGCTGGCATGATCCAATATGATGTCATCTTCATGGATGATAATGCACCTTTTCATCGAGCATGGGTTGTTGACGCGCACCTGCAGCAGGAGATCATCAACCATATGAGGTAGGTTTCCCAATCCAGAGACCTCAGTCTGATAGAACAATGTTGTAACATGCTCCAGGCAGCCGTTAGAAGCCGTTCATGGCAGCTTAGAAGTCTACATGACCCAGAACAGTGGATCAGCAGGAGCTTCAAAAGCTCATCCAGAACACAACATGGAGTTTCCAAGCTGGAAGTGCAATGAGGGGGTCTCGCACATGCTTATCTATGACTTTTCTTGCCACAAAAAAATCTGAAAATGAAACATTTTCTCTATTCGGTTGTTTCATGCATTTTGAAGGGGTGTCACAAACGTTCCTTGGGGTAAGCCAATAAAATCATTCTCGGACCTTGTTTTCTATCAAAATGTGAAGACATTCATTAAGTGAACAAGAAAAAAAGGCAATGGCTTTATGTTTATCCTTGATAATTTTGTGCAATTGTAGTAGTTTTCTCTAATTCACATATACTTATTTACTCACATGTATAAAAAGTTCACACACACACACACACACACACACACACACACACATACATCGAACCCTTTCAACGCCAGCCATTTTTAGATTACATTTTGCATCAAACTTACCTGGGAATAGAAACGTTTTGTTTGCAATGCTGTGGATTCCTTATCTCCTAACATTAAGAAGAAATAGTCATTGTATAACGGACCCTGATTAAATGCGTTTTAGTGACATGGGCGTTAGATCAGTGTGGTGCCGAGCGGCTACACTGGCGATGAAAGGGTCTTAAGAAAATGTTAACCCTTTCAACGCTAGCCATTCTTCAGCCAAACTTTACCATTAAACTTACCCAGGTAGAGAAAATATTTCGTCTGCAATATTAGTGACGTGCATAAAATAGGACTTGTCCTTACTTCCCAAAATGAAGAACATAAGGTCAGTGGATACCAGACCCTCATTTGATGCCTTTCAGTAACCCTTTCAACGCTAGCCATTCTTCAGCCAAACTTTACCATTAAACTTACCCAGGTAGAGAAAATATTTCGTCTGAAATATTAGTGACGTGCATACAATAGGACTTGTCCTTACCTCCCCAAATGAAGAACATAAGGTCAGTGGATACCAGACCCTCATTTGATGCCTTTCAGTGACACGGGTGCTGAATCATTGTGGTGCCAGGAGGCGACAGTGGCGATGAAAGGGTTACAGATTTTGTAATCACATAATTGCTCGCTTGATCATCTTAAATTGTTTGAATTGTTCAACGTTTATTTTGTACTCATAATTTACACACAAAAAGAAGAAAACAAGACATCTAGATTGTACTCTTGATTGTACAAAGCTGAGTTAGGTAGATACGACAAAACAGGTCCCTGAACAGTTGATGGTAAGGTGGGGTAAAAAGACCAAAATGTTTTTTGCATTTATTGCCTCGTGCATGCGAATGATTCTCCGAAATTTAAATATATTTTAGGATAATATATTGCAGTGTGGCAGGGCCTTTATCGTTGTTGTTGTTTTTATTTCAAAATGTCTGTAGGTTCAAAGAGAAGAGAAAAGGGATTTCTTGCTTAAGGAGGGTCGGGGGGGCGTTTTGCCTCTCCTTACCGTATATACCGAGTGGGCATCTGTGGCGCCAGTGAAGTGCGAGAGAAGAAACAGTAGCAATTTGAAAGGCCGGGAAAACGACCTTTAATGTGAATGAAAGCGCCTGGCGTCTCAACTGTGGATATATAATACGCCTGACTTGTCATCTGATTCCAGAATTGCTCTTCTAAGGTCTACTACGTTTTCTTTCAAGGGAAAAAAAGTACTACATTTCTTAGAGGGACGATACAAACCATTTTTGTACAGCACAAATGTGCAGTCGCACTAAGGGCCTATTAGTAACCCAATGAGCGCTTCTGGTCGAACGAAGAGATTTCACTCTTCCATCTTATATTACTTCCCTTTGTCAAATAAGGAGTAAAATGTACCCTTTTCTTTTTTGCTGCACGCGGGCGAACAAGAGCGAGAAAGACAGTGTGAATTGTTTGTGTGCAAAGGAAACTGATGGAACGCCATCTGTTTCTTAGCCTTTACCCGATTGTGTCACGTGAGTCATGATTCATGTCAAATAGGGGAAGACGGGGTAAAAAGCGCATGGGCGGGTAAGAAGCCCACCCCAATTATCTCATAAAATAAAGAAAATTTCAGTCAAATTTGCCCATGAGACGAATGCTAGACATTAACGCTCGTCTCATGGGCAAAATGAGACTGAAATTTGCTTCATTTCATGAGATAATTGGGGTGGGCTTCTTACCCGCCCATGCGCTTTTTACCCCGTCTTCCCCTACTTACGTCTAAAATAATTTTGCCATTTTTTGCTCACTATACTCAAGTAGACCCAATACATGAATTTCTTCACGTGAATCATGACTCGCATAATCAAAATCGCATCGCATTCAAATGCGATATGTATGTCGTGTGGCTGGCCCTTTAAAGACCCACCAGGTCACGCGTCAAAATGACGGGTTTCACGGGTTTTCTCTCTTATAGCTGGTAAGAAATCTTGTTTTGACCAGGCTTGACTCCCATACAAATGTCCCCAATTTGAAAACGAAACATCATTTTAAAGAGCAGCCTCAATTTGAAGTTGGGTGCATTTGTTTGTTGTTCACAGCTACCTAGAAAAAACCAAGGGACTAAATCGAGGTGCGTCAGTAGCTACACACACACACACACACACACACACACACACACATATATATATATATATTGGACACAAAACAAGTTTTTTTCAAGCAAACTATATATATATATATAAGAGGACAGTTTAATGGTGTGGTTGTTTTTTCTTCTTCAATTCTTGTACGTTTATATTATACTTGGAAGAAGGAAAGCGCATCAGTCTACCTGATCCAGGCACACCTCTCTACATTCCTCCTCACCGGGAGTATGTTGGTGTTTACTACGATTTCTATGACCTCCCTTATTGAATCCTTCACTGGATCCACCAACATGGCATCCCATCTCTTCTACTCTCTTCGAGGGATTGTAACTTTAGAACATTATTATTTTTGTTATTTTACACAAGATTGTTACCATTTCTTTTTAATTAAGTACTGGTTTGCTTTTATTGTGGACTTTCAATCTGGTGCAAAGAGGACAACCTTTCTTTTGTAGAAAGTCTTCTAGCTCAGTTTGAATGTTCACTGTGGACATACTTTGCAGGCCGATATGCAGACTGAAGAATCTTTCTCAAAGATGAAACAGCTGTCTTTGCATAGGCATTGTCTATCTCCCCCCATTGGGAGAAAAAGTAAATCAGCACATTATTTTCTTTTATTCTTTTCAGAACACAGAATAAATTGTAAAGTTAAAATTAAAGTTATTCAGTTTCTTTCTTAGGCTCACAAACTTAAATATTGGACACAAAACAAGTTTTTTTCAAGCAAACTATATATATATATATATATATATATATATATATAAGAGGACAGTTTAATGGTGTGGTTGTTTTTTTCTTCTTCAATTCTTGTACGTTTATATATATATATATATATATATATATATATACTTGCAGGCGCGCTCACGCAGGCACGCACGCACGTATGCACCAGAAGGTTGAAAATGCTCGAAGGTTTGCAGAGGGCTCTATCTTGGCATACCTCAGTCAACCTGGTCTGGCGCCATAACTGTTTACTTTGAAAGGATGATCAATTGTATGTGTTCTTAGCAAGGATGCCTCTATAATGTAGATCCACCATAAGAAGTGTACACCCTCTCAGTTCTTTACATCCAGAAACTTATCGAGGACCCCTTCTCGGTTAATTCCATGTTTCCGTTTGTGCCTCTCTTACCAAACATGAAGCTGTATTTTATGAACATTTTCAGCTAATTATCTTTGTTCATTAATTAATTGCCATACGATTTTACACGCAGTGTGGCGCCAGCTTAGTAGGAGGCTATGTCTGTTCGTACAGCTAAGCAAGTGTATCACAACAATGACAATAACATCTACAATCATTATGATAAGAAAACTTATATGATTCCTTTCCACAATTTTACATAATTACATTTTCTCCTTACTTATCATGTCGGCCTCGAGACGGCCTTCACAGTCAGTTGCCTGAATTAGAATACCGTAAACATGTCGATTTTTTTTACATTGCGATTTCTGCATGAAACAGATTATGCCGAGGTATTATCGTGACCTCCAGACAACCTTGTGGCAGAACAGGGGACAAACATGTTGATTGTGGTTTTGCAATCAGTGGAACCTCAGGTAGGTACCCGACGTTTCAAGGTACGCCATATTTAACGCGTGTCATAATTACTCGCCTTCCCGTAGGGATACTGGGGGGGTCTTTTGTACAAGTAGTCCCCCGCCTTCTGGAAGTTCTGTGTGTGTGTGAGAGAGAGAGAGAGAGAGAGAGAGAGAGAGAGAGAGAGAGAGAGAGAGAGAGAGAGAGGTGGTGTGAATAAACTTGCAGACCGTGGATCATCAACCTTGTATTCATTTGCTTTTCTTTTTTTCTTTCTGTTCTTGGTTTTTTTCTTTTTCTTTCTTTCTTTCTTTCTTCCTTCCTTCCTGTCTTCCTTCTTTTTTCTTTCTTTTTTCTTCCTTCCTTCTTTCTTTCATTCATTCTTTCTTTCTTTCTTCCTCCCTTCCTTCCTTCCTTTTTTCATCTCTTCCTTCTTTCCTTTTTTCCCCCTTCCGTCCTTTCTTTATTTCTTCCTTTCTCTCTTTTTCTCTTCCTTTCTTTTTTCCTTCCTTCCTTCTCTTCCTTCCTTTTTTCCTTCCTTCCTTCTCTTCCTTCCTTCCTTTCCTTTTATTTTTTCTATTCCTTTCTGTGTTCCCTTCCTTCCTTCCTTCCTTCCTTCCTCCCTTTCTTTCTTTTTTCCTTCCTTCCTTTCTTTCTTCCTCCCTTCCTCTCTTCTTTTCTTTCCTTTTTTCTTTTTCTTTCTTTCTTTCTTTTCCTTCCCCCTTTCCTTCCTTCCCCCTTCCCTTCCTTCATTCCTTTCTTTCCCCCCGTTCCTTCTTTCTTTCTTTCATTTTCCTTCCTTCTTTTTTTTTCTTTTCCTTTCTTTCTTTTTCTCTTTCTTTCTTTTCCCCTTTCTTTTTTTTCCTTCCTTCCTTCCATCCTTCCCGTTTTTTTTTCTTTCTTTCCTCCTTTTTTACTTCCTTCCTTTCTTTTTTTCCTTTTATTTCTTTCTTCTTTCTTCCTTCCTTCCTTTCTTTCTGTCTGTTGTTTTCTTTGTTCTTTCTTTCTTCCTTCCTTTATTTTTCCTCCTTTCCTTTCTTTTTGTCTTCCTTTCTTTTGTTTTGTTTGCTTCCTTCCTTCCTTCCTTCCTTCGTTCTTTTTTCTTTCATTTATTTCTTCCCTTCTTTCTTTCTTTCTTCTTTTCTTTCTTTCTTTCTTTCTTTCTTTCTTTCTTTCTTTCTTCCTTCTTCCTTCCTTCCTTCCTTCCTTCCTTTCTTTCTTTCTTTTTTTCTTTCTTTCTTCCTTTCTTTCTTTCTTTCTTTCTTTTCCTTCTTTTGTTTTCTTTTTCTTTCTTTCTTTCTTCCCTTCCTTTCTTCTTTCTTCCTTCCTTTCTTTTTTTCTTTCTTTTCTTTCTTTCTTCCTTTCTTTCTTTCTTTCTTTCTTCCTTCCTTACTTTGTTTTCTTTGTTCTTTCTTTCTTCCTTCCTTCCTTTCTTTCTTCCTTCCTTACTTTGTTTTCTTTGTTCTTTCTTTCTTCCTTCCTTTCTTTCTGTCTTTTTCTTGTTATTCTTCATTCATTCATTCCTACCTTCTAATCTTTCCTTCTTTCTTTCTTTTTTTTCTTTCTTTCTTTTAAAAAAACCGTATTTCCTTTATTTCTTGCTTTTCTTTCTTTCTTTTCCTTCTTTCTTCCTCCCTCCCTTCCTTTCTTTCTTTCTATCAGTGAGGGGAAACATTTTTTTCACGACGATGGCTCCAAAACGTCATTAATCGAATACACGTGCTTTATCTACGATTTGCACGTTGTAGAACCTAACATGAGCGAATCACCAATGTGGTGTGAACGTTTAGTCCGTTTAATGTGTTGTATTTTCACTAAGATTGTAAACCCTTTACCAAGTAATCTTTTCTAATGATGTACAGTTGACTTCGAAAAAATAATCTGTCAAAACAAGGATTAAACGAACAATCACGCAATAATAATCGAGTATATTGTTGAACTGTTCCATGCTTGCAAACCGAAACCGGAAACTGCCTCGCCAACAGCGCAGCCTCTCCAAGCCAAACAGCAAAATGCAAAGCGTGCGAGTGACGTCACAGCGAAGAGTCCCTTCTCTATGGTGAAATAACTTACGTCGCACAGCAGTGGGCGGAATAAACTTATGTAAAGAACCCTTGTGTAACGACAATATTTTATGCTTCCAGGTGTGTAGACGAATACAAAATATATAATAAAGCACAGAGAGAAATGAGGCTTTACGCCCTCTTCGGCCATGTGGGGCGTAATAATAAAGCACGATAAATAAAATGACCTAATTGCAAGGCGATTGCTAGTAGTCCTGGCCTGATGCCAACATGTCATGTCCCTGAGTGGGAGTGGTCATCCATATTCATCAGACGTCCATCACTCGTGTTATAATGTTTCTCCACCAATAGTGACAGCTTCCTGTTTTGTAGATTTTTTTTCCTCCCTGTTCTATTGGCCGCTGCAAAGAACACCTTTTACAACAGTGAATGCCCTTGGTGGGAGGGGGAAGATGGTTGAGTACTGACCAAACAAGGGAATAACTCTCGCCAATAACCCTATTTGAGGCCACTTAATGGCTGCCTTTTGCAAGAGTGAATGACCTTGTGGGTACTGATCAACAAGGGATTAACTCTTGCAGTCACTGGCGTTAATAACCCTACTTGCAGTGGCCAATAGATAGTCCTGCCGGGGGGAGCGGAAATGCCCCCACCCCCCACCACACGCATTGGGCTTGGAGATGAGGTGCCTGCAATTTGTATACACCACGCATTAATGTCTTTTCTCCTGAGTAATAAATATCATGCGAACCGTTGAATCAAACACACCACACACACACGTGTGTGTGTGTGTGTGTGTGTGTGTGTGTGTGTGTGTGTGTGTGTGTGTGGTATGTGGTGCGTGGTGTGTGTGTGCCTGTGATGTGTGGTGTGATGTGGTGTGTGTGTGGGGTGCATGGTGCGTGGTGTGTGTGTGTGTGTGTGTGTGTGTGTGTGTGTGTGTGTGTGTGTGCGTGCGCGCGCGTGTGCGTGTGTGTGTGTGTGTGTGTGTGTGTGTGTGTGTGTGTGTGTGTATACTGTGTGTGTGTTATTAACACTATAGTTTGAATACATTCGTTTTTTTCTAACTGTGCCAACTGGCAAATATTCAATCTGTTCACCAGCGTTATTCTTTCAATTTCATTTCCAGACAGGGCTTAAATAAGCGTTTGCTTGACGCCTTTTCCGATTATTTTATATAACTGTTCATTTTGTCTGGCAAAGCGACAACGACCACTGTTTGGTATTTAAAATATTTATAAAGCAGGAGGTGAATGGATACTGTTGCTGTTTGTTCTTTTTATCTAGTAATAGTGATTATTTATTATTACGAGAAAAGCACGTATGCCTGGTGGCGGTGGCGGTTGAAACAAAGATAAACCAAGAAAGTCTTCTTGTTGGGTCTTTTTATCGACCACCTAGCGCAACTGTTAACCATTGGAATTTAGTGAATGAGAGCATCAATGAAGTTGATAGAACAATGACTAAATGTTTGATATTAGGAGATTTTAATGTTGATTTCCTCTCTAACCCAACTAAGCATTTAACAGACATCCTAAATTTACATAACCTTAAACAAGTAATACATATTCCCACAAGAATCAATGATACATCTAGAACATGTCTTGATTTAATTATTACACAAAGCCCTGACATTATTAAGTCATCTGATGTCTTGCCACCCTTCTGCAGTGATCACAGTGTTCATTGTGTTGTGTTGAAACCACTGGTGTACAAACAAGGCTCTTTCAAAAGAACCATTTATAATTATGACAAATTAGACTCAGCTAAATTTTGCGAACTACTAGGTAATGAAGATTGGAATAGCATCTTTGACAATGGTTCACTTAACAGAGCTTGTGAATTGTTCACTGATGGTTTTATGTCAATAGCTAAGCAATGCATGCCTTTTACACTAGTAACAGTAAGACCAAAAGATGCTTTTTGGTTTAACAACGAACTGAAGAGACTAATAAAACAAAGAGAAACAAACTTCAAAAAAAGGCTAAGAGAACAAATGTTCAGGCAGACTGGGAACATTTTCGTAACATGAGAAACGGAGTAACTGACAAAATAAGAAAAAAGGAAATTAGACTACTACAGCGAGTTAATTTACAAGGTACTTGATCCTATTATGTTTGACCTAAAGGACTGGTGGAAAATAGTGCGACAATTTATGAGTAAAAAGGGCATTGATACAGATAACATACCACCACTCCATGCAAATGGTAGGACATATTACTCCAACACAGATAACATACCACCACTCCATGCAAATGGTAGGACATATTACTCCAACACAGATAACATACCACCACTCCATGCAAATGGTAGGACATATTACTCCAACACAGATAACATACCACCACTCCATGCAAATGGTAGGACATATTACTCCAACACAGATAACATACCAACACACTCCATGCAAATGGTAGGACATATTACTGATAACATACCACCACTCCATGCAAATGGTAGGACATATTACTCCAACACAGATAACATACCACCACTCCATGCAAATGGTAGGACATATTACTCCAACACAGATAACTACCAATGCAAATGGTAGGACATATTACTCCAACACAGATAACATACCACCACTCCATGCAAATGGTAGGACATATTACTCCAACACAGATAACATACCACCACTCCATGCAAATGGTAGGACATATTACTCCAACACAGATAACATACCACCACTCCATGCAAATGGTAGGACATATTACTCCAACACAGATAACATACCACCACTCCATGCAAATGGTAGGACATATTACTCCAACACAGATAACATACCACCACTCCATGCAAATGGTAGGACATATTACTCCAACACAGATAACATACCACCACTCCATGCAAATGGTAGAACATATTACTCCAACACAGATAACATACCACCACTCCATGCAAATGGTAGGACATATTACTCCAACACAGATAACATACCACCACTCCATGCAAATGGTAGGACATATTACTCCAACACAGATAACATACCACCACTCCATGCAAATGGTAGGACATATTACTCCAACACAGATAACATACCACCACTCCATGCAAATGGTAGGACATATTACTCCAACACAGATGCCAACTCCATGGGTAGGACATATTACTCCAACACAGATAAAGCTAACATACTTAATCAGTTTTTCATTGATGTGTGCAAAATAGAAAATTACAATAATCCTTTACCTCACATTACTAGAAATGAGCATGTAGAATTAAATGAACTCATATTTACTGTTTCTGAAATTAAATATGTTTTAAAACATTTAGACTCCAATAAAGCGTCTGGTCGTGACCTAATTCATAACAAGCTTCTTGAAATTTCAAATGATGTAATTTCTGATCCATTGAATAGATTATTTAACCGCTGCCTATCAGAAGGAAAATTCCCACAACTTTGGAAAATAGCAAATGTAACACCAGTGCACAAGAAGGGTGTCAGAGACGAATGCACAGACTACTGACCAATATCTCTTTTGAGCTGTGTAGGTAAACTGTTTGAAAGATGTGTACATAGACATGTTTATGAATTCATCCAAGGTGATTCAACTATATAACAGCTACTAACCGTTTATGATAACCTAGTCAAAAACTATAATAAGTCTGTCCCTGTCCAATCCGTTTTCTTTGATATCTCAAAAGCATTTGACAGCGTATGGCACAGGGGTCTCATTCTTAAGCTAAGAGTCATTGGTATAAAGGGTTCACTTTTAGAATGGTTCACTAGTTATTTATCTGATAGATACCAGTCTGTTGTCATTAGTGGAGAAAAATGTGACTTGCTTAAAGTTGAACAAGGTGTACCACAAGGCTCTCTTCTAGGACCTCTCTTGTTTAGACCTCTCTTATTTATATAAGCTATCCACAAAAAGTTAAGGATCACTTGCAAACTAATTCATAACTTTCCAAATAAGAAAGCCAATGCGTTGAATTTTGGCCAACATTTAATTCAATGCTTTAGTGATAACGATGCACAATTGCCTTCAATTTCGAGCAATCGTTTTGTCTGTACATTTGATCAAAGTGGGTACATATCGAAATTTGATTTCCCAAAGTCATTGAAATCACAAGACAGGGCATTCTGATGCTCCCAAAAGTTCAGTAATGCGTGTATCCGCCATGGCTGTTCTGGCACTCGACGCAGCGAGTCCTCATGGAGTTGACCAGGGTGGTGAAGATCCTCTGTGGAAGCGCCTGCCACTCAGCCTGCAGCATCTGGTGGAGCCCACCACAACCCAAACCCCCCCCCCAAAAAAAAAGGTGGGCATTTGCTGGGCATCCCTGGTGGTTGCTCCTCACTTTGCGATCCAGCTCATCCCAGAGGTTCTCAATCGGGTTGAGATCGGGACTGCATGCTGGCCACTCCATTCTGTTGACTCCAGACTGCTGCAGGAAGTCGTTGACCACCCTTGCCCTGTGGGGGGCGAGCGTTGTCATCCTGGTAGACAGCCGGCGGTCCCATCTGCTGCAGTGTAGGCACAGCCAGCGGTCGAAGGATCTCATCCCGGTATCGGAGGCCAGTCAGGTTACCCTGTACATGATACAAGGGTGTTCTGTGGTGAAGGCTGAAGGCCCCCCAGACCATTACAGAACCTCCACCAAAGGCCACCTTTTCTTGGACAGTGGCGTCAATAAAGCGTTCCCCTGGGCGCCTCCAGACCCTCAGTCGGCCGTCGTTGTGGTTCAGGGTGAAGCGTGATTCATCACTGAACAGGACCTGGGACCATTGCTGACGTGTCCACCTCACGTGACGTCTGCAGAAGGCGCGGCGTGCTGCCCTATGGGCTGGAGTTAAGCGTGGCCGTACAGCTGGGCGACGAGAACGGAGGTTAAACCCATGAAGGCGGTTCCGTATGGTCTGCTGGCTTATGTTGATGTTAGTAGCCACCCTCAGCTGCCTTCGAATGATGCTGGAAGAGGCTGTTCTTGTCTGCAGGGCTTGTCGTTCAATGAGACGATCTTCACGTGGAGTTGTCTTCTTCGGTCGACCAGATCTGCGTCTTTCATGGACCCTCCCAGTGGCTGTGAAGCGTTGAATCAGTCTGACAATGACCGAGATGGACACCTGAACACTTCTCGCTTGGGAACACCATCTTGGAACCATGCAACAGCTCGTCCCCTATCCAACTCGCTCAATTTTCGTCGTGGAGGCATTGTCAAATCAGGCCTAATACTGTGGTATGTCTTCTTATAAAGCCAAGCAAGAGACAGCATCTCACACATAAACAGCAGTGCTTGCACGTGCATAATGGTTTTTCCATCTGGCTTGTGCAATGTGTTCATGCAGAACGATCCAAAACAAGGTCCTTTTTCGCAAGTTTCCGCTTTTTCTTTTGCTGCCAAGCTCAGTAATAGAGAATCACGTGCAATGTTTCCACTAACACAACATCGCCCACTTACAGCTGAACAAGAATTCATAACAATTTGGCTTGACTGAGAAAAAAATAACAGGAGCGAACGGAGTTTATTGCGCACCTGTTTTCTCATAGTGATCCTTAACTTTTTGTGAGTAGTGTATATATATATATATAGTTTGCTTTGATAAAGCTTTTCTGTGTCCAATGTCTTTATTTGTGAACCTCAGAAACAAAACCAGTTAACGTTAACTTTGAGTAATGTTCCGTGTTCAAAAACTAAAATAAAAAAATAATAAAAATAATAAAAAATTATATAAATTGTGCTGATTTACTTTTTCTCCCAATGGGAGAGGGACAGTGCCTTATGCAAAGACAGCTGTTTCGACCTAAGTGAAGGTCTCATCAGTTTGCATGATCGGCCTGCAATTTGACTGTCCAGTGGATGCCAACCCGAGCAAAAAAGACATTCTACAAGAGTGTCACGAAATCCCCCGCTCGATCCTGATCAGAGATCGGGAGAGGGAAATCGCGAACCCCGAGGAGAGTCTCGCACGCCCAGGCAGACAAACTCACAGGAGAAGACACGCGCACACCAGAAGTACAATACAAAACAAGACTATTTATTATAAGCAAGCACACACACACACTTACACGATTCAATACACAATGTTTAACAAATTATCTACACAATATACATGGCATTCAAAAGTTTGTCCAAAAGAATAAACTAAAGCCGGCAACTTAACTGAATAACTAAAAGAGAGTTTGTAAGCAGAAACACAAAATTGAAGGGAAAAACGACGAAAGGGCAGACGAAGAAAAGAAGTCCAACAAAAACAGCAGAGCGTCCGAAGAAGAAGACAAAAGGGGAAAACAAAAGTCAGTAGAAAAACTGCTTCCCCTCCTGGGGCAGGCTACAGCAGCAGAAACAAAAGAAGAGAGACGGCAGAGGTCGCCCACAGACTCCTCAACAGGAACGTCGAAGCCTGGCCCGAGCGCACAGACAGGCCCACAGATCGGGCCTAACACGGGGCCAGACAGAAAGGCGGGCGGCCTCCCACAGCCGGAAACGGAGAAAAGAGCGGTTGACCGGGCGGTCAAGGCAGCAACAGGTCAGGTCAGGTTTCAGGATCAGGTTCAGGTTCAGGCTCAGGCTCAGGATCCTCAGGACTGTATGAAAAACCAAAACCCTAGTTTTGAACTCCCAGAGTAACAACAGTTTTGTGTTTAACTAATTCCCCAACAGTCCTCTTCAGGGATGTAAAAACCCACCCTCTTTAAACTTGGTTCTCTCCAAGAACCCAAAAACGCTGAACAACACTTTCTTTACAATCCTTTTCACACGACTCAGTCTAGGGGTAATATTTCATCAAAAGATTAACTAAAAGGTTTCACTTTTTCTGGAACAACAAGGCTTTCATACATTTAGAAAATTCTAGCCTTTCAAATACAAAAATTAACAATTACATTCTTCTGAAAATAACACTTAAATTCTTCTGTATCACATAGAACTTCACCACCAAAAATATGTCCCTTCATTTATTTCTTTACAGGCAAAGAATGTATTTCTCCCAATGTACTTCAAAAGGTCAAAAAGCCTTGAAAACATTAATTACACTTTCTCTCAAAAATAAAAACAGAAACATGTTTACAAAGCTCCTATCAGCATAGCTAGAAGCGCGACTGGAATAACCCTCTGTTATCCAGCTCTCCGCAGAGTCTCTTAATACCTAATTAAGCTAGAACGATGACCGCGAGGCTAAACATAGGTCGCGAGGCTAAACATATACCGCAAGGCTAAACATAGGCCGCGAGGCTAAACATATACCGCAACAAGGAATAATGCGCGCGCGTGCACGCATTTAGGATTCTGAATCTCTGTGAACTCGAATACGCTTTGCACCGAAAAACGATTTGCACGGCCTAAACACACAATGGCGAGCCAAAACATTGATTCAAAAACATATGTGCCGAGTTCAAGTACCAAATTCTACGACCGGCAAAAACCTATCCAACTGACAAGTCATGACCCAGCCAGTCAGTTCCTTAGCCCCTTATGCCAAGAAAATAATAAGAAAAATGAACCAAAGAAAACGCACACAAATATACATGTTAGCAAACCTATAACTAGCTATTCTACATTGTTACGCGCGCGTTGTTGTACGAGTCTTAATACTCAGCTACTGACCAAACTTCCAAGTGGCGGAATGAAGAAGAAGAATCCTCCCCACAAGACAGTCGCAGCTCTGGTCTCGCCAAGGGCTCGGGGTATGGAAGGGGTTCCGGACCGGCCACAGCTTTCTTCCAGGACTCCAGTGAACGCCAGGGACGATGACGGGGAAGGGAGGACAATGAGGAACCAAATCGATGCTTTCAATATTCGCTATCCTCACAAACAATTGATAACAGGATCCTTCAGGGACGTGGCCCTCACCACACCTCAGCACTGGGCGGCCGTAGGTGGACAAAACGATGAAAAGGAGAAAGGATGAAGCGATTGAATGCGTTATAAATGCCGGTAAAAACTCATGAAGTCGCCAGTGTGTGCTCTTCAGAGCTAACACGGGTTGCACGGATTTCACAAGTAGGTTGTCTCGATTAGTTTCAAAGAAGGAGAAAGATCTCGGGGTCATCGAGATTAGAGTGCCTTTCTCTGTCTGTTCAGAAGAACAATGTCACAAACTCGTGATGTCCTCTTTGCATCAAATCGAAAATCCATAATAAAAGCAAACCAGCACAAAGTTAAACCAGAAATAGTAAAAATCTTATGAAAATCTTATGTAAAATGAACAAAATGAAATTTTAATTTCAAAACCTAATAGACATGACTAGGGAGGGCTGAGATGGTATCCAAATTAAGGATAAAAATAGCATGAAAGAAAAATCTCAGTGAATAGCCAGCTGAAGGACTGAAAAGTTAGTGCATTTGAAATGCAGAATAGTTTGCTTTGATAAAGCTTTTCTGTGTCCAATGTGGTGAACCTCAGAAACAAAACCATTTAACGTTAACTTTGAGTAATGTTCCGTGTTCAAAAAATAAAATAATAATTAAAAAAATAAAAAATTATATAAATTGTGCTGATTTACTTTTTCTCCCAATGGGGGAGGGACAGTGCCTTATGCAAAGACAGCTGTTTCGACCTAAGAGAAGGTCTCATCAGTTTGCATGTCGGCCTGCAATTTGACTGTCCAGTGGATGCCAACCCGAGCAAAAAAGACTCTCTGCTTTCAAATCTAACCTCAAAACCCACTCTCTTTCTCTTCTCTCTCTTGCCTTTAGGTCTGTTTCTGTTGTATGCCATTTATGTCATACGTGAGTGTTCGCTTTATATTGCATTTATGGTTGAATGCGTTATAAATGCTAACGCGTGTGTGCGCTTCAATTTGATTTCTATCAAGATTCAGCGCCGTATAAATACTGTATGTTGTTGTTGTTGTTGGTGGTGTGTGTGTGTGTGCGCGTGCGTGTGTGTGTGTGTGTGTGTGTGTGTGTGTGTGTGTGTGTGTGTGTGTGTGTGTGTGTGTGTGTGTGTGAGTGTGTGTATGTACTGTGTGTGTGTAACTGTATGTGTGTGTGTAACTGTATGTGTGTGTATTACTCCGTGTGTGTGTGTGTGTGTGTGTGTGTGTGTGTGTGTTGCGGGCGCCAATTTCTTTAACAATAATATTTTAAAAATAATGTGTGGTAGCAGGGGTTCTATGTTGCAGAATTAACCAGAATTGTGCACTTCGTGTAACAAGCACAATACTTTGTTATATTGTTCTTTACAATGTAATAATTGATTTCAGATTTGAAGCCACTTCAAAATCGTTTTTTATTTTGAGAGAAAAAAAAAAAGAGAGCCAAAACTGCAGACGATTTTCTAGCACGAGGTGCCCGCAGTGAATATTATCAAGCAAAATGAATGTAAGCTAAAATTATTTTCTAATGCTAAAACGTTGGACAATGATATATCGTGTATGAAAATACATATGTTGATCCAAAATGACAAGAATGGCACCAGTGTTCTTTGCACTTGATCAGCAGAATTATGCAAGGTGGCTGACTGTACACATAAATGACATGGGGAACATCAGTGCCAATGAGTGTCATGAGTTCAACAAAGGCCACTTTGTGCTCAAGAAAACTGCTTGCCCATTTTCCAAGATTGCACTAGACCATGCCCATGAGCAAAACAACGCCATAGTCAAAGGTGAAGGTGGCGCTGTCAGACTCACAGACAATCCGTCTGCACTCAGACGGTGGATGGTCAGTGGCCCTGAAGTCTCACGTGTCATCAAAGAGTTTGAGACATCCCTGGAAAGAGATGATAATGATGAGTTATCAATTCACCATGAGCAGTCAAGAGCGTTTCAAGAAGCCTTCCGCAGTGATGTGATGAAGCTGACTGCAACCACCCAAGAGGCAGGCAACCCTTTTTCAGAGAGGAGAGCCGAATCACACTTCACAGTAAGGACATTGTGTGTCCAGCAGCACACGAATCCATGAAACAACTGATGGCGACTGGAGATCAACACTTCAAGGCTTTCATCCACGATCGACTCTTGAAAAAGACCAAGCTGTTGTCAGAACCCATCAAGAGAAACAACCTGGTATTGATTTCAGGCGTAAAGGGGAAGAAGAAAAATGCGAGCTCCTACAAATTATCAAGCCTCAAGAATGACTGCCACCTCTTCTCCAGGCTATACATAGCTTGCCAGACACGCAGTGGAGGCCTCGATGATTTCTTCACCTATGAGAATCAGGCCACTCCTCCCTCACTCTCTTCTGCAGGAAAACTCAGGTCCGCCTCAAAAGCAAGCCTGCTTGAGTGCCTTGAAGCTGTGCATCCACCGGAAGAAAATAGGCCTGCAGCGGATGTGATGATTGTTGATGGGGCTGCTGTTGTCAACATGATTAGGCCAGGGGCTGCAAAAACATTTGGATCCTACGCAGAAAGTGTATTCCTGCCTTACATCACGCAGATGCTGCTGAATGTTGATCGTTTGGATGTTGTCTTTGACATTTACAGATCTGACAGTTTGAAAAGTTGCACCAGGGACAACAGAGGAGTTGGAAAGAGGAGACGAATCAGCCCTGAAACAGTCATACCATCAAACTGGCACAGTTTTCTCAGGGTTGACTCAAACAAATCTGAGCTTTTCCACTACCTCGCTCAGTGTGCTATCACGCTTAATACTGACAAACAAATCATCAGCACTCAAGGGTCCATTGCTGTCTCCAACAGTCCTGCAGAGCTGAGTGACCTGTCTCCATGCACACATGAGGAAGCTGACAGCCGGATGATGGTCCACCTCTGCCATGCTGCAAAGGACAGCAGGAGGATCCTTCTCAGAACTGTGGACACTGACGTCGTCGTCCTAGCTGCTGCCGCAGCATCATGTCATTCGTCACATGAGGTGTGGGTGTCCATGGGTACTGGGAAGGATCTCAGACACATCGCAGGGGCCCTTGGTCCGGAGAAGTCATGTTGCCTGCCCATCTTTCACAGTTTCACAGGCTGTGACACTGTGTCTTTCTTCAGTGGAGTGGGGAAGAAGAAGGTGTGGGATGTATGGGGTGCCTCTGAGGATGTCACCAGGACTTTTCTGGCACTGTCTGAACCTCCATGTGAGCTGACATCCACAGACAGAGCAGCACTGGAGCGCTTTGTTGTGCTCTTGTATGACAAGACAAGCAACTGTCTCGACGTGAACAGTGCCAGGAGACACCTATTCAGCCAAAAGGGCCAGCAGATTGAGAATGTTCCACCAACCAGTGAGGCGCTGCTGCAGCACACGAAGAGGGCCATCTACCAAGGCAGCTACATTTGGGGCCAGGCAGACCGCCCAGTACAAACTCTTCCAAATCCGTCTGCTTGGGGTTGGCGGTTCGTTGCAGGACAGTGGGAGCCTTTCTGGACCAGCCTTCCAGAAGCATCTAGAGTGTGCAGAGAACTGCTGAAATGTGGCTGCAAGAAGGCCTGCAGGACAAAACACTGTGGGTGCCGGAAACAGGGACTACAGTGCACTGCTCTCTGCAGTTGTGCTTGCCTGTCATCGAAACCCAGCAGCAACTAGGTGAGTCACCCTCCCCAGCCCCCCCCCCCCCCCCCCCCCCCCCCCACCCCTCGTGCCGCCGCACCTGCTGGCAGTACACAAAACTGGTTATGTACACAATATATGTTATTGTAAAATATCTACATTATGAAAGCTTTCTTGCTTGAAGAGAGTCTGGATGACTTGTGGTTATGCTGATTTGGTTCCGTCATCTATTATCATGAATAGCATTGTAAACTAACTTTCATTTGCGGGAATGATATTCAAAATTGATTTGTTGTTCAAAAACATGTTTTGTTCTTTTCTTGATTGTGGCTCATCAGGTTTTCTTCAGGATATAGCACTGTCCTTTTTTGCCAGATTTGGTTTTATGGGTGAAAATGAATGATTGTACAGC
>CM065683.1:44434631-44462131 GCA_017654935.2 Phymorhynchus buccinoides | reverse complement strand
AAGACGGTTTGGCAAAAGGCATAACAGTACAGTGGAAAAGAACTATCATAAATTGACAGAGAATCGTTTCTGTTCAACCAATTGAACCCTGGAAATATAGTGAGAGCTCATGAAAGAAAATATACTTTAAAATTCTTCTTCTTCTTCTTCTTCTTCTTCTTCTCTGTTCCCGGCCATATTAGAAGGTCAGTCCGGTTCGGTTGATGAAGGTCGCAGTCAACAGCAGCGCCTCAGCTGCTTAAATAAAAGTGGACCCCAAAAGTCTTGACAAAAGGAAATAAGCTCCAACAACAACATTTATATTACATATTAACCGAAGCATATTACCCAGGTAAAGCAAGGCACAAAGACAATCCTTTTTTGATACTTCATTTCTGTCTTTTTGTGAGAAGTGTGCTTTTTTGGTGATCATTTCCATTTTAAGGGTGGGTCAAGATGCTAAGCAGACCAGCACCTACGGTGAGGCCATCTTTGGTTTTGCTCCTTCTGCTAGCGTGCCCTGCCATCACCTCGCTCCCTATCTTGCTATCATCCGGTAAGTAGAAGTTGTTTGCTAACATGTATAAAGCCTTAGTTGTAATAATATGCATGAGCAGAATCTTGTGAAATTTCGTGAACACAGAGTCTGCACCCTGTTATCAAACGTCCATGAAAGGGAACCCCCTTGGTGTTGGCACAAGGGTGCCCAGCAATACGTAAAGGACATTCTGCGTCCACACGTCCTTCTCCTTCTGCACGACCTTACCGCCATATTCCAGCAGGACAAGGTTCGCCCTCAGGCCTACGACTCGGCGCCCAGGTGCTCACCGACAACCACCTCCATGAGCTTCCCTGGCCACCCATGTCACCAGACATGAATCCCATAGAACACCTTTGGGATGAACTGCATAGACGCGTGCATAGCCGATCAGATGTGCCAGCGGATCGCCGCGAGTTGTTGAATGCACAGCAGGAGGAGTGATACACCATCCCACAGCAAGACATCCGCAGTCTGTTCGGGTCCAATGCCCATGGTGTCCTAGGCATTTGTTGCTGTTCAATGCGGTCACATCCTACTGATTTGACAGCCTCCACACCCAAACATATCCACTGATTGGATGATGTAGATGAATTCTCAATACATTCAGCTACCATCCTGTCAGTTATAAGAAAGAAATTCACATGTGTGATTTTTGTTTGTTAATGTTTTTAATTTATATGACATTTTCGACCTGGCCTACAAGTTATACGTGTTTTTTGTTTGTTGTTGTTGGACAGATTAACATATGGAAAATTGGTGTATTGGTGTATTCATTACTGATTACGACAGCTCTGTGTGTGTGTGTGTGTGTGTGTGTCAAGTCAAGTCAAGTCAAAATTGTCTTTAATGACGATAAAAGAGTAAGCTATAAGCTTTTTTTCATCCTGTCGTCATGAAAAGAAAACACATACTGAATCAATAAAATGTAACGATCAACAATGAAACTTGGCGTACGGAACCAAAGCACAATGAACAAATATCAAAAACAAATCATACATAAATCATGACTAGCAAATACATTATGTACAAAATATAAATAGAAATACAATCATACTTTGAAAGGGAGAGAGCAAGAGGTGGGACAAGAAAAAAAGATTGAGACATAGACGCTGATAGAGACATCGTAAAGAAGAAAAAAAAGAAAAAAAAGGAGCCTGATAGAGTGTGTATGAGAGAGAGAGAGAGAGAGAGAGAGAGAGAGAGAGAGAGAGAGAGAGAGAGAGAGAGAGAGAGAGAGAGAGAGAGAGAGAGAGAGAGAGAGAGAGAGAGAGATCGCGGACGTGCAAAAAATCTAACTTACAAATGCAGAGAGAACCCGAAAAACCACTCAGGTGTAAAGCTAAAAAAATAAATGAGACAGATCACTAGAATTCCCCCCCCCCCCCCCCCCCCCCCCCCCCCCCCCTTCAAATGGAAAATAACACATATAAAACACATAGCATTGACCCACAAAGCCCTCATGTTGAAAAACATCATTGATTAGTTTACAGGGTGCCAGTAAGGAACATAACAAATTAATGGAATATAGTATGTAAATACGACCCACAAGGCCTTTATTTTGACAAATAGCGTTGGTTATTTTACAAGGCTTCAATCATAGTTTTTTTAAGTGCCTTTTTAAAAGCTTGTCTTGAAGGACACAGTTTTAAAGAAGAAGATAGGTTATTCCATGCTGTACCCCCTGAGTAAATAAAACTAGACTTGTATAAATTATTTCGGGGTCTGGGAAAGGAGAGTGAATGAGTATGTCGATTTGGGTTGATGGTAAAACTGTCAATAATTTTCTTAGGAGCGACTCCATTCACCATGTTGTACATGCAAAGGCATTTGTTAAAATGTAGCCTGTCTTTTAGTGGTAAAATATTTAATGTTTTGTATTCATTAGCCGTCAAGGTGTTGGATTTTAACAGAACTAATTTTATAGCTCGTTTATGCAAACGACTTATGTGTTTCATGTTCGTTTCACTGGTACTGTCCCAAAGAGTAGATGCATAATTTATAAGAGATAAGATGTGAGCATAGAAGAACAACTTTCGCGAGTGGAGATTCAAAAACTTTTTTATTTTTGCAAGCTGATATATCCTTTTTGAAATTCGTTTGCCAAGATAAGAAATATGATCTGACCATAATAAATCATTATCGACAGTAACGCCTAAGACGTTATGTGATGTCACTTCTTCTATCTTTTGATCTTGAATGTATAAAGGTGGGAATGGAGAGCTCATTTTCGTCGTGTAGCGACATACATGCATTTTGTTTTAGTAGCATTTAATGCCATATGGTTCTTTTTAGTCCATGTCATTAATTTATCGACATTGTTCTGGAGATCACTGACCAAATTATTGGGGTTACCATTACAGGAGTGTAAAGACGTGTCGTCTGCAAACATTTCGGAAGAGCATTGTAAATGCAGTGGCAAGTCATTGATATATAGGGAAAACAAGAGAGGTCCCAATACTGAGCCCTGAGGAACACCAAACTTAATTTGGAGTAGTGCTGATCTTTTTGATCCGACTTCGACAAGCTGATGACGATTGCTAAGAAAGGAGGTAAGGAATATTAGGGCTTGATCGGTCATTTTGTAAAGTTTGAGTTTTCTTACTAAGAGGGAATGATTAATAACATCGAATGCCTTGGCAAAGTCAATGAAAAGAATTCCAGTAAAATCATTATTGTTAATATTAGAAAGACATCTATCAATAAGCTGAATGAGGGACGTGTGACACGAGTGATTTTCACGAAAACCTGACTGGTTTTCATGAAGTAGGTTATATCGGATTAAATGCTTGCACAAATGGAGTTTTACGTGTTTTTCAAGTGGTTTGGACAGAAGTGATAATACAGAAATAGGGCGATAGTTAGAGGGACTGGCACGATCACCTGATTTGTAGAAAGGTATAACTTTGGCTAGTTTGAAGTTTTTAGGAAACTGACCCTTATCTATGCACAGATTATAAATATATGTAAGTGTGTCAGCAATAGCAGGTGCTGCTAGTTTTATAATGTTGCCATCGATTCCATCTAAATCCCTGGATCCTGATTGTTTTAAGCTCATTAGACTGTTCAGTGTCTCATTTACGGATATGGGAGGTATGTTAAAGGGTACGGAAATGTTCTTTAAACGACAGTAATCATTAAGAAGTTGAAGGTCATTTTCATCAGTTTTGTCATCGGCAATCAGCTTCTCGGCAACACTTGCAAAGTGTGAGTTTAAGTCCTCAGGTGACAGGTCTTTAATAAGGTTATGGGCGTTATCACTGGGATTTTTATTAGTTAAAAGGTTAATAGCTTTCCATATTGTATTAGAGTTTTTAGATGAAGTTACCAAGTTTTGAAAATATTTTTTTATTGCCTTTCGTTTCATCGAGTTTACTTTGTTCCTTTGTTTTTGGAATGCTTGTTTGTCATTTGAATTTAGTAAATTGTCTCTTTTATATCCTTCTATGTCTATGTCGTTATCTATCCAAGGGGGTTTGGGAACGTGCTTAACTCTTTTTTTCACTAATGGGGCGTGTCTGTTGTATTTTTCTTGAAATCTATTAATCCAGAACTCTATCGCTTCTTCGGGGTCCCTAATCTGATAGACATAATTTAAATCGGAGTTAACTGAATCTTCTAGAAACGAATTGTGATCAAAATGCCTAAAACACCTGTAAAATATTTCTTTATGGCCGGACTTCGGGATTTTCATGCCTTTTTTCTTCCAAGTTAAACAAACAGAGGAATGGTCACTACAACAGGTTTGTACAGAGCATATTTCTGTTATATTCGCTTTAGAGTTTACATATATGTGGTCAATTAAAGTTTTAGAATGTTCAGTAATGCGTGTTGGAACATCAATTATTTGATCCAAGCCATACATTGTATACATTTGATTCCATTTATTTCCCGGGATTGTTAGATCAATATTAAAATCGCCTAGTGGGATGATTTCCTTTGATTCTAAGATTGCTGCATCCATCATTAAATTGAATCTGTCGTACCAGTCAACCTTTTCTGCGGGGTTTCTGTAAAGGAATCCTATCATAATGGGTGTACAATGCTTCAGACTTATTTCAACCCAAATCGACTCTACATTATAATTTTCTAAATTACTTATTCTTTTGAGAGTTAGGGAACGAGTGCAGTACAAAAGTAAACCTGTTGAACGCGGTGCATTGGGGTCTAATCGAATCATGTTATAGTTAGGCATAGACACGTGAGAATCGGGAATTACATCAGTTAACCAGGACTCGGCTATACAAAATAAATGAAAGTGGTTACCATTGTTACGGAGTATTGTTGCGATTTCATCGGTCTTATTTCTGGCACTATTGATATTTAGGTATCCAATACGAAGTCCCTCCTGTGAGGGCCATTTATCTAGGGTAGAAGACACACTAACAATAATTAATTAATATATGCACAAAGACAATTGAAAACGGTCAATGTAGAAGTGAACAAGCAATAAATTAGACAAGTTAGTCTGTACCAAGCATAAATGTAAAGCAATGTACGCTGCCCACACTCAGTGTGAATCACAATTACAGTAACTGTGTTCAAACGAACAAGCTGATAAGCTTACCGAGCCTAGACTATCCTCAGATGCATATACACCTTTAACAAACCCTGGACAAATGTCAATCAAATTAAGTAAGTAACAACGTTCCCAAGAGAGAACAAGAAAACAATGAGCAATTAATATTTATGAATGAGGAAAAAATAAAAAAATTGAAACGTCTACAAAATATTGAACTGGATTTGAAAAGTAAGAACGTAAAATCTGCAGGAAACCCAGCAGCAAAATATCAAATAAACGTCTATGCCGAAGAAAATCTTTCTAAAAAATCAGCACAAACTTATGTAATTATATAGCCAGCCGATATTTTCTAAACAGCGAATGAATCAGGTGAGACACAAAAATACGATCTATAATAACGACTATATCACCATGTCCAGCCGGTTGCAAAACACACACTCACGACCACACACACGCACGCACGCACACACGCACGCACGCACACACGCACACACGCACGCCCATGACAGTGTGTGTGTGTGTGTGTGTGTGTGTGTGTGTGTGTGTGTGTGTGTGTGTAATGTGTGTAATGTGTGTGTATATTTGCAACAGTAATTTATATTATAGTTTTTGAGATGAAATATGACTTCGCATAGGGAGAATCTGACGTTAAGCACCCACGGGAGTAAAAAACAAAGTCGACAAGAGCAGGTACAGTCCCACTGCCTTTTATGCTCCAAATTGAAATACTGAGAGGCATTAATTCTGCAAATAGTAAATTGTGGATTTAGCCTGTAAAACGTACTAAAAGGTGAATGTTTGTTGAACTACATTTGCTCCCCAGGGTCCTAGCTACTTTTTGAGCCATTCACCATGCATCTAGCCATTTTGATGATTGAGCAACTGCTCATTTGGTCCGAACACAAACAACATAGATAACCAGGAACAAACAGACTGCGCTGAAAACATTAAAGGTGGACCCTGACGGATGAGGTTTTGCGAGAAACACGTCGAGATCACCAGAAAGACAGCCTTTTCAAGGATCGGAACATTCACTTTGCTCTGTTTTTCTAGAAATTATACCGTCAAAACGGCGATTCCTCCTTGGCGGAGATGCCGGAGAGAGTAGCCATTTTGGATGGGGTGGGTGGAGGACACTCATTGTCGTTGAAGCGTTTTCTTTCTTTTGTAGTGCAGCATACAAAAATTGGAGCTATTTCCTTTGTTTTGAGCGAAACTCCTTTAGATAAACTATAACATTAGAAAATAAAATTTTAAAAAAGGCTTGTATTGCGAAAATGTTGTGCAAACGATTTGGCGGCCATTAGAAAAGAGACGACACACGCCTTCTCTTTGGGTGAAAGAATTTGAATTCCAGGAGGAATCGCCGATTTGACGGTTTGATTTCTAGCAAACCTGAGCAAAGTGAGTGTTGCAATCTCTGTAAAGGGTGTTTTCCTGGTGATCTGGACGTGTTTCTTACAAAAACTCATCCGTCAGGGTGCTCCTTTAACCAGCTTTCGCTTCGAGGCTGGTTAACAATAAGTTCACTAGACCAAATCAACTTTTCCCCTCCCTACCTTATTGGATGGTAAATAAAACACCTTTGTTGGAAAGTCGATGAAAGAAGTTAGCAGGCAAGTAACTCGTGTTCTGCCCCATTGAATAATTATAGACTAGAAGCGAGTTTTGTCTCGAACAAGACATATGAAGGAATAGAGAGAAAGGGCAAATCATTTGGGAAGAACTGACAAAAAGCAAGTATTTGCAAGAGTGATGAGGTAACTGGGATTAGAGGGAAAGAAAAGTAAGGAAAGCGAAAATATCGTGTTTGAGAGAGAGAGAGAGAGAGAGAGAGAGAGAGAGAGAGAGAGAGAGAGAGAGAGAGAGAGAGAGAGAGAGAGAGAGAGAGAGAGAGAGAGAGAGAGAGAGAGAGAGAGAGATGAATTGAATTCGATTGAATGAATTTTATTTATAGAGGGTAATAGAATAAGCAATAACATGCTTTTTTACATCCAGCCTCTGGGGAAAAAACAACATAAATTATATAAAAGTAGATATGAAATAGGAAAATGAGTACAGACAAAGCTATATAATTATAGAAAGCATGCAAAATACAGCCCTATATAGTAACACTACAATGACAAAATCAAACCTAATACTATAAACTACACTCATTTGTAACATTCGAAAATTAAGAAGTAAGCACACACATAGCCTACACTGGAAAAAGCACAAATTCAGAAGTACACAAACACATGACAAAATCAATCTTTATCATACTTACTCATCTTTAAAATGGACTTATTTGAGAGAAAACACATGCACGTAATAAACTCAAACCTAGTTCTACTATACTTACTCAATGCACAATTTTAAATGTAAAAATACATGCAGAATCAAACCTATTCCTACATTACATTATTCATCTTTAACATGTACAGATTAGGGTAAACGCACACACGTGACAAAAGCAGGCCTAGTCATATTATTAGCATATTGAAAGGTAAAAACATACACATGACGAAATCAAATCTAAACCTACTTTACATACTCATCTTTAACATGCTTAAAAGTAAAAAAAGCACATACTCATCACAAAATCAAATCTGATACCATTTTACATACTCGTCTTAAACATGCACAAGTTAAATTTAGACCGATACGCATGACAAAATCAAGCTTAAGTCCACTTTACATACTCATCTTTGACATGCACAAATCTAAAATAAACACATACACACGAACAAATAAAACCAAATCCCAGGTAAAGGTCAAGATGTGCAACACCCCCCCCCCCCCCCCCCCCCCCCCCCCCTACATTTCTCGGTGAATTCGATTTTTCCGTTTTTGCCTTTCTTACCAAACATTAAGCTGTATTTTATGAACCTTTAAAGCTAATTATCTTTGTTCAATCATTAATTGCATTAATGATCAAGGCCATTATCTAACAGCACCCCCCCCCCCCCCCCTCCCTATGTATTGCTGTACACCGCAAAGTTTTAATTATGTTTTTCTTCTTTTGTTTCGAGGGCAAGATGTAAACAAGCCCATTGTGTGCTTACTCTTTTCCCTCAATAAACAAGTTTTACAAGTTTCTCTCTCTCTCTCTCTCTCTCTCTCTCTCTCTCTCTCTCTCTCTCTCTCTCTCTCTCTCTCTCTCTCTCTCTCTCTCTCTCTCTCTCTCTCTCTCTCTCTCTCTCACACACACACACACACACACACACACACACTCTCTCTCTCTCTCTCTCTCTCTCTCTCTCTCTCTCTCTCTCTCTCTCTCTCTCTCTCTCTCTCTCTCTCTCTCTATGTGTGTGTGTCTCTCTCTCTGTTTCTCTATCTGCCTATGTGTCTCTCTGTATCTGTCTCTTTGTCTCTCTCTTTCTGTCTCTCTCTCTCTCTCTCTCTCTCTCTCTCTCTCTCTCTCTCTCTCTCTCTCTCTCTCTCTCTTTCTCTTGCTCTCTCTCTCTTTTTACCCCCCCCTCCCCCCCCCTCTCTCTCTCTCTCTGTCTGATCACTCAGGATTGTTTTCTGCAAGCTGACGCGTTAACAGGGTAAGTTGTTTAATTCCTTTAACACTGACTCGCCCTGACTCAGAAAGTTATATATACAGTCTTTGCCTGACGTAAGCCTAGTATAAAACAAAGCACGGATGTCTTCATCTCTGCAAGCAACGTCATCGGGCCAATATGAAACAGGTTAAAAAACAATCCCTCACGAATGTCAACAGGCATTTACTTCGCGCAACGGCCGTTTCTGTACTCAGGGATTATTGTTCCAGAGACAACTCTGATACTGATTTTTGCCCACCTAATCCCTCGAATGTGACTCAAGGCCTAAATCGAGTATTAGGGGAAGACGGGGTAAAAAGCGCATGGGCGGGTAAGAAGCCCACCCCAATTATCTCATGAAATGAAGCAAATTTCAGTCTCATTTTGCCCATGAGACGAGCGTTAATGTCTAGCATTCGTCTCATGGGCAAATTTGACTGAAATTTGCTTTATTTCATGAGATAATTGGGGTGGGCTTCTTACCCGCCCATGCGCTTTTTACCCCGTCTTCCCCTAGTCTTGAAGAGCCGTGTTTCTTGCGTTGGTGGTGTACTCGTACATAAGAAAAAGTATAACACATGATCACGAGGATTTCGTATGTCTAATCCTTCGGAGAAGAACAGTGCTGCTTTCAAAGTACTACCGTAAAAAATTGCTGATCGCAAGCACAGACATTAATATAATCACAAGTAAAGTTCTGTAGTTTGATGCATATGAGCTTACTAAGAGGTTAGTTGTCAACTAAGCTGTAAGTTGTCAACCTAAAATATAGTAAGGTCTGCATGGAAAATCCCTAGTCCTAGTTGTTACTTAACTTGTCGAGTTAGTAGACAGAATTTTAATGGACATCCGATCAGCACTAAATGTGTTAGTTGTGAACTAGTCGTTATTCATTGCTTTGTTTCTTGTTTTTTGTTTTTTGTTTTTGTTGTGTTCTCATGTTTTCTCCATGAGGAAACAGTGTAAACAAAAAGAATACTAAATTACAATTGCTTATCTGTTTACCCTCAATTATAAAAAAAATGTGTTTCGAGTTTCTCTCTCTCTCTCTCTCTCTCTCTCTCTCTCTCTCTCTCTCTCTCTCTCTCTCTCTCTCTCTCTCTCTCTCTCTCTCTCTCTCTCTCTCTCTCTCTCTCTCTCTCTCTCTCTCTCTCTCTCTCTCTCTCTCTCCCTCTCTCAATCTTCCCAATTTTCAGAAATATTTTTATGATTTTGATTAATCATTCAAACACTTGCGCAGTTGTCAACTTGGGCAAGTTGTATACTAGTTTAGTAAGCTCATATGCATCAAACTACAGAGAGTGAGTTCCCTTTGGTCTGTGAACATGCGCACTGAACGGATTCCCCTTCGAATGCGTTAGTAGGTCAGTCTAGTTGAAAACTAGCTAGTAGCATTCAAGTCCGTATTCATGCTTTGAAGACTAAAATTAGTTTCAAACTTGCCTAGTAGTCTACTAAGCAGTTGTCAACTTGGGCAAGTTGTGTACTAGTTTAGTAAGCTCGTATGCATCGATCTACTGGAGGTCAATATGGTTAATAAAGATTATTTTTAATAGAACTATGTTGTGGAATTGAGGTCGAGTGATCATTTTATTTTATTTATTTTTTCTTGATGATATGTTGTTCCTTTTGATTTTCTTTGAATAATATTACATAGTCTTTTCCGTCGGTTATATTTTAAGGTCGAGGAAAATGTATGTGCCTTTCTTATCTTATTTTTATGCATGTGTGTTTATTTTTATTTCCCAATTGTGTAACCTCTGATCTGTCATGATGACTATTCATAACTTCAAATCCAAATGACAAAAAATAGTTAGGACTGTTCTCAAAAGAGACCTTTCTCCCTATCTTCTGTCCGCAAAAGCTGCATTGGTTACATCAGCATCAGCATAAATAGTGCTGTGTAGCTTTAAGTTTATCCTGACTGACATCAGCATTCCTCCGATTTCTCAATACATGAATCCAAGATGCACCATCCTGCATAAAAGGTTTCATGAGCCATGTATTAGGATCGAAAACGACAAAGATAATTTGCAAACCTTGGTCGTCAGCATCCGGGCATTTTTTCAAGCTGTGAACAGGCCTCCGCTGATTGCGGCTACACGTTCACACGAGTGGGTGAGTGCCCATGTGGCATTGACATTCAGAACCCATAACACATCCTCTAGCACTGCCAAAGTCACACAGACACGAGACGTCAAACCTGGTCAAACGAAACGTGGCCCAAGAGAACTTAACCCTTTCACCGCCAGACATTTTTAAGCCAACACATACTATTAAGCTTAACTGGGAAGAGAAAAAACAATTATCTGCAATATTGGGAATTCCTCTGTGACATGTACACAATTAGGCTTTTCCTTGCATATCAACATTAAGAAAAATAGGGTCTTCAGATAACAGGCCCTGACTTGATACCTTTTAGTGACATGGGTGTTAAGCCATTGTGGTGCAAAAATGCAGCATTGGCGGTGAAAGGGTTTAACGAGATCCACAGAGGCACGTCACTCTCAAGGTAGGATCGCGCAAGTAAAGCGGTGACACGTTTTAAGGAACCCGCACATGCAGCTACAATCTGGGCTTTTTGCGTCGAAAAAAATAGATTGTACACTTTGCTGGCCTGATCACTAATACATTTATATTGTTGTGGATGGTTGACGGGAAAGGCCTGGTCTTCATCCTAGGATGTATGGACACTGATGCAAAGCTATCAATAACAAGAGGCCTGCAAGCATTTAAAATAGTATTTTACCACGTAATCTTTCCCGTAATATTCCGTAATGATCACAGATGAATTGTGCACAAATAGATAAAGGCGGATATCCGTCCGTTTGGAGATATACAGCTCATACCTGGTTCAAAGACACACGATTAAGTCCCTTGTGTTTTTTCTGGGTAGCTGTGACCCACATACAAATGTCCCCAACTTCAAATTGAGGCTGCTCTTTAAAATGATGGTTCGGTTTGAATGGGGGGGGGGGGGGGGGGGGGGGGGGGGGGGGGGCATTTATATGGGAGTCAGACCAGGTCAAAACAAGATTTATTTCCAGCTATAAGAGGGAAAACACGTGAAACTCGTGATTTTGACACGTGATCTGGTGGATCTTTAAATATTTTATTGCCAAAAGAACAAGAAAACCATGGCTCAATTGAATCATCAACAAACAATAGCTTAACGTAATCTCAGGTTCGTTTAATAAGTGTCGGTAAAAAGAATACAACAATGAACTGATCAGTGATATAGACAATACTAACCCGCGTCTCATTAACACTGTGGATTAATTCCAAACTTTAACCCTTTCACTGCCAGCCATATATCAGCCAAAAATGTCCATGAAATTTATCTGGGTAGAGAACAAAATCAATCTGCAGTATTGGGGATTCTTCTGTGACATATAAAATAAGGTCTATCCTTACTTCCCAAAACTAGGACAATAGGGTCTTTTGGATAATAGACCCCAATTTGATGCCTTTTAGTGACATAGGTGTTAAATCACTGTGGTGCTAAAATGCGACTTTGGCGGTGAAAGGGTTAAAGGGTTTAGATCATTCACGCATTGGACTGTAGAGGGGAAGTATTGTTTTTTATTTTGATCTTGTTGTTTTTTTGCTCCTTTTGTTGCCTGCTTTTTGCTCCGTTTGCTATATTTGCTGTTTTCTTCTTTGTCTATGTTGATAAAGGCGCATTCGCCGAAATATCCAGTAGTTTTCTTTTATCTCTTGTGAAAAAAATAACGTCACTTTACACTTGTCGTGTAGTTGTTTGTTTGTTGTATGTTCCAGTGACGTTGCAGTCTGTTTCAGGTGGGTGTGGTTTTTTTTTAAAGGGTTTAGGTTTTATGCCCACCATTTTTTCTGCCTCTTTTCATTAACATCTGTTCAGTACAAAGACATACCCTTCCCGACGGAGGTCATTATAATCAAGAACGACGTGCTTCTTGTGTTGTGCATCTTTTGTCTTTTGTCTCTGTTAATTAGCAACAAAGAACAACAACCCAAATGCACATCCGTACAGTATCAGAGACGATCCTTGCCTCTAGTGTTGAAACAGATCGACTTGATCCGCTTTGTGGCTACGATGCCCCCCCCCCCCCTTCCTCCACAAGCCTTGTGGCAGCGCAAAATGTTCCAACGCGTCAAAATGTTACTATTGTAACAAACTGCGTGAGGTGCCCGGAAATGTTTCAATTTTGTTAGAATTGTAACATTTTGTGGGGCGCCTCGCGCAATTTGTTTAAATTGTAATATTTTCAACAGCGTTGAAAACTTTCAATCATGAGGTGGGCGCCTCGCGCAAAATGTTACAATTGTAACAAACTGCGCTTGGCGCCCCGGGCGCCTCGCGCAAAATGTTGCATTTGTAACAAAATTGAAACATTTCCGCGCAAAATGTTATAACGCGGCAAAAATGTTACAATTGTAACATTTTGCCGCAGGACTTTCCGCGCAAAATGTTACAAGGCGTCAAAATGTTACAAATGTAACATTTTGCCGCGTTGTAACATTTTGCGCTGCCACAAGCCTCTTCCACATACATACACCCCCTTATTTATTTATTTATTTATGTATTGTTAACTTTTATTTAGGATTCTGGTCCTCTTATAGAGGACACTCCTATTGTCTTTATACAAATTTCTTTTTAAATGTATTGATATTATTTATTTGTTTGGTTTATTTTCCTCTTTTCTCTCTCTCTATCTTTGTGTAGTGCTGTTTTCTTTTCTATGTTCTTTTTGTCAGTGTTTGCAAATGCACTTTTTGTGTGCAATGTTTATATATTTTGATTACATGCACTCCTCTAGGACATAAGAGATGTAAAACCGTTGACACACCATGTAAACACCATTGTCATTCTCTCTCTCTCTCTCTCTCTCTCTCTCTCTCTCTCTCTCTCTCTCTCTCTCTCTCTCTCTCTCTCTCTCTCTCTCTCTCTCTCTCTCTCTCTCTCTCTCACACCCCCCCTCTCTCTCTCTCTCTCTCTCTCTCTCTCTCTCTCTCTCTCTCTCTCTCTCTCTCTCTCTCTCTCTCTCTCTCTCTCTCTCTCTCTCTCTCTCTCTCTCTCTCTCTCCCTCTCTCTCTCTCTCTCTCTCTCTCTCTCTCTCTCTCTCACCCCCCCCTCTCTCTCTCTCTCTCTCTCTCTCTCTCTCTCTAAAATCTCAATCCTTGCGTAATAAAGTTTTCAAGTGTCAAGTGTCTCTCTCTCTCTCTCTCTCTCTCTCTCTCTCTCTCTCTCTCTCTCTCTCTCTCTCTCTCTCTCTCTCTCTCTCTCTCTCTCTCTCTCTCTCTCTCTCTCTCTCTCTCTCTCTCTCTCTCTCTCTCTCTCTCTCTCTCTCTCTCTCTCTCTCTCTCTCTCTCTCTCTCTCCCTCCACGTCCATCCATCACTCACATCTCAGGGACGTCCAGCAATATTATCTTTTTGGGGGGAGCTAATAGCCCTTTGATACTGTCCAACGTGGCCGAAAGAAAGAGTCCCAGAGTTTATCACCACTGTATAAAATGTTCAGGTAACCGTTCAGCTGAGACAAGTTCGCAACCATTTAAATTATTCCGTGAGCGCAGTTCGCTTTCCCAACTTTATCAAAAAGAAAATATAACTAAATTTAACGAAATGTCCCATATGGCTTCGGCCGGGAGGACGTAAAACAAACGTTCGGTTCGCAGCGCGCGCGCGCGTGTGTGTGTGTGTGTGTGTGTGTGTGTGTGTGTGTGTGTGTGTGTGTGTGTGTGTGTGTGTGTGTGTGTGTGTGTGTGTGTGTGTGAGAGAGAGAGAGAGAGAGAGAGAGAGAGAGAGAGAGAGAGAGAGAGAGAGAGAGAGAGAGAGAGAGAGAGAGAGACGCTTCAGACATTGTTTTATTGACAATGGCACAATAATAGCCTTTATGTCATTGTTGTGTACTTTGTTACTTGCAGCGCCGAAGTTAAGGAACATAAATCATGAAACTCAAAAATAAATGTATTAATAATTTTTTTAAAAACACCACTACTTATGAAAAGTTAACAAACGGATTAAACATACAAATAATTTAGAAAACGAATGACAATAGCAAGCTGAAACCAGACAGGAAAGAAAACAACAGCAAAACCCCAAAAAAAACAACGAAACATTTATAGAACACACACAAGAGTATCAAGCTCATATAACACGAGATGACATACGAGGACACATTACTTTCGTTTCATGCATCATGAATACGCATTCTCTTTTTTGCTGACATTAAATGCTTCTGGAACAAATTTGGCTGACGAAACAATAGTGTTTGAGAGAGAGAGAGAGAGAGAGAGAGAGAGAGAGAGAGAGAGAGAGAGAGAGAGAGAGAGAGAGATGTGGATTTTATATTAAAAAAAAGAATATTTCGTTGCGACTTTTTTTCCATGTAGAGGAAACAATTTCATCTTTTACAGAGACCTGTCGTTTCTTTCGTCAGTGTATTTTGTCATTCCCCTGGGTCTGTATTCACATTGAGATAGCATGAGACTTAGCATGATGCTAACTTAGAAGCTCTTCCAACCTATAGGATTTAATAGGACTTTTGGAAGAGCTTCTAAGTTAGCATGATGCTAAGTCTCATGCTATCTCAACGTGAATACAGGCCCAGGGCTTTTTATTCGTTCCCAAGCAAAGCTTCAGGAAGTATTGTTTTTGTTTCATCCGTCCGTCCGTCCGTCCGTCCATCTGTTCGTGCGTGCGTGAGTGCGTGCGTGCGTGTGTGTGTGTGTGCGTTTCCTTGAAAACCATGCAGTCTATTTCAATAATTTTAAGCGTACAAGTTTTAGAGAATAGTACCTATCGATTGGTTGCTTTAGTTTTATTTCAAGGTCAAGGTCATGCTGAGTAAAAACGTTCAACCCCCAAATAACTCACTAATATCTGACGGAGTTTGGCACATATTTCAATGCGTTTTTTTGCACAAGGTTTTCTGATGAAAGGGCTATAACATTACGATCATAAATTTGTCTGTGCGCGCGTGCGTGCGAATCACGGGGTTCGAACCCCAAGGCTATATCTCAAGAACCGTTGTATGGAATCGCTTCAAATTGACTGTGGTTGTGCATCACAGTACACGAAAGGTCACATACAAACATTATAATCATGCTGACCTTGACCTTGAAGTCTGACCTTGAAAACATACATTTCTTTTTGTGGCCATATCTTTCACATCGTTGGACTTACAATGTTCAAATTGATGTGGTATGCAAATGCATTGGCTTATGGTAATTCCGAATATTTAGTACAAGAAAGGTCAAAGTGAAGGTCACAGCGGTTATAGTCTGCTGATAGGACCATCTGTAACCGGTCATTTATGATCACACATTTTTAAGACATTTATTATTCAATACGTTTTTTGGCAATTGCTCAGTTTCTTGTCAAAGGAACATTGATGCGTCATGCTGCTGTTATGTGCCCAAGTTCAGCCGCTCGGGAACTTATCTACCGCTCGGTGATACACTTGTTTTTGTTGTCGTTGGTGGTGGTGGTGGTTTTTTGTTGTTGTTGTGTGTGTGTGTGTGTGTGTGTGTGTGTGTGTGAGTGTGTGAGAGAGAGTGTGTGTGTGTGAGTGTGAGTGTGTGTGTGTGTGTGTGTGTGTGTGTGTGTGTGTGTGCGTGTGAGTGAGTGTGTGTGTGTGTGTGTGTGTGTGTGTGTGTGTGTGTGTGTGTGTGTGTGTGTGTGTGTGTGTGTGTGTGTGTGTGTGTGTTGTTTTTTGTTTTATTCAAATTGTGTGGTTGTTACTTTTCGTCATTACGTTTTGAAATTCTTAAACGATCTTTTGGAATTGAAAAATTAAAGTGTGGGCAGTAATGAGATCTGGAACAATTTCACAATAATACTCTGTCGATTGTTCTAGTTCGTTGCTGTTGTTGTTGTTGCTTAGTGGGGAGGGGTAAGGTGGTGATGTGGGTATCTTTATGTTAGGAAAATTATATTTACGACATTTTTCTGTCCATTTATGAGCAACTTAAACTAAATCGTTATTGATAGATTTTACCTACGTATTTCTGAAGGTTGTGGTATTACCCAAAACAAAAGTCCTCTAAACATTTGGGGTTGATTTTTCTGAAATTGTCATTCAAATACCAGATTTACATTTTCTTTTGTGTTACCCTTTTGACTAGTTTGCAGAATGGTCGTGAAATATATGTTTATAAGAAGGATTCTGATGAAAGTTTGAATACAATCAAGATTTTATGTTAGACAAAGTCCATTTATATTCTCAGTGGATTAACGTCATTATTCGGATGCAAGGGTTATCTTATTAGAGTTCCCTTTCACAAAGTCAGCAGTAGCCTTCAAACTGGTCATGTTCAAACTTCAAATTTCAAACAATTTTGTTGTTGAAACATAAATTAATATGTTGTTCTTTTCTACAGTTAGTGTCATTTGTGTTGCAACCAATTCTGTGTAACTTCAAATATGTATATTAACCCTTTCACCGCCAGCCATATTTCAGCCAAAAATGTCCATTAAATTTACCTGGGTAGAGAACAAAATCCATCTGCAGTATTGGGGATTCTTCTGTGACATATATAAAATAAGGTCTTTCCTTACTTCCCAAAACTAAGACAATAGGGTCTTTGGATAACAGACCCCAATTTGATGCCTTTAGTGACATAGGTGTTGAATCACTGTGGTGCTAAAATGCGACTTTGGCGGTGAAAGGGTTAAGCATGTTGCTTGTTGTGCTCCTATTTCATATGTCGTTGCTGCTTTAGTGTGTGCTTTGACATGACTGTGTTTACACAAGATTCATCTGGTCGTGGCCACGTCACACACACACACACACACACACACACACACACACACACACACACACACACACACACACACACACACACACACACACACACACACACACACACACACACACACACGAAACAGAACATGAAAATAAATAGGAACATATAAACGCATGCATGGAAAGTGTGGGCAGTAATGAGATCTGGAACAATTACACAATTATACTCTGTACATTGTTTTAGTGTTGTTGTTGCTGTTGTTGCTGTTGTTGTTGTTTAGTGGAGATGGGTAAAGTGGCGGTGTGGGTATCTTTATTTTAGGAACATTATATTTACGACATATGTTAATTTTGTGTTGTAGCCAATTCTGTGTAACTTCAAATATGTATAAGCATAGATGTGGTGTTCAGAGGTACAGAGGTACATGCACTAAAAGTTTTTAAAGTTCTTACTTTCCCTCACCCCACCCCTACCCCAGTCTCTCACTGCAAGCGGAAGAATGATTCTACAGCTTCTTTGTTTTATTGTAGGCAAGCCAGGCTCGCGTGGTGTTTCAATTTTTTTAATTGGATAACATGCAGATAGAGTTGGTTCTGTGTTGTCGGCTAGGCACTAACATGACTTGAGTTTGAAACTCGATTGTCTCGCTGGACGGAGGTTTGTACTGGGTATTATGTATAGACTTTTGCTTTTTGTACTCCCAGTCTCTCCCAATAAGGGACTTTATATTCTAAGCTCTACTGCCTAAACTAGTGAATTAATCAAAATGAAACCTGACATAATTCTTCCCCCGTGTCCTGATGATGATGCCCGTACGTGACGCTAGTTTCACTAAATGGCAACCTATACAAACGTAATGCTGAGTTTGTTTTCTTCAGAACAATGAATATTGTTAGATATACTGACACGATCGTAATGATAATTTTTGTAAACTTGTCCCGGATAAAGCTGGGGACATGGGACGCGCGATGTCAGTTTAACCGAAATGACGAATCATACAATCATAGCTCCAGTGAACTCAATTTATTTTATTTTCTGAACAGTTCCAGTCGCTACAACCGATTCCACGATATCCACTATGAAACCGGTTGTGTCATTCACCAAACTAGTAAGCCATATAAACGATCTTCCACTGATTTCAATCTTATGACAATGCATAATAAAACATACCGAACCGATCATAATCAAAATCAGCAAATTGTCCCCAAATTTCCCGCCGATTAGATCCGTTATCTTATGTTATCTTATCTGGATGTTAAGCCACTTTAACATACTCTTACATATTTACTCAACTTCTGGGGATACATTTATATGGCTTGTTTTTTGGTATTGCTGTTTGATTGTTATAAATGAATTTGAGCTTGTACTTTCTCGTCTAAGTAACAAATCTATGCTTAGCCTTGGTATAATGATTAAAAGTGCACGTGCCGTGTTTATTTCAATTCGCCGTGTTTATTTCAGTTTTGCTTTCGTTGCTATCTGAGAACTAATTTAAAGAATGTATAAATTCAACATCTTTTGTTTTAATTTGATATAACTGTTGTTCTGGAAAGAGTGTTGGGTTTCAAGGGGGAAGCAAGATTACTCGGGTTTCAAATATGAAACAAGATTATTAAAAAAGAAAACATAATTTCCAATATGATATTAGGATAGGGTGTTAGGATATTATATTGGATTGAACTATATAAACTGCGTGGAATGTTTTGAGACAGTAAGTTTGTCCAAAAAATAGAGTAACTATAGGATGCATTTCTAAATCTTAGCATTACTTGTCTTTTGTTTTGTTTTACTTAAGCTTGCAATTTTGTTGTCGTTTTTATCTCGCCATTTGAACACTGGAGCAAATTAGCAATCAAAATGGCTTGTAGGCCTTTCTGAATCAAACCTGCACTTCTGCACTTCCAAAAAGTGCAAGGATTTGTGAACTGTTCAAGTTATTTTATTAGATCAAAGCATGTTTTTGAGTATTGGATTTTCTCTTAAAGTTTCATTAATGTGAGACTTTTAAAATAATAAGAATTAGAGAAAGTGCTAAACAATGCATAAATGGTAAATGTATACGCGCTTAGTGCAAGTATGACATATAATGCAAGCAATCGCGGCCGACCACAACTAACAGCAACAAACATTACATCCTGTACTATAGAAGAACAACACACACACACACACACACACACACACGCACACACACACACACGCACACACACACGCACATGCACACACACACACACACACACACACACACACACACGTACATGCACACACACACACACACACACACACACACACACACACACACACACACACACGTACACACGCACACGCACACACACACACACGCGCACACACACACACACACACACACACACACACACACACACACACACGTACAATATTAAACGGTTATGTTATGCAATGCAAAAGAAGTTGGAAGATTTATATATTCAATTTTGGCATATAAAAAAACAAAAGACATCTAACCTAATTTTCTATAATGCTATAACAAAATATTATGGTATGGAACAATACTTAGTAAGCAATATAAACAAAAAACATCGAATTATTTTTACAAAACTACGTACAAGTTCCCATCATCTTATGATTGAAAAGGGAAGATACCAAAACCTAACGAGGGAAATCCTGCAATAAGATCGAAGATTAATTTCATTTTTTAAATGACTGCACTAAATATGACGAAATAAGAAAGAATCTTGTTATACAATTAAAACACATTTCAATTGATGAAAATATAAGTGATTTAATTCATTATAAGTGCTACCAAAAATATATATCAAAATTCATTTACGATTGTTTTAAAGAAAGAGCAAAACAATGGACCTACTAAACAAAGATCATGGCTATTCAGTAGACATGTTTTCCTCTTTTACATCTGAAATTATACGAAATTGTTTTGTGCCAAATAAGTTTGTTGTTTTTTACTTCTAAGGCAATAAGCAGCTGTTCTGTTCTGTTCTGTTCTGTTCGTACACACACACACACACACACACACACACACACACACACACACACACACACGCACGCACACACACACACGCACGCACGCACGCACGCACGCACGCGCGCACACACACGCACACACACACACGCACACGCACACGCACACGCACGCACGCACGCACGCACACGCACACGCACACGCACACGCACACGCACACACACGCACACGCACACACACACACACACACACACACACACACACACACACACACTAACAAACGAACTCGCCGGGTAATAATGAGTGGGCTACACTACATACGCACGCGTGCATTGTTTTTAAGATTTGTACAGCATCGCATGGGCGGCAGGTGGGTTAAAACCTCAGATTACAAGCCTGATGAAATAAAAATGACCGTGGGTCGTTTACTATTTTTTTAACACCTGCGTGACTTTCTTTGCCGTTCAATTAATTCCCGACAATGATTGTGTGGTCGTTACGAGATCTAGATAACTGCATTTTCACAAAATCTGACTCCATCGGCATTTCCCGAAGATAAGGATCACCCCCCTCAACAACAAACGTGGGACGTTTCACAAGGGCGGGCGCTCGTAGCTGTTAGAACAATTCGACAAAAACGGTCCTAAGAAACTCATACGTTTGCCGATCGTTCGGGAACGTTAGCGCTCATGCTCGAGGGGTAGCACGTGGCTAACTATTAGTTGAATCATGGGAAATATGCAACTTTTGTTTTTGCTTCCGGCTTTTTGGGGGTCGCGCCTGAACGTGACTTTGTTTCAAAATGGCACCCTATGTCAACAAGCTAGACACAGACAAGTATTCTTTAGTCTATCGCAAAAATATATGGGATGATTGTAGCAAAATAAACAACCACAAGTGTTTTTGAGTGCTCTTTCTTATTTTGTCATTTTAGATGACATAATATAGTGCAAGCTTATTTTGCTGCATGCAAATAGACGTGAATGAAATCGAAATCTTTGTACAAACTGACAGAGAGGTATGGTTTTGATCAAAGAAACCACAAACACCACTAACTGTGTATACTTTTTGAAGATAGCTCTGTGCTGTGAAAAGAATAAAATAAAAGTAAAAGATTGTGCTGGTATGGTTTTGATAGCAACTCTTTCCTCTATCCCCAACGTGAAGAGTAAGCTTCAGAGTTATCTGAACTGAGCCAACATTATTGGTGCTTCTTAGCCACCTTTCGGCGCAAACGTAATTCCCGCGGCGAACGACCTCTAGTGCAACTGGCCCCAGACCTTCGTAGTTGTGGCCGTGGATGTCGTTGTTAAACCTGGATCTAGTATAGTATGTTAAGACAATATCCGTAATAAGCGTAATAATGCACCATAGCAAAAGTATTGGCTCCGTATGGAGATGCCTAGGCTACCAACTGCCAGTCAGAAGTTATCAGGCGCTAATCGTGTTCAGCTGGCATCCTTGAGTATCTTTTTCTAATTAATAATGTTATCTTGCAATTAACCACCCCCAGTGCTGTGTAAGCTCCCACCACTACACATAGATATCACAAGTTGAATGTTTTGTACAATTTGAATGAGGCTTCAAAATAGGCCTAAGTTGTTGTTTCCTCCTTGTTTTGTTTTATTACAAATGTCGGCGGGGTTTTTAGAATGAAGAGAATCACGTTCTGTTTCATCAAAATGATTGACCTCTCATCATGTAAAGGAAGGAAGGCGGAAGACGTTCGCCTGCTAATAACAATGATGCGTGAATGACCCAGGTTCGAATCCGGGCCTCGCCCTTTCTAATTCGACGGGAAACCAGAACTGAACATTGAGTCCTTCGAATGGGGACTAGTCTGACCTGTGCACTTTCAGCACGTAAAACTCCCACGGCAGTAAAACTTCAATAAGAGCAGGGTGCAATCCCGCTTTGTGTGACCAAATTGATAGTTAGCTTCCTTAATTGGTATTTGGTATAATACAGTAATTACTATAGTAACAGTATTATATATTATTATAGCAACAGAGATTTATCTCTGTAAAATTCGGGTTGCTCTCACCTGGAGAGCGCGTCGCCGCGAAAGCAGCACCACTTTTTTGGGGTGGCGGGGGGGAGGAGGGGGGGGGGGGAAGAGCCGGGGTAAGGAGGGGATGCGCGGACTTGTAAGTTTGAGCCATATGGAAGATCCCTCAAACAAATCAAAGAAGCGCGAGCTTCAACGAAGAGTAAATACAGATGCCTGTCTCCAGTATCCCAGGTTGTATACAGAGATGGAAAACTTGATATATTATGTGGAAAGATAGTATGATTATTTCGTGAAGACAGCCTTTTAGAAGACCGCGCCCGCATGGGTGTCAAAGCTTTATCAAGTAAAATCATCATCATCATCATCGTCGTCGTCGTCGTCGTCGCGTCGTCGTCATAGGATTCATTTTTAAAGGAAAGTAGCGTACTGACTGTCATTTTCGTTGCACTCACATTTTTTGTAATAGCTCTCAGGTCATTTGCATATCGACTGTGCACGCAGTAGGCCTACAGGGTTTAGTTTCTCTAGACGACGGTCGCCGCGCGCATAACTGTTACGCCAAAAGGGGTCTAAGAAACACATTAGAAAACGTTTGCGGAAGAATATTACAAGCTCTTGTCGGATTGGTTATTTTTTTTAATTTTAAGCAAACTTTAATGGACCAATCAACAACAAGAAATGTATTAACCCCCTACTAGTTCCGGATAGTTCGCCGCTTGCTCGGTGTTTGGCAAGAACAAAACGTCACGCGAACTATCGGCAAACGAAGGGTGTTTCTTAGACCGTTTTTGCCGACTTGAGCGACCGCAACGTAACGTTAGCCCTTGTGAACGATACCTGGGTCACACAGAAAGAGGCCAACTTAGGCCAACTTAGGCCAACTCGACAACTCGTTACACCCAGAAAGGTCGTGAATGGTTTAACATCCTATGAGTTACATGCATCCTTCCACGAGACGTCTGTAAACATTTAAAAGTCCCACTCCGATCGCTTATTCAAAACGACAAACACCCCCGCTAGTTGACCATACTTAATTTTGAACTCTGACCTAATATAATTTGTGAAGAAAATGGTGGCACACGTCTTTAACCGGAAACGAACTGTTCCAAGCGGGCATGAAAACGATGGGGGTTATTTCCGTTGGAGAAGCAGATGCTGCAAAGGGTCTTTTTAACCGGCTTCTTTCTTCACGTCAAAACACGCGACGAACCATGCAGCAAGAAGCATCCTTGGTCATTCCACACACCCACCTTTCCTTCCTCCAGTCCCCGCCATGTTTTTGTGTGTGTGTTTTTTTGTTTCTTTTGCTTCTTTATTTTTTTCTGTGTGCTTGTTTTTGTTTTTGGTTTTTTGGTTTTTTGTCTGGCTGTCTCTTTCGACTTCTGTCAATCTCTGTCTTTCAGTGCTTCCATCTACTTGTCTGTTTGTCCGTCCGTCAGTCAGTCAGGTTGTGCTTCTATCTGTCCCCCCACCTGACTCTCTCTCTCTCTCTCAGGGCTGGGTGGAAAAAAGCATTGTATTGCTTATCTCTTGTTTCCCTGGTTAAATAAAAATTTCGTTTTTGTTTTTCGTTTTTGTTTTCTTTTTCTTTTTGTGATATCTTCTGTTTATTTCTGTCCCGGTCTTTCTCTCTCTCTCTCTCTCTCTCTCTCTCTCTCTCTCTCTCTCTCTCTCTCTCTCTCTCTCTCTCTCTCTCTCTCTCTCTCTCTCTCTCTCTCTCTCTCTCTCTCTCTCTCTCTCTCTCTCTCTCTCTCTCTCTCTCTTCTCTCTTCTTCTTCTTCCTCAATTTTCGCCATACATCAAGCTGCCAATTTGGGGGAAATATGTACAATGAAATACGTGTACATTTTACCACACAAAACAAATCGTTGTGTACCTATTATTTTGCAGATGTTAGCGACAGAGAAAGATAGAGAGACAGACAAACAGAGACAGCGTCATGGACAGAAACAGACAAACAGATATTCAAACATTCAGGCAAACAGGTGCACAGAGAGAGAGAGAGAGAGAGAGAGAGAGAGAGAGAGAGAGAGAGAGAGAGAGAGAGAGAGAGAGAGAGAGAGAGAGAGAGAGAGAGAGAGAGAGAGAGAGAGAGAGAGAGAGAGAGAGAGAGAGAGAGAGAGAGAGAGAGAGAGAGAGAGAGAGAGAGAGAGAGAGAGAGAGAGAGAGAGATCTAATTACTGAAGAAAATAGATGGTTCCCTATCCGGATTCAAGCTGTTTCGGGGCGTCGTCGAAGAATGTGCATCTCTGCATGTAAACTCTATTACATTGTCTATTTTGTTTTAATTATAAAAGGTTGAATCCTATAACTTTGTCTTTGAGTGTGAGTGACCCCGTACCTGCACTGTTTTGCATATGACTGTTAATGAGATATGCTTTATACCAATCCTGCCTTTTATTATCGAAAGACGAAACAAGGGTGATTATTTTCCAAGGACATCGTGTTTTATTCAATTCAATTCCATGTATTGTCCCTAAAAGCGTAAAAAAAAAGTAAAACCCAAAGTATGGGTTTATAAAGAGTGAAACATAGAATGGGTTGGCAGATACCGTTCTTCCAGTGTTTGTTTCCATTGTGCGCAACGTTCCGAACATTTCAAACAATATTTAGGTTTAGACCAGTCCAGTACCTTTTGATAATCTTTGTTTTTTGGAACTCTTGAAAATATACCCATTTCATTATGCCGATTCATGTTCCTTACAATAATTGTTTCCGCTTGTTTGTTCTTTACTTAATTTTTTTTTGGCGTGCCCTTTCTTTATTTCATCCTACATGTTATGTAAAAATAATTATTATATACGCAAAACATCCAGGATCTCAATCTAATTACCATACAGTTAAAATGAATAAATACTGAACTGCATCAAACGGGACATTACACAGTAGAGTGGGGTGGGGGACGGAGCCCTGAGAACACCCCCCCCCCCCCCCCCCCCCCCCTGTAAGCTCCATGTAGAATGAGGTATGAATTATGTAGATGTAGACTGAGTTAAGCCCTGTAATATCCTGAGCTGTACAAAAGTTGCCCCTGTTATGCTTTCAGGAGAGGAGCAATGTTCCGGGGAGAACTGGTTGTCCCCGGGTCACCTATGTTGGACGAGGGTGCCTCTTGCTCTGTTGCTGTGGCCGGACATAGCTGTCAACTATTGCCGGAGACGTCGGGCAATACTGCTCAGAGCTGGCAATATTGCCATATGTGTCAATGAAGGTACATTTTAAAAACAATTAAATGAAGGTCAATAGTCTCTTCAAGTATGACACTATTTGAGGTCTAACTCCGACAAATCGTCTGTATGTTTGGAGGCCTGTTCCTGTGTTTGTCTGAGGGCAAAATCAATCGGAAAAACTGATGGCAATTAGCAGGGGAAGGTGATGGGTGGGGTAGGGGTGGGCGGAGGTGAGTTAGGGTTTAATTCCAAGAATTTTCCATATAAATTGTGGGTAAAGGTCAAGATGTGCCACCCCCCTTTTACCAAATTGTGAAGTTAATGTGAGTCTCGTTTCGCCCCACATGGCCGAAAGGCCGAAGAGGACGTAAAGCCTTATTTCGTCGAGTCTCGTTTCGATACAAGAGTTCCCATTTATTTTTTTATCTGTCTAGTTTTGCCATTGGCTGTACAAGTTATTAACGTGGTATTTTAACGTTAACATGTCATACCAGAAATAATCAGCTAAACCCCATACTCCAACAGTTTACATATTCTTACAGTTGTCATACTCTTACAGTTTACATACTCTTACAGTTTACATACTCCAACAGTTTACATACTCCAACAGTTTACATACTCCAACAGTTTACATACTCAGTATAGCCGCTTGGCATCACACTGATTTAACACCCATGTCACTAAAAGGCAGATAATCCGGATCTGTTATCCAAAGGCATTTTGTCCTTAATTTTGGAGATAAGGATAGGCCTACTGTTGTACATGCCTAATGCATACTGTATCTTTTCTATTCCCATGAAACATTGACAGAATGTTTTAGTTGAAAATTGGCTGGCGTTGAAAGGGTTAAACGTTATTTCACAAGAACTGTTTCTAGTAAAGTATATCCCCTAATGTTCTACAGCACAGTCAATATAAGTACGGCAAGCAAAGAGTTTATCCAAAGAAGAAATACATGAAGAAAAGAAAGCGCTGAAGAAAACAACATCTCCACCAAGGCTGATCACCAATGTCAGTACTAAGCTTTTACGAGTTTGTTAAGGTGTGCAGTTTGATAGTTGTCTTTTTTAAAGCAATCCAACAACTTCAAACGAAAATAATAAAAATGAATAAACCAACAAGTCTGTGATGGAGGTAAGCAAAGTACCTATTTCTAACCCAATGTTTTCTTGGAACATTTACAGTAACCTTATTCGGTCGTCGGTTATACTTAAACAAAAACAAACGTGTTTCATGACTTTTTTTTATATATAAGCGGTTTCGACTGTGTTAATTTATATCTCTTCAGAGCTGAAGATATTGCCTTATGTGTCAGATGGTGTGAAGCTGGAATCCCTCCAGAGCTAACAACATTGCCCTTTGTGTATTGGTGGTAAGGTCAAACCTCTGGGTACCTTACAAATAATTATGCTCCTGTCTTTGTATTGTTTCTCTGTTTTTTGGCCTACTTTTGTCTCTCTCTCTCTCTCTCTCTCTCTCTCTCTCTCTCTCTCTCTCTCTCTCTCTCTCTCTCTCTCTCTCTCTCTCTCTCTCTCTCTCTCTCTCTCTCTCTCTGTCGGCCTGTCCGTCTGTCTGTCTATTTTTTTTTTTACCCTCCACTTTTCATTTCTTTTTTTTATTGTCTCCTTTTTTTCTTTTTCTTTTTTTTGAGGCGGCACATCTTTTTTTCTTCTTCTTCTTCTTTCTCTTTTTTTTCCCTTTGCTTCTCTCATACATATGTCTGTGTTGCATAAGTTAATATGCGTGTCAGTCTTTGTTTTAATGACTTGTTCTATAAATCTCCAAAAATTCCATACGACTGGGCATTCACACCGTGTCTATTGATTGATTTATGTCCCACTCTCTTTCCCACCTCCACTTTGCATCTCTGTTCTTCCTGTCGCTCTCGTTGTGCGCGCGCGCGCGCGCGTGCGTGCGTGTGTGTGTGTGTGTGTGTGTGTGTGTGTGTGTGTGTGCGTGTGTGTGTGTGTGTGTGTGTGTGTGCGTGTGTGCGTGTGCGTGCGTGCGTGCGTGCGTGCGTGCGCGTGCGTGCGCGTGCGTGCGTGTGCGTGCGTGCGTGCGTG